>CM068714.1:20065748-20807020 GCA_035079005.1 Fraxinus americana
CAGATTTTTTTTAAAAACCTAATATAAAACGATATTCACATTTTAATAGTAGCATTTGCACCTATCATGATTTATTACAGCACCTGTAGAAGCAGTTGTGCTATCAAAGTTCAGCAAGCATTGTCTTCCTAAGAAACTGGGAACAGGATATAACCTATAGGCCTTTGTTTAACTTCAAATGGGGTACTACATTGCTTCAACTTCCTAAGATGTATGTAGACAAAAAGAAAAAGGCTCAAGCAAAATACGACATAATTCGTTGTCATTAGAAATTGACTACTGAAAAGTAAAAGTATTGACCAAGGAATATAGTGAATAAACAAATAGAAGGACTCTTCATGTATTCGTCTATTATGTTAAAAATTCATTGTACATGAATTACAAATGAAGAAAACAACAGGGCGATATAGATATTGACCTATAAAAGCTCATTTTATTTCATAGACCAGTTCTTGGCAGAACCGAAGGACTATGAAATGAACATTAAATGGTTGTTTGTCTCTTTTTATATAGAGGTGGTGATAATCCTCATTCCATTTTGTAAATTCTGTGCTTCATGTGCATCATATTGGAATAGGATTTAGGAAACATGTGAAGTAAAGATTTATTATTTACATAAAAGTACTCGTGTATTTTTTGTCTACTCAAAGAACTATCTACACTTAGTTTCTATACTTTTGAGCCCCAACAACTATACAATTATAGGAGCAAGAGTACAATTTTCATAAAGCTAAATGTTATACCAACTGATTACCTGATACACTTGCGTGCACATCATAGATAGCAACCCAATCTCTTTTTCCACCTTCAGATTTTAGATCAACTTTCTGAAGATATTCAGCTATAACTTGAAGAGACCAAATGATCAAACATATAAATGCGTCAAGATGTCCAATCTATTTGACAAGCGAAATGTACCTGCAAAACATAACAAAACTAATGCAAATGTAAGTGACATAGGAAATGTTGCACAAACTTAAGATTACTCCCAGTTTTCTACTCACTATGACAAATAAAACAGCAGCAAACTCATCTCCACCAATAACATTTTATTGAGTTCAGTTCAAAAATTTCACCCACACTAAGCTTCGTGTGGCTCCACCACAATCACTACGTAAAGCTCGACTTGTAGACTTATAAGCACTTCGGATAGTCGTAACTCATAAGCCATGCATAAGGGTGAGTACTATACATCTTTGAAAGCTTATCTAACTTCAAAAACCTACAAACTATTATATTTTATATTTTCAACATTCCTATCGATGAAATCTTACATAAACACGCAGTGGCCATCGTTGAATTTAGAACTTTATTTGCTTTTGAAGATGAGACAGTTATTTCTAGTATGGATTCAATTTCACCTCCTCACTAATTTTTCTCCGACTATTACAATGAAGGATTATTCTTAGATTTTTCAAATTGAAAACTTCAAATTGGACAAGAAATAGAATTTGAAACTGTAATCAGACTAGATGCCAGTTTTTTTCTTCCCTCTTTAAGCCCATAAGATTAGATTCCAGAAGAAATTAAAAACTCAATTTTAATTCATAATTTCACATTCCTAAGACCAAAAGAAATCTCAAATTCCGCATAAGAGAACAACAACCGAATGAAGCTTCCATAAAATCCAATTGAACCCTTCCTAGTAAAGTGAAATCTATATCAAACTCTATCCATTCAAGAAAACTAAACAATTATACCACTAAACTACATTAAAATCAAAAAGATAAGTACAGAGAAATCCAGAATGAAGCACAGCAGCTCAACAAGTAGAAACATAGTAATATTTCACTAAAGAATTTTGCAGTGAACTAATCAAATCACAGATAACAATAAACAGACAGTAGATGAGGAGCTGACCTCGAGAGAATTCTATTAGGTTCGTTTCACACGCTTCGAGACTAAGCCCCATTTTCTTTTGCTAAAAAATCAGATTTTTAGAAAAAGTCATAGAAGGAATTAGATGTAAAATAAAAAATAGAGATAAGGAGAACATTTGTTATTCCACTGCGGCTTTCTCTACCACCTCCGGCAGCATTAGACAATTTTGTGATTTTCGAATAATTTAATTTAGCATCCTTCGCCTCCTCAACCACCACATAATAACCAAAGAAATCTTAAGAATAAATATGGAGATCATAATAAAGCTTTAATCAGATGAGGGACGGGGTGCCTTAATCTCAATTGCTAATTACATTAACGGACGGTTGTCTTTAATCATTATGAAAGACAACTACAATAAAATAAATACAACCTTAAAATGTAATTGTTAATAGGAATTGCAAACTAACAAGAAAATGAGATGAAGAAATACCCAAATTCCCAGGCAGGTTTTTCCATGGTTGAATGATGTGAGCTTGTAAGCTGCATGTCACGGCTCGCTCGTTTCATAACAAAAGTGACGGAATTCTCTAGAACAATGGTGTCTTGAGGCGAATCCAGAATGTTCTAGACAATGATGGTAACTAGAAGGTAATGGAAAATTCTAACAAATTAGCAAGTCTAATACTTGTGGATTATTCTAGATAATCCTAGATAATCCTTTGTAAATATTTTATTATGGATGGTTGTAGAGAATTCTAGAGATGGATTGTAGATCGTTGGATCAAATTGATCCTAGCCATCCATTAGGGACAACTTTGCCTATAAATAGCTTGTAGGTTCATTCATTTGCTCTAAGAGGGAGTGAAGTTGTAAAAGTGTTAAGCATTGTAAAGTTTCTTTGTTCAATACAAAGCTTCCTTCATAAACACTTGTGTTCCTCCTTTGAATTCTTAAGTGGTCTACTTGGTGCCGTTCTAAGACCTCAACGCTAGAGTGGGAGGCTGACTTAGTGTAAAAACCGCAGGGGCGGAAGTTGGAGACACTAAGTGCCGCACGGTGCTTGGAGAAAACAACAAGTCCGTGACAGTTGGTATCAGAGCTTGAGTTCGGCTCACTTACTACCGTTGGCATGGCGGATCGAGAGGTTGCGGGTTCCGGTACCACAGAGATGGAACATGAAGATAGGGGGCGAGAGACGGAACCTTCTACTACCGGTAAGAAGGCTAAGCATGGTCGGAGCAGAAGTCGCCCACCGGCTCCCCCTGTCTGGCCACTCGAAGAAGTTTTCGTTAATATGGGGGAACGCATTGAGACGGTGGAGAATTCACTCTCAACCTTAGAGGCCCACACCTTGGAACAGTTTGATGCCATCAAGGAGGACCAATGTTCTCTAAGGAATGAGTTAACGAGGTTGGAGATAAAGGTGATGGATGCCATCACGGCGATCCAGAACCAGGTAAATAAGCTTTGCAATGATTTGCAAAGTGGCCTTGATGCTTGCAAAAAGGCCTCAAGTAGTGCGGGAACAAGCACAGTTATGGCGGCTCCAAGGGTCGACTACCCTAAGCCAAAGGAGTTTGATGGCAAACGGGACGCGAAGGAACTTGATGACTTCCTATGGCGGTTGGAGGTATACTTCGAGGGCATGAACATTCTTGATGAAGCAATTAAGGTACGTACCTCAACTATGTATCTTACGGACACCGCGGCTCTATGGTGGCGACGTAAGCACGCTGACATAGAAAAGGGTGCTTGTAGGATAGCTAGTTGGGATGATTTTAAAAAGGAATTAAAGCGTCAATTCTACCCAGAAAATGTAGTCTATGAGGCCCGTAAAAAGCTTCGGGACTTGAAACATAAGGGCACTATTCGGGAGTATGTCAAAGAATTTACAACCCTTGTGCTTCAAATCCCAAGCATGTCGGATGAAGATCTACTGTTTCACTTTACCGATGGCTTACAAAATTGGGCTAAACAAGAGTTACAACGTCGGGATGTGAAGACAGTAGATGATGCGATTGTGGTGGCTGAATCTTTAACTGAGTTTCAAAGGAGCACGGATTCGTCAAAATATTCTAAAAGCTCCAAAGGTAACTCGGCTAAAGGCGGGGGAGAGAAGAAAGATAACACCAAGAAGCCATCATTCTACAAAGGGGGCAATACTCATAAACCGTCGACTTCTCGAGGTAATTATGAGGAAAAGAAGAATGCTCCATCGGGGCCTCGTGGTGGGTGCTTCGTGTGCAAGGGACCGCATCCTATGCGTGACTGCCCTAAGCTTGGTACGTTAGCAGCTATAGCGGAGGAGCGAGATTCAACCTCTAGCCAAGATCGAAAGGCGGAACATTTCAGTTCACTGCAACTACTTAGTGCCCTCAATGCTAAGGTTACCCCGGTTTCCCATAATGAAAAGGGATTGATGTATATGGAAGCCCAAGTGAATGGTCGACCCGTTGTAGCGATGGTTGATACAGGAGCCACCAACAACTTCATTACGGAGGACGAGGCTAGACGATTGGGCCTCAAAGTCACTAAAGGTGTTGGTTTCATGAAGGCGGTAAATTCTCCTACCACACCCCTGGGTGGCGCAATTCGAGGGGCAGAATTACAGTTAGGGACTTGGCGTGGCCAAGTAGATCTTTCTGTAGCAACAATGGATGATTTTAGCTTGGTTCTCGGGTTGGATTTCATGAGGAAGGTCAATGCTATTCCTATACCTTCCTTCGGCTCAGTTTGCATCTTGGAGAAGGGGTCTTCATGCATGGTACCTACGGTGTCTAGGACGAAAGCTAAGGGGCAGCTTTCAGCCATGCAGCTAGTAAAGGGCCTGAAGAAGGGTGAGGCGACATACTTGGCAGCCTTAAAAATGGAGGACCAAGACGAAGCTGCGAAGGGACAGTTTGAGGAAAACTTACCCAAAGTTATCAAGGAAGTCCTGGAGGAAAACAAGGACGTAATGCCGCCGGAGTTGCCTAAGAAATTACCACCTAGGAGAGAGGTGGATCACCGGATCGAGCTTGAGCCGGGTGCCAAACCACCGGCCATGGCACCTTATCGGATGGCACCGCCTGAGCTGGAAGAATTTCGAAGGTAATTGACGGAGCTACTTGACACAGGGAAGATACGACCATCGAAAGCACCATATGGCGCGCCGGTTTTGTTCCAAAAGAAGCATAACGGTTCATTGAGGATGTGCGTGGATTATCAGGCGCTTAATAAGGTAACAATAAAAAACAAGTATCCTATTCCTTTGATTGCTGACTTATTTGATAGGCTTGGTGGTGCAAAGTACTATACGAAGGTTGATCTACAAAAAGGCTACTACCAAGTCCGGATAGCGGAAGGGGACGAACCTAAGACGGCATGTATTACTCGATACGGTTCGTTCGAATGGTTGGTAATGCCTTTCGGCCTAACCAACGCCCCGGCCACATTTTGCACGTTAATGAACAAGATTTTCCAGCCATACTTGGACAAGTTCGTGGTAGTCTATCTTGATGACATTGTCATTTATAGCAACAACTTGGAGGATCACGCCATACATCTGCGGACTGTGTTCAAGGCGTTGCGGGAAAATGAGTTATACATAAAGAAGGAGAAATGCTCCTTCGCCAAGGAGGAGGTGCACTTTCTTGGTCATATCATTGGCCATGGGCGCCTAATGATGGACGAAGCAAAGATCAAGGCAATCAAAGAGTGGGAAGCACCAACTAAGGTAACAGAACTTCGTTCTTTCCTTGGTCTAGTCAATTATTATCGACGGTTCATCCAAGGCTACTCGGCAAGGGCAGCCCCATTGACGGACCTATTAAAGAAGAATAAGGCGTGGGATTGGTCCGAGAAATATCAAATGGCCTTTGATGATTTGAAGATGGCCGTGATGGAGGAACCGGTCTTGGCATTGCCGGATTTCACCAAGACCTTTGAAGTTCAAACAGATGCCTCGGACTTTGCTATCGGGGGAGTTCTAATGTAAGAAGGGCATCCTATTGCTTTTGAAAGCCGCAAGCTCAATGACACCGAGCGTCGTTACACGGTGCAAGAAAAGGAGATGACAGCTATTGTTCATTGCCTACGGGTATGGCGTCATTACTTGTTGGGCTCTAAGTTTGTCATCAAGACAGACAATGTTGCCACCAGCTACTTCCAAACACAAAAGAAGTTGACTCCTAAGCAAGCACGTTGGCAAGATTTCTTGGCGGAGTTCGACTATGTGTTGGAGTACAAGCCCGGCAAGGCCAATGTTGTTGCCGATGCTTTGAGCAGGAAGGCGGAGCTTGCAGCTATAAGTCAGGCCAAAGGGACGTTACTTGATTTAATCAGGGAAGGAATGGACCATGATCCTTTGGCTAAGGAGTTGGTAAAAGCTGCCCAAGAAGGAAGGACGCGTAGATTCTGGGTAGAGGACGGCCTACTCTACACCACAGGGCAGCGTGTTTATGTTCCTAAGTGCAACAACTTGCGACGGATATTATCAAGGAATGCCATGATACCAAGTGGGTCGGACACCCTGGCCAAAAACGCACCTTGGCATTACTTGAGAGAGCTTACTATTGGCCGCAAATGAAGGATATGGTTGAGCTTTATGTGAAGACTTGTCTTGTATGTCAACAAGACAAGGTAGAAACCAAATCACCGTCAGGTTTGTTGGAACCTTTACCCATCCCAGAACGTCCATAGGATTCCATCACTATGGACTTCATTAGCGCCTTGCCTAAATCCGAAGGGTTCGGGTCAATCATGGTGGTGGTTGATCGATTTTCGAAGTATGGCACATTCATTCCGGCCACTAAGGATTGCACGGCGGAAGAAGTGGCAAGGTTATTCTTCAAGAATGTGGTAAAATATTGGGGGTTACCACGAAGCCTAATAAGTGATCGGGACCCCCGTTTCACGGGACGGCTATGGACGGAGTTGTTCAAACTCCTGGGCTCGGACTTACACTTCTCTACAAGCTTTCACCCACAGACGGATGGGCAAACTGAGAGGGTGAATGCTTTGTTGGAGTGCTATCTTCGGCACTTTGTAAGTGCCAATCAAAGAGATTGGGCCAAGCTTCTAGACGTTGCTCAATTTTCCTACAACCTACAAAGGAGTGAGGCTACGGGGCGGAGTCCATTCGAGTTAGCAACCGGGCAACAACCACTAACGCCCCACACTTTGTCCACTTCCATTGAAGGAGGGAAAAGTCCTGGAGCCTATAAAATGGCTAAGTCTTGGGAGGAGCATGCCGACTTAGCTCGTTCCTGCTTGGACAAGGCCCGAAGACGCATGAAAAAGTGGGCAGATAAGAAGAGACGGCCGTTGGAGTTCAAGGTTGGTGACCAAGTCCTCGTGAAAATATTGCCTCAACAGTTCAAAGCATACCGAAGTGTTCACAAAGGCTTGGTGCGGAGGTATGAAGGGCCGTTCCCGATTGTTGCTAAGGTTGGCAAGTCGCCTTAACCTACCTAGCACTTTGAAGATTCATCCGGTCTTTCATGTAAGTATGTTGAAACCATTCCATGAGGACATGAAAGACCCTAGCCGAAGTAAGTTGCAACGGGCACCCCCGATTGTGACTAAGTCCTTTGACAAGGAGGTTGATGAGATTTTGGTAGACCGCGTGGTTCGAAGGCGTGGAGTACCTCCTTGCAAACAATACTTAATCAAATGGAAAGGATTGCCCGAGTCCGAAGCAACCTGGGAGGCACAAGAAGACTTGTGGCAGTTTGAAGACAAACTGAAGTACTACACGGCGACGAGGACGTCGCCCAATTAGGCGGGGGAGAGTGTCACGACTCACTCGTTTCATAACAAAGGTGACGGAATTCTCTAGAACAATGGTGTCTTGAGGCGAATCCAGAATGTTCTAGACAATGATGGTAACTAGAAGGTAATGGAGAATTCTAGAAAATTAGCAAGTCTAATACTTGTGGATTATTCTAGATAATCCTAGATAATCCTTTGTAAATATTTTATTATGGATGGTTGTAGAGAATTCTAGAGATGGATTGTAGACCGTTGGATCAAATTGATCCTAGCCATCCATTAGGGACAACTTTGCCTATAAATAGCTTGTAGGTTCATTCATTTGCTCTAAGAGGGAGTGAAGTTGTAAAAGTGTTAAGCATTGTAAAGTTTCTTTGTTCAATACAAAGCTTCCTTCATAAACACTTGTGTTCCTCCTTTGAATTCTTAAGTGGTCTACTTGGTGCCGTTCTAAGACCTCAACGCTAGAGTGGGAGGCTGACTTAGTGTAAAAACCGCAGGGGCGGAAGTTGGAGACACTAAGTGCCGCACGGTGCTTGGAGAAAACAACAAGTCCGTGACATGCAGCTCCAAGCTTGCGTTCCACTTCAGGTTCGGATTCAGTAACTTTCGAGTTATAATTTTTCTTGGAAATTTTATTCATTTTGAATTTGAAGGGAAATTAGCAAAGTAGTTTAATTCTTTTCTCGGAGTGATGGGAAGAAGAAAGTGCAGCGAAGGTTGAAAGGACCATTACACCCTCCAAATCACAATTCGGTTGCCAGAAATGCCCTTGCATTCATAACTACAAAATATTTTCATTAAGAGGTGTAAGCGGTCCGATTTTTGCAGTTTTTGACAAATTTTCAAACCAAACCGTTCTGACCGGTTTGAGAAAAGCTCAAACCTAAACCAAACCGTTTTGACCGGTTTGAAAAAAACTTAAACCTAAACCTAACGGTTTGGTACGGTTTTAAACCGCCGGTTTCGCGTATATTTTTTTTCTTATCTAGTATCTACTTTTATGCCATTAATTCAATATATATTTATATCTTATTAGAAATAAATCTAAGACAAACTAAATATATTTACTATAAATTTAAATACCAACAAAATAAAAGTAAAATCACAAAAAACTAAAACATAGTTTTTTATTCGCCCTTTTGACGTTTTAGAATAATACTTTACGATAAAAATATAATACAAGTCCACTAAAATAAATATAAGGTCTAAAAAAACATAATAATGTCTCTTTTCAACTAACAAAAGGAATAAACGAATTAATTTTATCACAGAACTCACAGAACTAGCAAAAGAAAGAAACATTCACACACTCAAAAAGTCATAGAACTCATGATCAATTTTGTCCTTCATACACAAAAAAAAATTTTAATTAGCAAATTGGGAAAAAAAAAAAAAAGGAATTAAGACACGGATCCATCTAATAATGGTTTCCAGAAGACAAGTTGTAAATATTTTTCTTCCCCATTCCACTATATATACCCACCTTCATCTTCTGCAATTTAACATGGAATTATACATATTCTCTCATATGTAAAACAATGTCTTTTGCGCACCTGATAGCCCGAATTTCAACTTTAAACCATACTCACGATCAAATAAATATGCAAGAACCTGAAATAGTCTAATGATACCAGCGAACGTACACTACCGACGACTGGGAGGTTCGAGATTTCAAGGGCATTGACGATTTGGGAGAAACTAGGAGGCACCGCGGGGAGCGAGGCTGTGACCAGCGAGTTGCGAGTGAGAGAAATGGAAATTGGAAGATTAGGGTTGTGACTTGTGAGTATATGGATTTGGGTTGAGCTGTTTAGTGCTACTTCTTTCAAATTTGGGCCTTTTTTTTATATATAATTAGGCTTGGACAAGTCATAAATCTTAATAATTAATAGAAAATTAGAAATTGACAAAAATACCTATAAAATAACAAAATTATTCAATTTTACAAAGTTGAAATTTTGGATAAATTTTCAAAAAAAATCAATTTTTTATTTTATATATTTTTCACCGGTCCGGTTTGGTTTCAAACCATAATTAAAATTCTCAAACATAAACCAAACCCTTTTTGACCGGTTTGGTTTGGTTCAAAACCATTTTGTTGACGGGTCCACGTGGCACCAAATCGTCGGTTTCGAAATTGCGGTTTCGATTCGATTTTCCTGTTTGACGATTTTTGCTTACAGCCCTATTTTCATTAATTGCTGTGGTTAAGGGTAGAATGGGAATGCCATTTTCCTTGATACGTTGTACTGTAGGCAACTGGAGAAGAAAGTAAAAAAAGTGAACAGTTTACCTAAAGTAGGTACCAGTTTAGGTCATAATTTTCTTCGTTGATTTTGCTATGACCAATGTCATTATGTATGATTTTGTATTTTATTGACTTCCTTTCACCAGGATTATTAGACTTATAAAAGCAGGGATCCTCTCAAAACATGGTGCTTCATTAAGTCAACTTATAAGATACTATTTCTAAAACTTTTGTGATTTTGTATTAAACTTTGTTTATGTTATTACCTCCACTTCCATGTCTGCTCCCAAAACTCCCTGGACATCATCCAACATATTGCAAATGGGATCTCTTCTGTCACACATAGTATCCATATCAAGGTCTATCCTACATCTTATATGGACAAATGATATCATTTTGTTCTATTTCACAGATTTGTGAAGAGCTCGGTATGTTCTTTTTTATTCTTCTTCAAAACGTAAATCTTTCTTACTAAATTATGAAAAGGAGATCAATGAAAGTTTTCACATGTTCCAGTAAGTAATTATTCCCCATTTCCATTGCTGAGTAAACAAATTATGTGAAGTTGCATATTATACATTTTTTTTTTGTCTGAAGAGAAGAATATAATTTTATAATCTTACTGGTTTTTGTAAATTTCAGGATCCTACCTCATTTCTTATGAATTCAGCATTCTTTCTAAGTAATGAATGTGACGAATTCCAATTCTTGATTAAAACTCTCAGCTTGTTTTAAAAATAAGAAGTTTTAACTAATTTCTTCACTTCATTTTGCAGTTGGTACATGTTAGAAATTTTCTTAATCATGCACAGCGGAAATAAAACAAATTTTCAATTCCCACCAAGGATCTACAATGTGTTTAGATAGAAATTGTCATGAGAATTATACTTTTAATGAATTCTACAAACTCCTTTACTGATTCACGAACTCCAATGATCACAATCTGCAATCCAAGCTGTCCAATTGTCCAACCTTCAATGGTGATCCACACAGAGAACAAGAATGATATCTAGGGTTTCTTTTCTTGTGCTAGCAAGAATAATAAAATCTCTACAATTTTCAAACCCTAATATCATATTAATATAAGCCCAAGTGGGATTTGTCATTCTCAAAACTAAACCTGGTCCGATACTTTATTAATGAAATTAATTAAACCCGGTCCATGAATTAATTAATCCAATTAATTAATTCGGGCATATTAATAAGCAATCCAATTAATTAATTATCCAACACTTGTCAATTAATTAATTGGTAAATCTTATTCTTCTGTTTCTCTTTTGTGTGTGACCAATTAGGTTCCCGACCACGATGCCTAATGTTGTGAATTATTATTTTGATCTAATCAAAATATTGATAAATTAAAATACCCTTTTTAATTTATCACTCATTCACATTCGTCGTCCCAAATTGACATCTAACAATGTGTCAGGGCAATACATATGATGAGAAATGTCACGTGATGTGACAAATCAAATTTGTTCGTTTACCGTGAAATTATAATCCGTTCGTCAATATGATCCAATTAATTATGAGATATGGATATGTGTCAATCTCAATTATCGATCATATCTTTTATCCCCACTGTTCAGTCAATGTAATCGAAAACTCCTTTTCGACTTATGAGTTCACCTTGGCCAAAGATTTCATTATCAACTTAATTGGACAAAATGTAGATCATAATCTTTTACTATCTAAGAGTGACGAATTCTCTATCGATCATTCACAACCTTCATATGATTCTTAACATACTCGAACGATGCTGTATTAGCGACCCTTGACAGAGCAACATCCAACACCACCAAAGTATGACTGTCCTATATAAGGTAGTATGACGACCTCAAGTCAAATGATCAATTTCACTGTCGAACGTTAGAGATTAACCACTAACACTCAGATAGTTATCCATGTGGAATCTCCCAACGGGTCTCCAATGTTTTGTTCTATAACAAAACATCCACGTGTTCATTCAAGTGTCACCACACTTTAGTTTGTGAGATCAGCTAATTACTTCACAAGTAAGAATGCTACACGCGATAGTCTATCTGTAATAACGATATCCGTATCTCGTTATCACTTCGACCATGTTTAATTTAAGATTCAATCATATTGCAATTTGTATCTCACAATCACAACTCTTTGTGATTAACAAATTGAAAAGACTTAAATCTACGGATTCTATTATTTAATATAATTTTAATAGAAAAGCAATATAAAGAAATAATAGATCTTGCCAGAATTAAGTGCATTAAACATATGAATAGTGTTTATAACCTAAATCGATTAGGTCTAGGGCATAACACTTACAAATTCCCACTTGAACTAGATCTAATCACTTATGTATCTAATACCATAAGAGTCTACATGACGATCATGTTTATACTGCGACAACGGCTTTGTCAATGGATATACAATATTATCATCTGTGGGAACTCACTCTATCTTTACGTCATTTCTTTGTACAATCTCCCTAATGAGATGGTACCGCCTCAGCACATGTTTGGACTATTGATGAGACCTTGGTTCCTTCGCTAGGGCGATGGCTCCATTGTTATCACAGTACAGAAGTATAGGATCAACACAGCTAGGAACAACTCCAAGTTCACTAATGAAATTCTTGATCCAGACGGCTTCCTTTGCTACTTCAGAAGCAGCAATATACTCGGCTTTTGTTGTTGAATCAGCGGTAGTCTCTTGTTTGGAACTCTTCCAACTAACCGCTCCATTGTTGAGAGTGAATACATATCCAGATTGAGATTTGCTATCATCCTTATCAGTTTGGAAGCTAGCATCAGTATATCCATGAATTCTTAATTCATCTCATCCATATATTAAGAACATATCTTTAGTCCTTTTTAAATACTAGAGAATGTTCTTAACTGCTATCCAATGTTTCTCACCAGGGTTTGCTTGAAACCTGCTCGTAACACTTAGAGCATATGAAACATCTGGTCTCGTACATAGCGTCGCATACATGATAGATCCTATTGCTAATGCATAAGGAATCTTATCCATGCGATTCCTCTCATCATGTGTTTTAGGACACATATCTTTTGAGAGATGGATCCCATGTGATATGGGACATAATCCTCTTTTAGATTCTTCTATGTTAAATCTTCTTAAAATTTTATCTATGTACGAAGATTGGGATAAGCCATGCAATCTTTTAGATCTATCTCTATAGATCTTAATTCCTAAGATATAAGCTGCTTTCCCCATGTCTTTCATGGAGAAATTCTTTGACAACCACAATTTTACTGATTGAAGCATTGGGATGTCGTTTCCCATTAATAATATGTCATCTACATATAAAATCAGGAATACAACAGCGCTCCCACTTGTTTTCTTGTAAACACACGGTTCATCTTCATTCTTGATAAAATCAAACCTTTTGATTGTCTCATCAAAACGAAGATTCCAGCTCCTAGATGCTTGCTTTAATCCATAAATGGATCGATCAGGTTTGCATACCTTGTTGGCTTCTTTGGATTCAAAACCTTCAGGTTGTGTCATGTACACTTCCTCTTGCAAGTTTCCGTTAAGGAAAGTAGTTTTGACATCCATTTGCCATATTTCATAATCATGATATGCAGCTATTGCAAGCAAAATCCGGAATGGACTTTAACATGGCTACAGGAGAAAAGGTTTCATCAAAGTCAACACCTTGCCTTTGTTTATAGCCTTTTGCTACTAGCCTTGCTTTGTATGTATGGATGTTTCCATTAGCGTCAACCTTTTCTTGTAAACCCATTTACAACCTATGAGTTTTATCCCATCAGGAAGGTCAACCAAGGTCCATACCTTGTTTTTATACATTGAGTTCATTTCGGATTCCATGGCCTCCTGCCATTTCTTTGAGTCAACACTTGACCTTACTTCTGCGTAATTAGTAGGTCCATCATCCTCGATTAATACTATTTGATTAGTAATCGTGAATTCATACCTCTTAGGAGGTCGAATAGTCCTACTTGACTTACGCTGAGCTGGAGTGTCCTCAAGAGTTTCTATGTCCTGATCAAGAGTTTGTCCCTCAGCAGGTGTGGGATCAGACTCAGGTTCATCTAATTGGTCAACAATATCCGTGGATTCACGAACTTCTTCAAGTTCTAATTTTCTCTCACTGCCCTCTCCTAGAATGAACTCTTTCTCTAGGAATATGGCATGTCTTGAGATGAACACTTTTTTCTCAACAAGATTATAGAATTGATATCCAATAGTCTCTTTTGGATATCCCACAAATACACATTTATCGGATTTAGTCTCAAGCTTATCTGATTCAGTACGCTTCACATAAGCGTCACAGCCCCAAACTTTCATATGAAATAAGTTGGGCTTTTTACCCTTCCATAACTCGTATGGATTTTTGTCAACAGATTTAGATGGGACACGATTTAGTGTGCAGCACGCAGCAATTAGTGCATGACCTCAAAAGGATTTTGGGAGGTTTGTATGGCTCATCATTGATCGCACCATATCTAATAAAGTGCGATTCCTCCGTTCAGATACACCGTTTAGATACACCATCATGTTGCGGTGTATATGGCGGAGTCCATTGCGAGAGAATCCCATTCTCTTTCATATAATCAAAAAATTCTCCAAATTTAAATATTTTCCACCTCGATCTGATCTCAGTGTGAGAATACTTTTACCCGTTTGTTTCTCTACTTCAAGTCTAAACTCCTTGAACTTTTCAAGTGCTTCATGCTTGAACTTCATCAAATAAACATAACCATATCTAGAATGATCATCAGTAAATGGGATGAAGTAAGAGAAACCACCTCTAGCAGTGATGACATGGGTCCATATACATCAGTATGTATTAGGCCCAATAAATGTACAGCTCTTTTTCCTTTTCTAGTAAAAGGAAATTTGGTCATCTTGCCTAATAGGCATGATTCGCATTTGTCAAATGATTCAAAATCTTTTGATCCCAAGTATCCATCTCTATATAACTTGGATATGCGTTTCTCATTTATATGACCAAGTCTGCAATGCCAAAGATAGGTATTATTTAGACTATCCTTCTTATGCCTTTTATTTTCTATTCTCATGATAGATGACTCAGTATCAAGAATATAAATGCCATTTCGTAAAACACCACAACCATAAAAGATCTCATCTTGATAAAAGGAACAACAATTGTTCTTAACATTAATTGAAAAACCACTCATGTCCAAACATGAAATAGAAATAATGTTTTTAGTAATGGCGGGAACAAAATAGCAATTCTCTAATTCTAATACTAACCCGAAGGCAATGGTAAGAAATATGCTCTTACAGTTATTGCAGCAACTCTTGCTCCATTCCCCACGCGTAGGTCAACTTCTCTTTTCTGCAGTGGTCTACTTTTCTTTAGTCCCTGTGTATTTATACAAATATGAGATCCACATCCAGTATCTAATACCCAAGAAGCTAATGAAGTAGACATATTAACCTCGATAACGAGTATACCTGAAGATGAAGCTTTAGAAGACTTCTTTCCCTTCAAGCCTGCGAGGTAAGCCTTGCAATTCCTTGTCTAATGACCTTTCACTCCATAGTGATAGCACGGATTATCAGATTTGGTATTGTCCTTGTTTGCTTTAGCTGTTTGAAATTGTTCTTAGCCTTCTTGGATGTTTTCTTAACTTCCTTTAATCTTCCTTTTAGTGCCATTGGAGGATTGAATGGCTAAGACATGCCCACTACTAACTTTGACTTTGGGCTCCACAGTCTTAAGCATGTTTACCAACTCAGAGAGTGTGCATTCGAGTTTATTCATATTGAAATTCATGATGAATTGTGAATAACTCTCAGGCAGAGATTGAAGAACCAAGTCAACACTTAGTTCATGGTCCATTATTGAATCCAATTGAGACAAATTCTCAATATAGCCAATCATCTTCAGCACATAAGCATTGACTGAAGATCCTTCTGCCATTTTGCATCGGTACAGTTGCTTGGAAGTCTCATATCTTTCCACACGTGATTGTTCATCATACAACTCTTTGAGATGAAAAATCATAGTGTAAGCATTCATACCCTTATGTTGCTTTTGCAACTCAGGTGACATAGCTGCAAGCATCACACATGCTGCAGCGTTATCGTCATCACTGTGTTTATTGTAAGTAGCCACCTCTTCCACAGTTGAGTCCTCACTAGGCATCGCAGGAAAGGGCTGCTCCAGGACATAACCAATTTTCTCATGTTTAAGAACAATTATCAAATTGAGGTGCCAATCAAGAAAATTCGGCCCGATCAGTTTGTTGGCATCCAGTATGCCTCTCAAATTCATATGGTTACTCATGATTCAAAAATAGTAAATGACGAAAAATAAAGAATCAATATGTATTAAAATGCATTGTATAAATTTAATATGGACTTTAATTAAATTAAATATGCTCCCACTGTTTAAAATAAATTTATGACCCTCATACATAAATTAATAGAATCCATGTTCGATTCCTAGTGGGCTGGGATCCCATCTATTATGTTAAGACCTTGAGTGTACTCAACAAGCCTTAATAAAATATTTGGGTAATTAGTTAGCACGCAAGCCTGAATAACATTGGACGTGCAGGCTCAAAATAATAATAATAATAACAATAACGGATTTGCAGGTCCAAAATAAATTTAGAGCTCGCAGACCCATAAAACAACAAGAATAAAATTAACCATTCAACACATCCACATGGTCGAGTCCATAATCATCCACTAATTAAACATTTATCATATAAATGCAATCCTATATAATATCTATTATTATATGCATATATGTTTGAAGAATCTAGCAATAATGATCGTTTAAAACATTTAATCAAATGGATCGAAAATAATTAATTAATCAAATTAATCAATTAAATTAATTAGCGGGTCAATTTAATTAAAATCAAAATTTTAATTAAATAACAAATTAGAGTCAAACTCTAATTCCATTATTTTAGGGCGAAACAATTTAATTAAAATCAAATTTTAATTAAATACCAAATTAGAGTCCAACTCTAATTCATTAAAATATTAGGGTGGGATAATTTAATTAAAATAAAATTTTAATTAAATATCAAATTAGAGTCAAACTCTAATTACAATTGAATTAATATTTTAATTTAGGATAAAACTTCTAAATAAAATAAAAAATCAATTTAGGGCCAAAGTTTATTATTTAAGTTAAAACCAATTTTTAACGAAAATATAAAAGTCGTCAATTTTAAATAAAATTTAAATTTAGGTCAAAATTAAAATTTTAACGTGAAACCGTTTGAAAATCAAATTTCAAATCATTTTAAAATTAAAATTCAAAAACTCAATTTTTGAAAATTGCAGATTGACCCAAGTTTGAAATTACAAACATAACCTTCCAATTAATCAAATTACACAGCAGACCTTCCATCTAAAATTGCAAAACTGGCCCATGAATATTAATTGCAGGCGGGGGCCTACAATTTCAGAAATTGCATCAGAGGCTCCCCGCCTCTAACACGCCTCAACCCGACAGAAAATCCTAATTTTTTTTAATAGCGACGCCGACGGGAAAAGTGGTGGTGCGGCAACAACGCACCTGCGAAATGCAGTAGCTTGTGCGCGGTGCATTCTTCTTGCCAATTTTCAATGGCGCTCGTCCTACAATGACAATGAAAGTAGCTGTTTCGTCGGGTCGTGGCGGTGCGCTACTCACGCCACCATGTCCAGGTGGCGCCCCCCGCCATGGCCGGTCGGTGCCATGTTTTCAAATCCAAAATTTTGACCCAAAATTATTTTCTTTTTCCAAAACATATTTTGAAGATGAAAAATAATTTTCTAAATTGCTAGATTCAAGAAAACACATAAATAATCAACTTTTGATCATTCAAGATATAAAAACAGTTTCTAGCAAACACAAAGTGGGCTCTGATACCACTGTTGGGAATTTTCTTAATCATGCATAGCGAAAATAAAACAATTTTTCAATTCCCATCAGGGATCTGCAATGTTTTTAGATAGAAACTGTGATGAGAATTATACCTTTGATAAATTCTGCAAACTCCTTTACTGATTCACGAACCCCAATTATCACGATCTGTAATCCAAATTGTCCAATTGTCCAACCTTAAATGGTGATCCACACAGAAAATAAGAATGATGTCTAGGGTTTCTTTTCTTGAGCTAGCAAGAATAATAAAATCTCTACAATTTTCAAACCCTAGTATCATATTAATATAAGCCCAAGTGGGATTTGCCATTCTCAAAACTAAACCCGGTCCGATACTTTATTAATGAAATTAATTAAACCCGGTCCATGAATTAATTAATCCAATTAATTAATTCGGGCATATTAATAAGCAATCTAATTAATTAATTATCCAACACTTGTCAATTAATTAATTAGTAAATCTCATTTTTCTGGTTCTCTTATGTGTGTGACCAATTAGGTTCCCGATCACGATGCCTAACGTCGTGAATTATTATTTTGATCTAATCAAAATATCGATAAATTAAATCACCCTTTTTAATTTATCACTCATTCACATTCGTCGTCCCAGATTGCATCTAGCAATGTGTCAGGGCAATACATGTGATGGGAAATGTCACGTGATGTGACACACCAAACTTGTTTGTTTATCGTGAAATTATAACTCGTTCGTCAATATGACCCAATCAATTATGAGATATGGATATGTGCCAATCTCTCGATCATATATTTTATCCCACTGTTCAGTCAATGTAATTGAAAACTCCTTTTCGACTTATGAGTTCACCTTAGCCAAGGATTTCATTATCAACTTAACTGGACAAAATGTAGATCATAATCTCTTATAATCTAAGAGTGACGAATTCTCTATCGATCATTCACAACCTTCATATGATTCTTAACATACTCGAACGATGTTGTAGTAGCGACCCTTGACAGAGCAACATCCAACACCACCAAAGTATGATTGTCCTCATATAAGGTACTGTGATGACCTCAAGTCAAATGACCAATTTCACTACCGAACGTTATAGATTAACCACTAACACTCAGATAGTTATCCATGTGGAATCTCCCAGCGGGTCTCCAATGTTTTGTTCTATAACAAAACATCCACGTGTTCATTCAAGTGTCACCACACTTTAGTTTGTGAGATCAGCTACTTGGTTCACAAGTAAGAATGCCACACGCGATGGTCTATCCGTAATAAGGATATCCGTATCTCGTTATCATTTCGACCATGGATAATTCAAAATTCAGTCATATTACAATTTGTATCTCACAATCATAACTCCTTGTGATTAACAAATTGAAAAGACTTAAATCTACGGATTCTATTATTTAATATAATTTCAATAGAAAAGCAATATAAATAAATAATAGATCTTGCCAGAATTAAATGGATTAAACATATTAAAAGTGTTTATAACCTAAATCGATTGGGTATAGGGCATAACACTTACAGTACAAATATTAACATTGATGATTGAGCCTCATTTATCACTAAATTTGGAAAGAAATTTCCCGAAATCCCATCATAGGTTCAAAGAACAACTAATTATCTCACAAAAAGATTCTTCTCAGTTTGTCACAGGAAGATGAATATTATAGATCACAATTGAAGAAAAACTTTTTGATGAATTATTCAATTGCTCTGTTAACCTGTGATGGGATTCCAGAAGACTTCTTTATAAATTTAGTGATGAATACTTTGAAAGAGGCTCAATATGGTACCAATTCAGCACTGAGAGGTAATTCCTAAACTAACACGTATGCTCCCTTGCTTTTTTCATTTAGGCATATTACTTGTTACGGGCCTGTGTCAGACCCGACACCTCACCCGCCACGTGTCCACACCCGTGGCCCAAGCCACGTGCCGGACGAGGTGATTAAACCAAAAACCGAACTGATTGCACATGCCGAGGTGATTGCACTAAGGACGAACTGAAAACGCGTCAGCGTACGAACCGGACTCATCCACAGGTACGCAGTGGATGCAAAGGCCCGCACTCCGCCTCTACAACGCTGCAACGCTTTACCTGCCACACCTCGCCTCTACGAAGATCTTTTGTACAGATCTTCCCAAAGTCAAATCTCTGACTGATGGGACGTGTGGCAGGTTCTCAAACGGTCAAATCAGTAGCCTGTGGCTGAAACATTCAATACCAGTCGACCTATGGAGGGACAGAGTGACACCTAGGATGGGACGAGCCTTGAGGATCTGACAACACGTGTCCTCTCATCCAATGGCCCTCCTCTTTCCATCCTTAGTATAAATATCCCCTCATTGTGCCAAAGAAAGGATTGAAAAAACCCCATTTGCTCTCCTACATACAGCAAAAAACCAAGTATCATCCTTTCCCTCATTTTTGTCAATTTTATCGACACTATATCGACCACCTCCCCGGCGAGTGCTCCACCACCGGCGAATCCCTTATTGGTAGAATATAAAACTGACTTGACCGTCGGAGTGCTTGCGGCCGCTCCTTTCCCCCCCCAAGGAGAGGCCACGAGTGACTGACGGCGTGCTACGTGTGCAGGAGGATTTAACTTGAAGACATATCCTGTTGGCCACGTGTCCGAGCCATTTTTCGAGGTCAACAGATTGGCGCCGTGTGTGGGAGCTAACTTAACCACGAGTTCTCCCACAAAAAATTGTTAAAACGCCCGGTTGGCATTTCCCCCCTTGAAAAAAGGGTCGATTCTTGAAAAAGAGTCTTTCGCAGCCGCCTCGGACCATGAGTTCCAGTGAAGGTGATAATGCGAGGGCAAGGGATGTCTCTGAAGAAGAGATCATCCGAGCCAACGTTACGCAACAGCGGCCCCATCATCGCTACCGTAGAAACAGAACGGCAGCACGTTTAGCGGCCGAAGTGGCCCAGATGGCCACTAACATGAGGACCATCACGGCTCAGAATGCAGCCATGCAAGAACTACTCATGCAAGTGCAAAACCAAGGTGGTTTTCAAGCCCCGCATCACCCGCAGCAATCGGGACGTAGACAAGCCGAGGCGGAATCCAGCAGGAGAACCCATGTGAGCCCCCAGGGAGAGGCTCCCGTGGAAAGGGATGTGGGAATGGACACTTCGAATTACACCGCCGCTCCAGCCGGTGGACCCCCTACAGGGGATAGTTTCCCCCCGGAATATGAGCGGCCTCAGAGGTCTATTAGTGTTTTCGATCGGATCGGACGGGCACCTAGAAATAGGAACGAACCCCCGCCGCAAACAACCCGCCAGCGGGGACGCGAACAAAGCCAAGAAGTCCAAGCCCCTCCGCCTAGAAATAGGCGGGAGAGGCGAAGCCAAATGGATTGGGGTAACAGGGCTGAAACGGCTCATGTTCCACCTCGGCAGCAGGCAGATGGCAATGATTCCGACGGACCCTGTAGGTCGTATGAGCTCGATGATGATGATGACAATCTGCCCTTCTCCAGGGAGCTTCGCACATTTCCGATGCCTCACAACTTTGTTCCTCCAAAGATCCCAAAGTACGAAGGGAAGGGCGACCCGGAAAAACACCTCAACAAATATAAAACACAGATGAGCCTCAGGGGCGCCTCGCCAGCTCTGAAATGCAGAGCCTTCCACTTGACTCTTGGCGGTTCTGCCGAGGTATGGTATAGTAGGTTGGCGCCACTCAGCATACGGAGTTGGCCGGATCTGAAAAAAGCATTCTTGAACCAATACCTCTCTAGAAAAGAGGGGGAGGCTCCTATTCAACGTTTGCAAGATATGAGGCAAGCAGCAGGGGAGACCCTCAAAAAATACCTTGCTCGTTTTACTGACGAGATAACCTACTGCGAGCAGGTCACGGACAAGGAGGCCCTTTCAGCTCTGAAAGGAGGACTGAACATGAACACACTGTTTTGGAGGGATGTCCGAAGCAAGAACCCTTCAACATATGACGAGCTGGTGGAAATGATGAAAGTAAAAATCGTCAACGAAGAGATGATCGATCACAGGAACAGGGCTGCCCAAGGCCTTCCACCACCCCAGAGGCAGATAGGCAGGGGGCCCACATCCCAAATAGTGAGCCAACAATGGACTCAAGCTGGGCACACGGTGGCCCCCACCTCGGGACAAGCATTAGCCACTGCTACACTCAACGCGGTCCCCACCTTGGCTTACGAAAATGCTGGGCCAGGCGCGAGCAACCCCGCCAGAAATACGGGACGACCCTCCACCTCTAGAAATAGGGGAAGAGGAGGAAGGCCTAGAGATAGGCCCCCAGAAGCGCGACCTTATTGCACCATTCATCGCCATTATGGTCATGACACCAGGGATTGTGCAGGCCTAGGAAGACCTACAAGCAACCCTCGTAACAACAGGGAACACAACTATGAAGGCAATGATCCAAGGCGCAGTCCCCTAAGGAGGGGCGAGACGAGGCGGCACTCCCCAAGTCGTAGAAACGATGACAGGGAAAGGCCCCGGAGCGGGCAACGCCCCAGGAGAGATTCGGCCCCCTCAAACGAGCAACAACCAATCCGTGAGATAGACACCATTATTGGAGGACCTCACGTAGGAGGCGAATCAAAAAATGCTCAGAGGAACTATACCAGGGAGGCGAAAACCCCACCTATGGTCAGTTACTTGGTGAACCAATCGCGAGGTGGAAGGGTTGCAGAGCCCATAACCTTCACTCAAGAAGATGCTGCAAGAGTGCACTTCCCACACTGCGACGCCCTGGTAGTCAGAGTCGTGGTGGCTCGCAACGGGCTAAAACGCATGCTGGTAGATAATGACAGCTCAGTCAACATCCTGTTCGGCACAACTTTTGACAAAATGGCAGTGGATCACGAGCTAACACCTATAAGCTCGCCTCTCTACGGATTCACTGGGGACAGCATTACTCCCAGAGGTAAAATCACCCTTGCTGTCGAAATGGGAACCTCACCCCAGGTAGCGCATCACTTCATGGAATTCTTAGTGGTCGACCGCCGATCCGCCTACCATGGCGTCCTGGGGAGGCCTGCCCTAAAGGAACTATGGGCAGTCACATCCATCCATCACCTCTGCATGAAGTTCCCAACCGAATGAGGGATCGCAACCGTTCGAGGCGACCAGATAGGATCCAGGGAGTGCTATCTTAACTCCCTTAGGGAGGCAGAGCCTCGAGTCAACATGGTGCTGGATACTGAAATGGCGGAGGCCCCTGAAGAACAACCTCCGACCCAAGATATAATCATGGCAGAGGCCAGATCTGAAACAGCTCTGGAGGAGCTGGACCCTAGGGCGGTTGAGTCAGAATCGCAAGCTGCCCCAATGGAGGAACTAGAAACGTTCCCAGTAGACCCCCAAGACACATCCAAGGTCCTGCAAGTCGGAAAGGAATTAAATGAGGAAATCAAGGAGGAGCTGAAAAGCTTCCTTCGACAAAATTCCGATGTTTTCGCATGGAAGCATGAGGACATGATTGGTATAGATCCCGAGGTCAGTTGCCATCGCTTGCGGGTCGATCCGAGCTGTCCGCCGCATAGACAAAAGAGGAGGGCGTTGAACGCCGAAAGGTATGAGGCCCTGAAAGAGGAGGTGGAGAGACTCATCAGTAACGGTTTCGTTCGTGAAGCCAACTATCCGAAGTGGATTTCGAACCCTGTGCTTGTGAAGAAGCACAACGGTAAATGGAGGGTCTGCATTGACTTCTCAAACCTCAATCAGGCCTGCCCAAAGGACAGTTTCCCACTCCCACGGATCGACCAACTTGTAGACTCAACTGCTGGGCACGAATTGTTGAGCTTTATGGACGCCTATTCGGGTTACAATCAGATACGGATGTTCCCAGGCGACGAAGAAAGCACCTCCTTCATCACCGATAAGGGGCTTTACTGTTACAAGGTGATGCCCTTTGGCCTGAAGAACGCTGGGGCAACCTACCAGAGGTTAGTCAACAAAATGTTCGCCGGTCAGCTCAGCAAAACAATGGAGGTCTACGTTGATGACATGCTTGTGAAAAGCCTCGTGGCTAAGGAGCATATCGAACACCTGGCTGAAGCCTTCAGAACCCTAAGAAGGTATCACATGAGGCTGAACCCCTTAAAATGCGCCTTTGGCGTGGCTTCCGGAAAATTCTTGGGTTACATCGTGAATCAACGGGGAATAGAAGCCAACCCAGAAAAGATTAAAGCTTTAATCGAGATGAGGTCGCCTCAGAAACCCAAGGAAGTGCAACGGCTCACTGGCAGACTAGCCGCACTCAATCGCTTCATCTCAAGGGCCACTGAAAAGTGCCTGCCCTTTTTCAAAACCCTCAAAGGAGGCGGGAAGTTTCAATGGACTCCGGAGTGCGAGGAAGCGTTCCAAGAGTTGAAAAACTACTTGGGGCAAGCACCCCTCCTCAGCAAACCAAGGGAAGGGGAACCCCTATTGCTATACTTAGCCGTAGCAGAAAGCTCGATCAGCTCAGTTCTTGTACGGGAAGAAGCGGCGCACCAACTGCCAATATACTATATGAGCAAAGCCTTGCTCCCCGCCGAAGTGAGATACCCAGATATGGAGAAATTGGCTCTTTCATTGGTCATCGCCTCTCGAAAATTGAGGCCGTATTTCCAAGCCCACAGCGTTCATGTTTTCACAAATTTCCCACTAAGGCAGGTCTTGCAGAAGCCGGACGCCTCAGGAAGGTTACTGAAGTGGGCAGTAGAGCTCAGTGAGTTCGACATAATTTACGCGCCCCGGACAGCCATCAAGGGTCAGGCTCTGGCCGACTTTGTCGCGGAATTCACCAAGACCCCTGAAATCGAAGTGGATATGGAACCAGCAGAGCCTCCCACTTGGAGTCTCTTCGTCGACGGTTCCTCCGGAGAAACAGGCTCCGGGGCTGGTATAGTGTTGGAAAGTCCGGAGGGGCACAGGCTTAACTGCGCAGTAAGGCTCGGGTTTAAGGCCTCCAACAACATGGCCGAATACGAGGCTCTCCTGGCCGGACTCCGGCTCGCCAAGGAACTGCAAGTAAAAAGATTGGTTATAAACAGTGATTCGCAGTTAGTGGTGAATCAGGTCAATGGCAACTTCGTGGCCAGGGACAAACATATGGCGGCCTACCTGAAACTGGTCATGAATTCCCTGCCCAACTTCGAAAAGTTTGAGCTAATCCAAGTACCCCGCCAAGAGAATGGCCACGCCGATGCCCTATCAAAGCTGGCCAGCAGCAAGGATTCGGAGCTTCTAAAGGTGATCCCCATCGAACACCTGGCCGAACCATCTATTAAGGAGGGCGAGAAACTAATGTGGATTGAAAGCACCCCCCCATGGATGCTACCCATACTGGCCTACCTGAAAGAACAAAACTTGCCAGAAGACGAAACCGAGGCTCGGAAGCTCCGAAGAAGGGCCGCGCACTTCATCCTACAGGACGATATTCTGTACAAGCGTGGCTTCTCCTCCCCCCTTCTCAGATGTACAGGAGGGGAGGAAGCAAACTACATCCTCAGGGAGGTACATGAAGGTGTTTGTGGAAATCACTCCGGTGGAATAGCTTTGGCCCACAAAATACTCAGGCAGGGATATTACTGGCCAACCCTGAAAAGGGACGCCACTGAATTCGTGCGCAAATGTGACAAGTGCCAGCGCTTCTCCAATGTGCAGAGGCAACCATCTCAAGAACTCACAGTGGTATCAAGCCCCTGGCCTTTCGCCAAATGGGGTGTCGATTTCATTGGCCCCTTGCCAAAAGGAAGAGCGAACGCTCGCTTCGCCATAGTCGCCATTGACTACTTCACCAAGTGGGTGGAAGCAGAACCTTTGGCCAAGATCACCGAGGCCAACACCTCCAAGTTCCTTTGGAAAAACATCATCTCCCGGTTTGGCATACCTCACTCCCTAGTGTCTGACAACGGCAAGCAATTCGACAACAGGAAGGTCCGGGACTTATGCGATGAGCTTGGGATCAGAAAGCATTTTTCCACACCCCATCACCCCCAAGCAAATGGGCAGGTCGAGGCAGTCAACAAAACCATCAAGCTCGCCTTGAAAAGGAAGCTGGATGCCTCCAAGGGCGCCTGGGTTGACGAGCTTCCCCAGGTCTTATGGGCCATCAGGACCACTTGTAAAACCGCCACTGGGGAGACTCCATTTTCCATGACTTATGGGGCAGAGGCTATGAGCCCTGTAGAAGTCGGCGTTCCATCCCCTCGACGCATCCACTTCGATGAAGTGACTAATGATGAGCTGAGAAAGCTTGAGCTAGACTTTCTCGAGGAGAAGAGGGACGGATCACAGGATAGACTCGCCTCCTACCAGCGAAAAATGATGCGCTACTACAACGCCAAGGTGAAAAAGAGAACGTTTCGCATTGGGGACTTGGTGCTTCGTAAAGTTTTCCTTCCGACCAGAGATCCTGGCACAGGAACTTTGGGGCCAAACTGGGAAGGGCCTTATCGCGTGATGGCAGAAATCAGGCCTGGAACCTATAAGATCGAAGAACTGAACGGGAAAATGGTGCCCCATCCCTGGAATATTGAACACCTAAGGAAATATTATCAGTAGGGAACGTGTACTGTTGAAAATGTTGCAATCAAATAAATGAATGATCTGTTCACTTTGTTCCTGCGTCCACACACATTATACAAACTGGGCGAGGTGCGAGCCCATCTAAAGGGTACACCCCCAGATATTCTGCCTAAGCCGGAGGTGGTGCGGGTGCCATCCCGAACGAAGCAGCGCGCACACATCAAACTTGGCGAGGTGCAAGCCCATCTCAAGGGTACACCCCCAAGATAGTTTGCTTCAGCCAGAGGTGGTGCCGGTGCCGTCCTGGACGAAGCAACATGCGCACGTTGAGTAAGTCCGATGTGTTATCTCATTCATTGGCACCTTCCATTTTATTAAGTGGTTGAGTAAGTCTGATGCGTTATTACTTGTTCATTGGCATCTTCCATTTTATTAAGTGGTTGAGTAAGTCCGATGCGTTATTACTTGTTCATTGGCATCTTCCATTTTATTACGTGGTTGAGTAAGTCCGATGCGTTATTACTCATTCATTGGCCTCTTCCATTTTATTAAGTGGTTGAGTAAGTCCGATGTGTTATCTCTTATTCATTGGCATCTTCCATTTTATTAAGTGGTTGAGTAAGTCCGATGCGTTATTGCTTGTTCATTGGCGCCTTCCATTTTATTAAGTGGTTGAGTAAGTCCGATGCGTTATTACTTGTTCATTGGCATCTTCCATTTTATTAAGTGGTTGAGTAAGTCCGATGCGTTATTACTTGTTCATTGGCTTCTTCCATTTTATTAAGTGGTTGAGTAAGTCCGATGCGTTATTACTCATTCATTGGCCTCTTCCATTTTATTAAGTGGTTGAGTAAGTCCGATGTGTTATCTCTTATTCATTGGCATCTTCCATTTTATTAAGTGGTTGAGTAAGTCCGATGCGTTATTACTCATTCATTGGCCTCTTCCATTTTATTAAGTGGTTGAGTAAGTCCGATGTGTTATCCCTTATTCATTGGCATCTTCCATTTTATTAAGTGGTTGAGTAAGTCCGATGCGTTATTGCTTGTTCATTGGCATCTTCCATTTTATTAAGTGGTTGAGTAAGTCCGATGCGTTATTACTTGTTCATTGGCATCTTCCATTTTATTAAGTGGTTGAGTAAGTCCGATGCGTTATTACTCATTCATTGGCCTCTTCCATTTTATTAAGTGGTTGAGTAAGTCCGATGTGTTATCTCTTATTCATTGGCATCTTCCATTTTATTAAGTGGTTGAGTAAGTCCGATGCGTTATTACTTGTTCATTGGCATCTTCCATTTTATTAAGTGGTTGAGTAAGTCCGATGCGTTATTACTTGTTCATTGGCATCTTCCATTTTATTAAGTGGTTGAGTAAGTCCGATGCGTTATTACTTGTTCATTGGCATCTTCCATTTTATTAAGTGGTTGAGTAAATCCGATGCGTACGAAACAATGGCACAAACAAAAAGGGGGAGGAAGCGACGACACTTGAAAAAATTTTGTTCATTCATAACCAAGGGAGAGGCCGAAGCCATTACATGGTACAAATTACAAACTAATCTATATTAATCGCCGCCCCAGGTCCTCCGCCTTCGGCTCCCTCTGAAGGGCCCTCTTTATCCTCGGCAGGCCTGCCCCCAGTGGGGCCCCCGAACTCTTCCTCCAGAAAGTTGATATCCAGATCGGGGTGCCTCTCACGGAGGCGGGACATCATCTCCTTCGCCGCCCAGGAGGCCCAATAGTTGGCGAAGTCGTCATACTCTGGCCTATTTTCGAAATTGTCCTTGTAATTCTGGACTGCCACTTCGCCAACGCTCTTCGCCTCTGCCTTCAGCAAATTTATCTCCTCAGCCTGGGCCTCGATGCGTCTCATCTGCTCAGCCTTCTCCTTATTGGCCTCCTCCAAGGCTTCAGACGTTAGCCTTTGGTGGTCATTGGCCTGGTCCACCCTCTTCGTCAGGGCTGCCACCTGGGAAACGGACTCATGAAGCTCATTCTTCAGCTGATTAACATGCACCTCAGCCGAGTCCAACTTCGAGGCAGCAGTTACCCACTTCTCCTCCACCTCCTCCAACTCCTTCTTGGCCTTCTCCACTTCGGCCTCCCAGTTTGAAGAGGCTTCGATCCTCTTCTCCAGATCCTCATTCTTCTTTCGAAGGCCCCTCACCAAGTCCTCTGCCGCGGCGCCCATACTTAGGGCCCTTGCCACGCAGGCATTGTTCGCAGCCAAGAAATCCTCGATCTCGCACGAGGCGGCGTGGTTGGCCCAGTCTTCGGTCCAGTACTTGCTGTGGACTCTTGCAGCAGAGGCGGTCTCAGGAGGGAGCATCTCCAACACAGCCTCGGGGAGATCGTCATCCTTGCTCCCCAAGAAATCGGTGACCTTTTTCTTGGCCGGGGCAGTGGCAGGCCTCTTCAGCCTCTTCTTGGGCGCCCCCTCGGCGAAGTAAGCAGTGATCGGCACAATGGCCTGGGAAGGAGGTGGAGCCGCCACGGTGACACCCGCCTCAGCCGGAGAAGAAGCCACGGCAGCGGGAGCAGGAGTAGAGGTCCCGGTTGGACCGGCCGTCTTTTTCTTGGGGCGAGAGAAGGTCCTTCTTCCTCGCACTCCTCAGCAGGCTGCTGACCAGCCTTGCTCAAGGTCTGCAAGCGCTCCGACTGCTTTTTGTATGCAGCCGAGCTGGTCTTCAACAGTTTGGCCTCCGCCACGCTCCGGCGGATTGTGGCCAAGTCGGGCCTAGGAAATCCCCTGCAAGAAAGAAAATTGCTAAGTATCCAGGTAGAATATTGAGGCAGAACCGAAACAAAATACACTCACCTCTGTTTGTCATCAACCCGTGCAGAGTGAAATGGTAGTTCTGGTCGATCAACTCCTTGAAGCTTCTCTCCGGTAGAGGCGTCTGATACAGTCGGGCAATTATGTCCCAGTCCTCCTCTGCAATTTCACACCTCGGGAGGGAGCATGCAGAGAACAGAAATATTAAAATCATAAGCAAACTTAGCCAAGTAAATTCAAATCGGAAAGTTGCTTACTGCAAGTGGAATAGATGGTGGGGACGGTCAGAGGCGCCATCGGGTCATTCTCCACTGTATCCCACCGTCCTGACGCCCAGAACCACGAACTCCTCCAGCCTTTTATCGAGGAGGGTGTCTCAACCACGAACGGCGAATGGGACCCCCAGGGAGCCAGGTAGTACCAGCCTTTGCTCGCTTCGCCCCCCGCCGTGGCTTTTGGAAAGAAAAGGGAGTGGAATACACTAAACGGCATGTCCACCCCGATGCTGGCCCTCCGCCACAGCATCCACGTCCCAACCATTTGGGACCACGCATTGGGGTTGAACTGGGTGGGGGCCAACCCAAACGACCTAAGGACTAGGCGAAAAAAGGGGTGGAATGGAAGCCTCAACCCAGCCCGAAAAAGATGGTCACTCACTGCTACACACCTCGGCCTAGGATAGCAGGCTCTCTCATGCGGCTCGGGTAGGATAAGCTGAATATTGTGAGGGATCCTAAACACCTCCCTACACTTTTTTACCTGCTCCGAGGTGATTTTAGACGGGTATTTAGAGGCCCCCCATTGCACAGATGTGTCTACGGGGGAATCTGGGCGTTTCCAGATGTTCTCCCCGGCCCTAATAGCCCTACTCAGCTCGTCGGACGAGATTAATATAGGTTCCCTCATGGATGAGCTCTCTTCGCCTCGCCTATCCTCACTACCCCCCTCAACAACTTGCCCACTCGACATCTCACTAGACAAACGCAAAAAACGAAAAGAGGATGGAGAAAACTGAAATCTGGAACGTTACCTAAAACCATTGGGAAAAACTTGCCCACCGGAATTCACAAGGGGGTCGCCGGAATCCTTAATAGTCGCCGGAGGATGGAAACAGTCGCTTGGTTCCAGGAAGTTTGAGAGAACTTTGAAAGATTTTCGCGAAATAAAGGTTTTGAAATGAGAAGGATGGGCCTTTTATAGGCACTCCAAACTCACCCCAACCGTTGGATCAACCTAAGCACAATCTGAACCATCCAGCGCTCAAATGCAAGGATCTCCGTCCAAATCAATGGTCATTTGAATTAACGGCCCTGATGAGGCAGTGGGCCACACGCTTGGTGTGAGGACGTCGCCTTGAGTAAAGGGAGCCGTCGTCATTATTATCATTTATGTCAAGGGAGGCGTGCCTTGAAAGCAAGCGAACGCCTCCCCATGATTGCCTTGGGAAAGTAAGAAGGTTTCCAAATCATTAGCACAAAGTTCAAGGTCAACCTATCTCGCCTCGGTCACATCAGAATGTAGTGTTGCCACAGCTCCCCCAAGAGCTGCCAACTCATCTCGCCTCGGCCACATCAGAATGTAGTGTTGCCACAGCTCCCCCAAGAGCTGCCAACTCATCTCGCCTCGGCCGCATCAGAATGTAGTGTTGCAACAGGTCCCCCAAGAGCTGTCAACCTATCTCGCCTCGGCCACATCAGAATGAAGTGTTGCAACAGCTCCACCAAGAGCTGCCGACCCATCTCGCCTCGGCCACATCAGAATGTAGTGTTGCAACAGCTACCCAAAGAGTTGCCAACCCCTTTCGCCTCGGCCACAGCGGGATCCTGTGTTACGACTACTCCCACCACCAACGACTCACCCCCGTGCCTTCCAGCTCGGAATTGAAAATCCTTGTATTATATAAATATTCATACACGGACTTGCGGGACTATTGTTACGGGCCTGTGTCAGACCCGACACCTCACCCGCCACGTGTCCACACCCGTGGCCCAAGCCACGTGCCGGACGAGGTGATTAAACCAAAAACCGAACTGATTGCACATGCCGAGGTGATTGCACTAAGGATGAACTGAAAACGCATCAGCGTACGAACCGGACTCATCCACAGGTACGCAGTGGATGCAAAGGCCTGCACTCCGCCTCTACAACGCTGCAACGCTTTACCTGCCACACCTCGCCTCTACGAAAATCTTTTGTACAGATCTTCCCAAAGTCAAATCTCTGACTGATGGGACGTGTGGCAGGTTCTCAAACGGTCAAATCAGTAGCCTGTGGCTGAAATATTCAATACCAGTCGACCTATGGAGGGACAGAGTGACACCTAGGATGGGACGAGCCTTGAGGATCTGACAACACGTGTCCTCTCATCCAATTGCCCTCCTCTTTCCATCCTTAGTATAAATATCCCCTCATTGTGCCAAAGAAAGGATTGAAAAAACCCCATTTGCTCTCCTACATACAACAAAAAACCAAGTATCATCCTTTCCCTCATTTTTGTCAATTTTATCGACACTATATCGACCACCTCCCCGGCGAGTGCTCCACCGCCGGCGAATCCCTTATTGGTCGAATATAAAACTGACTTGACCGTCGGAGTGCTTGCGGCTGCTCCTTTCCCCCCCCAAGGAGAGGCCACGAGTGACTGACGGCGTGCTATGTGTGTAGGAGGATTTAACTTGAAGACATATCCTGTTGACCACGTGTCCGAGCCATTTTTCGAGGTCAACATTACTTAAACTTATTTAGTCAGTATGGTATTCAGCACTGAAAATTGATGATTACTTTTTACAGCAAACTCTTTTTGTAATTCATGTTTGACCTCTGTTTCAGTGACGCTTCAGTTCTCAAAATCTATCACTGTACATTGTTTATAGGGTAGAGTACTTTGTGTTATGCTATTCTTTTCAACTTAAAGTCTAAAATATACATATTGATACTCTATAACATCTCGATATCTTTAGTTGTGTAGAGTTATGTTGCAGTTTGGTTCATTAGCTTCGAGAAAATTCAACATTCTGGGATTACAATTTTAAGACATATTAGAATTGAAGGAAAATAAAAAAATCTCATATTGAGATTCATTTGCAGCATGGGAACACATTTAATAGATACTCATGCTCACATTTTTCTATTCTCTGCCTTTAACACGAATACAGATACGGATACATCTATGAAAAATTTACTTTAGTAAACGTATGTGTATGCACCCCCATTGAAAACTTGCCTAATATTGACCGTAACTAACCGTAACGAATCCAATCGCTGGAACTTTAGGAGAAAAGAAAGTGCTTCAAGTGGATCAACCTTCACTCCGTTAAATGCTCGTAGAAGAAAAAAACCCGCAGGAAATTAACAGCGACAAGCACGAAGACAGTTATGCTTCAAGCAGTTCCGTCCTTCAAAACTTTGAGTCGAGTTTGAAGATATGAGAGTGGAATGGGTCTTCTTTGTTGTCGAGATAAGTTGAACAATAATAATAGAGGTAGTTTTTGTGGATTTGTGGTCGGAGAAGAAATCGCGTTACTGCACTTAGTTTAAAGGAGATTGTCCACTATAGCCAAACCAGATGATTTTATAGTGTGAAAACTGGCAGAAAGCAAATGACCAGAGTGAGTAGAAATACCATCACTTTCCCTCGGTCAATAGTCAATAATTGCGGCTTGTGAGAAACATCAAAATTGTCATTTTTTTGTCCGCACATGTAACAGTAAATTGTGAGGAGAAAACACGAATGAACAGTGTTTCTCTCAGACCCTCTTTTAAGAGAGAGTAGATATATTAATTTTCTCTTTTGAGATAAATTAATTAATTTTTTATGTTATAATCCAGGTATATATGATGTATGTGAATAGATAACAACATAAGACAAAACAAGAATGTGAAAAAGATAGCACCAAGTATTGAACTATTTGTATCTCTTATTGTTTATTACAATGTGCTAATTCATACTAAACCTCCTGGAAACACTGTAAATCACCGACACGTTCTAATGAATTAAATACCAAGAGAGGTTAACACTTTAATGAATATCAATAAATAATAGCTAATATTTTAGATAAGTATCCTTTTCTCTTGGACACCTCACATGGAATGCAATGCATTCTTTTCAGTCTTTACTTAGGTAAACGCAAACAATACAACAAGAAACTCTTGTGCGCCCTTACGAAGAAATGTCCCCTATGACTTAGGATTTATATATTTCAGTGCGCCTTGGAACTATCCAGTAGAAGGAAGGGCTTTGACTTAATATTCCCATGGTTTTGCGGGGCACAAATTGTCCACCTGTTTCTATGGAACGCATAAATCCCACGTTTTCACAATTGCTAGTTAAAGTGCTAGTGGAGCACCATGTAGGATTTCATAGAGACTTGTGATTTAGAAGTAATGTAGGTTGGTTATTGATAACAAACAATAATGCCATATAAAAAGCTTCTTAGCTTCAATTTTGATACATAGTTGGCCCTTGTAACCATTGGTTCCAGGATGACAATCAAAGACTAAATCCCGGTTCGAGCAAGGGATACAAACAAACTTGTCACTAAGGAAGATTGACAAAGTCAAAAAAGTGGGCCAAAGAATCTGACCCAGATCCCAGATTTCACTAAGGGCTATTTCCTTTGTCATGCCTCCTATTTTTGCCCCATCACTAATCGTTACTACCAATTCAGGTTTTCAAATCAGTAAAAGTTTTGGATTGAACTCCGCCCTCATTCAAGGCAGTTATAATTTCATATAATTATTGTAAGGAGAGTTCCCCATCGCAGTACGCAAATTGTCGAGGGCCATAGCTCCCTGCCCCATCCAATATCCCATTGGATCAAGGATCGCCATTTTTTGGATAAGTTCAACCTTGACCCCGAATAGGTCTTCAGCTTTAATATGGGCCCATTAGATGTCTTCTAAAGACGAAGAAAATTTTGAATGAATATGATGATTTCAAAATTTCATTCACTCAATCAATTTTTCAATTTGAATAAGTAGATGAAATAAATATAATGTAAGCTCAAATAATTTTGCTCAAGAATTTCTCACTTTAATGCACTCAAAGACTCTAGAAACGAATGAAAAAGATATGCTACTTATAGAGGACAAAGAGCAAAATTCTCTAGAAGAAGGGAAGAGGTCTGGACGTCCACCTCAAGTTCAAACTAGTTGTTACACGCCAGAAATCAGAATTGTTAAAAATTTTAACCGTTGAGAAATCTGGACGTCCGCCGATGGTCAATCATTCGCATTCACGGAATTTCCTTGTTTTGGCTTCGTTTGTTTCTATTGGAATGTTTTGAAAAATGTTAACTTTCGGAAAATGTTTTCAACTAGTTTTTCAAGGTAAGTGATACTAAAAATATAATCTAAGTTCAAATATCAATTTTAAAATATATCTTACTTTGATCAAAACGTTTTACGCAAGTGATTATTAAAATAACTTTTAGTGCATAAAATCGTTTTAGAGTTTTAATCATTCATTGCTAAAAATCAAAGTATTAGTACATTTCCATTTGAGCAAAAAGGTCAAGTCTATGATCTTTCATTGAAGATTTATTTTTAAGCTCTAGTGAATACTTAACTTCGATCTTGACCTTCATTGTGAGTCTGATTTGTAATATGATAGTCTTGATTATGATCTTTGGCGATGATTGATCAACTTATCATTAAATGATTTGAAGAATATAATAACTTAAACTCAATTGTTAGAAAAATGAGATCGACTTATTTGTTATGATCAAAACAATAAGTTAAAGTCAACAATAGGTCAACAATTTTTTCCCTTTTTATTATGACAAAAAAGATCATCTGCAAGGTAATAACAACAATTGATAAATAATAAAAATCTCGAATTTAATATGTATTCCATATATCCCCCCTTTCTTTTACAAACCAATAGTCATTCATTCAAAGTATAAATATGAATTAAAGTATGTCATTTGATATTCAAAGCATATCATCTATCATCTCACTTATAATCATTTAAAGCATATCATATCATGCATTTTCCCTTTTTTGGCACAAGCAAAAAGATAGCGTATAAGAGAGCAAGAGTGGAGCATATACGATCAAAAGCTTAACACAATCATAGGAAATAATAATATTTCCCTTAATTAAACACATTATGCCAAATATATGTGAGAGCAAGAGAGTAAACATCACATTCATAGCATATCAAAACATAAGTGATGAAATGTCAAAAGCATAACGAAGTTTAAGGACCATAAAAATGGTTCCATAATACATAATAATAAGAAAATGCTAATAACATCTAGTGCTCCAAAGGAGGCGGAGGGGGAAAGAGTGTGTCGAGACAAGCATTGAGTGCACTTTACTGAGCATTGAGAGCGTATAGTTGAGCAAGAACTTCATGAAGCAACTCAGCAAGTCTATCGATGGAAGTGGTAAGAGAGTCAATATACCCATTAAAAAGAATGTAGTAATCCTCAATGAATGTGAAATTGGAGGTAAAAGGAGGAACCCTCGAGCGCGGGATGTCATGAGAAGGGCCAGGAGGGAGTGGCACATCATCGTGGTCGTGATCATCATCAACTGCATCTTCATCACCTTCAAAATGAATATTTGGGGGACCCGACTCCATATCAAAACCTTTGGTTCGGGTCACCCATTGCTCGTACTCTTTGACAATTTTCATTCATTTATGAGTTTGAATATTAATTGTGTCGGTGGGGCGAAGTAAAATGGAAACATCACCATTCAAAGATACATCAAAATGCTTAAAGATTTTGGTGAGGAGCATGCCATAAGGTAAGTCCTTGATGCGAGTAACGGAATGAACGATTTTCATGTGACCAGTTACGATAGTTGGAAAATCTAATTTACAATCGACTAAGGAAGAGTCAAGAATGAAAAGATCAAAATGAGTAACCTCATTATGGTGAACTTTCCTAGGAAGAATTATGCGGGCAATGACGCTGTGCAAAACTTTGCACTGTAAGGAGAGTTGAATGGTTCTAAGTTTGATAGGATGTTTGAAACTTTTACCAGTGACTCTACGACAAACCTTAATTGGATATAACCCGCAAGAATTGGATAAGCCATATGGCAAAAATTTTGATTTTCACACTCCTCAAGATCAAGTAGAGCTCAAAGGAGGTTTTTAGTGATTTTAATTCGTTTACCTTTGAGAAAACACGCAATGTTATCCGACCTCTAAGTGAAAGTCATATCATTGTAAAAATCTTTCATAGGGTTTGGATAGGTATATTCTTGTAAAGTAGCAATTGAGGTCAAACACATGCTAATAAAGTATTCCTTCATACGTAATGGAGGAGCTTCAAAGGTAAATGAAGCAAAATTGACATTCTTACCGAGCAGAATAGGAGATTTATCAAAAGGGTTTTCAGCATAGTTGGTTCTTCACCCAATGGAGGAGTTGGCAGCCTGTCTTCTCTTCTTAGATGCTTGCCCAGCATCTTTACGTTTAGCATTGTTTAAAAGGTGGTTTGGAAGAGTGTGGAATGGTAGGGTTCAGACTTTCGCCTAGAGGTTAAGATTTTGAGGATTTAATGGATGAAAATAGGGGGTTATAATAGATTTGGAGTAAAAAGTAATGGGTTTATCTAGTGAAGATTTCGAAGATTGAAAGTAGATTTGATGATATTAGGAGTGGATTTAAAGAGGTGAAGATTATAAATGAGTGAAAGTGGTGAAGAAATGAGATTTGAATCATTTTTTAAAAACTGAAAACCCGACAGTCCAGACATTCATCTGAAACTTCTGGACTTCCATCTATGAAAACGTTGCATTCTCTGTCTTTTCAGGCAAGTGCATCCGACCATCCAACAATCGTCCATCTCTCAACCAATAATTCACATAAAATCAATTATTAAAACATACACGATTTAGCCACATATGTCTAACTTCATCAATAATACCCAAACCTCTTTGAATATATAAAATCTATAAAGTGCAAGAGGTTCAGTGAGTATGTTGACAAATGGATTTTTTTGTATTCACAAATTCTAATAAAATATCTCCCTTCTGTTCATGTTCTTTCAAAAAGTGGTGTCTAACATCAATATGCTTGATTTGAGAATGCAACACAGGATTTTTTGATAAGTTTATGGAAATACTGATATCACGTGTGATAGGTATATATGATTGAATGATACGTGATAATCACTTATTATTTGTTTCATCCATAAAACTTGTGTACAACAATTATCGGTCGAGATTTATCGGCTTCGACGGTAGACAATGAAACGAAATTTTGTTTTTTACTAAACCATAATACAAGAGTAAAGCCTAAGAAGTGCATGTTCCACTTGTACTCTTATGATCAATTATGCAACCAACCTAATCGGCATCTGAATAGCAAAGTAAATCAATATGTGTGTCCTTAGGATGCCAACCTAATGTTCTGGTGCCATTAAGATATCTAAAAATTCGTTTCAAGGAACTAAGGTGTGATTCTTTAATATTAGATTGAAACCTAGGACACAAACACACACTTAACATAATATCTAGTCTACTTGCGGTTAGGTAAATGAGAGATCTTATCATACCTCGATATTTAGTTATATCTACGAAAGTACCTTAATCATCTTTATCCGATTTGATTGTTAAGCTCATTGGAGTGTACATTGGTTTCAACTCTTCCACTTCAAACGTTTTGAGCATGTCCAAGATGTACTTATTTTGACTAATGAATAATATGTCATTAGTTTGTTTGATTTGTAATCCAAGAAGAACTTTAGTTCTCTAATCATGCTCATTTCAAACTGCTTACTCATATAATTAAAAAATTCTTTAAGAAGAGAAATGCTATTTTCACCAAAAACAATATCATCAACATAAATTTGCACAATAATCATATCTTTCTTTTTGTTTTTGATGAAAGGAGTAGTATTTGCTATACCCATTGAAAAGCCATTTGAAAGAAGGAACGTGATCAATCTTTCATACCATACTCTAAGAACTTGTTTTAAACTGTAAGAGTTTTTCTAAGATTGAAAATATTATCCGGATACTTATGATTTTTGAAACCGGAGGGGGAGGGGGTTGCTCTACAAATATTTCTTCTTGAATAAAACCATTTAGAATTGCATTTTTGGCATCCATTTGATAAAAAAATAAATCATTTATGACAACCAAAAGCAAAAAAGCATGGTAATGAATTCTAATCTAGCAACCGGTACAAATGTTTCTTCAAAATCTATGCCTTGATTGTAATCTTGGGCCACTAATCTATCATTATTACACAAATTATCCCACTTTCATCTCGTTTATTCTAAAAACTCATTTAGTACCAATAATGATTTGTTCACTTGGTCTAACAACTAAATACCAAAACATGATTTCTTTCAAATTGATATAGTTCTTCTTCCATAGCTAGAAAAAAATTCATCAAACTCGGCTTTTTTGAAATTTTTTGGTTCAATTTGTGAAAGCAAAGCACAATTATCAAAATGGCACTATTAGAAGCCCTAGTACTTACAAATTTTAATGGATCACTAATGATAAATTATTTTGGATGAGAATGGACAAACATCCACTCCTTAGGTAGAAATGGATCACTTTGTACTTCAGAGAGATTCTTCTTCACCTTGTTGCACATTTGAATCTTCCTCATGTTGATCTTTAAGATTTGTAGGATCTTCCTTATTTTGATTTTGAATCTTTATTTGCTTAAAAGGAATCTTCAAAAATACACCGTTATCAATACATTTATCTTAATCAAGAGGATTAGGTTCATCAAATTTTACAAGCATGGATTCTTCAACGATTAAAGCTCTTTCGTTAAAAACTCTTTAAGCTTTTTCTAGTAGATATATATCCCAGAAAGATTTCAATATTGGATTTTGAATCAATTTTTTCCAAGTTTTCTTTTGTGTTTAAGATAAAACATTTACAACCAAATACTTTGAAATAACCGATATTAGGAACTCAATTTTTCCAAAGCTCATATGGAGTTTTTGTTTCCTTTCAACTGACTAATACTCTATTCATAAAATAACAAGCAATGTTAATGGCTTCAACCAAAAAACACTTTGGTAAATTATTTTCATTTAACATAGTCTGAACAATTTCTTACAATGTGAGATTCTTCCTTTATATTACACCATTTTGTTAAGGAGTTCTAGGAGCCGAAATATTATGTTCATACCCATTAATTTTGTAAAAATTGTCAAATGTAATATTGTGAAAAAAAAAATCACCATGATCATTTCTAATGGTTGTAATTGTGTAGCCCTTTTATTTTGAACCTTTTTACCAAAGTATTTAAATACATTCAAAGCGTCATGCTTTACATTCAAAATAGAACCCAAGAAAATCTAGAAAAGTGATCGACAATGAAGAATGCATAATGTTTACCATTTAAGTTTGCAATTCTAAATGGTCCAAAACATCCATGTGGAGAAGTTGTAGAGATTTTGTAGTTCAAGAGTGTTGCTTAAGTTTGAAAGAACTCTTCACTTTTCCTTTTTCAAGTTGCCATGTATCGTAAATTTTGTCTTTCTCAAATTTCAAATTAGGTAAACCTTTAGCATAGTAAAATTTTTAAATTTTTGAAAGTACGTCCATGCTGACATGAGCTAATCTTCTAAACCATAACCATGTATCGTATTTAAAATTTGACAAACATTTTATTTCACATTCAAATTCAATGTTTATGATATAAACATCCTTACTTTAGCTTCCTATAAACATTACCTTTTTAGATGTAGCATCCTTAATAAGGCATTTGGAAGAATCAAATTTGAAATGATAACATTTATCACATAATTGACTAATACTAAGCTAATTATCTTTGAAACCATCCATTGATAGAACATTTTCAATAGATGGAGATATATGATTACCAATGTTTCCAATGTCAATGATATTTCCTTTCGCATTATCTCCAAAAGTGACATGCCCTCCACCCTCTTTTTTGAAGCTTGATAGTAGTGTTTTATCTTCAATCATATGCTTTGAGCATCCACTATCTCTTAAATTTTTTTGGCACCTACAAGAAATAATTTAATTTTTTTTAATTTTTATTATCCATGCAACTTAGGTTCTTGGTAGCTATTTTTAATGTACTCTGTAATCTACTAATTTTTGCTTTAAAAATGTAGATTTTTTTTGTTATACGATTGAAGGCTACATGTACATTCCTGTTACAAAAACTACATGTAACTTTTGGAAGATATGAATTTGATGCTTTGACAAATATTTTTTGTTGACCTATGGTTGGCTTCTCGTTTTGATTATCGCAAACAAATCATGTTTATTACTAATAAATTGATTTTGAGTGGCCATAGTGACTAATGCATATAAGTATATTCAATGGCACAAAGTTCGAGATCAATAAACTTGCAAAGTAGCTCAAATAGAAACAAGATCAAACAATCGAGGCTTTGAAGAATGATGTTGCAAATTCCGCAAAAGTTGCCTCTACAAAAATCGATACACAAGTCAAGTAACAATCTAGCAAATGCACGTCAAGTTATTCAAACTAAGTACTTAGATGTTTCATGATCATATGTAAAGGTAAATCTTTTTTATATGGTAATGCATCGTGACAAGGTCAAAGTTTTAATTTTACAAAATTCACGACAAAAACATTTTTACTTTAAAAATGTGTTTTTCAAATAGTAAAAATCGTAACACGTATTTTATATATGACAAATACCTTGAAAAATATTTTAAAAACATTCTTCCAATACCAACATTTGTAAAATATTAAAAAGAGGACGTTCCGGGCCAAAATTGGTCGTACCGGACGTCCGGTAAAACTGATTTTTGGCCAACGGTCATATTTTAAACGGTCTAATTTCCTGACAAAAAATAACGGCTACTTAACGATCCGGTATTTTACCGGACATTCGGTAAAGTGTGTCCGGTAAGGTAGAATTTTTGACTGTTTGAGTGTTATAAATACCTCACTATTCCTTCACTTAAAAACACCTTTTCTTGAGAATTAAGTAAGGCTTTGTATTGTTCACAACCATCTTTTTATCCATCTTTGAGAAGATCAAAAAGCATCAAACTCTTGGAAAACTTTTGAGTGATTTAAACTTTGTGATAATATTTAGTTTCTTCAAGAAGTTTTTCATCTCAACACTTTGAGCTAAACTCATTACCACTTATTAAAGTGTTTGCCTCTTCTCTTCTTGTTATCAATCTTGATTTTATCATTCAATAAGAAGAGAAGATTTTCACTTGTAAACTCATCTTGAATTGTGGGTCGTGTTGAAGTCCCGAAAAAGCTCAACATTGTAAAAGGATCGGTGCTCCTTGGTTGTAAGTCACCGAAAGCGTTGTAAAGGGTTGGATTGCACCACAAGTCAATCAACATAGTGAAAAAGGCCTTGCTCGTGACGGAGAGCTTGGTAACGGGGGACGTAGATAGTTGGTTTGGATCGAACCTCCATAACAAATCGTTTGCACTCTCTAACTCTCTACTTTTACTTTGTGGAAGCATATATCATACTATTCACGTGGTTACTTTCGTTTAGTTTATTTCTTTATCATTTTTGTTATCATTTAGTAGTAATTCACGAAAAAGTTTTAAAAACCAATTCACCCCTCTCTTGGTTAGCCTATCTTGGGTTTACAATTGGTATCAGAGCCCAGTACTTACTTCTTTAAGATTTCACAATCTTGAGTTATGACTAACATCGGTTTTCAAAATCTCGAGGGTCATTCTACCAACCGCCCTCCCTTCTTCGATGGCACACATTATAATTATTGGAAAGTTAGAATGATGATTTATGTTCAACCTATTGATTATAATATTTGGGAAATTATTGAATATGGTCCATATGTACCTACTAAGCTATTAAAATTGATGGCAAACCCGATCAATGTATTCCCAAGCCTAGAGAGGAATACGATGAAGAAGATAGGCGAAAAATGTCATTAAATGCTACGACAAAGAATTTGCTTTATTGTGCACTAGATAAAAATGAATTCAATAGAATTAGCACATGTGATTCGGCTCATGAAATTTGGCATGCTTTAGAAGTCACTCATGTTGGAACAAACAAAGTTAAGGAAACTAAGATAAATATGCTAGTCAAAGAATTTGAAAATTTCTTTATGAAGCAAGATGAACCCATTGTTAATATGATTACTCGTTTCACCGATATTGTTAATGGCTTAAAAGGTTTCGATCGAAAATATACTAACGGTGAACTTGTGAGCAAAATGCTTAGGTCACTCTCAGAGAAATGGAGTCCCATACAAATGCTTATAGAAAACACAAGGGATGAGAATACATACCCGTTGGAAGAACTATATGGAACGTTGATGACCTATGAACTCAACAATGCCGAGATCAAGGAAAAGACAAAAAAAAGTAAAGAGGAATTAAAAGAAACTCCTAAACGACATATTGCTCTAAAATTGGAAATTGATGAGGAAACATCAACAAGTAACATGAGTGATGAAGAGTTTGACGATCTTGTACTTCTCGTCAAAAAATGGAGAGGCTTTCGAAACAACAAAAAGTTTCAAAGAAAAGATGACAAATGAGAAGAAAATAGCAAAAATATTATTTGCTATGAATGTGATAAACCCGGCCACAAGAGAACCGAGTGCCCGAACAAGAAGAGAAATCCCAAGAAAAAGGCATTTCAAGCTATTTGGGATGATAGTGACGATGAAGATCAAAACGAAAACGATGATCAACATGAAATCGCAAACATGTGCTTCATGGCCTTCGAAGATGAGGTAAGTGCAAAAGAAAAATTCTCTTATGATGAATTACTTGAAATCTTTAAAAAACTTGCCTTATGTCATTCTATTTTAAAAAGAAAAATTCTCTATTAAAAGATGAATTAAAGAAAACTTTGGAAAAATCAAAAGAAAATGTTGACCACGATTTATTGATTGAGGAAAATAGTTCCCTAAAAGAAAAAGTTGATGATTTGACAAAAATAGTTTATAAATTTACCGAAGGAAAGAAAAATTTTGATTTAATGCTTGGAAATCAAAAATGTGTTTTTGACAAAGAAGGAATCGGATTCAAGCCATTTTTAAAACAAAAATCTCTTAAAAACATGTTTGTCAAAGTTTCAAACACCACTTGCACTTTTTGTAATAAAATTGCACATGTTTCTTTTAATTGCTTAGTTAAAAAGAAACTATATTTTGAAAACAAAAATAAGTGGATTAAAGAGTCCTCACAAACTAACTATCAAGGACCCAAGTTTGTATGTGTACCAAAAATCAAACTGTTTTTGTGGATACCAAAGAAAACCAATAGCAAGTGGTTCTTGGATAGTGGATGTTCAAAGCATATGATCGGAGATCGATCACTACTTTCAAACTTCAAAACAAAGGATGGAGATCTTGTGACTTTTGGAGATAGTGCAAAAGGGAAGATAATCAGAATCAGCAACATCAGTAATTACCTATCCCCCTCTATTGAAAATGTTTTGTTAATCGATAACCTCAAATATAATTTGCTAAGTATTAGTCAATTATGTGATAAATGTTACAATATAAAATTCGATTATTCTAAATGCCTAATTAAAGATGTTATATCAAAAGAGGTGATTTTCATAGGGAGCCGAAATAAGGATATTTATATCATTAATATTGAATATGAAAATAATGAACATTGCTTGCTTGGATTTAAAGATGAGACTTGGCTTTGGCATAGAAGATTTAGTCATGTAAACATGGAACTTATTTCAAAAATTTCTAAAAATTGTCTTGTGAAAGGATTGCTAAACTTGAAATTTGAAAATGACAAAATTTATGATGCATGTCAACTTGGGAAGTAAGTCAAATGTTCCTTTAAGTCAAAAATATTTTCTTCAACAACAAAACCATTGCAAGTTCTCCACATGGATCTCTTTGGACTGTCAAGAACGGCTAGTTTAGGTGGTAAACATTATGCTTTTGTTATCGTTGACGATTCTTCTAGATTTACATGGGTAATATTTTTAAGTACAAAAGATGAAGTCTTAAAAGCCTTCAAATATTTTTGTAAGAAAGTTGAAAATGAAAAGGGTCACACTATTACTACGATTAGAAGTGACCACGGTGGAGAATTTTACATTCTTGCATTTGATGATTTTTGTAACAATAATGGATATGAGCACAACTTTTCGGCTCCTAGAACTCCTCAACAAAATGGTGTAGTAGAGAGGAAGAATCGTACATTACAAGAAATGACTCGAACCATGCTAAATGAAAATAAGTTATCAAAATATTTTTGGGTCGAAGTCGTTAACACCGCATGCTATATCATAAATAGAGTTTTGGTTAGTCGCAAGAAAACCAAAACTCCGTACGAGTTTTGGAAAAATAGAATACCCAACATTAGTTATTTCAAAGTATTCGGTTGCAAATGTTTTGTCTTAAACACAAAAGACAATTTGGGAAAATTTGACTCAAAATCTAATATGAGAATTTTTCTTGGTTATTCATTAACTAGCAAAGCATATAAAGTTTTCAACAAAAGAACTCTAGTTATTGAAGAATCAATACACGTTACTTTTGATGAAACTAATCTACTTGATCGAGATAAGGGTATTGATGATGATGTAGGTTTAGAAACTCCTTTTGAACAAATGAATGTCCAAGACAAAGGAGTGCCTAATGAAGAACAATCAAAGGAGCCCTGTAACGACCCGGGTCTCACTTAGGGCTGTCCCGGCCGTTAGATCAACGATGTACTGTCCTCATTGTACCAACATGGGTCTTTTTAGCATGCTTTATCCTCACTCGCACGCTCCCTGAGAAAACTTCCCAGGGGGTCACCCATCATAGAATTGCTCCAAGCCAAGCACGCTTAACTTTAGAGTTTCTAACGATGGACTTTCGAAAAAGAAGGTGCACCTTGTTGGTATGAGTAGTACCTATCAAATCTTTTAAACTTTCTTGATCTGGGTATTACAATAACCCTCCATTAGACTCGCGACGTCCTCATCGCGCTTGATCCATCTGAGGATCCGTTGTCAGGCATTAGGATTCTAGAGGTGGCTCCAAGGGTTCAAGAGGTGGCTCCCGCCCTATGACGTAGCACTTTGTCCAACATAGCACTTAGTTCCCGATTTCCAGCTGGCAACCGGGCTCTGATACCATTTGTAACGATCCGGGTCCCACTTAGCGGGCTGTCCCGGCCGTTAGATCGATAATGAACTGTCCTCACTGTACCAACATGAGTCTTTTCAGCATGCTTTGTCCTCACTCGTACGCTCCCTGAGAAAACTTACTAAGATGTCACCCATCATAGAATTACTCCAAACCAAGCACGCTTAACTGTAGAGTTTCTAACGATGGACTTCCGAAAAAGAAGGTGCACTTTGTTGTTATGAGTAGTACCTATCAAATCTTTTAAACTTTCATGATCTGGGTATTATAAGCCCAACGATCAAGAAAGAGAAGAAATACCAACCGAAACTCAAGATGACTCCACCTTACCAAAGGAAAGGAAGTTTGTCTCGTCTCACCCAAAGGAGTTAATAATCGGCGATCCATCAAAAGGTATTACTACTAGAACCTCTCTTAGAAATCATCTTCGTAGTTGTGCATTTATTTCACAAATTGAACCCAAAAACTTTAAAGAACCAAAATTTAATGAGTTTTGGATTCTAGCAATGTAAGATGAACTTAGTCAATTTGAAAGAAACCATGTTTGGGACTTGATTGCTAGACTAACAAATCAAATCATTATTGGTACTAAATGGGTTTTTCGAAACAAAAGAGATGAAAATGGAATCATTATGCGTAACAAGGCTAGATTAGTGACCCAAGGTTACAATCAAGAAGAAGGAATTGACTATGAAGAAACTTTTGCACCGGTAGCTCGACTAGAATCCATTCGCATGAACTTCACGCTTTATTAAATGGATGTTAAAAGTGTATTTTTAAATGGATTTATTCAAGAAGAAGTCTATGTTGAGCAACCACCCGGTTTCACAAATCATAAGTTTCCAAATCATGTGTTCAAACTTAGAAAAGCTCTTTACGGCCTCAAACAAGCTCCTAAAGCGTGGTATGAACGTTTGAGCAAATTTCTACTTTCAAATGATTTTTCCATTGGAAAAGTGGACACTACTCTTTTTATCAAAAACAAGATATACTTATTGTTTAAATTTATGTTGATGACATCATTTTTGGTGCAACAAATATTCAACTTTGTGAAGAATTTTCTAAAAACACGAGCATTGAATTTGAAATGGGTATGATGGGTGAACTCAAATTTTTTCTCGGACTTCAAATTAAACAAGCATGTAATGGCATTTTCATAAATCAAAGTAAGTACATCTTAGACATGCTAAAGAGATTCGAGATGAATGATCTAAAACCGATTAATACTCCAATGAGCACTTCCGTAAAGCTTGACAAAGATGATCAAGACACTTCCGTCGACATCACCAAATATCGAGGTATGATCGGATCACTTCTTTATTTAACCGCAAGTAGACCCGATATCATGTTTAGTGTATGCTTATGTGCTCGATTTCAATCAAATCCTAAGGAATCCCACCTTAAAGCCGTAAAAAGAATTTTTAGATATCTTAGTGGGACTCAAAACTTAGGACTTTGGTATCCAAAATGTACCCACTTTGACTTACTTAGTTACTCAGATGCCGATTGGGCTAGTTGTCAAGTTGATCGGAAAAGCACTAGTGGCACTTGTCACTTTCTCGGTTTTGCTTTGATTTCATGGTTTAGTAAGAAACAAAACTCCGTAGCCCTATCTACGGTCGATGCCGAATACATTTCCACTGCGAGTTGTTGTGCTCAAGTGCCATTGATGAAACAAACCCCTTAGTGACTATCACCTATCCTATGATCATATTCCCATCATGTGTGATAATACAAGTGCTATCAATTTATCCAAAAATCCCGTTTTACACTATCGAACGAAGCACATTGAGATACGACATCATTTTTTACGAGATCATGTTCAAAACGGTGATATTTCACTTGAATTTGTTGACACCGAAATCAATTGGCCAATATTTTCACAAAACCCCTTGCGCTCGATCGTTTCTCAACAATTCGACGAAGCCTAGGTCTTATTGAGCTAAAATAATTTCTAAAAATCTTCTGTACTTTTAAAGTATCATTTTTATGCCTCAAATCTCACTACCTGCTATTTACAAAAAATAAAAAAAATACCGGACGTTCGGTAAGGCAGAATTTTTCTGCCTTTTGAGCTTACTTTTACCGGACGTCCGGTAAAAATAGCGGACGTCCGATATGCTATTTTTATAGCTTTTTAAATGCGATTCTCTTCCTCTCCCTCATTTCACTTCATCCTTTCTTCTTTCAAACTCGATTCTTCTCCTATCAAATCTCTAATTCCATCTCTATATCGTCACTTCCACCTCCTAACCTCCAATTCTTCAAGTCCATTTCTCCTCATTTTTCGTGATTTTCAATTGCCCAGGCAATTTTTTTTTCTCTTAAATTCAAAAGTCTCGAATCCTCATCACTCCTATTCAAATCTAGGGTCGATTCTCGCCTCCTCATATACAAACCTCCTATCTTGCAAGTTATTGAATCCTATATCTTTCAATTTGCTCTTAATTTTCAGATTCTCCTCTCTAGCTCGAGCCCTAAATCTCGATATCTCACATTTTCAAAAAAAAAAAAAAAAAATCCCAAATTCCTCTGATCAATGTCGACGTCCCATGGCAAAGGAAAGAGGCTTAAGCAAACGGCTCGGCGTCTACCTCCATCTCCTTCTCCATCATCCGACGAAGAAATGGATTTTGAACCCGAGACTTCACCGACGAATCCCCTAGCAAAGGTACCCATTCTTCTAGGTAAAAACATCGATCTTGTCTCTTTTTCCTTTGATGCCCCACATTTAGGATAGAGGAATATATCCTGACTATGGGTTGGTCTTCGATTTGCACAATTCACGAAAATGCATATCCGGATTTAATTCGCACTTTTTACACAAATATGACTATTAATCCTCGTTCGGGAGACATTTCTTCTTTTGTAAAAAATGTTCATGTCACGATTTCCAAACTACTCATTCGTATAATCTTGGAACTTGAACCTTGCAACGTCTAAAAATTTGTACATAAAACCCACCCTATGGTGGACGGCTATGACCCGACCGACCCATGTCGTCGCATAACGGGTAAGGATTTTGAAAACATCACAAATATTTCAACAATCCAACTTACTCTCCCGTGTAAAGTTTTACAATATATCATTGCCAATGTCCTTCTACCAAGAAAATGGCATCGAGATGAAGCAAATTAGGCCTTATGGAACTTGTTCGTTCCTCACGCATATCCAAGGCACTCCCCTACGGCATGTTCCTCAGTAAAATTTTTCATCATTTTGAGGTACCTCTTCACGATGAAGCTTTTATTAAACCACGACCCACTGATACCATTAGTTCCAACACACTTAAACACATGAAAATTATTAGAAAGGATGGACAATGGGTGTCCGAAACTAAGGGGTTCAATCCGACGTCGGGGCCTTCTACCTTACCATTCGATGACGAGGACATTGATGACGATGAGGATGCACCACCTGCCGGCACCTCGAGGTCGAGAGCTCCCACTAGACAGTGCCTTGATGGGGACCATCTTTCATTGTTACATGGGCGAATCAACTCTCTTACTGCGACTGTTGATGGGATGAGTGGTGAACTCCATCACATACGAGCTCATCAGGACACGATTTTTGCCGACATGCTTACTCGATTTTTGCATCCTCCTCCTCCATCACTGTAGTTTTTTTATTGTTGTCTTAAAAACTGTTTTTAAACTATGAATAAACTTTTGATTATGTATTCTTATGAAATTCTTATCTGTTATCTTTATTATTATTATTTATTCCTACATGGTTGTTAACTTTTTGCTTATGCCAAAAGGGGGAAGAAATAGAGATTTGCATGATTACATTTAAACAGGGGAAATACATACTAAATAGTAGAGGGAATGTGTATATTAACTATCAATTTGTTCTGAATCATACATTGCAAATCAATGTGTTTGTCATAATCAAAAAATGGGAAATTGTTGACCTATGGTTGACTTCTCGTTTTGATTATGACAAACAAATCATATTTATTACTAACAAATTGAATTTAAATAGCCATAGTGACTATTGCACATAAGTATATTCGATGGCACAAAGTTCGAGATCAAGAAACTTGCAAAATAGCTCAAATAGAAACAAGATCAAACAATCGAGGCTTTGAAGAATGATGTTGCAAATCCCGCAAAAGTTGCCTCTACAAAAATCGAGACACAAGTCAAGTAACAATCGAGCAAATGCACGTCAAGTTATTCAAACTAAGTACTTAGATGTCTCATGATCATATGTAAAGGTAAAACTTTTTTATGTGGTAATGCATCGTGACAAGCTCAAAGTTTTGATTTTACAAAATTCACGACAAAAACATTTTTACTTTAAAAATGTGTTTTTCAAATAGTAAAAATCGTAACACATATTTTAAATATGACAAATACCTTGAAAAACATTTTAAAACGTTCCTCCAATACCAACATTTGTTAAATATTAAAAAGAGGACGTTCTGGGCCAAAATTGGTCGTATCGGACGTCCGGTAAAACTGATTTTTGGCCAACGGTCATATTTTAAACGGTCCAATTTCCTGACAAAAAATAACGGCTAGTTGACCATCCGTTTTACCGGACATCCGGTAAAGTGCGTCCGGTACGGCAGAGTCTTTGACCGTTTGAGTGTTATAAATACCTCACTATTCCTTCACTTAAAAACACATTTTCTTGAGCATTAAGTGAGGCTTTGTATTGTTCACAACCATCTTATTATCTATCTTTGAGAATATCAAAAAGAGTCAAATTCTTGGAAAACTCTTGAGTGATTTAAACTTTGTGATAATCTTTAGTTTTTTCAAGAAATTTTTAATCTCAACACTTTGAGCAAAACTCATTACCACTTATTAAAGTGTTTGTCTCTTCTCTTCTTATGATCAATCTTGATTTTATCATTCAATAAGAAGAGAAGATTTTCACTTGTAAACTCATCTTGAATTGTGGGTCATGTTGAGGTCCTGGAAAAGCTCAACATTGTAAAAGGATCGGTGCTCCTTGGTTGTAAGTAACCGGAAGCATTGTAAAGGGTTGGATTGCACCACAAGTCAGGAGAGCTTGGTAACAGGGGATGTAGATCGTTGGTTTGGATCGAACCTTCATAACATATCGTTTGCACTCTCTAACTCTCTACTTAACTCTTTACTTTGTGCAAGCATATATCATACCATCCACATGGTTACTTTCGTTTAATTTATTTCTTTATCATTTAGTAGTAATTAACGAAAAAGTTTTAAAAACTAATTCACTCCCCTCTTGGTTAGCCTATCTTGGGTTTACATTTTTGAGAGATTTTTGTTTCAAAAAAAGTTTGTATCCACTTTCTCCTTTACAAAAAACGCATTTTCGTTCACCAAGCATAAGTTAAAGTTTTTCTTACCTTGAGTAAACTTATAACTTTAGTTAAATCTTCAATGTTTTTCTTGTAAAGAAGAATTTTTTTAATCATAAAATTGTAATTAACTTCTTCTTTTTCAAGATATTTTTGTATTTTCAAAATTTTCTTTACTTCGCATTCTAACAAAGAATGTTTCTTCTTGAAAATAGAGTGATTTAGAGCGAATTTTTGAAGAATTTCATCGTAAGAGATATATACGTTATCATATAAACAATTATCACTTTAATTTACCTCATTATCAATGGTCATGAAGCAGATGTTGACTATTTCATATTGATTTTCATTTTCTTCATGGTCTTCATCATCATTCTCATCCCAAGTTGTTCAGAATGCTTTCTTTTTAGGGAATCTCCACTTATTGGGACATTCGGTTCTTTTGTGATCGGGGTTTGTCACAATCGTAAAAAAATAATCTTTTTGTTCTTTTCTTCACCATTTTATTCTTTCTTTTGGAACTGCCAATTGCTGCAAAAGCCTCTCCATTTCTCAAACATGAAGGACAAGAGCATCAAGTTCTTTATCACTCATGTTTCATCAATTGCTGATTTTAAAGTTGTTTGATGTTTTGGAGGCTCCTTCATTTTTTTCTTTGCACTTTCTTATTTTCTCCCTTGTCTCAATGTGATTTACCTCATAAGTCCTCAAAATTCCATGGAGCTCCTGTAATGGATATGCATTGATATCTTTTGTGTTTTCTATCAATATCCTCAATGAACTCCAATCTTCCAAGAGAGACCTAAGCATTTTGCTCACAAGTTTAATATTAGTAAATTTTTTTATCAAATACTTTAAGACCATTAATAATGTCGGTAAAACGAGTTATCATATTAATAATAAGTTCATTTTGTTTCATAAAGAAATTTTTGAAGTCTTTAACCAAAGATTTATCTTAGTTTCTTTTACTTTGCTAGAACCAACATGAGTGACTTCTAATGCATGCCAAATATCATATACGGAATCACATGTGTTAATATGATTAAATTTATTTATATCTAAGGCACAATAGAGTGAGTTTTTGACTCTAACATTTAAAAACGACTTTTGTTTATTCTCTTCATCATACTATTCTCTAGATTTTAAAATCATTTCATCCGATATATCACCAATTTTAATGACTTTGTAGGCCTATAAGGACTAAACTCAATAATATCCAAAATATTATATTTTATTGATTGAATATATATCATCATCCTAACTTTTCAATAGTTATAATGTATAACATCATAGAAGAGAGGATGATTTGTAGAATGCCCTCAAGATTTTGAAAATTAGAGTTAGCCATTACTTAAGATTATAAAGTCTTAATTTTAAAAAGAACATCTTACTCTAATACCAATTGATGATAGTCTAAGAATGACTAAACAAGAGTGGGATGAATTGGTTATTGAAACTTTTTCGAAAATTAATCTTATATCAAGCAAGTTAAGAATAAATAGATCAATCAAATGGAAAGCGTAAACAAAATAATGGTAAGTAAAAGGGAAGAGAGAGTACAAACGATATAATTGTGGAGGTTCAATTCAGACAATGATCATACGTCATCCACTACCAAGCTCTCCGTCACGAACTAGACATTTTTACTCCGTTGATTCATTTATGGTGCAATCAAAACCCTTATAATGCTTTCAATGACTTACAAACAAGGAGAACCGATCATTATACAATGTTGAGCTTTCAAGCAATATCAATATGACCAACAAATTTGAAGAATGATTTTATAATGAATCTTCTCTCTTAATACTTGATACAAATTAATTAAGTACCAAGAAAGACTAACACTTCAATAAATAGCAATAAATGATACCTCACGTGTTAAATGAGAAAACTTTGAATGAATATGATGATTTCAAAATTTCATTCAATCAATTAACGTTTTTCAATGTTAATAAGAAGATGAAATAAATGTGATGTTAGTTCAGATGATTTTGCTCAAGAATTTTCTTTTTAATGCACTTAAAGACCCTTGAAATGAATTCAAAAAGAGATGCTATTTATAGAGAACAAAGAGCAATTTTTTTTTTTTGCGTGAACGAAAAAGGGTTTGGATGACCACCTCAAGTCCAAATACTCAAACTAGCTGTTACAACTAATAAATTAGTATTGTCAAAAAATTTGACCGTTCAGATAGCCGGATGTCCACCTGGTTATGGTCGGCATTTGCCTTCACTGAATATCCTCATTTTGGCTTTGTTTGATCCAACTTGAATATTTTGAAAAGTGTTTTCAACTAGTTTTTCAAGGAAAGTGATATTTTGAAGGATTTGACTTGAATGCTTGACTTCGATCTTCACCTTCATTATGAGTGTGATTTATAATATAATAGCCTTGATTATGATCTTTCAGCGACAATTAATCGATTTATCATGGAATGGTTTGAAGACTATAATTACTTAAATTCAATTGTTAGAAAAACAAGATTGATTTGTTTATTATTATCAAAACAATAAGGTTAAAGTCAATCATAGGTAAACAAAAACAATGTTCACCAAGAATTACCAATGTACATCAAAGTGACAACACTTCAAATTTACAGTTACAAAACCGATCTAGTGTAAAAAGAGGTGAAAAACCTGAAGTTAGCACGAAATAAGTGTAACGGTACCTCTTCAAGTGCGAATAGGGGGGCAATCTCTACCCACTATTAGACTTGCGAAAATTCTCTACATGTCACTACCTGATTGTCCATATGCATTGGGTGGTCGCTACTAAGCCCATAGCGGCTATATATGTGGTACTCCATCTCCAATCACTCCGAGCCTTCCCTAGATAATTATGTGATTCACACAAACTCAAAGCGCATCCAATAATGTAAAATTTTGGTATCACAATTCACCACCATTTTAAAAATTCACAAACTTCAAAGCATAAATGAGGGTGTCTTTTTTGACTTAAATCTTCTTGTAATGAAAATATCTCAATTTTTATCCAAGGTGGTGTAAGTGTTATGCCCTAGGTCCAATCAACTTTGGACATAAACACTTTAAATATATATAATTGATGCATGTATGGCAATATCTATTATTTAATTGAATTAATATTCTAATAAATTAAATAATAGAATCCGTAGATTCAAGTTTTGGTGATTTGTTGATCACAAAGAGTTGTGATTGTGAGATATAAATTACAAATGATCGAATCTTAAATCATCTATGGTCGAAGTAATAACGAGATACGGATATCGTTATTATGAATAGATCATCGCGTGTGACACTTGAATGAACACGTGGATGTTTTGTTGTAGAACAAAACATTGGAGGCCCGCTGGGAGATTCCACATTGATAACTATCTGAGTGTTAGTGGTTAATCTCTAACGTTCAGTAGTAGAATTGGTCCTTTGACTTGAGGTCATCATAGTACCTTATATGAGGACAGTCATACTTTGATGGTGTTGGATGTTACTCTGCCAAGGGTCGCTAATACAGCATCGTTCGGGGTATGTCCAGAATCATATGAAGGTTGTGAATGATCAATAGAGGATTCGTCGCTCTTAGATAGAAAGAGATTATGATCTACATTTTATCCAATTAAGTTAATAATGAAATCATTGGCCAAGGTGAACTCATAAGTCGAAAAGAGTTTTCGACTTACATTGACTTAACAGTAGGATAAAAGATATGATCGATAATTGAGATTGACACGTATCCATATCTCATTATTGATTGGATCATATTGACGAAAGGATTATAATTTCACGGTAAACGAACAAGTTTGGTTTGTCAGATCACGTGACATTTCTCATCACATGTATTGCCCGACACATTGCTAGATGTCAATCTGGGACGACGAATATGAATTAGTGATAAATTAAAAAGGGTGTTTTAATTTATCGATTTTGATTAGATCAAAATAATAATTCACGTCGTTAGGCATCGTGATCGGGAACCTAATAGGTCACACACAAAAGAGAACCAGAAGAATGAAATTTACTAATTAATTAATTGATAAGTGTTGGGCAATTAATTAAGGGGAAAAATCAAAAATAAGGTGTTTAAATTTCTAAATTCAAAAATCAGGTTTATAGTTTAAAAATTCAAAAATCAGGTTTTATTTTTATTTTTATTAAATAAAGATAATAAAGTCACATTTTTGTGATTAATGGTTACATATTCATAGTTATAAGTCACGAATTTATTTACTGGTCATATATCGTCAAATTTTTTTGTCACAGATTATTTTAAGGTCATAGATCCAAAAATTTGTACGCCACAGATTATTTTGAGGTCACAGATTTTTAAATTAGTTGGTCACAGATTATTTTTGAGTCACATTTGTTGGTCACAGATTATTTTTCAGTCACATTGTCAAAATTTTTAGGTCACAGATTAAATATTTGGTCACAGATAACCAAATAGTGGGTCACACACCACCAACAATAACCACCAACGTCACCGTCCCCACCAACAACAGATCTAATCTCTGTTCCCACCACCACACCACACCGCACAACACAACACACCTCCCATCCACTGCCACCAGTCACCGCCTCCACCACCACCATTTTCAGCAACAAATCAGTCGTCCATAACCAGACCTGAACCCACGCCAGCACCACCTCTACCACCACAGTTGCCCACACCAACACCAACTCACCGTGACCTCTAACAACCATCACCTCCACCACACCGCACAGCACAACACACCTCCCCTCCACTGCCACCAGTCACCGCCACCACTACCACCATTTTCAGCAACAAATCAGTCGCCACCACCAGCACCACCACCATCCACCAGCACTACCGTCAACACATCCACCAACACAGAACTCACAAACAGAAATCACCACCACAGAACTCACAAACACAACTCCAGCAAGACCAGTCGCGAGTCGCCGTTGAGAGCGCAGATCGACGTGTGATGATTAGATCGACAACATGCGAGCGACACCCCGATCGACGTGTGATGATTTCTCAGCAGGTGAGTGACACCCAGATTTCACCACCTGACGACTTCACGAGTCGCTGTTGAGAGCGCAGCCACCGATGCTCACAGCTTGACCCACTGTCGTCGCTTGATGTCGTCGATTGGGGTGGGCTTCAGTCCGTTGAGAGCACCGTCGCCGTCTGCTTTGGTCTCCGTCGAGAAGAGAGGCGACGGGAAGAGGGGCGACGGGAGAAACGAGAGAGAGAAAGGCGACAGTTAGAGAGAGGGTAGAGAGAGAAAGAGGGAGATGAGAGTGATATTTGATTTCTACGGTTTTTTTGGTGAAATTTGTATTTAAATATTTAATATTTAAAATATCAAATACCTGATTTTTGAACAATAAAACATTTACCCTGATTTTTGAACATGAAACTTGAAAGGTAGGGTTCTATGTAATTTCCTCATTAATTATTTGAGTTGCTTATTAATGGGCCCGAATTAATTAATTGGATTAATTAATTCATGAACCGGATTTAATTAATTTGATTAATTAAATATCGGATTGGGTAAAGTTTAGATATGGGCCAGCCCACTTGGGCTTATATTAATAGGCTGTTAGGGTTTGTAACGTGTATGGAATTTTCATTATTCTTGATAGCACAAGAAAAGTAAAACCCTAGCCATCATTCTTGTTCTCTGTGTGGATCATCATTGGAGGCTGGACAATTGGACAGCTTGAATTGCAGATCGTGATCATTGGAGTTCGAGAATCAGCAAAAAAGTTTGCAGAATTCATCAAAAGTATAATTCTTATCACAGTTTCTATCTAAACACATTGCAGATCCTTGGTGGGAATTGAAAATTATTTTATTTCCGCTGTGCATAATTAGGTAAATTCCCAACAGTGGTATCAGAGCCTACTTTGTGTTTGTTAGAAATTGTTTTGATTACAGAACAATCAAAAAGTTGATTGTTGATATTTTTCATGTTTCTAGCAATTAAGGAAATTTGATTTTCTTATTTACAAAAAATCGGATCTTAAAAACATTGGCGGCATGGCGACTTGGCGGCTGGCGGCGACACCACCAGGCCGTGGTGGCAGCATCGCGCTGCCTCGTCTTGGAAGCAGCAGCGAGGTCGCTGCTGCTGGGTATTGCAGCAGCGCCGTGCGATGCTGCAATAGCCCCGATGGTGCGGCGTGCACCACCATTGTTCCATGGTACGCCGTGGGAGAAAAAAAGGGGGGGGGGGATTCTAGGGTTTCAGTCGATTTTTGGGGTGAATGGAGATGGGGGCCTCTAATGCAATTTCTGGAATTGTTGGCTCCCGTCCCCAATTATTGAAAAGGGTTAAATTTGCAATTTTTGAAAAGGGGGCTTGACATGCAATTAATATAATTGAAGGGCTTGCTTTTAATTTGAAACTTGGGTCAAGTTGCAATATTCAAAAGGAGTTTTGAATTTAAATATTAAAATGGTTTTAAACTTGATTTTCAAATGGGTTTGACCTAAAATTTCAATATTGACCCGTTTAAAATTTTATTTGAAAATTAACGATTTTACATTTTCGTTAAAATTGGATTTTAACTTAAATATTAAACTTTGACCCTAAATTAAATTTTATTTTATTTAGGAGTTTTATCCTAAAATAAAATGTTAATTCATTATAAATTAGAGTTGGACTTTAATTTAATATTTAATTAAAATTTGATTTTAATTAAATTATCCACCCTAGTATGTTGTTGAAGTTAGAGTTTGATTCTAATTTGACATTTAATTGAAATTTGATTTTAATTAAATTGTCTCACCCTAAAATTTTTTCTTGAAATCAGAGTTGGACTCTAATTTGGTATTTAATCAAAATTTGATTTTAATTAAATAAGTTCACCCTAATATCTTGGAATTAGAGTTTGACTCTTATTTTGTATTTAATTGAAATTTGATTTCAATTAAATTCAACCGTATTAATTTGATTCTAATTAGAGTTGAACTTTAATTTGACGTTTAATTAAAATTTGATTTTAATTAAATTGTCATACCCTAAAATTTTATTGGAATTAAAGTTGGACTCTAATTTAGTATTTAATTAAAACTTGATTTTAATTAAATAGTCACGCCCTATAATTGTAGAATTAGAGTTGGACTCTAATTTGATATTTAATTGAAATTTGATTTTAATTAAATAAGTCCGCTAATTAAATTAATTAATTAATTAGATTAATTAATTATTTAATTGTTCCGATCCATTTGTTTAAATTAGTTTAAACGACTTTAATTGTTAGAAACTTGAAACATGTTTGCATATAATATTAGATATTATATAGGAATGCATTTATATGATAAATGTTTTATTAGTGAATGATTATAAACTCGACCATGTGGATGTGTTGAATGGTTAGTTTTATTCTTGTTGTTTTATGGGGCCTGCGAGCTCTAATTTATTTTGAACCTGCGAGTTCGTTACTATTGTTTTTATTATGGGCCTGTGAATCCAATATTATTTAGGCCTGAGTGCCATTAGTATAGGATTGCAGTTGGACTAATTGAAGATACAAGAAGAGGGGAAAACCATAGAGATTGAGCATTGTATGAATCAATGATATACCCCCTAAAAACTGACCGACTAGTCTTCCTTATGGCTCAGGAAGACTAGATAGTATAAGTTCATAATCGTCCACACTATTATATGTATGTTTATTTGCATGTTAGATGTATAATAAAATATATGTAATTATTATGATCAGACCTTTTGCATGCAAAACCCCTCGTTAAAAATATTAAGTTAATTTGTTATTCGCCTTCCATCATTATATTGAAAAACGAGAGTTCTAAATCGATCTTAACTTGTTGAGTACACTCAAGACTGGTCTATTAGGGATATGTTTGACACTATAAAATATCAGATATTTCTGAATGATGGGTTTGACTTAACTAAAATTTATCTTTTATTGAGCATATTCAAGAAGATAAATTGTAGAGGCATGTTAAAATATTAATTCATATTTATATTCGCCTTCCACCATTATAGTGAAAAACGAAAGTCATAAATCGATCATAGCTTGTTGAGTACACTCAAGGCTGGTCTATTAGGGATATGTTTGACACTATGAAATATTAGATATTTCTGAATGATGGGTTTGACTTAACTAATATGTATCTCTTGTTGAGTACACTCAAGGAGATAAATCTTAGAGGCATGTTAAGCTAACACATAAGATGTGTGAAGATAAAGAGTTGTCAGATTAATGATCTGAGAGTTGTATGGAGATACATTTGATAATAGTATCTACCCAAATATTTTATTAAGGCTTGTTGAGTACACTCAAGATTTTAATATAACAAATTGGATCCCAGCCCACTGGGAATCAAGTACGGATTCCAAAAATTTATGTGAGAGGATCATAAATTTGAGTTAAATAGTGGGAGCAAAATTAGTTTAATAAAATGCCATGTTAAATTAATTGATGCTCTATATATATTATTTCTTTTACTTTTCGTCGTTTACGTTTATTGAATCATGAGTAACCATACATATATTTGAGAGGTATATTAGATGCCAACAACCAAAGTAAATTTTCTTGATTGGCACCGCAATATGAGAATTGTTCTCAGGCATGAGAAAATTGGTTGTATCCTTAAGTAGCCATTTCTAGAGACACCTGTCGATGACTCGACAAAGGAAAAGGTGGCTGCTATAACAAACATAGTGATGACGATAGTACTGCAACATGTGTGATGTTTGCGACAATGTCTCCTGAGTTACAAAACGACATAAAAGTATAGATGCTAACACATGATTTTTCATCTCAATGTGTTGAATGATGAACAATCACATGTAGAAAGATATGATATTTCCTAGCAACTATATTGGTGCATTATGGCAGAACAATCTTCAGTCAGTGCTCATATGCTGACTACTTTAAGAAGTTGTCTCGATTGCGTTCAATCATGAACAATGAACTAAGTATAGACTTGGTTCTGCAATCTCTGTCAGAGGGTTATTCATAACTAATTATGAATTTAACATGAATAAACTCGAAGCACGCTCATTGAGTTGTTGAACATGCTTAAAACTGTTAAGTCCAACATCTGTGTTTGCAGTGGACAAATCTTAGTCATAGACTTCAATAGGGAAGTATAGAGGATGCTTTAGAAAAGTAATGAAGATGACTAAGACAGTTAAAGCGAATAAGGACAATACCAAATCTGATGATCCTTATTATCATTTTGGAATGATGGGTCATTGGAAATGAAATTGTAAGGCTTATATCTACTTTATTAGTTTCATGGGTATTAGATACTAGATATAAATCTCATATTTGAATAAATATGTAGAAACTAAATAAAAATAGATCGTTGCAAAAGGGAGAAGTTGACCTACACGTTGAAAATGAGCAAAAGTTGTTGCATTGCCTGTAGAAGCATATTTCTTGCCATTGCCTTTTTATTTGATATTAGAATTAGAGAAATGTTAATTTTGTTTTCACCATTACCAAGAGCATTAAATAAATTTCATGTTTTGACATGAGTTATTTTAATGTTAAGGACAATTGTTGTTCCTTTTTATCTTGATAAGATCTTAATGGTTATGATAAATTATAAAATGATATTTATATTCTAAATAGTGAGTATTCTATAATGAGTATAGAAATTGAAAGGCATAAAAATGATAATTTGAATAACACCTATATTTGGCATTGCGGATTTAGTCACATAAATGAGAATGCAATTTCAAACTTACATGGAGATGTATATTTGGGTCAAATGATTTTGAATTATTTGATAAATGTGAATCATGTCTGTAAGACACAATGACCAGATTTCTTTTTACTTGAAAAGAAAAAAGATTTGCACAATTATTAAGTTTAATACATAATGATGTATGTAGACCCATATCAATTAATGTCAGGTGAAGTTTATCTTATTTCATCACATTTACTAATGACCATTTCAGAAATGATCATGTATATTTGATGAAATTTAAACATGAAACTCTTGAAATGTATTGCCCTGACATTTCTCATCACATGTATTGCCCTGACACATTGCTAAATGTCAATCTGGGATGACGAATGTAAATTAGTGATAAATTAAAAGGGGTGTTTTAATTTATCGATTTTGATTAGATCAAAATAATAATTCACGTTGTTAGGTATCATGATCGGGAACCTAATGGGTCACATACAAAAGAGAACCAGAAGAATGAAATTTACCAATTAATTAATTGACAAGTGTTGGACAATTAATTAATTAAGTTGCTTATTAATATGCCCGAATTAATTAATTGGATTAATTAATTCATGGACCAAATTTAATTAATTTGATTAATTAAATATCTGACCGGGTAAAGTTTAGAGATGGGTCAGCCCACGTGGGCTTATATTAATAGGCTGCTAGAGTTTTAACATGTATGGAATTTTCATTATTCTTGCTAGCACAAGAAAAGTAAAACCCTAGCCGTCATTCTTGTTCTCTATGTGGATCACCATTGGAGGCTGGACAATTGGACAACTTGGATTGCAGATCGTGATCATTGGAGTTCGAGAATCAGCAAAAAGGTTTGTAGAATTCATCAAAAGTATAATTCTTATCACATTTTCTATCTAAACACATTGTAGATCCTTGGTGGGAATTGAAAATTGTTTTATTTCCGCTGTACATAATTAAGTAAATTCCCAACAGGTGGTACAGTAAACAAGCTTTAAACCTAAAATCTTATAAAGCTAACTAGAACTTCATCACTGTAAGTTTCATATCCTCTTATGTTCATATAAACCTACATATGAATAGGTCGTGTGTCTTTTATTCAGTATTTTTCATGAAATTTTTAAGTAACTATCCAGTCACCCTCGAGATTACACCATCCCTAACTTTCATATAGGTTAACTTATCAAGAATATTCATACAGCTAAATTATTCCATAGATATATCTACATAAGTTGATTAAAAGCTAAATAGTTTAACCTCCAATTTCATATTACGAATACCACGAACATTATCTTAGGAAAAAAATTATAATGTTTGTTGCCTTTACCTATGAGATAGGCCATGTGACAGCCAGCTAAGCTAAGATAAAACGAGAAGCCACACAAAGCTTTCACTCTACATCATCTCGCTCTTCGAAATGATTAGATAGCTAGACGAGTTGATTGAGGTACCTCATCCATGGTGACGGAACTTCATTCAAAATATCACTTTGTAGACGAGATATCACCGTTTATTGCAGTGTATTTTCGAAGTTACCAACCTCAATATTATAAGACATCTTCTACAAGTGTTGATTCGACAAAGAGATTCCATACAAAGATGCTATATACTTCTGATTTTGCAACCTAACAACAAATGCACTCAATCAATTTTTAGTCTACCTTTCACATTGCAGGCTTAAGATATAGGGTAGCTACTTTTAGATCATTGTCTCTCTCACCTAAGAAACCACATTCAATCATTGAATGACTTAAGAGTCGGAGTGCCTCAGACCATCGCTTCTACCGTCGGAGCTATGACTCATATGCGTGGACGAGAGTGGAGTCGAGATCTGCTGTCCACGTGTCTAGCCAAATATTAAGGTTGTCAAATTGTCATCGTCTATAGAATATTATACTTTATAAATCTACCCTATGACCATAAAGCGTTTAGGGAAACATACATTTTTTCTTTTTGAAATTTTTTTTCTTGAAGAAAGTGAAAGAGGAACTTTAAAGAAATCAACCTAAGAAGATTTTCAACTCTAAATCCTCGTTCATTGAAAAATGAAGAGATGAAACCTAGAAGTGTCTTCCCTTGAAGGAGCATCTTTCTAGCCTCATCCATGAGAAAAATAGACCTTTATAGAAAAGAAAACCCTTTGAGAAAATGAGACCCTCTTTAAAGAAAAAAGGTACTTTCATCGCAGAGAATGAAAGGTAACGAAGGGATTGATGTTAACCCATGAAGAGCGATAAGGAATATCTCTGAGAATGAAGCCCCACTGGCTACACATGCATAAAATTATCGAGTACGCCACTGAAATTGTGATTGTGTTGTTTGTTTTACTAGAGAAATGGCTGTCATGACCACCAATGAGGGAGGAAGATGAAATGCAAAGTGACCATCCCAAAAACCAAAGAGGAGAAATGGTTGTATGACCACCAAGGAGACTTGAACCCCATGGAGATAAATGTGGAGGTCGACATTTGACAAAGCCATGCTTGAAGCCAATTATCTGTATGCCCACTCAATAGAGGAGAGGATATCTTTTCCCTAAAATACAATAGAAAGCAGAGACTTGCAAGGTTTGCTAGTATCTTTGATAGGATAGAAACCAAAATATTTAAAAATAGGCCCCAAAATGAGTCTTTGCTATAAAATAGGCGAGAAATGAGTGTTTCCAAGGCTAGGGTAAAGAAGCGATCTACAAACATCTAACATTTTCCACCCTACCTCGGTATGACATGGACGAGGCCAGACTCTCAAGGTCATATAAGATAGATGACGATGATGAAAACCTCTTTTTCTTCCAGAAAATTTGTTAATGTCCCATCAAGCTTCGTAATGCAAAAAATGCCTAGATACGAAAGGAGAAGTGATCACCCCAGCACCTACAAAATGCAAAAGGGCTTGAGAGGAGCCTCTCCAGTGTTGAAATGTAGCTCTTTTCACCTAACTCTAACTTAAGAAATGAAGAGGTAGTATAATAGACTTCGCCTAGAGAACATCTGAAGTTGGCCAGAACTGAAGAAATAGTTCATTACCTTTTTTATGTCCTCAAAGTGAAGAGAAATTTCAGCACAACATCTCCACAATATGAGGTAGCTAGCAAGAGTGATGTTGAAAGCTATTGGACTTGCTTCACCAACAAGATGATCTATTGAAAATATAACTTTGATAAAAAGGCTCTCTCTATCCTAAAAAATGATTAAATATGAATACCCTATTTTGGAGAAATGTTCATAACAAGAATCTAACTACCAATGACTAATAGGTAGCTTATAAAAAAACATCATAACCAAAAAAATGATCATCCACAAAAATAGAGGTAGTGGTGCTAGACCACCTCTATCACATAGGCAACAAGGTTATGGCCTAACCTCTCAACCTAGCAAACCAGCAATGGTACCATCATGGAAAACAATACGTCATCCCATCTCGGATCAAAGCTATATCACTACGGTACTAATTGCCCTCCCACTATGAATATATGATAAGCCAAGCCCTAGTGGATATGGGTACTAAGGGGTTGAGCCCCAGTGGCTAATATATTATGAAGCTTGAAATAATGAGACCCACTATTTATCTCGCAACTAAGGCTCTGAACAATTAGTACAGGCTCAACATAACTTATGACTACAACACCAAAAATTGTAGAGATATCCCAAGCTTCATCGACAACTTGGACAATCAAAGAGGTCACCCATGGCTATGGAAAGGTGAAACCCTCGCGAACCTAGTAAAGTTGATCGTATTCCACCAAAGGATGGAAATTCGGCATCCCCGAGACCATAAGCACCACCTCGATGGGATGAGGTGAGGTGGCCTCCTAGGGAAAACATCATCATCGAAGATAAGAGCGGAAAGAGTTACTTCGGTTAACTAGTGGTAAACATGGGCGGACCCAAAGGGGGTCCTGGGGGGGCAGGTGCCCCCCAACTTTTGAGACTCAAATTTTTTTTTTTTTTTAAAATCACGTTTGTTATCGCTTGAAATTTAAATTTTAATCTAAATTAAAGTTAACAATTAATTTTAATAACATATTTTCATGAAATTCATAACTATTTAATTTGTACCCAAATTTACTAAAAATTTGATTTTAATCTCCACCAAATAGGAGTAAAATAAAAATAAATTTGAATTTCGAAATATACAAATTTTAAAAATTCTCCGACGATCGTACGCTAATCGTATCTACAAATTATTTTTATCATTTCGAAACTTATTTCACGAATTACATTATGGACATATCGAATAGTTCAAACATATATCGAAAACAGTTAAAAATACGTTAAACGTGAACCTTTAAAAAGATGTCTAACTCGCATTTTTTTAAACAAAAAAATCAATTATTTCATTAACATTTATTATTTTTGCGATACAAATTTCTCAATGTAATTTTCATTATTTTATTAGAAAATTTTCAAAAATTTTCGAAATTTTACATCCGATAAAGTCATATCTCATGTAAATTTTTAGATGTAAAATTGCATGAAGTATGATTTTTTTGGACGTAAATTTTCGATTGTAAAAATTCTACCAACTTCTTTACAAGTTCGATTGTGCCCCCCCAAAGTTAAAGTCCTGCGTCCGCCCCTGGTGGTAAAGGTGAAGAAAAGACCCCAATAGATATCACTATGGCCCCATTCGGGAGATAAACACCATTTTTTGAGGGCTCTACATGGATGGGCAATCTAAAATTGACCAAAGGCATTGAATCCAACTATAACAAGCTACATCATCAATAATCGACCATGGAATCTAGAAAGGTAAAACTCATTACCTTCATGGAAGAAGACATAAAGGAAATCTACTATCTACATTGTGATTCCTTTGAGTTGAGAGCTATAGTATCCCATAAGGGTTCAAATAGATCCTAGTGGACAATAGAAATTCCATTAATATCATATTTAGGACCACATTTGACAAGATGAAGGTGGAAAACTCATTAACCCCCACCTCAGTCCATTTTTTGGATTCACGGTGAATTGCATCATCCCCATGAGGCAACATCACCCCTGATATAGGAGATGGGAGAAGAGCCACATGTGGCTTGTTGCTTCATGGAATATTGAGGTGGATAGCAGGTCAGCCTAAAAAAATGTTACTTCACCTTTGCAACTAATCTCTACATTCTCTTGAGAGCTTTACTATAAAATAAAAGAGGCAATGATGATGCTGCCACGTGTCGTAATTTCCCATCGTCGTCATAATTTAAATTTTTTGGTTTGGGTGGATGTACATATATGCACAACCTCTTCCACCATTCTCTCACGCAACCAGCCACTACTACTCCATTTTCCCACGCAACCCCATTTTGTGTAGACTTTACTTTTCCTCTTCTTCTCTCTTTTGTATTTCTTTCTCTCCCACAACTCTCCCTGCTCTAATTTCTTAAGCGGGGCGACAACAAGTGACCAAAGCGTAACACAAAAGGAAAGATTTTGAAGAACGATTTGCAGTCCAAGGAGTTGTCGTTAACTCAGATTCAGCTTGACCGCCAGTGGTTTAGTATGATATGTGTTGTTTAGTTTGAGTAGTGTTATTTTTAGTTTAATTGAGAATTTAAATGATTACGTGTTATATAGAATAATTGGTGCAGGTAAGTTTTTTTCTTTTAGTGAATTTAAGGTGAACTATTTTGAAAATTCTGAAATGCATAAAGTTGCTCACTTTCTAGAACTCACATGTGTATAAAGCCTAGGAAAAAAATACATTTTTGACCAGACCCCTCTCGTGTTAGACCAAGGGGAAAATCTTGCACAAGAAAGCAGGCCAAAACCTTTTATCATGATTGGTAAAGCATATATTGCCATCTAAAAGATTGTGGTTGTTACTGGTCGAGAACTTCTTGCTTATTGTATTAAAAAAGAGACAATGATCAGTTTTTGATAGGGGTAAATATTTTTTTTGGAGAAGGCAAGAAGGTTAGAATGCCTGATGTTGGTTGTAACTTACGACTTGGCTCAATGTGTAGAAGTAAAGGATATAACTATGCAGTTCATTGCACCGATTAACTCTGTATATTTTAAACTATAATGGGTTTTCTATGGGTGAATAAAACCCCTCTTGTGATTTCTTTTGCAACATCCTATGGAATCAGGTTAAAATTTAGCAATGACCAAGGATGCGTAAATATATACACCTAGAAATCATCTCAGGATTACCAGAAAAAACAAATAACAAGCAAATTCAAATACATAAATATATACACCTAGAAAGTTGAAACTTTAGTGAAAATCCACCGTTAAAAAGAAATATTCGTTCTGATGGAAACACGGTGCTCGGACATGGCACCGTGTCCGCGTCATGTCTAGACACTGCGCGGACACGGACACACAGTGTCCGAACATGGCGTAGACACGATGCGCGTGTCCGCGCACCGTGTCTCTGTTCAGAACAGAGATTTTTTTTTCTGCCAAGAGATGCATATTCTTTTATCAATTGCAATATTAATTTAAATCTAGCATTTAATATATGCTCATATGGCATCTGCATGGTATATGTCTCCATGCACAACGGAGATACGATCGGTGTCTCCGTAGTGCACGGAGATACGATCCATTTCTCCGTGTATCATGGAGCACGATCCGTGTGACGGAGGCGCCATGTGTTTCTAAAAGTAAGACTTATTTATGAGAACTTTATCATTTTCGGTTAGATTCCGAGCCTCACACTGATATTTTAGAGGACCCATCGATCCACATTCAAAAAATGGTATAGTTACTCATTTCTAGACTGGTTGTGCTTAAAATTCTCAAGCTATTAAGAAAACTCTATTTTGTGTCCCGCAATGGCCAACTAGAGCTCAAAGCCATCGATCCACATTCACTAAATGCTTATGCTCAAGCCAATTGTTCAATTTCTTATGCTTCTTGGGTATCTTTGTGTGAAATACCAGCTCCTGATGTTTTTATAGTCCAGGTGAGGTTCAAGCTTTTGCTTATTTAGTCATTTGAATAATGATGTTTGACGGGATCATAATCCTTTGTTTCCTCAACTGTCGTATGATTGGCTTCTATGCCAATGCCGAATTCAGTTAACCTTTTCCTTGTTGTTTTACGTTATATAACATGTAATGTTTACCTTGTATCACTTGCTGTGTTTGTCTTAGCTTTTCATTGATGATTATTATGTAAAATTCTTTTTCTATATTTCAATATGTAAAAATGATAAAGCATAATATCGAAGTCTTATCACATTTTCTAAATGTGTACACAAGGTTAAAGTTAACAACATGCACAAGTTTAAATTTGACTTTTCAATTCTCTCCCTTATGAGTGAGGCTTTATTGATGATTTTAAAATCACTTAAACATGCAAGGAAACTTTTTGCTTGCATCGTATGTGGTACTATTATTCATTTTCATAATCCCTATGTTTTGGAATTTTCAATGTTTTGTTTTTTCTTTCGGTTCCCTATTTGATTAATTTTATCCTTTATTGTTTTCGTCAAAAAGGAATTCCTACATATTCTTTAATGTTTGTTTTAGTTATAACAAGATAAAAATAAAATAGATTTATTCCTGCAATTTTTTTATATTCACGCGAAATTTTTCGATTTGTGTAAACTGAATCCTTATCGAATTAAAAGAATAGAATTGTTATAGTCTTCTTTATCTTTAATGGAGTGCATTGGCGCTTTGTGAATATTGTCATCTACTTAATTTGTGCTTCAAAAGGTGATAGAGTAACGAAATTACATCTATAGTTAAATTAAAAGGATAACGTATTCAAAATAGTGAAACAAGGGATCAATACTTGATACTTGCTGAGTACTAATAAAAAACTGAAGTCGTAATTTGTTTTAACATTTTATAAGAAATTGAGATGTAAATAATTTTTGCTCCATGCTTCTTGTAGCAAATTAGGCATTTTCTTGCAACACTGTCATTTACAAATGAATTTTTCTAAAATTTACATACAGTTATTTTTAACACTAAGAAATTAACGTGCAACGCACGTTCTCCCACTAGTTATTGTTATAAAATTGAACTTAGCATCCACAATTAAGGTTCACCTTTGCCGGCTTCATCCATTTAAAATGGAGTTTTCCCCCCTACAATTAAGCTCTACCTCTACTTGAGAGCTTTATCCCTACAAAATGGGACTTCGCCTCTGCAATTAAAGTTCTTCTATGCTAGAAGGCTTCGTCCCTGCTAAATAGGACTTAGCCTTTCCAATTCAGCATCACCTTTATTTGGGAGACATTGGAAAATGGGCTCAATCACTTCAGAATTCATCAACTCAGTCCTCAAGCTTTGTTAACATCAAAGTCCATATCTTACATGATTATTCATGATTGGAGTTGGGATACTATACACGTCTATAGTGTCACCTTGGTTTGAACATCATGAATTGATCTAACACTTCATTATTAACAGTGAGCAAGCTACAGTAACATCCTCATATCGTCAACACTGCAACACCTCTCCAATTGAGATACTCTTCCCAAGAATATGGTAATTTTCCATCAATGCGTTCAATAAGTCCTCATACTTCATAACATCAAAAAAACATTCATGTCTATAACCAGCTTGTACCATGGTGGTAGTTTGTAAGCCCTCCCTTGTGGTTTTATTTCTCATGTAGTTATCTTCTAGCTTGCAAAATGACCATACTTAATCAAAGTTCATGCATTAAATGAATATTCATGCCTCATCCTATGAGACAAGCCATGTGGGGGACAACCAGCTGAGCAAAGGTAAACAGAGACGATATACAAGGTCCGTACTCTGCAACAACCTGCTCTTTCCAATCTCTACAAATCGATTAAGTAACTTGGAAAACTGATTGAGAAACATAGTCTAAAACAATGGCACTTCATTCGAAGTGTCACTTTTGAGGCGATGTGTCACCATTCACAATATTAGATTTCTAAAGCCTTTGTTGGATATGGCATCTTCTACAAACATCATTTAGACCAAGAGATCTTCCGTGCAAAGATGCTTTGTACAATTAATAGATTTGGTAGCCCTATAGAAGGTGCTCTCGATTAACTTTTCAACCTACTTTTTAGATTACAGACCTATGACGTAGAGTGACTACTTTTTTTATTTTTTATATTCAGGTATCCTAACTTACACCAGACTATGTCCTGGACCACCCATCTCCGGCTCCTCAGTGATGGGTGGAGGTTAACCACGGGATATGCCTGAGTTAACCAGGGTCTGTGCACCCTTTATACTCCTGACCCCAAGGGTGGCTACTTTTTATACCATTTAAGATGGTCACTGGCCTAGGATAACTATATTGACACTTGTCGAGCTTGATTGGTTCACCGTTGGGATGAGATCACATGTCAAGCATCAATGGAAATCACTTCTTTCCTCCTAGTATAAAAGCTCACACTTGATGTCTTCTAAAGGTAATACAATTTTAACACCAGCTGAATGTTGCAAATGTATGCTCTTCAACCAGATTTAATTAATCACAACCATGTTGTCTCTTCCATACCTAAGAAACCACCTTCAATCATTAACTAACTTGAGCATTGAGTGCCAACCGTCGAAGCTACAGCACATGCATCTAATTCTTTGTCCAATTGTGCATTAACAAACACGTAGACAGGAGTAGAGCCGTGATATGTTGGTCATGTGTCTCGTGGGATATAAGGGCAACACTTTAATCACCTATATAATATATTTTAGTCGTTGAACCTAAATTCTTGATGTTTCAAATGTTGGGTCAAGGTTCCATTATTGGTGATTACAACAACTATTCTACCTAACTGTACTCTTCCACACTTGGCTGCACAATGGACAGTTGCAGCACCTAACTTGCTTGAATTATAATGCATAACTTAAGCTAATATAAGTTACAAAATATATGTGAAACAAATGATAACAAAAACATTTTGGTTGACAACAAAAGTGTCCCATATCACACGGTGCATCAGATACCAACAACTATAACGTAATATATCATTTAGCCTTCTCAAAGTTCATACTTAATTGAAATGAGAAAATATTCTCCATATACATTCATATATAATAAAGCTCCATGCAAATATATGAAGGTATTTATCACGTTCTAAATATTTTTTGAGTGTACATGTTTCATTTCCTTTATAAAGTGATATATGGAATTTCTTCATTTTATCCGCAACAAAACATAACATACATGTACGAGCGATTAGAAGAATCCCATGTACCACTTGAAGCATTTCGCCAAGGTTATTACATATAAAATAAACCCATGAACCACTATGCATGAACATCCAATGCCATTAGATTTGAGGAAAACACATCCAATATTCAAATTCACAAATATTATAAGATTATTAATTCATTATGATCTCAATATATAATGGCAGTCTTATCATGGCATAGTGATGGGCGGAGCCAAACATTTTGTTTTGTGGGGATAAAAATTGAAATATATTTTTTTTTAAAAAATGACACAACATTAATGAAAACAAGTCAATACACTATTACAATTGTTGCATGAGAGTTTTCATACTTCACGAGAAGTTAAGGATGGAAGTAAGGTCTTGTAGGAAACTGAAATTGAAATTTGCGAAAATAATTCGTTAATTTAGACATCCAATTTTTAATACATTGTCAGCCAAAGAACAAACCAAATTATGACTAAAAGGCCAAATTTCGTTAAACTTTGAAATTGCCCAGATCTTGAACTCCAAAAATATCTTCCATTTAAATATTAATTTCAACAATACCCCCATCTTTCCAATCACATTCAATCCTCAAAACCATACAAAATCAAATATGCAATACAGAAAAAAGAGAGAAAATAGCTCACTTATTAATTTCAATCAAATATTATATACGGCGAACAAATCAAACATTAGACCTCCAAAGGCTGCAAGGATCCAACACATAACTGTAATCTTAGACTTGAAAACTCCATTGTTGTTCCCCATTTTTATTTTTCCAAAATGTCCAAAAAGAATTTAAAAACTGTTAAGATTCTTCTGTGTTTGAAACCATTCTCTCAATTTCTTCACCACTAAATTCATATTTGAAGAACTTCTAAAGCCAAAACTCAATAATTCATATCACTAACAAATAGATAATTAGATAAATTAACAAGAGGAACACTCATTGAGCGTAAGAAAGAAACCTATACTTGAAAAGAAAAAAAAAGCAAGTATAGAATTTAAAAAAAAAAAGTAAAATTTTTTGGTAGGGTCACTTGACCCCATGCATAGTCGTATGCCCTTCCAACGCATGTACCTGCAACATGTATACTATTCAATATATAAATCACAAGATTTTCACATCACAAGTCTAATGTTGAGCTAGGAGGAAATTTGGATGTTCTGGAACAATGAATTGTCTATTTTTCTAAGTAGTACATCAGACCAAGAAATATCTGGTTGGGTTTTGGTAGGAGGTTGTCTGGTGTTTTTTTCTTTTGTTTATGCCAATTGTTGTCAGAGGCGGAGAAGGGAGTTGTGGGATCATTTGAAAAGTTTTGATTTTGGAGATGTTGGCTGGTTAGTAAGAGGCGACTTCAACATTATACGGTCCACTGATGAGAAGATAGGTGGTCTGACCACGTCCTCCACGGCCATTCGGGAATTTAACGATTTTATCCATGACTCAAATTTGATGGACATACCTTTTGAGGGTTCGAAATTCTCTTGGTGTAATGGCCGTCAGGGCACATGGCGCATTTGGGCTCGATTAGACCGCATTCTGGTTAATCAAAATTTTAAAAACGAATTTCCATCAATTGCATTATCATATCTGGAACGCACTTCTTCAGACCATTGCCCGATTGTCTTACGATGTAGGGTGAACTCCAGGTTGACAGTTCCTAAACTGTTTCGGTTCTTAAGCATGTGGTGCTCCCATAAAGAATTCCTGCCTGTGGTGAAACGAATCTGGGAAATGAATGTGACAGGTTCTCCTATGGTGTGTCTTGGACATAAGCTGAGGACGCTAAAAATAGCGCTTAAAACGTGGAATGGCGAGGTGTTTGGAAGGGTTCAACATGAGATAGAAACCTTTGAAAACAATCTGATGAATCTGGAAAATTCTCTGATGGATTGTTTTTCTCTGGAGGTCGAAAATCAGCTGCTGGAATGTCGAAATCAGTATACTCAGTGGCTCGAAAGAGAGGAAGCTTTATGGAGACAAAAGTCACGGATTAAATGGCTCAAGGAGGGGGACAGTAATAATAAATTTTTTCATGCATCAGTCAAAAATAAGAATAAGAGCCAAATTATTGATCACATGGTCCTTGAGGATGGTAGAGAACTTAACTCACCAGACGATATACATGAGGAATCTGTGCGATTTTTCCAGAATCTCTTCTCTGTTTCGCCTATCTCATTTGTTGGCTCTGAACTTGATCTCTTGAAGCCAATCATCATGGACGAGGAAAATAGGTCGTTATGCAAACCACCTAGTCTGGAGGAGGTTAAAGATGCGCTATGGTCAATTCCTAAAGAAAGTAGCCCAGGGCCTGATGGATTTAGCGCAAGTTTCTTAATTCATGCTTGGGAGATCGTCCAATCTGACCTCCTTGCCATGGCCAAAGAATTTTTTGGAGGATGTCCTTTAACCTATGCGTTGGGGGCAACTAACATTGTCATGATCCCTAAGGTGGAGAACCCTAATAGTTTTGCAAAATTTAGGCCTATCAGTCTATGCTCTGTAGTGTACAAGATCCTGTCCAAAATTATGGCTGCTCGACTGGCTCCGTTACTTGGTAAATTAATTTCTCGAGAGCAGTTAGCTTTTCTTCAAGGCAGAAGCATCTTTGATAATATATCAATTGCTCAAGAGATGGTGCATAGTATTCACAAGAAGGTCAGAGGGGGAAATATTGTACTGAAGATAGATATGGCCAAAGCCTATGATAGGGTTAACTGGAGCTTCCTCATGGAGAGTTTAAGATGGCTTGGTTTTTCTGACCAATGGAGAAACCTTATTTTCAATTGTATCTCTTCCCCATACTACTCAGTCATGCTTAATGGTCAGATACAAGGTTTCTTCAAGCCTTCGAGAGGATTACGGCAAGGAGATCCATTGTCTCCATACTTGTTTATTTTGGCGCAAGAGCTTTTATCAAGATTGATCAATCAGGCTTTCGATTGTAATCACGTTCTACCTTTTCACTCTGGAGGAATTATGGTTAGCCATCTATTATATGCCGATGACTTACTTATTTTTGCAAATGGAAGGAAAAAGTTGATAGCCCATGTCCTTGATATTATAATGAAGTATGAAAGGATATTGGGTCAACAGGCGAGTGCTATGAAATCCTTGATGTTTTTCTCCAAACACATTACGCCTACACGTAAAAGGAATTTGCTGGCCGCTTCTGGATTTAAAGAAGGAGCACTACCTTGTACATATCTCTGTGTCCCCTTTTACACTGGAAGGTTAGTAAAGAGCATGTTTGTTCCGTTGTTAGAAAAAATTCAGAAGAAACTAGCTGGCTGGAAAGGTCGACTTCTTTCTTTTGGAGGCAAAATCACCTTGATCAAACACGTGCTTAGCAGCATACCTCTCCATACTTTATCGGTCCTAAATTGTCAAACTGCAATTTTAAAAGTTAGGGCCTACTTACAATTTGTGAAATTTAGAGGATTCTTTATAATTTCAAAGTGAGGGTTAAAATGCAATTTCAAAAAGGGATTTTAAAATAAAATTTGAAAAATATTTTAAATTTGTATTTTAAAAGAGTTAGAAATTAAATTCAACTTTAACCCAATTAATATATATATTTTTTTAAAACTGACAACTTTTATATTATAATTTTAATTCTTGTTATTTTGGGCCCGCAAGTTCTTATTTATTTTGGACCTACGAGTTCGTTGTAATTATCATGGGCATGCGTGTCCAATTATTCAGGCATGCATGCTAACTAGTACATGATACATGTTATAGCTGGATTAATTGAAGATATAAGAAGAAGAGACCATAGAGATGGAGCATTGTATGATTCAATGTTATGTCATCGAAAAATTGACCAACTAGTCTATCTTATGAGACCTTTGCATGCAAAACTTCTCGCTAAAATATTAAATCAATTTATTATTCGTCTTCCATCATTATATTGAAAAACTAGAGAATTAGATTATCTCAACTTGTTAGGACACTCATGTCAGGTCTACTAGGGATATGTTTGACAGTATAAAATATTACATATTTCTGAATGATAAATTTGATTTAACTAAAATTTATTTTTTATTGAGTACATTCAAGGAGATAAATTCTAGAAACATGTAAAGTTAACACATAAGATGTGTGAAAACAAATAGTCGTCACATTAATAATTTGAGAGTTGTATGGAGAAGTTAACACATAAGATGAATGAAAACAAATAGTTGTCACATTAATAATTTGAGAATTGTATAGAGATACAATTCATGATAGTATCTACCTAATGTTTTATTAACGCTTATTGAGTACGCTCAAGTCTTAATATAACAAATGAGATCTTAACCTATTGGAAGTGAAATATGAATTCCATAAATTTATGTGATAGGGTCATACATTTTATATAAATAGTGGGAGCATAATTAATTTAATAAAAGATCATGTAAAATTAATTGATGCATTTCTATATATTATTCTACTGGATGTGTAACGACCCGACCTCGCGTCGGAGCTGTTATCATATCGTACGTATTGTCCGCTTTGGGAAGGCCCATACCCATCTTACCCCTTGCGACTTTCTGACTCATCCCCCATGATTCGAACCCAAGACCTCCATCATATGGGAGATTTAAGTTGAATTCTGGTACCAATTGAGCACCCAGGCCCATCTTACCCCTCACGACTTTTGGACTCGTCCTCCAAGATTCGAACCCAAGACCTCCATCATATGAGAGATTTAAGTTGAATCCTGGTACCAATTGAGCAAGTTGTTAAATTGGTACCAGGATTCAACTTAAATCTCACATATGATGGAGGTTTTGGGTTCGAATCCTGGGGGACGCGTCATAAAGTTTTGTGGGGCAAGATGGATCTGAGCCCTCCCAAAGCAGACAGTATGTACGATATGATAACGGCTCAGGCGAGAGGTCGGGTCGTTACAAAAAAATGCCCAAATCGGTACCAGGATTCAACTTAAGTCTCCCATATGATGGAGGTCTTAGGTTCGAATCTTGGGGGACGTGTCAAAAAGCCGTGAGGGGTAAGATGGGCTTAGGCCCTCCTACAGCAGACAGTACATACGATATGATGACGATTCTGGTGCAAGGTCGGGTTGTTAGAAAAAAAGGGCATTTTTTTGTAACGACCCGACCTCGCGTCGGAGCTGTGATCATATCATATGTACTATCCGCTTTGGGAGGGCCTAGGCCCATCTTACCCCTTACGGTTTTCTGATGCGTCCCTCCAGGATTCGAATCCTAGGGGATGTGTCAGAAAGTCGTGAGGGTTAAGATGGGCCTAGGTCTTCCCAAAGCGGACAGTACGTACGATGATAACAGCTCCGACGCAAGGTCACATCGTCACAGGATGCTACGACCAAACCAATTTTTTTTATTGACACTGAAATCTGAGAATTATTCTGAGGTATGAGAAAACTTGTTATGTCCTTCAATAGCACTTTTGAGATACACCTATTGATTACTCGACTAAGGAAGAAATGGATGTTATAATAAATACAATGATGACAATAATACTGAACACATATGTGATGCTTGCAAATATGTCACATGAGTTGCAAAAGTAATATAAGGGTATAAAGGCTTACACCGTGATTTTTCATCTCGAGGAGTTATATAATGAACAATCACGTGTGGAAATATATGAGACTTTCAAGTAGCTACACCGGTGCAAAATGACAAAAGGTTCTTCAGTTAGTGTTCATGTGCTAAAAATGATTAGCTTTATTGAGAAGTTGGCTTAATTGGGTTCAATGATGGACCATGGACTAATTGTTGACTTGGATCTAAACTCTCTATCACAAATCTCTTTATAGCTAATTATGAATTTTAATATGAATAAACTTGAGTACATATTCTCTAAGTTGATGGATATGCTTAAGACTATTAAGCCCAACATCAAAGTTTGTAGTGGACAAGTCTTGACCATTGATTCCTCTAAGGGTACTAAGAAGGAAAAGTCTAAATGAGGTTTTAGAAAAGTATTTAAGATAGCTAAGACTGTCAAAGTGAAGAAGGACAATACCAAATCTAACCACCCTTATTATCATTTTGGAATGAAATGTCATTGGAAGTGGAACTGCAATGCTTACCTCGTAGAACATAAATGAAAAGTAGTCTTTTGAAGCTTCCACTTCAGGCATCTTTATGATTGAGGTTTATTATGTCTAATTCATTAGCTTCTTAAGTATTAGATATCGGATAGGGATCTCATATTTTTATAAATATGTAGAAACTAAATAAAAGTAGACTACTGCAGAAGGAAGAATTTGAACTACATGTTGGAAATGAGCAATGGTTGTTATATTACTTGAAGTATACTTTTTACTATTGCATTTAGGTTTAGTATTAGAATTAGAGAAATGTTACTTTGTACCCACTACTACAAAAACATTGAATCAATTTCATGTTTGGACATGAATTGTCAATGTTAAGGAACATTGTTTTACATTTTTATCTTGATAAGATATTTTATGGTAATGGTAAATTACAAAAATAACATTTATATTCAATATACCAAGTCTTCTATTATGAGTATAGAACATAAAATTTATAAAAGTGATAATCTAAATAATATCCATCTCTGGCAGTGCATACCAAGTCACATAAATGAAAAATGCTTTTCAATAAACCAAGTCTTCTATATGAGTATAGAACATAAAATGCTTTTCAACATAAAAATGCTTTTCAATATTGAATATAACATTTATATTCAATATTCTAAGTCTTCTATATTGAGTATAGAACATAAAATTTATAAAAGTGATATTCAATATAAAATGCTTTTCAACATAAAAAGGCTTTTCAATATTGAATATAAAATTTATATTCAATATACTAAGTATTCTAATATGAGTATAGAACATAAAATTTATAAAAGTGATAATCTAAATAATATCTATATCTGGCAGTGCATACCAAGTCACATAAATGAAAAATACTTTTCCAAATTACATAGAGATGAATATTTGGGATCAATTGATTTTGACTCATTTGACAAATGCGAATCATGCCTATGGCAAGATAACCAAATTCTCTTTTACTTGAAAAGGAGATAGAATTGCACGATTACTAGGCCTAATACATATGTGGACTCATGTCAATTATTGATAGATACAGTTTCTTTTATTTCATCACATTTATTGATGACTATTAGAGAAATGGTCATATATACTAGATGAAATTCAAGCATGAAACACTTGAAAAGTTCAAAAAATTCAAACTAGAAGTAGAGAAACAAAAGTAAAGATATTTTACTATAAGATCAGATCGATGTAGAAAATATCTAAAAGATAATGAGATTATCTCGCAGTGGACTCCACTACATACACCACAACATAATGGTGTATCTAAACGCAGGATTCGTACACCATTAAATATGGTGTGATCAATGATGATCCATGCAAACCTCCTAAAATAGTTTTGGAGTCATGCACTGATTGCAGCGTGCTACATACTATCATGTCCCATCTAAATAGGTTGACAAAACTCCATATAAGTTATGGAAAGACAAAAAGTCCAACTTGTCTAATATAAAAGTTTGAGGCTATGACACTCAAGTGAAGTGCACTAAATCAGATAGGCTATAATCCAAGTCCGATAAATATATATTTATAAGATATCTAAAAGAGATATTTGAATATCAATTTTATAATCCCATTGAGAAGAACGTGTTCGTTTCAGGACATACCTTCATCCTAGAGAAATAGTTCATTCTAGGAGCAGACAATAGGAGCAAAATAGAAGTTGAACGAGTTCAAGAGTTCATAAATATAGTTGACCAAGTAAATGAACATGACTCTGATCCTACACCTGTCGAGGGACAAATCTTGATCAGGAAGTAGAGACTCCTGAAAACACTTCAGCTTCGTTTAAATCTTGTAGGATCATTCGACTTTCTAGAATGTACGAATTCATGAATTACTAATCGAGGATGATGAACCTACTAGTTACGTAGAAACAAAGTCAAGCGTTGAGTCAAAATGATGGCAGGAGGCCGTCGAATTCGAGATGAACTTAATGTTTGTGATCAAGGTTTGGACCTTGATTGACCAGCTTTATGGGATAAAATCCATAGGTTGTAAATGGGCTTACAAGAAAAGGTTAACATGGAAGGAAACATCCATCCATTCAAAGCAAGACTGGTGGTAAAAGGTTATAAACAAAAATAAGGAGTTGACTTTGATAAAACTTTTTCACCTCTAGCCATGCGAAAGTCCATTCGAATTTTGCTTGTAATACCTGTATACCATGACTATGAGTTATGGCAAATGAATTTCAAAACTGCATTCCTAAACAAAAACTTTAAGTGGAAGTGTAGATGACACAACTTGAAAGTTTGGAATCCAAATATGCTTACAAGGTATGCATGCTTGATCAATACGTATATGGATTGAAGCAAGCCTCTTGGAGCTAGAATCTTCGCTTTGAAGGGGAAGTCAAATGCTTTGATTTTATCAAAAACTAAGATGAACAGCATGTTTACAAAAAAGACGGTAAGATCGTTTTCGTATTCCTGATATTATATATAAATGATATATTATTAATAGGAAACGAAATCACTATGTTTCAATAATTGAAATTATGATTGTCAAATAATTTTTCCATTAAAGATATGGGAGAAGCAACCTGATATAGAAGATTGCTTGGCCTATCTTAATCTATATAGATTAAAGAAAATTTTATATGGAGAAAATGAACGAGAGTTCAAGGATACACTGATATTCACATCCATGAGATTGAAAGATAACAAATCTCAATATGAATATATATTTACTCTTAATGATTGAGCAGCCAGTTGAAAAAGTTCCAAATATGAAAAAAATCGTTGATTCAATAGCAGAAGCCTAATACACCAATGCTTTAGAACCAACAAAGAGTTGCGAATTGGATCTAAACGTTCATTAATAAACTTGGAGTAGCTCCTAATATTGTTGATTCCATACCATTGTATTGTGATAACAATGGAGCCATCACGCAAATGAATGAACTTTGTTCTCATCAATGATTCAAACGTGTGTTAAGACAGTATTATCTCATTAGAAAGATCATACAAAGAAATGACGTAAAGAAAGAAAGAGCTTCCACTATTGATAATACGGTTTTGCTACGGGTACATCACCCCTTACACAAGGGGTGACATAATGGCCAAGTGGCGCTTCCTCATTGGAGGGGCGCCTCGGCCCACATGTGGGGCCTCGGCTCTCCTCCAATGAGGAGGTGCCACTTGGCCATTATGTCACCCCTTGTGTAAGGGGTGATGTACAAGTAGCATTATTCATTGATAATATTACAGATCCACTGATAAAGAGTTGTCGCAACATAAACGTAATCTTCATGTATAATCTTATGCCATTAGATATATAAGTGATTGGATCTAGTAAAAGTAAAAATTTGTGAGTATTATGCCTTAAATCCAATCAATTTAGGTAGTAAAACTATTAATATGATTAATGCATTTTATTTGTCGCGGATCTATTATTTAATTGAATTAAAATTCTATTAATTTAAATAATAGAGTCCATACATTCAAGTCTTAATAATTTGTTAATCACAAAATAATGTGATTGTGATATACAAATTACTTATGACTTTATCTTAAATCATCCATGGTCGTAAGTAATAATGAGATACAAATATTATTATTATGGATAGACTATCATGTGTGATATTTCTTACTTGTGAAGTAAGTACCTGATCTCACAAACTAAAGTATGGTGACACTTAAATGAACACGTGAATGTTTTGTTAAGAGAATAAAATATTGGAGACCCGCTAGAGAAATTCCACGTAGATAACTATCTAAATGTCAGTTGTTAATCTCTAATGTTCACTGGTGGAATTGGTCCTTGGATTTAAGGTCATCATAGTGTCAATATGAAGGCAGTCATACTTTGGTGATGTTGAATGTTGCTCTGTCAAGAGTTAATACGACATCGTTCGTGTATGTCAAGAATTATATGAAAGTTGTAAATAGTTAATAGATGATTCGTCACTCTTATATTGTAAGAGATTAAGATCTACATTTCACTCAATTAAACTGATAACAGAACTCTTGACTGAGGTGTACTCATAAGTCGAACAGACACTGACTTAGTAGTGGGATGAAAGATATGATCGATAATCGAGATTGACACACTTCATATCTCGTAATTGATCCGATCATATTAATGAAGGTATTATAGTTTCACGATAAACGAACGTGTTTGGTTTTATCATATTATAACATTTTCTGTCACGTGTATTACATTGATACATTGCTAGATGTCAATTTGGGACGATAAATGTTAATTAAATAATTTAGGTGATTAATGATAAATTAAAATGATATTTTAATTTATCTTATTTTGATTAGTTCAAAATAATAATCCACGTTATTAGACATCGTGATCTGGAGTTTAATAGGTCACACCCAAAAGTAGAATTAAAAGAATGATATTACTAATTAATTAATTGACAAGTATTTGACATTTATACAATTAATTAATTTGGTTACTTATTAATGGGTCAAATTAGTTAATTAAATTAATTAATAAACCAAGTTTAATTAATTATATTAATTAAATATTGAACAAGATAAGTTCAAGTGTCGGGTCAAACCCACTTGAACTTCCATTAAAAAGCTGTTAGGATTTTAAAAAGCACAACACAAAAATATTATCTTGCTAGTACAAGAAAAAAGAAATTTTAGTTCTCTCATTCTTGTTCCTTGTGTGAATTTTCATTGAAACTAGACAATTGCACAAGCTGTGGTGTGGAGAAGCTAGTTGCATATCAAGATTAACAAATAAATTTGCAGAGAAGTTTTAAAAGTTAATTCTTATTACAATTTCTTTATAAACATACAGAAAATATTTGATGTGAATTGAAATATTGTTTAAATTTCGATGTGTATTGTAAAGTGAATTTCCAACACGGATTTATTTCATTGGGAAAATATCGACGGAAAACACATCAATCATATTTACATGCCTACTAAAATGGATGGTAAGACTTATATCGAAATAATTGTATTCCACGAATTGCATAATAAGATTGAATATGCATATAAAGATATTACCATCATAGTTTTTACATAAATGAGAAGCTTGTTGAAGTCATTCTAAGATCATCGGATTGCCATCTAATGTTATACTCGTTCTCTGACACCCAGTTCTGGCCCAAGACTACCTAGGTAGTGGCCTTGGGCCTCAATATATAACGGGCCTCAAAAAATTTGGAAGTCCATAATGACCCTTTTTTGTACATAAAATTTATGGAATTTTCTTGTATTGAATAATTTCTTGAAGATGTAGTAGTGCAAATAAAGCATAAGGTTATCCCACAATCCAATAATTATCCTCTTTTAATTATAAAAGGTTAATTTTTGTTCTTTAAATTTTATTGCTGGTTTTTATGTGATTTTTTTACTTTTTAAATATATGATATTTTAGGCAATAAATGTTAGTCACCACTCACATACATCACACTAGTTATTAGAAGGCTTTAGTTCTATTTTTCAATGTGAGGATTGATTTTCGAACAAATCAAATAGTGAGTGTTATAGGCATAATATTTCTCATCACGAGAAACTCTATTTGAATCGATCGTGATTGATGTTAAAGATATTACTACGCTTATAACAAGGTTATATTTAGAAGCCTCATAATATTTCGCCACCTTGGGCTTCAAAATTCTCAAAGTCGATCCTGCGTTCTCTTATAGTTACTATTTATGTATATTGCTATCTTGATTTTTTATTTTCTAACTTAAAAGGAAAAGAGGGAGTTTTTTAAATTGTTCATAAGCCATTTGTCTTGGTCAACCGATCCATTTTTTATGGAGCCGGCTGTCCTCAGCCACTTGGTAGTCAGCTGGGTCTAAAAAATAAAAGCTTTCCTTCCTTTTTGTTTTGTGGTTCCAGAACATTCTTCTCTTTCTACTCACTCTTTCACGCGTTCTTGTCTATTGTTCTTTAAAAATCTTCTTTTCGAAATTAGTTCAGCAGATGCAAAGAAATTTCCATAAATCTCGATTTAGTTTTTATTCAGATTTAGTTGGTCCAAACTTTGATTAATTTTTGGGATTTTATTTACGTATCGAGGCTAGAGTCTTCATTTGGATCAATCCATTCTCAAACTTCTTCACCTTTTTGCTACTGCTTGTTGCCGTACACCACCTCTTGACTGATTATATATATATATATATATATATATATATATATATATATATATATATATATATATATATATAGGGTTCTCAAAAGTTTCTATAGATTTTGAAATTGGTTCGGGATATACAAAGAAATCTCCATAAATATCGGTCTGAGGTATCTTTCAAGCTTTGATTTAGGGTTTATTATTATTATTATTATTATTATTATATGTCCAAACTTATCCGTCTGAGGTAACTTTCAAGCTTTGATTTAGGTTTTTTTTTTTTTTAAATTTGTCTAAACTTTGATTGATTTAGGTTTTGTTTGATTCTAGGAGTCTTGGGTAAAAAGTCAAGTATTTTTTTTTTTAATTTTTGGTAGTTTATGGAATTTTGGTTATGTAATATTCATGTTGTGATGACAATGGTAAATCAAACGTATTGGGGATGTTAATGAGTTAGGATTAACGAGGTTAGTTAGAACTCATTGGCTAGATTTTTTTTTTTAACTCACTATTCGTAATTAAAATTCTTTACCCTGAGTTTCATGCTCTAGCACTATCAGATAATTGGCACACATATTTCTAATGTGAATCTTGTTTTTTCCCATCAAGACCTTTAGTCACTGCTTGTAGTTTGTATCTATTTATTTGATTACTAGGTCTTAAGTTCCTTTGAGGTGAACTCCACAGACTTCATCATTTTTTTGTAAGTACTTTTTGATTTCATATTTAGGATAGTTTGTAATACTAATTCTGTTTCACAATATGTTTTTGTTGTTTTATCTTGGGGTGAGGAACATATTAACGTAAATAAATAGCGAGTAATTTAGGTGTCATGTAGTACATTATTGTTTTACTTTCTGTTATTGCTGGCATTTTGTCGTCCTTCATATTACCAGTTGTTGTTTTGTGTGTTAGGTATCTTATTAACATTCTTTGTAGAGGAATATTGGTTATCAAAATATAATTATATACCAACTATATGACGAAAGACTTTGAGAGAAGTACTTTGAGCACGAACATGAATGAAAAGTTTGAGTTTGGATTGATATTGAATTCATTTGTGTTTATTCATATCCAATTTACACAGGGAACATATATTTCGAACTTAAGTAGAAAAATGACATCGGTGTCTAAGAAAAATAAAAGAAGAAGATAAGTGTGCATTGACAGTACTAAATTGGACATCAACGTATAGACGCCGAAGAGAAAATCTCAATGTTCTATTCAATTGGAAGGCATGTATATCTAACAACAAGAGGAAACATATTAGTAATGACATTCTTAAAGATAATATTTTCGCATTCTCTTGTGACTTGTGTCAGTTTCTTCGTTTATGTATACTTTTCTATTTCAATAACTAAATGTATAAACTATTGAGCTTGAATACTACATTTTTTGCTTATTCAACATATTAGGATAGTATATATTATTTATTCTCTATAACTTATTCAAACAAGAAAAAGGTATGTTGAATGAAAATGATTTTTTTTTCTCTTTTCTTTCTTTATTTTTAAAGTCAAGTTCTTTATCAAAAATTCTACTATTTTATGTTTAACATACAAAATCGTAGATTTTTGGTAAAGATTTTACCCTTCTTACTTCCACAATTTTTATACAATGGTGATGTATTATTTCTTTCATCTTCTGTAGCTTTAACATCTGAAATTGTTTCGCAAAATGAGAATTTCATAACTGTTGGTGATACCAATTCAGATTCGAGTACCTTTTTTCCTGATTGCGGAAATGAAGAAGATGAAGCAAGTAATAAAATATTTAACTTATTTATATTGATTACATATTGCTTTTCATAATGAAAAGATCATATTTTATTTAGATATATGAATAAGATTTCTTTATCATATTCAATTTATGTTGTGTACATTTTTTGCTTCTTTCTTGACACATGTTCATATAAGATCATTTCATAAAGATGTCAAATTGCTAAAATCAGATACCTCATTCAAAGAAACTCAGTTTGTCATATATTTGTAATCTTCTCATTTTTTTTTGCCCAACATTGTTATTATGTTTTCTATATTTTTTTGCTATGCAAGTACTTCTAACCATTAAGATTCCATTGATTTATTTGAAACTATTGAGGATTATTATGAGGAAGCAGACAATGATACAGAAAAAGAACTATAAATAATTTTCATATATTATATCTCACGAAATAAATTCCTTTTTATTCTTTAGTTAGTTTGTTTAATTTCTTTTACTTTATTTGTTTTTAAAACTATGTTTTTTTTCCCAATTATACAGGAAGTGTTTTTGTATTTAGTACTCCTTGTTCTAATGAAGTTTGTAACAATAGTTTCAGACCAAGTAAGTTTATGTGCCATATTTGTTTCGTCGAAATTTAATTTATAAGCATCTTTTACTTTTTTTTTTAATGGACATGTTTTGGTTTTTTCAAGTTCTACAATGGTTTCAATGATATATAGCTATTTTTCGACTTATAACTATGAGCTTGTCGTTCATTCATAGGAAATGAAATTGATGTCTACAGGAAATGAAAGTTTGTTTTCGATACCAAACAAATCACATATATTACCTTGCCCTGTGTTATGTGAATATTGTGGAGCTTTGAAATTTAAAGATGAACATAAAGGATTGTGTTGTTGTGATGGAGCTATTAAATTGAAAGCAAATGATACTCTGGATGAATTATAACATTTATTACATCAAATTCTGTTGAATCCATTGAGTTTAAAACTTACATACGAACTTACAATAGCAATTTCTCATTCACTTCATTTGGTGTCCATTATGATAAAGATTTGTGTAAAAAAAACAAAGGTATCTACACCTTTAGAATTCAAGGTCAAATATATCATTTTATAAATGACATTCATGTACAAAATAGTCACCCTTCTTATATGCAACTCAATTTTTTTGATACTGAAAATGAAATAGAGCATCAATTACAAATTTCTGAGAAGTTAATAGAGTTTATACTTTTGAAGCTTGTCAAAGTGATGGAACTTAATTCGTACGCAATTTTTTTTCGAACTTTGACAAACATTCACAATTTGAAATCTCACTCTCTTAAAATTAGATTTGATTGTGGATTAGATCAAAGAATGTATAATACACCATGTGCATCTCAAGTTGCTGCTATTTGGGTTGATGATGATTTTAATAATAACGATCGAGTTCGTGATATAATTGTTTCTTGCAATTCTGGAGAAAAACATCAGGTACATTATTATTTTGGTTGTTATGATCCTCTTCAATACCCCTTACTGTTTCCTTTTGGTGAAACTGGTTGGAACCAATGTATTGTTAGAATTGACAAATGCAGAAGACAACAAACATGTGCAAAGGAAAATTTATTTGATCTTCGTCAATTAAATTCTACTACAAAAATTATTGCAGTTGAAAATACAGGTAAACAATTTATTTATGCATAGTGCATTTATTTTTTGAATGTTTAAGATTTCATAAGACATTTTTTCGTTGTGTGCTTTTTTTTTTTCCATTTATGCAAAAGAATAAAACAAGAGCTCAAGAATCGTGTAGAGAATACTATTCCTACAAGTTACATGTTAGACCTTCACATAAGTCAATTTTACTTCATGTTGGACGTTTGTTATAGCAATATGTTGTAAATATATATGTAAAAATCGAAACATCTAGATTAGATTATTTTGGTAATAATCAAAATGAAATACGTGCTAAGCTTTACTAAGGAATTATAGATTGTGTTAAATCTGGTGAAACTCGAGCAGCTATGACTGGTAAATGACATTCATGTACAAAAAGAATTATTTTGCCGTCGTCTTTTACTGTTGGTCCAAGGGATATGAACAAAAGATATATGGATGGAATGTCATTAGTTTAAAAATTTGGTAAACCTGATATTTTCTTAACAATTACTTGTAAAACAAATTGGCCTGAAATAAAAGACCAACTAAAGTACAATGACAAATTACAAAATAGACCCGATCTTTTAACTCGAATCTTTGGAGCTAAGTTAGAAGAACTAAAAACTGTATATTCAAAAATAAAATTTTCGGCCCTGCAACTATATATATATATATATATATATATATATATATATATATATATATATATATATATAAAATAGAATTCCAGAAAAGAGGTTTATTACATGCTCATTTTGAAATCATTTTAGAACATACATACAAGATCATTGCTCCTGAATCGATAGATAAAATTGTTAGTGCTGAAATTCCAAACGTGTGCATCAGTAGAAATAAACAATGTAGAAGTCATTTTCCAAAAGATTATGCCCCGAAGATGTTATTATGTGAATCTTCATACCCGAAGTATAGCGTTTAAATAATGGTAGGAAAGTGAAAGTTAGAGGACAGTGGTCAGATAATAGGTGGATTGTGCCTTACAATCCATATCTCTTGGCTAAATTTAATTGCCATATAAAAGTAGAAATATGTTCAACCATCAAAGCTTTGAAATATTTGTATAAATATGTATACAAAGGATATGATAGAATTGGTTTCTCAGTACATTCTGAAGAACCTGTAGTTGACGAGATTAAAAATTTCCAAACAGCTATATGGATTTATCCTCCTGAAGCCTTACGGAGAATTTTTGGTTTCATTCTTTCAAAAATAAATCCTCCAGTTATTACTCTTCAATTGCACCTTGAAAATAATAATTTAGTTACATACAAAAGTTTCGAAAATCTTGAGAAAATTGTGATCACAGAATTTTTGAAAAAACCCGTGTTAACGAAATTTTTTCACATGAATCTTGTAGATAAAAAGACTAACTCTTTTATATAAACAAGTTCCGGAATTTTTTGTTTGGGACTCACATAGTAGATGTTGGAGTCCTAGAAAAAAAGGTGTTTGTATCGATAGAATAGTTGCAGCAAGTCCAAAGGAAGGGGAAAGATATTACTTGCATCTTTTATTAAATCATATTAGAGGCGTAACATCATATCAAGCTTTGAAAATTGTAAATGGTGTTGAAGCGTCGTCTTTTCAGGAAGTTGCACTTTTACATGGTTTACTTAATGGAGATGTTACTTGTGATTTGTGTTTGCAGGAAGCTTCAGAGTATCAATTCTAACTTTGTGTGCTCCAAATAATCCAAAAAATATGTGGAACAAATTCAAAATATTTATGATTGAAGATTTCATACATGCTGGTATGTCTATGCAAACTGCTGAACTTAAAGCTCTTTTAGAAATTCATGCAACTTTAGAACTTTCTGGAAAATCTATTCATAGTTACATATTTGTATCATGCAGTGTAAATCTGTAAGAAGATGAACACGTTGCTAGAGTAATAAATGATAGACTAAGCATTAATGTCTCATAAGTAGATATTATTTTTACACATCAACTTAATACTGAACAAAAAGCAGCATATAATGTAATTTTAAATAAAATAGATACTAATGTTAGTGGCATGTTCTTTGTTCATAGTCCCGGTGGAACATGCGAAACCTTTTTATAACGTGCATTACTAGGTAATGTTAGGTCAAGACAAATGGTTTCTTTAGCAACAGCATCTTCTAGTGCTGCAGCTGGTCTTTTGCCTAGTGGACAAACAGTACATTCTAAATTTAAAATACTTATAGAGATTTGTAGTGATACAATATATAACATTAGTAAACAGGGTGCTCTTGCTGAACTTTTTAATAACAAAACTATTCATATAGGATGAAGCTCTAGTGGTGGATCGATATGTAGTTGAAGCATTAGATAAAACGTTAAGTTAAATGTCAATGATTGTGACCCATTCGGAGGTAAAGTTGTTGTCTTAGGAGGAGATTTCCGTCAAATCTTACATGTAGTTCAAAGAGGTAGTAAAGACGTTGTAATAGGAGCAAGTCTTGTTAATTCTTATTTATGGCTATTATTTACAAAACTAAGATTAAGTCAAAACATGAGAGCTCAATTAGATACATCGTTTTCTAAATATTTATTTAATATTGGAGATGGAATTAAAAAAAATTCATGTAATATGATACAACTTCCGCCTGACATAACTGTAGATTTCGAAGAACAGATGACTTCTTTTCAAACATTAATAGATATAGTTTACCCAGATTTAAATCATTATGCTGACAATCTTCATTACATGATTAATAGAGTTATTTTAACTCCAAAAAATGAGTACGTTGATGAAATCAACAATTTGTTGATTAGTCACTTTCCTCAAGAATCTTTCACTTATTTTAGTTTTGATGAAACTATTGATACATCTGACCAAAGTATGCAGGAAAACTTTTTAAATACCTTAACTCCAAATTGTGTACCTCCACGTGAACTAATACTAAAACCAAATTGTCTTGTCATGTTATTTAGAAACATTAATCCTTCAAAAGGTCTATGCAATTGAACTAGACTTATTTGTAAAAGTTTTCAAAGAAATATTATAGATGCTGAAATCGCAGTTGGAGATTATAAAGGAAAAAAGGTATTTCTTCCTAGGATAACTTTTGTTCCACTTCAAAGTGACAAAAATCCTTTCTCCTTCAAAAGAACACAATTTCCAATTCGTCCATATTTTGCAATGACAATTAATAAATCTCAAGGGCAAACACTTGATTTTGTTGGTTTATATCTTCCTAGGCCAGTATTTTCCCACGGACAATTACACGTTTCTTTGTCTCGAGCCAAAACTAGCAATGCATTACAGTTCTTATCGAACCAACAACAATCCAAAAATTACATATGAAATGTACTAAAAATATTGTTTATGATGAAATTTTAGTAATGGTAAATACATGACATTATCTTTTCATTTAGATTTGCCAATAATCATTACAAAGCAAATTTTAGTTTGTTATTTTCATACACATAGAAAAATCTTTACTAATATTTAATACTTGTGTTTTTTTGTATTGAAGAATTTGATTAAATTCATAATTGAAGTTTTATAGCATTCACTTCACAAATCCAAACTTCTTTCAAAGGTAAGTCAATCTGATGACTCATTCCCATGATTATTCAGATGTAGTAAGTACCATTTCACATATAATTCCTCTCAGTTGAGGTTGGAGTTTAAATAGAAGTTTGCTCTTTTTCTTGATATATATATTTTTTTGCTTTGTTTAAGGCTTTTGAATTGGAATTATAAGTTACCATTTAAAGTGAAAGTGGAATTTAATATGAAATATATTAGTTCAAGCTAAAGTTCAATTTGATTTCGAACTCGAAGAAAATTATCACCATTTAAATCCAATTTTTCTTATTCTTTTTGTCGCTGCATCCATCACAAATTGCTATTATTTTGATTGAAGTACAAATTTATGGATGAATATTTCAAAAGAATCTGACTCGACATGTTCATTTGTTGCTTTGGGTACTTCTATATGGTGCACATGTTGTTTTTTGGAAGAATGAACGATGAGAGAATGTGGTGCACATATGTGCATACTTTATTTTGGTAGATGTCTTAAGCTGGAAAAGAAAGTTTTCATGTCTTAAAAGGGATAAAGCTTATTATATGCCATTAAATTTATACTTGTTATTTTGTATATGTGCAAGTGCAACTCACACATGAACATTGCCTTATTGTATTCTTTTGCAGGTGCAAAAATTGACCCCACGATATTCAGCTAATTTTGGATACTTTGAGAGCTTCAATAGTCGTGGAATTTTAGGTAGCTTTCTGATGAGTGTTATCTATTTTTAATTTTACTTTATCCGCAACTAAATGTTCTGTTTTTTAATTGGCACTATGTTCTAGAAGAAGCCTTTGACCTATATGTTTTTATCGACATTTAGCATTGATACTTTTGTTGTTATTAGTCCTATATTTTTGACATACTAAATTCTAGCTTAAGTTAAATTTTACAAGCAAAGTAAGGTAAGGTGCTACAATTATATAGCAGCTGTCAAATGTGTCAAGTGGTAGTAGGTAAGAATAGTGACTAGTTAGACACTTTTGTGATGTAAAAGGATGATGGCTTCTATATATGTTGCAGTCGGTTTTACTCATTACAGGTGTGAATGAAAATTGATATTTTCTCCATCCCTTTGAGCTCAAATAACAACAATGGTATTAGAGACAAAATTGGATCTTAGAAGGGCTGTAAAGAGCTGAAGAACTGAAGAACCAGAGAAGAACCTTCATACTAGCCAAACGTCTGAGTGTGAGAGATGGCTTCCAGTGGTTTTACAGCCCCTTTGCCTTCAGCATTTATAGGAGACAACTATCACTTCTGGTCTGTAAAGATGAAAGCATATCTGAAGGCATACGACCTCTGGGAGATCACATAAACTGGGCTGAACCTCCACCATTGAGAGCAAATCCCACCATTGCACAACTGAAGCAACATAGTGAAGAAATTGCTAAGTTCAAAGCTCTTTCATGTATCCAATCAGCTGTCGCAGATGCTATCTTCACTAGGATTATAACTTGTAAAACAGTAAAGGAAGCTTGGGACAGATTAAATGAGGAATTTTGAGGCAATGGGAGAACCAGGCAAATGCAGGTCTTGAATCTGAGAAGATAGTTTGAAACTCTAAAAATGAAGGATTCAGATTCTGTTAAGGAGTTCTCTGATAGGTTGATGAAGGTAGTGAATCAATTCAGGTTGTTAAATGATGATTTGTAACGCCCCGACCCGTATGGATCGAAACATCACTAGATTAACTATACTTTAGCCGTTGACTTAATAGAATTAACCTTACCCTTAGCGGAAAGCTTAAACATTTAATTTATGAAATTTAAATCAACATAATTTGTTAAAAGAAAATAATTCAATACTATAAATAAAACAATTCAAAAATGTCTTTAGAATATCCTCCGTGCATGCATCCACAATTGACGTCAAATTTTAGGCAAAACTTTAAAAATAATGTTGCTGTTTTCTTTTTCTATCTCATATGGGTAGTGACAAAATAAATTCGTTTGCATAACTATTGACCTCGAAACTTCGTGAACCTTTAATACAAGGTAGAAAACTCTTCATAATATGACATATCCAAAAATTGGGCTCCGTCGGCAACAGATAGGGCATTAAAATATTTTTCGAAACCACACAGCAACTCGGGTTGGGAGGAAACCCAGCACAGTTCACTTAAAATATCATATAAAATTTTACACAAATCGAACTGACGTGAATTTAGCTATATCCAGTAGCTAGCCCCTAAGACTATCATATCCAATTTCCTTTGTCCAAAAACATCAAGTAACGGGTGAGATATAAATTTTTGAAGCCAAGAGCAGAAACTGAAAAAAAGAAACACTCACCTGTGCAGTTTACTTAACATGACATATAAAATCCTACTAACATCAGATTGACATGATTTCAAGTTCATTCAGTAGCTAACATGTAAGTTTATCCAATGCCACTGATTTTGTCTAAAATTTCCAAATAATGAGTGAGTTATGATTGCTTGAAATCAACTACAGAAACTGGAAACCCAGCAACACTTTCTAGTGCAGTTTACTCTAAGTGACCTATAAAATTTTACCGACATTGGATTGACTTGATTCCAAGTTTATTTCGTAGCTAACCTATGAGGCTATCAAACGCCACTAGTTTCATTGAAAAATTCCAAGTAACGACTAAGTTACGGATTTTTGAAGTCAAGTCAGAAACGAAATTTCTAGAAAAACAGCAACGTTACTTTGCTAACATCTTTTTTTAAAATATAAACCAGTGACTTGTAAGATAATTTCCATAATGCATAATTTATTCATAAATAAATGTGTTTAGAATAGTTCCATAAACAACATTTCATAGGAAACAAATGATTTAAAGTAAACTAAACATTTTCGTAGTAAAATTGAAAACATTAAATCACCGGCCTCTCCATAGCATGTTGCTTCATTCTTTACCATCATCCACGTCCCAAGCAAATCATATCAAATTAACCTGTAGAGAGGGAATTAACCCATGAGGTTGAAACTCAATAGATGTCATTGGTGCGTTTCGTTAACAAATTATAAAATTTCGAACTATAGATTCATACCGTCGTACGTAGAGGGATTTCCGGCAAAATCCAATTTCTGTGGAGTTATGATTTAACATAACGCATAGAGCCGGAGAATGATCATTCAAATATAGTGGTGCCGAAACACCGTACCCGAAGGTACCATTACATTCATACTTTTAAATGGAAAAATCATAACTTGAAAACGAAACCAACACTTGCACATCTTCCTACCTTTGTTAAAAGCTTTTGAAAGTATAATGTTGGATGATTGTTGTTGCTTCCCAACGATATCAGAACTTTTAGAAATATGCTCCTCTCCTATTCTTTTGAAAATCTTTTTCATTGATCAAAGTGTGCACTCTCCCTTACACCCTTGCTATTCTTTCTAACTTTACTTAACATAAAGATTTTTTTTTTTTTTAGAGAAAATAAGTGTAATCTCGGATTTGAGGAAAGGTGTAGTTAAAAAATGTTTTTCCTCTTCTTGTAACCTCCCTTTTTAATGAAAAACTAAATGAAAGAGTTATATTATCATTAATCTTGTTAAATTGAGTCTTTAACTAGGAATTTGAAGAGTTTTAAGTCCAACAAATAATTTTATAAAATACTTCATAAAAACATCTGCATGATGATTCGAACATGGGTGGCCAATAAGAAATACCATGCAGATGACCATTGTGGCAACCCAGTTATTCATTAAATCTTTGAAATCAAACTTAAACTTAATATCTTAAAGTATTGGGCTTATAAATAACTTATGGCTTGTACTTTCATAACCCTAAATGGGCCAAGCTTCCATAGCTTATTTCTTAAATGGGCTACACCAACCAAATTAAGACTATAAAATCTGGGACATTACATGATTTGCCAGATAAACGAGTAGTGGAAAATGTCTTGATCAGCCTACTTGAAAAGTTTGATGCTAAGATCTCCTATCTTGAAGATTCTGGGGATTTGTCTATTATCTCATTGTCTGAATTTATTAATGCTCTGCAAGCCATAGAGCAAAGGAGATTAATAAGGCAAGAGGAATAGGTTGAAAGTGCCTTACTTGCTAAGGGAAAGCATAAATCTCAAACGAGCTATGCTGTGAAGAAAATAACTAATGAAAAGAAGGAAGCTGAAAACCAGAAAAACACTGGTAAAGGGGGGTAAATATCTACCTTGTCCACATTGCAAGAGAAAGGGACATTCACCAAAGTGGTGTTAGTTCAGGCCAGGAATGCAATGTAGGGGCCTGCAAACAGTTTGGCCATTTAGAGAAAATTTGTAAAAACCAAAAGGAAAAGCCGGAATCACAGCAAGCCCAAGTTGCAGAAAATCACCAGCAAGATGAACATTTGTTTACAACTTTGAACTTGAAGGTCTGCAGTAGTGATGAAGCTTGTCTATTAGACAGTGGCTGTACCCATCATATGACCTCCAATCCTAACATCTTTGTTGAGTTCAATGATGTATATAGATCAAGAGTTAAAGTGGGGAATGGAGAGTTTGCTGAGGTCAAGGGTGTTGGCGAAATCTCTGTGGAAACGTCTACATGTACCAAGTATATATCTGATGCTTTTTATGTTCCAAATGTTGATCAAAATTTAACAAGTGTTGGTCAATTAATTGAGAAAGATTATACACTAGTACTTAAAGATAAGGGATGTACCATACTTGATCGAAAAAATCAAGAAGTAATGACTATTAGCGTGGGAAATAGGAGCTTCCCACTAGAATGGAAAAATGTAGGACATCAGGCACTTTCTGGAGTTGTCATTGACTTTGCCTTATGGCATAAAAGGTTTGGTCATGCTAATTACTCTTCACTTAAGCAAATGCATGATCTAGGATTAGTTGAAAATGTCCCTGAAATCAGTCTTGATAACTGTATGTGTGATGTATGCCAACTTGGTAAGCAAACCAGATTATCTTATCCAAAGAATCAAGCAAAAAGGGCAACAAAAAGGCTTGAATTGATACATTCAGATGTCCGTGGACCAATGAGGACAACAACATTAAATGGAAGCAAATATTTTGTTCTCTTCATTGATGATATGTTAAGAATGTGCTGGGTATATTTCTTAAAGATGAAATCAGAGGTATCAAGTGTGTTTCAGAGGTTCAAAAGCTTGGTAGAAAATGATGTGATAATAAAACAAAGCCATCAGATTTGATAATGGAACAGAGTACTGCTATAGCCAGTTTGACAAGTTTTGTGAATAAATGGGGATAAAACATCAATTAACCGTTCCATATTCTCCACAATAGAATGGAGTATGTGAAAGAAAGAATAGAATGGTTATGGAAATGGCTAGATGCCTGATGATTCAGAAGAAAGTTCTAAGGGAGTTCTGGGCAGAAGCTATGAATACTGCAGTGCATCTACTCAAAATATTGCCTATAAAATCATTAGATAAGAATACTCCGTTTGAAGCTCGGTATGCAACTAAACTAAATGTCTCTCATCTGAAAGTGTTTGGGAGTCCCTGCAATACACATGTTCCTGAAGTAAAGAGAGATAAGCTGAGTCAAAAGGCAGAGTTGGGGTTCTAGTAGGCTACTGCAGCAATGCAAAGGGGTATAAAGTCTTCAATCCTAATACCATGAAAATAATCTCTAGCAGGAACATTAAAGTTGATGAAGAAGCCGCTTGGAATTGGCAATCAACTAGTGACAATCAACCTCAAATTCTAAAAGCAATACCTCAGATAGATGATGTTGATGTCAATGAGGAAGAGGCAATATCTGATAGTGAGTCTAATTTAGAGAACATTGTTCGTAGAACAAGGCCACTTGTAGATATATGTATGCTAGGTACAATTCAACCACTTTAGAACCTTCAAACTTTGCTGAGGCTGCAAGCTCAAAAGAATGGTTGGCTGCAATGAAAATTGAGTTAAATATGATTAAGAAAAATAGGACCTGGTTGTTGGTTGACAGACTAAGAGATAAGAGTATAATTGGGGTGAAATAGGTGTACAAATCAAAACTGAATCCAGATGGCTCAGTGAACAAGTTAAAGGCCAGAATGGTAGTGAAGGGGTATGCTCAACAATATGGTGTGGACTTCAATGACATGTTTGCATCAGTAGCAAGGTATGAAACAATCAGATTGTTGTTTGTTATAGCAGCTCACAAAGGCTAGGAGATTTACCAATTAGATGTCAAGTCAGCATTTCTGAATGGACACTTAGAAGAGGAAATATTCATTGATCAGCCAGAAGGTTTCCAAGTTACTGGGAATGAGAACAAAGTATATTTGCTAAAAAAGCCTTGTATGGCTTGAAACGGGCTCCAAGAGCCTGGTATAGTAAGATAGATGATCATCTGAATATGCTTGGATTTTCAAGAAGCATGAATGAGAAGACCTTGTACATAAAAGAGAAAATGTTGAGGGAGAAAAAGGAGATGATCATCATCTCATTATATGTGGGTGATCTTCTGATTACTAGTAGTAGTTACATATTAATCAAGCAGGTAAAGAATGAATTGAAGAAGATCTTTGAGATGACAGACCTTGGAAAGATGCAATACTTTCTTGGCATGGAAATATATCAAACTCAAAAGGGGATATTTGTTTGCCAAAAGAAATACATCAGAGAGATGCTAAAAAAGTTCAGTATGGAAAGATGCAAACCAATAAATACTCCATTAGTTTTGAATTTGAAACTGATGAAAGATGATGGAGCCAAGAAGGTAGATGAGAAAGTGTATAGAAGCATAGTTGAATGCATATTATATCTGACTTCTACCAGACCAAATATCACTTTTGCAGCTAATATCCATCTAGATTCAAATAGGAGCCAAATGAACTTCATTTCCAAGCAGCTAAAAGGGTGTTGAGATATATAAAAGGAACAAAGGAGCTGGGGATTTGGTTTAATAGATCAGAAAAGCTGCTGCTCACTGGTTTTACAGATAGCGACTGGGCTGGTTCAGTTAATGATATGAATAGTACCTCAGGCTATGTATTTTATGTTGATTCAAACATAGTATGCTGGAACTCCATTAAACAGAAAACCAGTTTGTTGTGGAAATGGTGAAGAATCCGATTTTTTCATGGAAGAACAAAGCACATAAAGATCAACTATCATTCAACAATAGAAGCTCAAGATAAGAAGGAAGTGAAATTGATGCATTGCGGCTCCGAGGATCAATATGCTGATATTTTTACTAAGCCATTACCTAAAGGAATATTTGAAACATTGATGAGTTGTCTTAATGTTTCCAACAAAAGTCTCAAGGAGAAGTATTGACATTTAGCATTGATACTTTTGTTGTTATTAGTCATATATTTTTTATTTACTAAATTCTAGCATAAGTTAAATTTTACAAGCCAAGGTAAGGTGCTACAGTCATATAGCAGCTGTTAAATGTGTCAAGTGGTAATAGGTAAGAATAGTGATTGGTTAAACACTTTTGTGATGTAAAAGGATGGTGACTTCTATATATGTTGCAGCCGGTTTACTCATTATAGGTGTGAATGAAAATTGATATTTTCTCCATCCTTTTGAGCTCAAATAACAACAGGTTTCTAAGCCCTAAGCGTATCCAAACCTCTTTTATTATCTTTATCGTTTCTTTAAGCCCTAAGTGTTTTAAATCATCTACACCGTGAAATGACATGACTATATTCTGCCATTGATCAACATGGGAAACAAGTTGATTCAGATTATTCTTGAAGTAGAGAAAGCAGCTATTACCAGTAATGGACACAGCCGAGGTCGGGTGAGCCATATTGACTGTAAGCTTGTCCTTGATACGCTTCCACGCAGTCAAGTAGGCAGTATCCTCATTTTGGTCCTTCCACACTGATCAGCTGGCAGATCATCAGGAGTCACTAGGAACCCAGTCTTCAATCAAGCACCGGATCATCAAAGCATGGGATTCCTTATTAAAAGTGTAGAACTGCGACGATGTGTTGAAATATTCCAATATTCCAGTTCATTCTTCCATCACCCGTACATGCTTCTTCTAGATCCTTCTCCTATTTGTTATGTAGTTAGTTTGTCAGAAATTTACTCTATAAATAGAACAATATATTCACAGTATCACTTGAGCTTGATGATTAATAAATAGAGCAAAATGCTCATTTAGTCTGCAACTCTGTCACTTTCTTCCGCCTTCTCAATTCTGGAATGAAGAAATCTGCCAATGGCTTCCGTTCCACCCTGCTGAAGTTTGAGAGAAAGGTGAGAGGCATGGAGATTGCACTTGTGGTCCGTTACCTTGCTGGAGTTTGTTTAGCATTTCTTATCTTTTATTCATCAATGTTGATGATGTTTATCTTGAGCAAATGACTATTTTCAAAGCCATGGATGCTCACTTATTCCGGTTGAATTATGTTGCTTTTCTTTTTTTCTGGATTGCTTCTCTGTTGGGCATTATTGTCGACCCCAGGCTTCTCTTCCAATGGCTTCTCTTGCATCTCTGCTCTTCTCTCTACAATTCAAGATGTTCCATCTTGAGGGGGGAGTTGAAATATTGCAATATTCCAGATCCTTCTTCCATCACCAGTGTATGCCTCTTCTAGATCTTTCTTATGTTTGTTATGTAGTTAGTTTATTAGAAATTTACTCTATAAATAGAACAATGTATTCACAGTATTACTTGAGCTTGATGATTAATAAAATGTTCTTCTTCTCGAGTTCTTTCAACATGTTTTCATATTGAATCTATCTTTTAATTTCTTAATAATATGTAAGGTTCAGCACTAATTTGCAAGTTCGGGTGATTAATTGCCTTCTTATTGCTCCTAACACCATTAATTACAGCAAAATCCAGTAAATTCGAGTTTCGAGGTGGATCATATATTAGGGGGATTCGGCATCCGATAAAGTGTTGCTGACATCGTCGTCGTCGTCAGAAATAGGTTGATTCTGGGGAGAAAGAAAGCATCGTCATCAGTGGACAGCTGAGATTGAGGATCCAAGAGCTGTTCATGGTGGGGCGACGGTAGATTCATTTCGCTGAACACATCCTCTTCAGTTTTGCTTGGATTCATGGCAAAACCCAATAAGTAAATACTGCAAATAAAAAACTCTTGCATAGAATTTTTCTCAGTTTTTGTCAATGGAAGAAGCTGAAGCTTTCTGGGCTAGGGTTTCTAACTTCTTTTAACATGAATATAGCTCTGATCTCTTTCTCCTTCTATCTGAATTCACACAACATAATCCCTGAATGTAAAGATGTAAAGGTTGTCTCTTTCAGAATAATGTACATTTTATTGAATTTTTTACTTATCAAGCATGTAGTGAGGGATAATTTTGAATGTTTGAATGCATTTTTTACAGAAAAGAAATTTGGAAAGTAGAGAATATTCTCTCATTCATTCATTCTCAGAAAAAGTACAGCATATACAGCGAAGCACTACCATAACTGAATACAACTCCGTATAGCACACCTCAGCAAAACTGATTCTAGAAAATGATATCATAAAAAGAAAAATAGAAAATGATAAAATAATAGTTGGTAATATTGTAAAACTCTCCCTCAAGATGGAAAATACAAATTGTGGAATCCCATCTTGCCAAGAAGAGTATTAAACTGTGTTGGATAAAGCGCTTTAGTAAAAATGTCCGCTAGTTGATTCAAGGTGGAGACATGCATTGTCTTCACAATTCTAGCTTGTATATTCTCAAGAATGATATGGCAGTCAATTTTTATAGCTTGGTGCATTCATGATAAACAGGATTGGCAGCAATATGAAGGACAACCTGATTATCACAAAAAAGAAGTGCTAGCCCAATATGGAACATTTGAAAGTCTTTTAAGAGAGCAAGGAGCCAAAGTATCTCACAAGTGGTGTTTGCCATAGATCTATACTCTGCCTCGGCTGAAGATCTAGATACAATTTGTTGTTTCTTCTTCCAAGATATGAGAGATGAGACTAAAAACACACAAAAACCAGAAATCAATCTTCGTGTGTCAGGACAAGTCGCCCAATCAAAATCAGTAAAAGTCTTTAACTGAATAGTTGAGTCAGAAGGAAAGAAAAGACCTTGACCGGGTGTTCGTTTGATGTATTGGAATACCTGAAAAGCTGCTTGCATATGAGGAACACGAGGGACAGCAAAAAATTGGCTCAATCTATTCACGGCATAGCAAAGATCAGGTCTGGTCATGGTGAGGTATAGTAGCTTACCAATGAGATACCTATAACTCGAAGGATCATCCACCAAATCACCTTCTTCCTATGAGAGTTTGAGGTTTGGTTCCATTGTATAGATGCAAGTTTACAGCCCAGATATCCCACCTCAGAGAGTAACTCCAGAGCATACTTTCATTGGCAAACTGAAATTCCAGCAACAGTTATTGCAACTTTTAAACCCAAAATATACTTAAGAGGACCCAAATCTCTCATTTTAAAATGCTTGCTAAGAGCTAATTTAAGATTAGTCACTGCTGCTTCATTTTTACTGGCAATTATTATGTCATCAACATAGACTAAAAGTGCTAAAAAAAATGGAACATTAACTCTTGATGAACAAAGGATGATCATTAGCTGATTGGACAAAACATGTCTCTATTAAAACATATGAAAACTTGCTGAACCATTAACGAGAAGCTTGTCGTAAACCATATATGGACTTATGCAACTTGCAAACGGCATTAGGAGGAAGACTCTCTCCCTTTCGACAAGAATAACCTAGTGGAATAATCATATAGACTTCATCAACAAGATCACCATAAAGAAAAGCATTTGTGACATCAAGTTGAGTAATCCACCTAAAAATTGCAACCAAAGAAAACAAAAGCTTGACAGTAATGAGTTTTTCTACAGGAGAAAAGGTATCCAAAAAATCTATACTTTTCTGTTGTGTGTATGCTTTAGTAACTAGACATGCTTTGTATTTTTCCACAGTACCATCAGCTGTAAATTTTATTTTATAAACCCATTTGCATCCAACGGGTCACTTGTCCGGTGGGAGTGAAACAAGAGACCAAGTGCCATTTCCTTCAAAGGCCTACAGTGTTGGGAATTTCCTTAACATGCACAGCGGAAAATTAATAATTTTTCAATTCCCACCACGGATCTGCTTTGTGTTTAGATAGAAACTGTGTTGAGAATAATACCTTTGATAAATTCTGCAAACTCTTTTACTGATTCTCGAACTCGAATGATCACGATCTACAATCCAACCTGTCCAATTGTCCAGCCTCCAATGGTGATCCACACAGAGAACAAGAATGATAGCTAGGGTTTTACTTTTCTTGTGCTAGCAAGAATAATAAAAATTCCATATGTTTTACTAACCCTAGCAGCCTATTAATATAAGCTCAAGTGGGCTGGCCCATCTCTAAACTTTACCCTATCCGATATTTAATTAATCAAATTAATTAAATTCAGTCCATGAATTAATTAATCTAATTAATTAATTTGGGTCCATTAATAAGCAACTCAATTAATTAATTGTCCAACACTATTCAATTAATTAATTAGTAAATTTCATTCTTCTGGTTCTCTTTTGTGTGTGGCCCATTAGGTTCCTGATCACGATGCCTAACGACGTGAATTATTATTTTGATATAATCAAAATCGATAAATTAAAACACCCCTTTTAATTTATCACTAATTCATATTCGTCGTCCCAGATTGACATCTAGTAATGTGTCGGGCAATACATGTGATGAGAAATGTCACGTGATGTGACAAACCAAACTTGTTCGTTTACCGTGAAATTATAATCATTTCGTCAATATGATCCAATCAATAATGAGATATGGATACGTGTCAATCTCAATTATTGATCATATCTTTTATCTCAGTGTTAAGTCAATGTAAGTTGAAAACTCTTTTTCGACTTTTGAGTTCACCTTGGCCAAGGATTTCATTATTAACTTAACTGGATAAAATGTAGATCATAATCTCTTACTATCTAAGAGCAACGAATCCTCTATTGATCATTCACAACCTTCATATGATTCTTGACATACCCGAACAATGCTGTATTAGCGACCCTTGGTAGAGTAATATCGAACACCATCAAAGTATAACTGTCCTCATATAAGGTACTGTGACGAGCTCAAATCAAATGACCAATTCCACTACCGAACGTTACAGATTAACCACTAACACTCAGATAGTTATCCATGTAGAATCTCCCAACGGGTCTCCAATGTTTTGTACTATAACAAAACATCCACGTGATCATTCAAGTGTCACCACACTTTAGCTTGTGAGATCAGCTACTTACTTCACAATTAAGAATGTCACGCGCGATGATCTATCCGTAATAACGAGATACAAACGATATATGTATCTCGTTATTACTTCGACCACGGACGATTTAAGATTCGATCATTTGTAATTTTTATCTCACAATCACAACTCCTTGTGATTAACAAATCACCAAGACTTGAATCTACGGATTCTATTATTTAATTTATTAGAATATTAATTCAATTAAATAATAGATATTGCCATACATGCATCAATTATATATATTTAAAGTGCTTATGTCCAAAATTGATTGGACCTAGGGCCTAACACTTACATACAGTTCAACATTCATTGCATCACGCCATTCCTGAAACTTAACAGCCTGTGAAAAGGATTGAGGCTCGATGTTCGTGCTAATGGCTAGAGTGAAGGCATGATGAGAAGGAGAAAGCTTATCATAATGCATAAAGGAAGAAATGGAATACAAAGGAGCTGAAAAAGGACTAGGAAGATCATGAAGATGGTTTGTGGCCAAAGAACTATGATAATCCGTGAGGTATGTTGGTCGCTTTATGGTACGAAGTGGACGAGAGACAGGTTGTGATGCTTATGGAAAATTAGCATCAGAATTGGAGTTATCATTAGGTGGTGAGAAAGAGGATGTGGATTTTAAAGAAGACAGATGAGTATACTCAACAGAGTGTGGTATGCTGCGAGTAGAAAATAAGTCAAGATGAGCATTGTCGGGTTTAGATTGACCAAAAGGAAATATAGACTCATGGAAAACGACGTTCCTAGATATATAAATCCTATTGCTCTCCAGATTAAGTAATTTGTATCCTTTATAACTAAAAGGATATCCTAGAAAAACAGAGGTTTGAGCTCGTAGGGTGAATTTGTGGCGTTGGCTAAGAAGGGTTGATCCATAACATAGATACCCAAAGGAACGAAGATGGGAATATGTGGGTAGCTTGTTATTTAACAACTTGAAAGGACTTTTATTGGACAATAAGGGTGAAGATGTTCTATTGGTCAAATATACAGCAGTTAGTACACAATCATCCGAATAATATAGAGGAACCTGAGATTGAAAAAAAAGGCTCGTGCAACATTAAGTATGTGTTGGTATTCTCTCTCAACAACTGGATTTTGTTCTGGAGTTTCAACACAAGAGTGAAAAGGAATTATGCCTTTGGAACAAAAGAACTCATGAAAAGTAAGCTCGGGAGCATTATCAGACCTAAGAGATTTAAGAGCAATATTATACTGTGTTGAAATCAGGTTATAAAACTCTGGAAAAACTCTCAGAACATCTGATTTTGAGGCTAAAAGATAAACCTAGGTGGCTCTTATACAATCATCAACAATGTGCACCTAATCAAAAGGATGCGAAGACAGATTATTATTTGAAATGAAAGGGAGACATCTTTGCTTAGCCATATGACAAATTTGACAATGTAGAGACGATGTAGATAAAGAACTAGAAAGTTGCAATTCATTATGGAGTAATTGAAGTTTTACAGCAGAAGGATGTCCCAATCTAAAATGCAAATGTCACTTTTGCTCATTATAGAAGATAAAGAAGCTGAATTACAGATAGCAACTCCTAGATCTAGGAAATACAAATCTCTTTATCTTCTACCTCTCCCAATCATCAAGCCTTGAGTGGGGTCCTGATAAGACATAAATCGGAAAGAAAGTTAACACTACAATTGTGGCTAAGGTGAGAGCACTGGCACTGAGTAAGTTGAAAGCAAACGATGGAACATATAGGACACCATGTAATATTAAGGAATCAGAAAATCTAATTGTTCATATACGTTCAATTGCAACTGTCTGACCATTGGGTAATGTTACTGTGGTGTTGTGGACAGCATATGAAATAGAGAAGGAATTGACCCATGTACCAGAAGGAATTGAGAGATATGCAAGAGAAGAAATAGAGATGGAAGTACCATAGATTTGTGACACAGATTGATTCACGGCTGTTTGGAGTTCAGGTATGTTGGACGTATGATGGTGAAGCTGAGAACTCAGATCAGTAATAAGCCGTTGAAGTTGATCGGTGGTGAGAGGATTATTCAGTGGAGGTGTACTCATAGTAGCAGCTACAGAAGGTAAACTCTGTAAATGATTCGAAGAATTCTGGGCCCGATTCGAACTGGATTGAAGGGAGCCCACTGAGGCTAACTGGACTATATGGGTAAACTAGGTATTGGACTTGGGCTTGTATCCAGGTGGATACGCATGTAATTTGTAGACTTTTCAATTATGTGCCCGGTCAGCCCACAATGTGTACAAATGGGTTTATCTCGTCTAAGTTTAGCCAAAGAAGATACAGCCGCCATAGGGAGATTCGTCGTCGAACTAGTAGTGAAAGAACCCAACGGTACACTCTGAAACGCCAAAGGATTTGCTGGGCTAGATTCGGTGCCAATTGTACGCTGCCTCTCCTCATGAACCACCAGATTAAATACTTTCGAGATTGAAGGCAGGGGGTCATTCATCAAGATCTAACCTCTAATTGTGCCATAAGACTCGTTCAAGCCCATCAAGAATTGCATAACGTACTCCTATTGCTGATATTCAAGCCAAGATCTCATGCCTCCACAATGACATATCGAAATCGATTAATAGTTTTTGTATTCGTACCACAAGATTTTCAATCAGGTATAATAGGTGCTTATTTGATAGGGATTTTTGGGGGAAGAATTGATTTTTGAATAGTGATATGATGGGAAATGTGTGGTTGAAAAAGAAGAAAAAATTATTGATGTGATGGAAAATATTATTTTATTGAAGAATGTGTGGTTGAAAATTAGAATTGATTTACTATAGAATTTGAGAATAAAAAACAAACACCCCTTAGGTATTGATGTCAAGGGAAGCCTGACATAACCCCTAAAGCTGTTATTTGATTTGAAAATTTCTGGGCGCATTAATTTGATGGAATCTTTCGTCTAAATCCGTCCAAACCGCTTGTCCAGTATCTATATAAAGCAGACTATATGTTATTTCCTTCGAAACAGCATTGAGTAGCCATGAGCTCACCATACTATTGCAGCGGGACCAAATTCTAACAAGGAGCTCTCCATTCGATGGTTTTGGAGTTGATCCATCGACAAAGTCGAGCTTTTGTTTGGCATTGAGTGCTATAACCATCGCTCTATTCTAGGTGTTGTAATTTGGACCAGTAAGAGGATGAGAAACCAATATGAGACCAGGGTGGTCTCCACTATGAAGAAAATATTATTTTCTAGTATTGTCTATAGAAACTGAATCTCGTTGATCCATGTTGCTAGACGATGAAGGTGGAGTCAAAGGCTGGAACCGATTGTTATTGTGCTGCTGACCTCTACGAGCCATGTTCAAGCACGAAGCAAAGAAGCGTAGATGATATGCTCTGATACCATTTTACAAAAAAGAAATTTGGAAAGGAGAGAAAATCGATTCTCTCATTCATTTATACTCAGAAAAAGTACAGCAAATATAACAGAGCACTGCCATAACCGAATATAACTCTGTATAGCATACCTCAACAAAACTAATTTTAGAATAGTCTATTGGTTATATCATAAAGAGAAAAATAAAAAATGATAAAATAATGTTTGGTAATATTGTAAAAGCATTCTTCCTTTTCTTTCATTTGGCAAGGAACGTTTCTTTCATTTTAAATTGTTGAATCTTTTTGTTCGTACGAATTCAAAATTCATTGTTGGATGTGATGTTAAAGTAGTCATCGTCAGTCTATTTTCTGATAAGATAGCTTTCATCCCTTGTTTGTTTGACACCCATTTTAGGGAAGAAATTTGATTTGAAATAGTGATTGATGGAAGAATGTGTGGTTAAAAAGAAAGGAGAATTTTTGGATTTATGTGTAATATTATTTTATTGATAGAATGTGTGGTTGAAATGAAGAATGAGAAAGAGAATGAGCAAAAGAATGGGTTTCAAACATAGGCTTAAGATAAACAATTTATTTTGCATACTCATTTTCAATTATTTATTCACATAATAAAATAGTTTACACGTAAATTCAAATTTTTTCTCCACTTTTAGCCTTTGTTTGAGTCACATTTTGGAAAAAAAAAATATTTTTAAATAGTATTTTTTTTTAAATGTGTAGTTAAAAAGTAATAAAAAAATTTTGATTACGTGTAAAATTATTATATTGGAGAATTTGTGATTGAAAATGAGTTTTTAGAAAAAGAAAAAAAAATTGGATTCAACAAGGTAGTAGAGTTAGCTCCTGTCTCACATTCATTAAAGAGAGTTTTTTGAGAAAAAAAAACTTTTGAAATAGAAATTTATTGGAGAATGTATAGTTAATAGGTAGGAAAAAAATTTAGATTTGCGTACAAAATATTTTATCGTGCGATGAAATGAGTTTGAAAAGAAAATAGTTGATTTAGTGAATGTCAAACAAGTGCTTAGATGAATGATAAAAAAAATCTTGTTCAATTAAGTGTGAATATTTAAAACCTGAAAAGACCACATTGGCATTGTTAGCTCAAGAAGGAAGGTAAAGACTTTCCCTTCGTAACAAGAAATAACGAGAATCGAGCCACTGAAATAAATAGATCGATTTTGCATGCTTCTTGAAGTAAATGTTGATTAGTCGGTTAGTGTTTTTCTAGAGATTTGATAATTGATTGTTTATTCTGCAAGAAAGAATGTCAATGTATTCATTGTCTGTCTGTATTTTGATCAACATACAACGAACTATTTTTACCGTTGAGTCGCTGAAGTAATTTATAGACATTCAACAAGTTCAAAACTTTTGACTTTCATTCTACCTTTATTGGAGTTGAATGTGGAAGAGAACTTCTACTTATTAGAATGCGAGTATTTATAACATAAAAAGACCACATCTATAGTTATAAAGTTTAAGTATCGGTTAAGGTTTTTCATTCCTACCAAAAATAACAAGAGCACCGCAACAAATGAGGCCAAATGAAGAAAGCTAAATAATAATTCCATTTAATTTCGGGTTTATCCGTTTTTGGTGAATTGCTAGTTTAATTAGATTAAAAATGGGCCAATGATCACAACTCAGGGCCTTTGGCCCTGAAACACGTCGGATTTTGGGCAGATTCCATCGTTTAGGCCTTCAATTAAGCGTTTTTGCCGTTTATGGTAATTTTTGTTTTGGCAATATCTTAGTCAAATAAACTCGGATTTGATTTTCGTTTGTTGGGGGATGATCTTGGTGATTAGGAGAATTAAGATCCGTCATTATCTCAATTTTTTCTATTTTTGGAAAAAATATTATTTTCTCATTATTATGTAATTTTTTCGAATTTTCTTAGGGTTTTTCGCTATTTAAACGTTGTAAGCCCTTTGAGGCAACCCAATTTTGAATGAAATAAAGTTTTCTTGAATTTCACTTCGTTTTAATTCTTTTTATGTAGATTTTTATCTTTCCTATAATCTTCCGCTACATCAATTGGTATCAGAGCCGAAGTCATTCATTCACTATGTTGTCAAGGAGACGTCAAGAAACTTGTGAAGCTCTAGTAGAGGAGGTACATAGACGTGATAAAATCACACAGCTGCATCAACAAGTGGAGTTGCTGACACAGCAAGTTGCTGAACGTATGCCGCAGCAACATGCGCCTAGAGGTCGTGGTCGTCGTGTGCAGGTTCCGATTGAGGAAGTCCAACACCATGATCGTAATATTCAGAGGCAAGTTGCAGAGTTAACCTAGCATCTAATGGAGCGCGATTTGGAAAATCGTGAGGTCTCCGATCTCGATTCTTATTCCGCTGTTTTTGAAAATCCCTACCACCAATATTATCTATCTGAGGAGGAAGAGTTTGATTATGAAGGTCCGCCTGTATTTGACAATGAAGACATTGAAGAAGCAACAGAGGATGAAGAATTTGATTATGAATGTCCACAAAAATAGTCCTTAAACCTCTAAAACTAATGTAGTAATGGAAGTAAGGGTTGATCCTACGAAGAGTGTGCAATTAACGATTTATGCTTCGTATAACGATTGGGGGGTTCTGTTTATAACGAAATCAATCTTATAACAAATAACAATGTAAATTAACGAGTTGTATTAAATCAATGAAACGAGTCTTGATCAAAGTCAACTTCCACCATTGGAGATTTATAACCATTCATCAATCCACAAAGAATAATCAATCCATATTCACAATATTCATCGTTTGAATAAATTCTTATTTCTCCTTAATTTTAGTTAATCAGAAACCAGCGTTCTAATTAACCCTAATTATCAAATAATCTCAGACCAGCGCTAAAGATTCAATTTAATAACAGTTTTAAACAATAGAGAAATCGATGAACTAGATAATACAAACACCAGCGGTTGCATTCAATCTATTTAAACATTCTTCTTAAGATTCAATAACCTCTATCGCAGAAAATTATCAAATCCTAGTGCTTCACAAGTTAAATGATTCAAACAATTACGGATTTGAGATTTAACTTAGCTATAGATTGCAATATATGAAAAACTAATAGGCCTCTTAGCAATCAAACATGACAATCATAAAATTATGCATAGAAGAATATTCAATACTGAAAATATAAATTAAACAATGAAAATAGGTGGATCTCACAGTTATAATGTATTCCAAGGCTTCGGTATCCTTCAATCAAGCACCAAGAGTTAGTTACACATGATAGATCTAAGAAAAATAGATAGAAAATAGGTTGGAGGCGTTCTGGTCCGTTCTAGGGTTTTAAAAGATGTATTTATAGTTGTTTCCATAGGTAGTTGACTTAAATTAGGAAACCAGAATTTTCGTATCGGAAATGAACCATGCGGCCGCATGGTTTAGATGCTTGCGGCCGCATGGTTTTACGAAATTTCCTTCGAATAGTTTTCAGTGTTTTGGTCATATCTTCCTTTCCCGATATCCGATTAAGGCGATTCAAGATGCGTTGGAAAGATAACTCAAAAGGCTACAACTTTTATTCAAATATGATCTTCCAATTCGATCGTTTTCCATGTCGAAAATGGATCTCAATATGAGGCTGAAAATCGGTGTATAACTTTTCGATTGGAAATTGATGTGTGATCATACTTTGACGATATTTCATCCATTTGACGTCTTCTTTCAAGAAATTGACTCTCAAATCTTCATTGTTTGGTTTGACACAACTTTTGTGTATTTGTACGCTAGTCCTTGAACTTTCATTTCCTTTCACTTTGGTCCATTTTCACATATTTCTTCCAAATTACGCTATATCCATCAACTTGCCACCTAAACCAAAATATGAGAATACTAAGTACATTTAGGCATAAAATAGTCATATGAGCACATTAAATAAAGATGCAAAATGTGTATTTTATATTCCTATCATATATTTGACAATAAAGACACTGAAGAAGTAACAGAGGAGGAAAAGTTTGATTATTACTGTCCATCTGTATTTGACAGTGAAGGTGTAAAAGAAGCAGCTGAGAATGAGGAGTTTTTGGTTGGTGATGTGGGTCAGCTATTGGTGGTAAGGTGGAGTTTTCTGACTTCCCGGTAAAATAACACCGATTGGTTGCATACTAATCTCTTCCGGTCAACATGTACTATTGGGGAAAAAAAAAGTGTGTTGCTTCCAGATAAGGGCTCAGTAAAAACAGTTGGGGATGATGCCAATTTATTGACCAGAGTGAAGTTCGAGACAAATATGGAAGGATATGGGGTAGTGTGTGTTGGTGGAAAAGTCAGTTGAAAGTGAGCAGGAGGTCACTCCAGGGTTCAACCATTGCTAGAGGAGTTTCATGAGGACTTCCCAGAAGAGCTTCCAGATGGATTGCCGCCAGAGCTTCCATTTCGTGGTGATAATTCTGATGATGATGAGATTTCTTCACCGTCAAATTCGAGGGCGAATTTTTCTCAACACGGGGAGAATGATGAAGGCAAAATAATAATTTCATTTAATTTTGGGTTTGTCCGTTTTTTGTGAATTGCTAGTCTAATTAGATTAAAAACGGGCCAATGATCACAACTCATGGCCTATGGCCCTTAAGCATGTCGGATTTTGGGCAGATTCCATCGTTTAGGCCTTCAATTAAGCGTTTTTGCCTTTTATGATCATTTTTGTTTTGGTAATATCTTAGTCAAATAAACTCGGATTTGATTTTCGTTTGTTGGGGGATGATTCTGGTGATTAGGAGAATCAAGATCCGTCATTATCTCAATTTTTATATTTTTGGAAAAAAATAATATTTTCTCATTATTATGTAATTTTTTTGAATTTTCTTAGGTTTTTTCGCTATTTAAACGTTGTAAACCCTTTGAGACAACCCAAGTTTGAATGAAATAAAGTTTTCTTGAATTTCTCTTCGTTGAAATTCTTTTTGTATGGATTTTTGTCTTTCTTATACTCTTCTGCTGCATCACATCCAATGCCATCATTGCAAGAAATTCGAGCGCGTAAGAGCAGATTACTCGCACAAGGAGAAACAAGTGAATTATGAAGAAATTGATAAAGAAAGAAAGTTATTTATGACCCATTATAATACTAATGAAGTTCCGATGATGTGTGGTTCGTAGATGGTGGCTGCTCATCATATGTTACGCATGAAGGAGTCATTCAAAGAGCTTGATCAGACTCAAAAAATGAATGTCAGCCTTGGTGATAATAAAGAAATTCAAGTTCATGGAAAAGGCGCACTAGCAATCAAAACTGGCCATATTTAGTAAAACTTCTGCATAATGTTCAATTTGTTCTGAGTTTGGAACATAATTTATTAAATGTTGGGCAATTAATGGCTAGTGGATATTCAATTTAATTTGATGATGGAGCATGTGTTATTAAAGATAACAATCAGGCCAAACAATGGTTAATGTTCACATGACCAAGAACAAAATGTTTCCACTTAAAGCCTCAAATGTGAAAAAATTTGCATGACTCGAAATTGTAGAACTTGCTGTATGGGCATCTTAATGTCAAGGGGCTAAAATTGTTGGGTCAAAAAGATATGTTTCTTGGATTACCAAAATTGATTCTTTTGATTTAAGAGTGATGCGTTTATGGGAAACAAACTAGAAAGTCATTTTTCATTGGAAAGGCTTGAAGGGCTTCTACTTGTCTTGAATTAACTCAAGATGATTTGTGCAGGATTATGAACCCTAAATCATTTGGAGGGATTCATTATTTCCTAGTTTTTACCGATGATTTATGTCACATGAGCTGGGTGTATTTTTTTGAAGTACAAATCAAAGACTTTTGAGAATTCATAAATTCAAGGCTTTGGTAGAGAAGAAAATTGGGTTTTAGATAAAAGCTCTTTGTACAAACACAGGTGGTGAGTTCTTGTCTGATGAATTTAACCACTTTTGTATAGAAAATGGAATTCGCAGGGAATTGATATCATCTTACACACCAAAGCAAAATGGGGTGGCTAAACGCAAGAATCATGCCATTGTTGAAATGGCAAGAAATTTACTAGAAGGTAAGGGACTTCCAAATCAGTATTAGACAGAAGCAATTACTATTTCCGGGAATATTTCTCCTACAAAGGTTGTCTTGAATCAAACACCATAAAAGCTTGAAAAGGTACAAAGCCTTTGGTAAGGCACTTATGAATTTTTGGTTGTATTGCATATGCTTGGTAAATTCACAAAATCACCGAAAGCTAGATGAAAAATCTGAAAAAAATGCATTTTCATCGGCTATTGTCTTGAATCCAAAGCATATAGGTTAGTGTACCGTATTCACAATGGCATGTACCTCCAACCCTTTTAGTCGCAAAGTGATTGTTAGCAGAAATGTAATCTTTAATAAAGAAACAAGCTGGAATTGAAGTAGCAACAATGAGAGAATTCAACTTGAAACCTCATTAAATGAAGTAGTAGTCCCAATACCAGCAAACCCAACAAATTTCTCTCCTTCGACTTCTAGTAATAGCATCCCAGCAAATTCATCAAGTTCATCTACTACAAATTCAAAAGTTAGCAGGTCATCTTCCTTAAATGAGTCATCCGATGTGATACCTATGATTCTTTGAAAACCCACAAGTGCACGGGATCGTGGTCAAATAATAAAGTGATGAATAGAGTGTCTAACCCACAAGAACTATATGTTTGATCGAGTTAAAACTAATTGCAATTTTAATCGAATACAAACAAATTTTGTGATTTTTCTATATTAATCCATAAATTATCAACTAAACTAGTGAAAATAAGTAAATGTGTTTTTCAAATTTATGAGAAGCATTGTTAAGATGTCGAATTCCTCTTGTTATTCCATTTTTAGTCTACCAATTAAAGTGACATTTTGAAAGCATTCACGTTGGTCAATGTTCCTAATTTAATTGAAAATCTCTCTCGATAGCGATCAAATATATTCCCCTCATGTGACTCTTCTATCTCTCGATGAAAGATGTAAATAAAATAAATGCATTAACAAGTACTAGAATACATATTGAAACCATATAAAGTATAGAGGTATATCTCTATCATCTATCAAACCTTACAGTGTTTATTATATTGTGCTTAAACCCTATTGTATGTATCAATAATAATAAAAACGATAATAAACATCTACAAATTAAAGTCTAAATAATTAATTATAAACTAAAAATATCATAACATGGGTTCATCTCATCATGACAATGTACAAAACTAGCCTAACATATAGAAATTATAAGAAATTATATTTAAGTGAAAAGACATAATCCAAATTTTTGATAAATTGAGAAGAAGATGAATTTTGAAATCTTAAATATCTTAAATAATTTCTTGATAAATTTTCACTTGTGTCTTCTCTTCTTTGCTCAAAAATCAAGTTTGAATCTTCATTTGATTAAATTCTTGCAAGTCCCCTTCAATTCTATCACAAAAACTATGAATTTTCCTCATTTTATGATAATAATTGATGAGTATTAGAGTATGATATGCATCTGAGAGGTCTCTAATATGTATTCTGCTGTTAGGTATTTGTAGGAGTAGAAAATTGGTTGAAAATTACGACCAAATTGGTTTCCAAAAGAGTTCCAATCGAATAAAAAAAGTTGTCTTCGCGCACCGATTTTTTGTCTCCACACAGTAGTTAATATTTTGGTCATAACTTTCTATCCTGATATCTGATTAAGGCGATTTAAAGTCCATTAGAAAGCTAACTAAAAGGACTACAACATTTCTACAATAGAAATTTTCAATTCGGACGTTTATTACTCAATCTTCGGTTACAAATCTGGAATATAACATGTGCGATTGGATTGATTTTGATCATATTGCATTCATTTTTGAGTTCTAATTCTATCAAACTATCTTCTAGCAATCTTCAAAGTATCGTCTTGTGGTCCGAATCAACTATTTAATATTTACAATTTGGTTATCAAACTTTGGACTTTGTCATTTTCCTTGATTTTTCTTTCGTTTGTTCTAATTCCTCGTTCAACCATTAGATTTTACCTATATAACATAAAATACAAAAAATTAGGATATATTTTGTCAAATAAAGTACCAAATATCGATATTTTAGACTCGCCCCCCCACCCGAATAAGTGTATAAAATACACTTATCAACCTTTAAGAAAATTCACATCTTTGAAAGAGATCTATGAAGATGGTGCATTTGCTTTATTTGTTATAGATCCTATAACTTATGAAGAAGCGGCAAAAATAGAGGAGCAGCAAAATGCAATGAATGAAGAACTCATGGCAATTCAAAGAAATAAAACATAGGACTTGGCAAGCTTGCCTATTGGAAAAAATGTTATTTGCTTGAAATGGATATTCAAAATAAAGTACCATGTAAATGGAAGTATACAGAGGCACAAGGCTCGGTTAGTAACAAAGGGATACTCACAACAGCATGATGATGATTACGAAGAGATACTTTTTCCCAGTTGCTCGATTTGAAGTCATGAGATAAATTTTAGACTTGGCTGCACAACAACAAAGGTCTATTTATCAATTTGATGTGAGTCTGCATTTTTTTAATGGTGAATTGGAAGATGAGGGTTTATGTTACTCAACCTAAAGGTTACTTTGTCAATAGCAAAAAAGAAAAAGTGTACAAGCTTGATATGAATGTAAACTGCATAGTTTTTTCTCTTTATTTAATACGCCCATATGATTATTTTATGCCAAAATGTACTTATTAATCTCATATTTTGGTTTAGGTAGAAATTTGATGGATATGACGTAATTTGATAGAACTAAGTGAAAATGGACCAAAATGGAAGAAAGTGGAAGTTCAGGAACTAAAGTGCAAATACTCTAAACTTGATTCTAACCTTGTGATGAAGATTCGAGAGTGTTAGAGGTCAATTGGATAAAGGAAGGAGTCAAAGTGATGAAATATAACCAAAACATTATCATATATCAACTTTCAAGTTGAAAAGTTTTGCACCGATTTTCAACCTCATCTTGAGACCAGTTTTTGACTTGGTAGATAATCGAATTAGAATATGGTATCTGAAGTAAAGCTGTATCTGTTTGAGTTATCTTTTCAACGCATCTCGAATCATCTTAATCGAACATTGGTAGAGGAAATTATGGCAAAAATACTAAAGAGGATGCAGAATTTAAAACAGCAACACAGCGCCCAACCGCCATGTTGCCCAGAAAGAATAGATTTTCAGCACCTAGGTGCTGCTCCCATAGGGTTTTTTTAGGGTTTTTTTAAACCCCAAAAATGAATTTGATACCGAAGCCTAGAAAAACACCCAAAAACACATCAGAGCATCTCTAACATTTTTCTCTCTATTTTTTTTTAGATCTATCATGTGTAACTAACTTTTGGTACTTGATTGAAGGATACCGAAGCCTTGGAAACCAATATAACTGGGAGATTCACCTATTTTCATTGTTTAATTTATATTTTCAGTATTGAATATTCTTCTATGCCTAATTTTATGATTGGCATGTTTAATTGCTAAAAGATCTATTAGTTTTTCATATATTGCGAAATATAGCCAAGTTAAATCTTAAATCCGTAATTTTTTGAATCATTTAACTTGTGAAGCACTAGGTTTTGATAATTTTTTGCGATAGATGTTATTAAATTTTAAGAAGAATGTTGAAATTGATTGAATGCAACCACTGGTGTTTGTATTATCTAGTTTATCGATTCTCTATTATTTAAAGCTATTATTAAATTGAATTTTTAGTGCTGGCCTGAGATTATTTGATAATTAGGGTTAATTAGAACACTGGTTTCTGATTAACTAAAATTAAGAAGAAATAGGAATTTATTCCAACGATGAATATTGTGAATGTGAATTGATTATTCTTTGTGGATTGATGAATGGTTATAAATCTCAAATGGTGGAAGTTGATTTTGATCAAAACTCGTTTCATTGGTTTAATACAACTCGTTAAGTTACATTGTTATTTTTTATAAGATTGATTTCGTTATAAACAAAACTCTCAATCGTCATACGAAGTATAAATTGTTGAATTGCACACTTTTCATGGGATCGATGCTTACTTCCATTACTACATTAGTTTTAGAGGTTTAAGGACTATTTTTGGGTACCTACGACAACAAACCAAATTTTGGCGCCGTTGCCGGGGAGTTGTGCTAATTTATTTTTGTGTTTCTTTAGTTATTTTATTTTTGAAAAAAAAATCATAATTTTCTAAATTCTTAAGCAATTTATTGTTTTTCGGAATTTTAGCATAGGATTTTATTTGTGTTTCTTAATCTAGTTTCCTTTTAATTTATTTTTCATTTGTTCTTTTTGTTTATGCCCACAACTCGATCTTCTAATCAAAGTGATTTGCAGTACGATCCAGAAATTAAGAAAACTTTGTGCAGGTTAAGGAATAACATCCAACAAAGTCTCGAAGAAGACAATCTCAATCCCAACAATCCATTTGCAAGTGATTTTGAGTTTGAAGGAGAAGGAACCATGGCCGAAATAGAACTTTGAAAGAGCTTGCAGCACCTACATTGAATCAACAACCTTTATGCATAACTTTTCCTATTTTAGATGCTACTACTACATTTGAGCTTAAATCTGGACTAATACACATTTTGCCCAGTTTTCATGGTCTTGCAGGTGAAGATCCTCATAAACATCTGAAGGAGTTTCATGTGGTCTGCACAAGTATGAAACCCACGAGAATTACTGATGAACAGATTAAGCTGGGAGCCTTTCCATTTTCTTTGAAGGATTCGGCTAAGGATTGGCTCTATTATCTACTATCGGGAAGCATTACCATATGGGATGGAATGAAGAGGTTGTTCTTGGAGAAATACTTTCCAACTTTGAGGCCAAAAAATATTAGGAAAGAAATTTGTGGTGTCAGACAAGATCACAGGAAATCTCTACATGAGTATTGGGAGCTATTCAAGAAATTGTGTGTAAGTTGTCCCCATCATCAGATCAGTGAGCAACTTCTCATCCAATACTTCTATGAAGGTCTTCAACCCACAAAAAGGAGCATGATTGATGCTGCAAGTAGAGGAGCTTTGGTTGATAAAACTCTCGAATGAGTGAGGAATTTAATTGCAAACATGGCAGCCAATTCTCAACAATTTGGCACTAGATTTGATCCTCCTTCTAGACAAGTTAACGAGGTAAATGTCTCATCTATTGAACAATAAATAGCGAATCTAACTACTTTTGTTCGTCAAATGGCCATAGGTAATATGTAGACAGCGAAGGTTTGCGAAATTTGTTCAATAATGGGACATCCAACTGATACATGTCCAACTCTTCAAGAAGAACCCACGGAACAAGTTAATGCAGGGGGTGGTTTCCCTGGACAACCACAGAGGAATTATGATCCTTTTTCGAAGACCTATGGAAATTCACAATCAAATCAACATGTTGCTCAAAATTGCCCAAACTTTCAACAATATAGGCAGCCATACCCGCCTAGACAACAACAGGGCCAATCTTCTAACTTTGAAATTTCTTTAGAAGATATTATTAAATCTCTTACAACTAACACTTTACAATTTCAACAGGACAACAAGGCTAGCATTTAATGTTTGGAGAATCAGATGGGTCAAATGGCTAGCGTGGTCAGTCGGCTGGAATCACAAAGTTGGGAAAGTTACTCTCTCAAACAATGGTAAATCTAAGGGAGAACGCAAGTGCAATTATATTGAGGAATGGTAATGAAGTAGAAACCCCAGTAAATGAAGTTCCTACATCGTCAGAACAAGACAAGGAGAAAGACATGGACATCACTGTGGAAAAGAGTAACCCTACTGAGGATGATACACCAAAATGTAAGTTTTGTCCACTATCTGATTATAAACCAATAGCCCCATTCCCTCAGGGTTTGGTAGAATCTAGGAAAAATGATCCAAATAGGGAGATTTATGAAACTTTTTGACGTTAACATTCCCTTGTTGGATGCTATTAAACAAATACCCCGTTATGCTAAATTTTTAAAAGAATTGTGCACTATTAAGAGAAAGCAGAAACTGAAGGGGTGTGAAATGGTGAAAGTTAGAGAAAATGTATTTACAGTCATTCAAAGGAAACTTCCTACAAAATGCAAAGACCCAGGTATGTTTACTATCCCTTGCATGATATGTAACACTGGATTTGAGAAAGCCATGTTAGACTTAGGAGCCTCTATAAATGTCATGCCACATTCCATTTATGCTTCTTTGAAACTTGGCCCCTTAACTAAAACTAGTGTGGTAATTCAATTAGCTGATAGATCAAATGCCTACCCAAAAGGTGTGGTTGAGGATGTCCTTGTACAAGTTAATGACTTGGTTTTTCCTACTGACTTTTATGTGCTTGATATGGAAAATAGTGATCAAACTAGCCCTATCTTGTTAGGAAGACCATTCTTAAAAACATCCAAAACTAAAATTGACGTTCATAGTGGTACATTGACCATGGAATTTGATGGTGGGATAATTACATTTAATATCTATGATGCCATGAAATTTCCTGTTGATGATAATGATGTATATTCTATCTATGTAATTGATGATCTAGTATGTGATGTTTTTGAACTTGATGAGAATGATGAATTGGAGGTCGCTATTCGTGAGAGTGTAGAGAAATAGAGTGATGAATTAACATTTAATCCCAGTTTGTGAGAAGCTGTTGATATGTTGAACACTCCTCCAAGGTCACAACAAGTAGGTAAGGGTTTATATGTTGATTTGCCTGTTTTTAATGAAATGCTTATACCTTCTTTTGTGCAGGCTCCCGTTCTGGATTTGAAGTCTCTCCCTAATCACCTTAAATATATATTCCTTGGAGATGACAAAACATTGCCAGTGATAATTTCCAACGAACTGACTAAATTACAAGAAGAAAAATTGTTGCAGGTCCTCAAAAAGCATCGAACAGTCATTGGTTGGACAATCGCAGACATTAAGGAAATCATTCCATCCACCTGTATTCATTACATTTTGCTTGAAGAAGGAGAAAAGCCTTCACATCAACCTCAACGAAGATTGAATCCACTCATGATGGATATAGTGAAGAAAGAGGTCCTCAAACTTTTGGAAATTGGCATGATTTATCCTATTTCTAATAGCAGTTAGGTCAGTCCAGTTCAAGTGGTTACTAAGAAAATGGAGATAACTGTGGTGAAGAATCAGAACGATGAATTGGTTACCACTCGTGTTCAAAATGGGTGGAGGGTTTGTATAGACTATAGGAAATTAAATAATGTTACCCGAAAAGATCACTTTCTTTTACCGTTTATTGATCAAATGCTTGAAAGGGTAGTTGGTCATTCTTACTATAGTTTTCTTAATGGTTATTCAAGGTATTTCCATATTGCAATTTCCCCAGAAGACCAAGAAAAGACAACATTCACATGTCCATTTGGAACATTTAGATACCGTCGCATGCCATTTGGTCTTTGTAATGCTCCAGCTACTTTTCAACGATGTATGGTAAGTATATTTTCAGATTATGTTGAACATATCATAGAGGTTTTTATGGATGATTTCATAGTCTATGGGGATTTATTTGATAACTGTTTGCATAACCTTAAGTTAATCCTTAAAAGATGCATGGAAACTAATCTTGTTTTGAATTCTGAAAAGTGTCACTTTATGGTAGAACAAGGTATAGTTCTAGGGCATGTTATCTCATCTAAGGGCATTGAAGTAAATAAAGCTAAAATTGACACTATTCAATCTCTACCTTAACTCACTAGTGTGCCGGAGGTTTGTTCTTTTCTTGAACATGCAGGTTTTTATGGCAGGTTTATTAAGGACTTCTCCAAAATTGTTGTACTCCTATACAAATTGTTACAAAAGGACGTGGCTTTTAAATTTGATGAGGCGTGCAAAATGGCATTTGATAAGTTGAAAGAACTGTTGACTTCTGTACCAATCATTCAACCCCCTGACGGAACTTTTCCTTTGAAATCACGTGTGATGCAAACAACTTGGCAGTAGGAGCAGTGTTGGGTCAAAGAACTGGAAAAGCATCTCATGCCATCTATTATGCATCCAGAACTCTAAATGATGCCCAGAGAAACTACACCATAGCTGAAGAACTCTTGGCTATTGTTTTTGCTTTAGAAAAATTTCGTCCTTATTTACTTGGTACTAAAGTGATTATTTACTCTGATCGTGCAGCTCTGCATTACTTGATGACAAAGAAAGAGGCGAAACCAAGACTAATACGATGGATACTTCTCATGGGTAAATTCAACCTGGAAATCAAAGATAAAAAAGGAACAGAAAACAGTGTTGCGGATCATTTGAGCGGATGCTGAACTTCAATTGCAGGAAACGTTTCCTGATGAGCAATTATTTTTTGCAAGAAAAACTTTACCATGGTATGCAGATATTGTAAACTTTTTGGTTGTTAACACTCTACCTTTTGATTTGTCTAGGGCTCGAAGAGATAAGCTAAAAAGTGATGCGAAATATTATGTATGGGACGATCCATACTTGTGGAGCCATTGTCCAGATCAAGTGATTAGAATGTGTGTTCCTGAAAATGATATTACTTCCATTCTTACCTCCTGTCACTCTTATGCTTGTGGATGACACTTTGGAGCAAAAAGGAAAGTAAGAAAAGTGTTTGAATGTGGTTTCTATTAGCCATCCTTGTTTCGAGATGCCTACTCCTTTTGTAAGTCATGCGAAAACTGTCAAAAAATAGGTATTATATCTCAAAAGACTGAAATGCCACAAACTACCTTACTTGTTTTTGAAATCTTTGATGTTTGGGCCATTGATTTCATGGGACTATTTCCTGTCTCTTTCGATTTTACTTATATTTTGCTTGCTGTGAATTATGTTTTGAAATGTGTGGAAGCAAAGCCACCGGACTGATGATTCTAAAGCTGTTACAGATTTTATCAAGTCTAATATATTCTCCAGGTTTGGGATTCCGAGAGCTCTCATCAGTAATCATGGAACTCATTTTTGTAATCGAACTGTGGAAGCTCTGTTGAGGAAATACCATGTCACCCACAAGGTGTCAACTGCATACCATCCACAAACTAATGGTCAAGCGAAGTGTCAAATCGGGAAATCAAATCCATCATTGAGAAAATGGTCTGCCCGAATAGAAAAGATTGGAGCTTGCACTTGGATGTGGCTTTATGAGCATACAGAACTACATACAAGATATCCATCGGTATGTCACCTTACCGGTTAGTGTTTGGGAAACCATGTCATCTTCCAGTGGAATTAGAATACGAAGCTTACTGGATGGATGAGAGTGGAGAACACAGAAAGTTGTAACTTTAAGAGCTAGAGGAAATTCGCAATGATGCCTATGAGAGTGCAAGAATTTGCAAGGAGACGACGAAGGCTTTCCATGACAAGATGATTTCTAGGAAGGAATTTGAAGTTCGTCAAAAAGTCCTCCTATACCAATCGTAGCTTCGTCTGTTTCCAGGTAAATTGCATTCCCGTTGGATTGGACCTTTTTTTATTACTAATATCTTTCCTCATGGTACAGTAGAAGTTTAGAGTTTGGAAACCTCAAAGGTATTCAAGGTGAATGGTCATAGGCTCAAACCTTTCTATGAAGGTCTTCAGATGGAGGACGTGACACAATTGGATCTCGAAAACCCATTCTATGTCGAGTGAAAGAAAAAGCAATAAATCGAGCCAAAAACAATAAACAAAGGCGCTACTTGGGAGGCAACCCAAGGGAAGTTCGTTCCTTTATCTTTTTATTTTTGTTTTTTCGCATTCCTTTGTTATTTCGTGTTATTTTTGTCATTTTCTTTGCATTACACCTTACATTGGGGGCAATGTAAGTTTTACATGTGGGACGGGGATTTAGATATTTAGATTTATTACATTTTATTTAGGTTTATTGCATTTAAATTTTGAGTGAGTTTAATTTCACAATTTTTTGCACGATTTTTCATCAAAATGAATTGAAAGTTAAATGATTGTTTTGGGTTGTGTATACTATTTGCTAGAATCAATTAGGCTTTTGAAGAACCCATAACATGATTGAATGAATAATCCTCCAACTTAGAGTTGATTAGTGGAGTTATTTTATTTGAGGATGCTAGTAACTAAATTCTGTGAACAAAAGTCAATGAGATTTTTGAGCCTTTAGACTGATACATCCATAACAGTCTCAATATTTTTTTATGTGTAATATTCTTCCATGGTTTTGTTTCTCTAGAACTTGTCTTGATTCTCTTCAAGATCACATTGACACATGCATGCATGAACATGATTAAGGCCGTCTTTGTCACATAAATGAGCTTCATTAGCCAAATAGCCGACCCTGTAATTGAATCTTCCATTGTTGAGCCCCTTGAGCCTTACTGCCTTTTTTTTTTGTATAAACTCACATTACAAGTTTTAAACTGGAAAAACAATGTCTTTACCCAATCCTTAGAGCTAGTGGAGTATTGTTCAATATTATGATATGTGTGGGTGTACAAGAAAATAAGTAGGGGGTATCAAGATTTATAATAGTGCTATTACTTGTAAATTTGAACACATTTTCTATTTCAATTCATGGAATTCCATTATTGGTGTATCATTTGAAGTTTACATTGTGCAAGAAAAACAAAAGAAGAAGAAGAAGAAAAATGAATGATTGAAAGAAAGAAAGAAAGAAAAGAAAAGAAAGAAAAAGAAAATATGTGGTGGATGAGAGTGATTTTAATGTTGAAAAAGATCTATATTCATAACTCTTCCTACATCTCTAGAAAAAGTTCGATTTGTTTAGGATAGATGCAAAATGAAGAAGTTATTATGTGGAATGGTTGGTTTTACATGTCTTATGTATATGTTTGAGCTAAGTCTATTCATCTTTACTCCACTAGTTTCGATGGCTCTTGAGTCACATACACAAATATTTCCCACCTTGACCATAAGCCACGTTACAACCATTAAAAAGTCCTTATGATTCTTGTAAAGCATGTGATCTAAGTGGTGGCGAATGAAAGGATATGCAAGCATATGGTAGGTCATCTCCATTGGAATGAACTTGAGTGAAATACTTACCTTTTAAACGCATGAGAGTTGAGTGCTTATATCTATGAGGTCTACATGTTTGGTTTATTCCATCTTCATATGAGAATGCTAGCTAATTGATTATGAGTTGTGTGGGAATATTTATTCGTGATGTGTTATGTGTTCTGAGGAAGTTTGATTGTTCTATGTTCATAGCATTATGACCTGGCGTTTTTTGGGAATTAAATTTGAGTTTTGTTCGAGGACGAGCAAAAGCTAAGTGTGGGGGAATTTGATATGAATGTAAAATGCATAGTTTTTCCTTTTTATTTAATATGCCCGTATGATTATTTTATGCCAAAATATACTTATTAATCTCATATTTTGGTTTAAGTGGCAATTTGATGGATATGACGTAATTTGAAAGAAATAAGTGAAAAGTGACCAAAATGGAATAAAGTGAAAGTTCAGGGACTAAAGTACAGATACTTTAAACTAGCTTCTAACCTTGTGATGAAGATTCGAGAGTGTTAGAGGTCAATTGGATGAAGGAAGGAGTCAAATGGATGAAATATAACCAAAACATTATCATATATCAACTTTCAAGCTGAAAAGTTTTGAACCGATTTTCAGCCTCATTTTGAGACCCTTTTTGACATCGTAGATGATCAAAGTAGAAGATGTTATCTAAAGTAAAGTTGTATCTCTTTGAGTTATCTTTCCAACGCATCTTGAATCGTCTTAATCGGACATCGGGAGAGGAAGTTATGAAGAAAATACTAAAGAGAACGCAGAATTTAAAACACCAACATAGCGCCCAGGCGTCGTGTTGCCCAGAAAGAGCAAATTTTCAACGCTTAGGTGCTGCTCCTATAGTGCCTAGGCGCCGCACAGTGTAAATTAAGGTTTTTTTGTATGTATGGGCAGCGAGAAGCCTAGAAAAGCACCCAAAAACACATCAGAACATCTCCAACCTTTTTTCTCTCTATTTTTTTTTAGATCTATCATGTGTAACTAACTCTTGGTGCTTGATTGAAGAATACCAAAGCCTTGGAAACCATTATAACTGTGAGATCCACCTATTTTCATTGTTTAATTTTTATTTTCAGTATTGAATATTCTTCTATGCATAATTTTATGATTGCCATGTTTGATTGCTAAGAGATTTATTAGTTTTTCATATATTACAATTTATAGCTAAGTTAAATCTCAAATCCGTAATTGTTTGAATCATTTAACTTGTGAAGCACTAGAATTTGATAATTTTCTGCAATAGATATTATTGAATCTTAAGAAGAATGTTTAAATAGATTGAATGCAACTGCTGGTGTTTGTATTATCTAGTTCATCGATTTCTCTATTGTTTAAAGTTGTTATTAAATTGAATCTTTAGCGCTGGTATGAGATTAATTGATAATTAGGGTTAATTAGAACACTGATTTTTGATCAACTAAAATTAAAGAGAAATTGAAATTTATTCCAACGATGAATATTATGAATGTGGATTGATTATTCTTTGTAAATTAATGAATGGTTATAAATCTCAAATGGTGGAAGTTGACTTTGATCAAGACTCGTTTAATTGGTTTAATACAACTCGTTAATTTATATTGTTATTTGTTATAAGATTGATTTCGTTATAATCAAACCCCCCCAATCATTATACGAAGCATAAATTGTTGAATTGCACACTCTTTGTGGGATCGACCCTTACTTCCATTACTATATTAGCTTTAGAGTTAGAGGTTTAAGGACTATTTTTGGGTGCCTACGACAGTACACCAAAGCTAAGAAATGTACTTTATGAGTTAAAGTAAGCTACACGAGCATGGTATAGCAAGATTGATTCGTATTTTCTACAAAATGGGTTTGAAATAAGTGAAGATAAGCCTTCACTTTAATTGAAGAAGCAATGTAACAATCTTCTTATAGTCTACTTCTATGTTGATAACATAATTTACATGGGCTCAACTCACTCTCTTGTAGCTAAATTCAAATCTAGTATGAAGAGTAGGTTTGAAATGTTAGATTTAGGTTTGTTGCATTATTTCCTTGGGCTTGAAGTGAAGCTAGGAGAATATGTAGTGTTTATTTCACAAAAGAAATATGCAACAGACTTGCTCAAACGATTTAATATGGTCAATTGCAAGGTTGTAGCAACACCCATGAATATGAATGAAAAATTGCAGCTTAAAGATGTTACTGAAAAAGAATGCAAGAAGTTTCAGAAGCTTAGTTGGAGGTTTGATTTATTTGGCTCATACTCGACCAGATATTTCATTCTTTGTTGGTGTTATTCCAAGGTTTATGAGTAATCCTTCAAAGCGTCATTTTGGAGCTGCAAAAAGGATCTCACGATATGTTGTTGGAGCACGGGCATATGAAATTTGGTACACTCATGTTTCAAATTTCAGATTATTTGGTTTTACTAATGGCGATTAGGCACCCTCTTTGGATAATAGAAGGAGCACTTCAGGCAATGTTCTCAGTCGTGGATCAGGTACAATTACATGGTCTTTGAGGAAACAAGCTACAACGACACTATTGTCTTCAGAGGCAGAGTATGTTGCAGCTAATACTTTAGCTTGTCAATATATATTGCTTAGAAGACTTCTTGCCGATATTCATCAAAGGGAAGAAAATGCAACTAAAATTTTCTGACAATGAAGCCACAATTACAATGACAAAAAACCTTGCATTCTATGGAAGAACAAAGCACACAAGCTTCCATTTTATTCGTGACCTGGTAGCAAAAGAAGTGATTGTATTGAAGTTATGTAACATAGATGAACAAGTGGCAAATATATTCACATGCAAACTATCATATCAGAAGCACGTCTACTTCATATTACTACTTGGTGAGTGCAATTTTTTTTTTACGTAGGAACCCGCAGCCGCTGCCAGCCGGCGAAGTCCCGACCACTATGAGTGTGCACTATATAAACTCTGCTCCATATGCAGTAGCCCGCAAACCACACAAGAGAGGTTAACCACACTAGACAAGCCCGGTGCAACAGGGTCGACCGAGGAAGTGTTGGCATGGTATTCGAACTCGTGACTTTTGGTCTCCTCGTTTACTTACTCCATCAAATCGGCCACCCCCGAAGGGGGTAAAGGAAAGTTGGTGCGTGCAATTTTGAATCAAGGGGAAGTGTTGAAGGTTGATTTAGAAATTGATCAAATTTAACTTAGTCTTTGATATTTGTTTTACGTGCAAATTCTTGCTCCTCAATTCTCTGTTTTTGGTTAGTAAAATAAGTTTGAAAGTAGTGGAAATAATATCTGACGTTAGTTGAGATCTTTGGTTCGTTTTTGCTTTTCAGTTTGCTTGTAAGCCTATATATAGGCATCTTCAGCTCTGGAATAAAATGTGTAGCAAATAACTTGCGTTTTTTGCATTTCTGAGTGTTATTTTCTCTCTGCAATTTCCTTTTTTAATACTCTGGTACTCTAAGTTCCCGACAAACACCTCCATACCACCATTAACGGAGGATAAAGGTTCAGAATCACATGAAAAAATCATTTCTAATTGCAGGAAAATGAAGCAAAAGTAGTTGCAAATTTTCATTTCATGCTTCTCTTAGTTGTACATGTAAAATGCATTACCTATCGTTGAAAACTCCACCCTACCTTTTTAACAATATGTTTATCCTAACAATTTCTTGTTCCACATTGCACATCCCAGAGTTCCAAGTGTTTTATTGGTTTCCATGCAATTCCCTTCGAATAAAACATTCTTTTGACATTTCCTTCAACAAATGTGCACTTCTTTCACTATATGGATGAACAATCGGAAAAGAAATTTATATAATTGACATTTGGTAATGAGATCGTAAGTGATCCAGCCTGAGTTTGAATTAGTTGATTTCATAAGCAAGGTTGAATTGAATTCTTTGAGGAAATTTTAATATATGAATTCCATCAAATGCAAGTAAGGTTTCAACACTTTGAATGTACAAGAGTATCACATTTATCTAGGTTTTATGCATTTGGTATATTCTTTTGGTTTATTTTTCCTTTGTATAAATTCTAATTATATGCACTTTTCAGTATTTCTTGGATTCTTTGTTTTCTAACCATCTGATTCTGCGCAACTGGATATCACAAAAGGCAGTGAGTGAACCGGGGGAAGAAATCCCTCGTAGTGGTTTTCGGTGAATTAGTTAAAGAATGAGATGAAATTTTTGACTTAACATGTTAGTGTGACCAATAATATACAATTTTGTGACTGATTCCATGTTTGATTCAATTAAGAAATCGGATTAAAATTTAAATCAATTTCAACAATTTTTAACCACACATTCCATCCAATTTTATCAAAATCTACTAAAAACATGATGTATCTACACCAAACACGGGCTTAATATGTGATTGTTACTCATAATTTATGTTGTACATGAAAAGTGATCTTGTGTGATTTGTGATTTATCATGCATTTGTGACTTATAAATTGTGTGATATGTGACTGTAATCTATTTAATTTCACTATCAAAGGTCACAAATGTGAATACATTATTTTTTTATTTTTTATTTTTTTACAAGTTTGTTGATTTTGAATTGTATTTTCAAACATTTGTAATTATTTGACAGATTAAAAATTAATCTTTTTCTCAAAAATTGAAAATTTTATAAACTTGCTGGACGGTAGCCTTAATTAGAGAAAGGCCCATATATCATATTACTTACTCATATTGGCCCACAACTCTTTATGAGAAAATTACAATAAACCCTACATTTTAAATACCAAATTCAAAATTCAAGTATTTCTATTTTTCTTTCAATAATCAAGTATAAATGTTATTTAAAAATTTAACTATCATTAATCTATATACATTTTCTATTATCACTCTATTATCTCTACAACAACAGCTCAAGCCATTGTTTTTCCTCAATTATTGCCTTCTTCCAATTGTCGTCTCTCTACTATCTCTTTTTGTAGCAATTGGCTCTGCTAATTATAGTTCGTTGCCGTTCACTATCGTCATTACTTCCACCTCAACCCTGGAGAAAAAAATCTGAGATTTACTACGACAAGGGAACTGCTCTAACCCAAAGTGACGGCAATTTAGCCCTCATCTCCTCCCTAAACCATCGGTTTCAACTACTTTTCACCTCATACTCGAAGTTCATACTCCAAAATTTGTTACCTTTTGTTAAATCTAACATTAAAACAGTCGTGCATGGTGGTGAGGTGGATGTTGTGGTAGTGGGTTGTGGTGTAGAGATATGCATGCCGGTGTGTGGTGGTAGGTTGTGGTATATGGATTTGTTATGGTGGTGGTGAGATGGTAGCGACATTTGTGTATAGATATGAGTGGTGGTGTGGTGTACAGATCTGAATGGTGGTAGTGCGCTGGCGATGGTGGTGAGGTCAGAGACGAAGATAGGGGGCAGGGGGAGACCCCCCTGCAACATTGTCCGCTGATCCACTATACATAGTTAATCTGTAATGTATTTTTCAGTTTTGCCCCGCAAAAATTTTGACTCGCCCCCACAAAATTTTGAAATTTTTTTTTTCCATTAATAAATATTGACCCAATAACTTACACTTTAAAATTCAATCATACAAAAATCTTAGATTTAAACAAAAGATCCAATAGTTATTTAAATAAATAAATAAATAGCCCAAATGCAATCCAAAAGTAAAGGACCCATTTATGAATCAATTACCCAAAAACAATTACAGAACGTTCATTTTCAGCTATGAATGTCATTAAGACAATGTTGCGTAATAGAATGGAAGATGATTTTTTTGTCCAGTACCATGTTTGTGTATATAGATAAGGAGATTATTGATACTTTTCCATTAGATTCTCTTATTGACGAGTTTGAAGTGATGAGGACAAGTAGAGACCAATTTCAGATGTCCAAGTCATCTCTGTCATCTGTTATATAGATAGGCAGTTTACTTTTTTGTCTTTTTGATATCTATCTAACGTTCATATTTTCAATTTGTATAGCGTTAGACACATAGATGGACATATTATTTTTGTATCGACAAACTGATTGTTTTTTTTGTCAGTCGATCTAACTTGCCTGATTTGGTACTCAAAATCGTCGTTTTCAATCTTCTTAATTAAAACAAAATTCAGGAGGAGGGTCCAACCCCCGTATTTTCACCCCTACAAGATTGAAATCCTGGCTACGTGCCTGGGTGAGGTGGCAACAACATTTGAGGTGGTGCCAATAGTGGTGGTGGAATGAAGAGCAAATGTAATCAATTATTTAGATAATTGTGACCAATTATTTCTCATAAGTTCTTCTTTTTTAAAGTGTATTTTGAAACCTTTTTAATAATGTATTTTTCCATTTTTGTACAGTTCGAACGTGTTTAACATGCCATATTAGATCGGATAAGGATTAAAATAATTTTACCTAATTATTATCAGGTGTTTGGTGCAATTGGTACCACATAAAATTAATCTTGAGGGTTTATCCTCATTTATTCAATTGTATACAATTGATAATTTATATAAGAGTGAGTTTAGACCATAGTATTTATGAATCAAGAGAAGATTAATTAAATTGAATTACATAAATTACTTATAAGTAATTAGAGCTAAGATTTTCACTTATAAGTTAAAAAAACTAACTTGCTGTTAAATCACTTATAAGCAAAAAATTCAATTATAAGTAAAAAATTTACTTGCGAAATGAATAACTTGTGTATAAGTAAATAATAATTATAAGTAAAAAAATTATATAAGTGAAAATTTCACCTACAAAATTCATTTATAAGTAAAAAATTTATGTATGAGTAAAAATTAACATATATTATAAAAATGCTTATATATGTACAATAATCACTTATAAGTTAAAAACTAACTTTATAAAAAAATCATTTATAAGTTAAAATTCTACTAACAATTAGAAAACTCAATTTTAAGTAAAAAGTTATTTTATAACTAAAAAAATTATTTTTAGACAAAAAATTATTTTTATGTAAAAATTGCTCATACACAATATTTTATAATTAGAAACTCAAATATAGTAAATATCTTTATAACTAAAAAAATCATATAAACTAATTCAATATAGTACACTAAACATGTTCTCATCTTTAAAGAATCCTGAAGAGAAATAAAGATCTGATGTTCGAAATTTTGGAAAATATTGAATGAAAACATTCAGTTTCATCATCCGTTCAGCTTCACCGTCTGAATTCATTTGAATTTCATCAGTTTTATCTCTTCAATGCTATAACTCCTTATTCAATGCATTAAAGAGCTGGCTCCTCCTCTATGGGTATAAATAGGAGTGATATCTCAGTTGAAACAACAAGGAAAAACAAAACCCTTCATTCCAGCATCAACCTTCATCTTTCCAATTTAAACTTTTCGTTTTGATTCCTTTGAGAGATGGAGTATATCACAGCCAGTTCGTAGGTCGGTTACGTAGTTCAGCGTGAACCGACAACCAATTGTATCCTAAGAATCGAACACCGATCAAAACCTCTTGCACTCCGGTGAGGCGGCGAATTCGATTTAAGAAAACTGTGAATACACAGGCTTTCGGTTTTATTTGATTCTCCAGTATTATTTGATTCTCTAATATTTACCTACAAACTTAAATCGAATTTTTTGGTGGATCAAATTCTTTCTGCTCATCGTTTATGGAAAAAAAATTCAGGTCGTGTAATTTGTTTTTCATCAGTTCAGTTTTTTTTCCTTGTTGCATTAAGATATATATTCGAGACGATCAAATTGGAAAAGGAAAAAAAATATTACAGAAAGGTTGCTCACATGGTCTCTTCGTGATTTTAAGGTTGATAGTGGTTTTGCATGGTTGAATAAGTGGGTTGCATGATTTTAAGTCGTTTTGCATGATTTTAAAATCAATTGGCAATGATTTGTTAACTTTTGACAATTATTAGTGATGATTGCCTCATTATTTCCTATGATTGCCTACTTTTCTTTTAATATTTATTACCAATCGTTGTGAATGATTTCTAATTCATTTTTACATTATTGACAAGTTGCTAATAATTTGACAAAAATTAATTTGTTCTTCAATTTTCGAAATTTTTCGAACATATAATTTAGATCTTGAATTTATATGTGCAATTGTACAAATTATTCTAAATTATTTGTTGCTTGTTCTCTAGTTCAATGGCATCACATGGAAATGACGACGTGAACAACGGAAGCAACAATGTCGGTACCGGTGTACCAAATTCTGCAATGACCATTGTTAACCTTATGGAGACCACAGCTGGCATTCCTTCCATTGACGGGATAATTGGAGGTGGGATTCCTCATTTTGGAGTGAACCCAACTTTCAAATTTGGCACAATACCTTTGCCAGTGCCTAGGGCTGCGACCTCGGTACCTTTGTCATCGTTTGCTGCTCAATTTCCAGTGAATCATGCAATTCGACCGGATAAGTTTGCTAATACTGATTTTAAGACATGGCAGAATAAGATGATTTTGTATCTTACTACTTTGGGCCTTGCACATTTCCTCACCGAGGATGCCCCTGTCGTGGCTAAAAACGACACTGATATGCATAGGCGTGCGACTTGGGATGCATGAAAAAATGCTGATTTTTTGTGTCACAACTATGACTTGGATGGCCTACAGAATTCTCTGTATCACGTATATGTGGTAAAAAAGTCTGCTAAGGACCTTTGGGAGTCCTTAGAAAAATGTACAAGACTGAGGATGCTAGATCGAAGAAATTCTTGGCCAGTCAGTGCATGGATTTTGAAATGGTTGATTCACGTTCAGTGGTGAGCCAAGTGCAAGAGTTCCAAGTGCTTTTGCAAGAAATACATACTGAACGTCTAATCATGTCAGAATCTCTACAGGTGACTATTGCCATTCAGAAGCTACCTCCTCAGTGGAAGGCCTTCAAAAGTTATTTGCAACATAAGAGGAAAGAGATGTCTTTCGAGGATTTAATTGTCAAGCTATGCATTGAGGAGGATAACAAATGGGTTGAACGTAAGTCAGAGAATTCTTACTCTGAGAAGGCTAATGTATTGGAGCACGACCAAAGTTCTGGTACTAAGAAAGGTCAATCCTTTAAAGCCAAGCAGGGTAACGAAAATCGAAAAGATAAAAAATTGGTTACGAAAGGGTCTCAGTTGAAGCCTACAGGTGGGGTTGGAAAGAAACCTAAGTTCCAGTTCAATGGAAAGTGCTTCAATTGTGACAAAATTGGGCATTAATCAGCAGACTGCCATCAGCCGCGAAGGGATAACAAGCAGCGTCATCAAGCTAATATGGTTGGAAATGAGAGAGATCATCTCTCAGATGACATGTCTGGCCTAAACCTTACGGCGGTGGTTAGTGAGGTTAACCTGGTGGGGTTTAACCTTAAGGAGTGGTGGCTGGACACTGGGGCACTTGCCATGTCTACTCCAACAGGAGCATGTTCACTACTTTTACACTAGTTTCAAATGGTGAAAAGTTGTTCATGGGAAACTCTGCAACTTCTGAAGTGCTTGGTAAAGGCAAGGTGATCATGAAGATGACATCTGGCAGAAAGTTTACTCTGATTAATGTGTTGTATGTGCCAGAGATTCGCAAGAATCTAGTCTCTAGGTCTTTTCTGAGCAAGAATGGTTTCCGCATGGTCTTTACAGTGGATAAGCTGGTGATTACCAAAATAGGAGTTTATGTTGGGAAAGGCTATATGACTGATGGCCAGTTTAAATTGAATGTAATTGTTGTAACCCCAACTGTTATAAATAATGAGAAAACTCTTTCTATTTGCTTGCTTGCGTGTCCTAATATGTGGCATGGTAGATTAGGTCACGTAAATTATAATGCATTACATAGACTAAGCAAACTAAACTAGTTGCCAAGGTTTCAAATTGATTCAAATCATAAATGTGAAACTTGCGTTGACGCTGAGCTTGCTAGTTCCTCATTTCACAGTATTGAAAGAAGTACCGAGCCATTGGGATTAGTCTAAAGTGATGTGTGTGACTTAAAATTTGTCCAAACAAGAGGCGACAATAAGTATTTAATTACTTTGTCGACGATAGCATGAAATATTATTATGTGTACTCGCTTAAAAGTAAAGACGAAGCTATCGATAAATTCATTCTTTATAAGAATGAAGTTGAAAATCAACTTAGCAAGAAAATAAAGGTGCTACGAAGTGATAGTGGTGGTGAATATGAATCACCATTTGGTTAATTTTGTGCTAAACAAGGAATAATTCACCAAACTACTGCACCTTATTCACCTCATCAGAATGGAATTGCTGAGCATAAAAATCGAACATTAAAAGAAATTATTAATGCTATGTTGATTAGTTCTAGATTACCACAGAACATGTGGGGAGAAGCTATTCTTTCTGTGAATTATATTTTGAATAAAGTGTTAAGAAAGAATATGGATAAAACTCTATATGAACTTTGGACAAGTCGGACACCTTCATATAAATACTCACGAATATGGGGGTGTCTTGCTAAAGTTGTGGTGCCTCTTCCTAAGAAGGTCAAGATTGGACCTAAGACAGTTGATTGTATGTTTATTGGTTATGGACAAAATAGTAGTGCATATAGGTTCCTTGTGCATTATTTGACTGTACCTGATATTCATCCGAACACGATTATGGAGTCTAGGAATGCACAATTCTTTGTGAATGTATTTCCTATTAAATATCCTAAACAGTTAACTCCTATTAAACGAACTAGGGAATTTTCTGCTTCGGCAGCAGTAAAGATCTGGTTGAAAAAGGTGAGGATGAGCCTAGACGGAGCAAAAGGACCAAAACTTCTAGAATGTTTGGCCCTGATTTTCTCACATATATGATGGAGAATGATCCTCAAAACTATAAAGAAGATATATCTTCTCTAGGACCATCTGTGGAAAGAAGCCATCAAGAGTGAAATCGATTCTATCCTACAAAATCATACCTGGGAATTAGTAGATCTTCCACTGGGCTGTAAGCCTTTGGGCTACAAGTGGATCTTCAAAAAGAAGACGAAAGCGGATGGCTCCATTGATAAATATAAAGCACGGCTAGTAATCAAAGGTTATAAGCAAAAAAAAGGCTTAGATTACTTTGATATTTATTCTCCTGTGTCGAGAATAACTTCTATCCTGATGATAATTGCTATTGCAGCCTTGCAAAATCTGGAAATACATCGGATGGATGTAAAAATAGCTTTCCTAAATGGAGATTTGAATGAAAAAATCTACATGGAGCAACTAGAGGGGTTTTTGGCTCCAGGTCAAAAAAGGAAAGTCTGTAAACTCGTTAAACCGCTTTATGGCTTAAAGCAAGCACTGAAGCAATGGTATGAGAAGTTTGATAATGCTATACTTTCTAGTGGTTTTAGAATCAACGGGTACGATGAGTGTGTATATGTCAAGGACACTAATGATGGATATGTCATATTATGTCTATACATCGACGACATACTCATTGTTGGTCGCTCTGACAAGATTATCAAAGCCACTAAGAGTATGTTAAACTCAAAGTTTGACATGAAAGATATGGGTCTCGCAGATGTCATTTTGAGAGTAAAAATAACTCGAACAACAAATGGACTTGTGTTATCTCAATCTCATTACATTAATAAGATACTAGATAAGTTCAACAAGTCAGATACCAACCGAAGGCCTATGTATTCACAGTTACAATATTCTCGGATAATTGGGAGTTTAATGTATGTAATGACTTGTACAAGACCGGATATATCATACTCAGTTAGTAGATTGAGTCGTTACACAAGTAACCCAAGTGCTATCTATTGGAGAGCCATTTTCAGAGTGTTACATTATTTAAGGTACACTCGTGATTTTGGACTGCATTATTCTAGATACCCTACAGTAATCGAAGGGTATGTTGATGCAAATTGGATATCAGATATGTTAGATTCAAAATCTACTAGTGGATATGTCTTCACTTTTGGTGCTGCAGCTGTCTCTTGGAAATCATCTAAACAAACTTGCATCACAAGATCTATAATGGAATCAAAATTCATTGCTTTGGATAAAGCGAGTGAAGGAGCAGAGTGGCTTCGCCAGTTTGTTGAGGTTATTCCAAGATGGTCAATGCATGTGTCTGTAATTTGTGTTTATTGTGATAATCAATCAGCAATTGGCAGGGTACAGAGCAATATGTATAATGGTAAGTCTCAACATATTCGAAGATGACATAATGCCATTCGACAACTACTCTCACAAGGCATTTCGCTCTGGACTACGTGAAGTCAAAGGATAATATTGTGGATTGGCTAACCAAAGGGTTAACTCGAGAGCTCGTTGTAAAAGCATCGAGGGGAATAAGCTTGCAGTCTATGACGTTGAAAGGTATCATGGTGGAAACCCAACCTAGCTGAATGGAAATCCCAGGATCTAGGTTCAAAGGGACAACTAAATTATGTATTCCTATGAATCACTGAGAATGTTCTCATTATGCTCATTCCTATGGTGCTCATAGTGATTAGAAGAAGCAGGTTAAGCTATGCTTTTAATGACCTTAAGCGTTGTTGTGACAAACTAAGTTATGAGGTCACCTATGTGAGTGTGAAGTGGGGCCGCTTCTATAAGGATTAGGAAGGCTACATCCTTGAACAAACACTTGCAGAACCAGGCGACGTGTTTGTGGCCAAAATGAACACAGCATTGAGAACTACGCTGTGTCTAGAATGGTCCTGTGTGAGATCTATTGTCTTGGTTTACACAAATGGTGAAACAGTTCAAGGCATCAGATCCACTGGTTTGCTAGTAATTCCCGATAGGTTTCACAAGGGAAGGTTCAAAGCTAAATGATACATATCCTATGTAGGATTGATTCGTTCTAGTCTCTCTTTCTCTTTTGAATCTTTGTTTTCTAATTTTCATTCGTGTGGGAGATTGTTCGAAAATATTGAATGAAAACATTCAGTTTCATCATCCGTTCAGCTTCACCATCTGAATTCGTTTGAATTTCATCAGTTTCATCTCTTCAATACTGTAACTCCTTATTTTGAACATTAAAGAGCCGGCTCTTCCTCTATGGGTATAAATAGGAGTGATCTCTGGAATGAAACAACAAGGAAAAACAAAATCCTTCATTCCAGCATCAACCTTCCTCTTTCCAATTTAAACTTTTCGTTTTAATTCCTTTGAGAGATAGAGTATATCACAGCCAGTTCGTAGGCTGGTTACGTAGTGCAGCCTGAACCGACAACCAATTGTATCTTGGGAATCGAACACCGATCAAAACATCTTGCACTCCGGTGAGGCGGCGTATTCAATTTAAGGAAACTGTGAATACACAGGCCTTCGGTTTGATTTGATTCTCCAGTATTATTTGATTCTCTAATATTTACCTACACGAAACACATTGTCCGACAAATAAAATGTTGACCATTCATCCGAATTTTTCATGTCACCAATGATCAATTTATTAGAAAAAAATCTCCAACCCAAGAATTAAACGCACTTAATCAATTGGGAAAAGAAAAAGTCATGTCATTCCATTATCCTTCCTCCATTGATCTAAAGTCCTAGTGAATGTCAGATCAAATTGTTGTGTTTGCATTGATTGTTGCAAATATTCTGAGCTTTAAAAGTTTTTTTGTGAAAATGCTGGCTGGCATCTAGGGACAGCAATGGGTCAAGCCAAGTCCCTCCCGAGTTATGGCATCTTTGTTTTTCCTTTTGGTGCAGAATGAGAATTGTGGGTAGATTGGAAAAATAGATTTGGTAATAGGTTTGTTGCATTTTGATTTATAAGTAATTCAACTTGGAATGGAATGAAATGAGTCGATCATTTTTGTTACGCCACAAAATCGAGGCTGGAGAAGATGCCCACACCTCAAATCGAGGCTAAAAAAATCCCACACCTCAAACCAAGGCTTGAGAAAAATTCGAAGCACTATATAAGTTGTCAAAGCCCTGAAGCTGAAGTGTAGGCAAGTGGATGAAGCCCTGAGCCGAAGCACTTAAGTTTTGAAACCGAAACACTATCTAAGTGACTGAAGCTTTGAAGCTGAAGCATTATATAAGAAGTCAAATAAGAAGCCGAAGCTCTCTGTCCCGGATCTCTTCACCCCAAGACCTACAATACGAAGCTTCCTTTAGCCGAAAACCTCACTCCAATCCGAAGCTTCCTTTGGCTAAAACCCTTGCTGTATTTTAAAGTATATGCAGGAAATCTTTAGGAATGATTGATGTAACATTTGTATTAATGAATGTCAGGATTGTCAACCTAGGGTATTGGTGGCTGACCTATTGTTAATGTATTAAATGCAAAGCAAATTGAGTGATGTGAGACTTCGACCTGAAAGATGATGCCGCGTGGTTCTTATCCAACAGCTACTACGTTGGCCACAACTCTATAAAAGTTCACAACTTATGTTATTTGAAGAAGAATGCAACTCTACACACTTGAAAATACATTAGGTTTTCTCTCTTGCTTATTCCATATTTATTTACTTGAGCTTAGTTCGTTCTTATTTTGGTTGAGTTGTTTACGATTATTTGTTTATATGCAATTTTTTTTTATTATATTGCCGGTGCTTGAACATTTTTGTCTCACATCGTAAAGCATCTCAAACGTCCATAAATGTCATCATTTTCCATCCGAATCTTCGATCAAAACGTATCGAAATTTGCTTGCTAGACGCAAGTGGGCTGACATCTATTCTCCACATAGCCATTACGGAAAACGGGATCAACCGATTGGTGTCATCTGTATAAAACGCCACTATAACCACGAATATCCCTTTGTAAAAATCTTAATAGAATATTTATTTGACTTTCTCCTTGAAAAATGATTTGTTCTTGAAGAAAGAATAAGTAAAATCCCCAGGAAAGAGATTTGAAGTTTGCATCAGTACTTGGATTGTTGATATTCCTTGGAGAGAGAAATATATTGAGACAGAAATCCATTTGTAAGACCAAATCCTCCTTGAAGAAAAGAGTTGTATAAAAATAATGAGTTCAAACAATGAAGAAGCCCCACTTAGAAGGGTTAGAAAGGCCCCTTAAGAAGTGGTCTCCTGGAAAACTTCCTCGATGGGACATTGACATCACCACCAGCATAGACAAAGTAGAATGAGAGTTACTGTCCAACTCACTCAAGAAGTTAAATGACTAACATGAGGAGCATCATCTAGAAAAATGCCCTTGTGCAATAGTTTCAAATGTAAGGGAATAGAAAGAAGATGCTTCTGAAGAAGAGGCCATGAAAAGAGGGAGACCGCTGAAAAAGTGGCCTTGAATAAGTAGACCCCCTAAAAGGGTCTCTAACGAAGAGGCCATGAATAAGAGGACCCCCTAAAAAGGGGGTGTCCTTGAAGAAGTGGCCTTGAATAAGATAACCCCCTGAAAGAGAGAGGTCTCCTATGAAGAGGCCATGAATAAGAGAGGATCCTGAAAAGGGGGAGGCCAAGGAAGACGAGGCCATGAATAAGAAGACCCGCTAAAAATGGGGAGGTCGTTGAAGAAGTGGCCTTGAATAAAGACCTCCTAAAATGGGGAGGTGTCCAACGAAGAGGCCATGAATAAGAGGACCCCCTGAAATGGGGGTTACTGAAAAAATGGTCTTAAATAAGTAGACCTCCTGAAAGGGGGATGTCTCCGACGAAGAGGCCATTAATAAGAAGACCTCCTAAAAAGAGGAAGGTCGCTGAAGAAGTGGCCTTGAATTAGTAAACCCCCTAAAAGGGGGGTCTCCAATGAAGAGGACATAAATAAGAAGACCCCTTGAAAAATGGCCCTAAATAAGTAGACCACTTGAAAGGGAGAAATCTCCAAAGAAGGGTCCATGAATAAGAGGTCCATTGAAACGAGAGAGGTCGTTGAAGAAGTGACCTTAAATGAGACCCCCTAAAAGGGAAATCTTTGATGAAGAGGCTATTGGAAGACCCTTTTTACAAATGGGAGGACTTTGAAGAAGAGGCGATAAAGGGAGTAATACTAAAGAAGGGCGCCTCTGTCAAGTGATAAACAAAAATTTTCAAATTGAAGGAGAACAATGCAAATGAAGAAATAAGGACTAAAATCGTACAAAATGTGAACTTAAGGATTGAAGTGTAGATATTTCGAAAGTTGAAGGACTTTGAATGCAATTTATCAAGGGTTTGATTGAAATAAAAGTTAAAATATGAGGATCAAAATTTACAAGGTCAAAGTTGAAGGACCCATACGTGAAATTACTAAAGGACTTGAAGGCAATTTTCATACTTCACTATGCACTAGTATGACCTTCCACATATTCACCATAAAAGGCCTCTTCTCATGTGCATCATCCCCCATGGATGAACTTTCCACCATGGAGAACCCTTGACATGGATAAGTCATTAAAGAATTAATCCACTTAAGGGGACGGTGAGAAGCACCCCAATGGAGGATGAAGTCCCCATGGATAAAGCTGAACACCATGGGCCTCGGAGAAGAGGTGGATCCCAAAAGGGACCACCTCCAAATTCTCCAAGGTAGACATCATATGCCTCTCATGGATGAAGCTGAACACCATGGGAGAAGTCTCTACATTGATGAACCATCCACCATGCAGGGAAGCATGAGCGTCTCGAAGAAGGGGTAGATCCCAAAAGGGACCACCTCCAAATTCTCTAAGGTTTAGATCATAAGCTTCTCGTAGATGAAGCTGAACACTACAGGAGAAGTCTCTACATGGATAGACCATCCACCATATAGGGAAGTATGAGTGTCTCGGAGAAGAGGTAGATCCCAAAAGGGACCACCTCGAAATTCTCCAAGGTTGACATCATATGTCTCCCATGGATGAAGCTTAACACCATAGGAGAAGCCTCTGCATGAAAGAACCCAACACCATGTAGGGAAGTGAGAGCCTCGAAGAAGAGGTAGATCCCAAAAGGGACAATCTCCAAATTCTCCAAAGTTGACATCATAAGTCTCCCATAGATGAAGCTGTACATTATAGGAGAAGCCTCTGTATGGATGGATTATCCACCATGCGTGGAAGCATGAGCTCCTCGTAAAAGAGCTGGATCCCAAAAGAGACCACCTCCAAATTCTCCAAGGTTGACATCATATGCCTTCCATGGATGAAGCTGAATACCATGGGAGAAACTTCTACATGGATGAACCATCCACCATGCAAAGAGGCATGAGCGCCTCGAAAAAGAGGTGATCACCTCAAAATTCTCCAATGTTAACAGCATATGTCTCCCATGGATAAAGCTTAACAACATGGAATAAGTTTCTGTATAGATGAACCTAACACCATGTAGGAAAGCATGAGTGCCTCGAAGAAGAAGTGGATCCCAAAAGGGACAATCTCCAAATTTTTCAAGGTTGACATCATAAATCTCCCATGGATAAAGCTGAACTTCATGAAAGAAGCCTTTGCATGGATAAAACCATCCACCATGCAACGAAACATTAGCACCTCAGAAAAAAGGTGATCACATCCAAATTCTTCAAAGTTGACATCATAAGCTTCCTATGGATGAAGCTAAACACCATGGGAGAAGCCTTTGCATTGATGAACCACCCACCATGCAGGGAAATATGAGTTCCTCGGAAAAGATGTGGATCCCAAGAAGGGATCACATCCAAATTCTCTAAGGCTGATATTATATGCCTTCCATAGATGAAGATGAACACCATGGTAAAGCCTCTGTATAGATTAGTTATCCACCATGTAAGGAAATGTGAGCGCTTCTGAAAGCATAAAAAAAAGACTTACATTCAAACCTCTGAAGATGACCCTAAAAAACTCTTCATCTTTATTTAAGCATAAACATCAAATTTCAGAAAACTAAAGCATAACTTCAGCACTTTAAAGCATCGTCTGTGTATCAAAATTCAGCCAAACTAAAGCATCAATTTAGTCACTTCGGAACAACTCAACATTCAAATTAAGGCTTCTAAAAAACTTAAAGGTTTTCCATGAAAGTGTAATAGTAGGAAGAACCACCAAGTCAAGCAAATGACATTCCATATCAGAATATTACTTCTCAAAGTAAAAAGTCCACACATGACATAAATAATCATAGACATATTATTCCTCAAAATCAAGGAGCAAGAAGAAGCCCACACCTTAAACCGAGGCTCAAGAATCAGTTCTCACCTCAAAATCGAAGCTCAAGAAGAAGCTGAAGCATTATGTAAGTGGTCGAAGCCATGAAGCCAAAGTGTAGGCAAGTGGATGAAGCCATGAGCCGAAACACTATCTAAGTAGCCGAAGTTCAAAAGTCGAAGCACTATCTAAGTAGCTGAACCTCTAAAGTTGAAGTACTATATAAAAAGTTAAAGAAGAAGCCGAAACTCTATGTCTCGAAGCTCTTCACATCAAAAACCTCCAATATAAAGTTCCTTTTAGCCGAAGCCCTCACTTGAAACCTAAGCTCCTTTAGGCTAAAGCACTTGCTATCTTTTAAAAGATATGCAGATAATCTTTAGAAATGATTGATGTAATATTTGTAATAATGAATACTAGAATTGTCAGCCTAGGGTATAGGGTAGGTGACCCCTTTGTCAATGTATTAAATGCATAGCAGACTGAGTGATGTGAGGCTCCAGCCTGGGAGATGAGGCTACGTGGTTCTTATGCAACGACTAATACGTCGGCTAAAACTCTATAAAAGCTCACAACTCATATCATTTGAAGAATAATGCAACTCTACACACTTGAAAATACATTCGATTTTCTCTCTTGCTTATTGCATATTTATTTGCTTGAGTTTAGTTTGTTCTTATTTTGGTTAAGTTGTTTACGATTATTTGTTTATATACGATTATCTTTGATCATATTGTCGATGCTCAAACATTTTTGTTTCACGGTCGTAAAACATCTTCCATGTCCATAAACGACATCTTTTCCCATCAAATTTTCCAATCAAAACATATTGGAATTTGATTGCGTGAACACGAGTGGTGTAGCGACTGAGAATTTTAAATAATATAAAAGTATTATTTTGAAAAAAGTGTCGCTAAGTTTTAACCCCAAATTTTAAATTGAAAGCGTGTTCATCTAGCCGTTGTAAAATCAATTTAAAACTATTCAAGTCAAGTCCAATCCCGAATAATTTTAAAGTATCCAATCCCTTATCATTTTAAAGCCAAATTTTAATAATTTTAATGTACAATATTTTATTATTTAGGGTCCAAATTTTTATAGCCCGAATATGAGTTATTTTAGCCCAATCCACTTAGGCCCAATTAGGAAATATCCTTACAGCACAACTAATTAGCCCAATTAGTTCCTAGAAATTTGTGCCCTAAATTTATATTGTTCATATAACTTTCGTTTTCTCATATCGTCACAATCTCACACCTCCAAGCAGCCATTATTGGTAAGAATCTCCAACTCCCTCAACTCTCCCCTCGTTTCAGTCCACTGTGAAAACTCATGTTGATGCTAAAATCGATTTTTAGCACCAACAGCAATCCCTCAAGATTGGAAACTCTAAATGATGCTAGAACATCAATTTCTAGCATCATCATCGTGATGGTTTTCACACAAAATTGACACCAGCCAAAACCCAGTTGAAAGCATACACGAGATGCAGCCTCAACCCAGAACCACCATTCGAACGGTCCTGCAGAAATCGAACCACCAACACCCAAGCTGCAGCCATCCAACCCTCAGTCCAGGAACCACCATACCAACACTTCGAACATTTTTTATATAATTCACCCCAACTCCATTTTCTATGAAATTTTGGCATTTGAAAGATATTTCCCATTAGTTTCACAGGTTAAAATATGGAGAGTTTTCAAGATTATATGATATGGACATTTTATTTAAAACAGTGAGGTACTGCACAGAAATTTCAGATTGACCTTTCGACACTTAAAAATTTATATCTCCAGCTACAGACATCCAAATTAAGTGATTCTTGTGCTCATATTAAGACAACTCAAAGAGGAATGTGGGAGTATTTTTAGAGTCTCAAATAGATTTTTTAGAGTTCGTACTTGCATTTTGAATCGACCCTAAAAATCTGTCCATTTTCTGCCTCTTTTACCGTCGTAGGAAAAAGGTCTATAAGCATGCCTCTTAGCATAACATGAAAAATATGATTACAAACATACTTCCAGTACCATATTACATCAGCTCTTATACCTGATTATAGCTAATATTACACGAAACACATATCGAAAACAATACTTGAACGAAACTTACGAAAAGGAATTTTCGATACAAAATAACTTTGTCCCATCATTAAGTAGGCTGACTAACTTCCACCAACTCAACTCAACTCAACGATCAAAAATCTAAAAATTTAGTATAAATACTATGAGTATAAAGAAAGTATCTTACCTTAAAACTTCGGGTTGAAAATTGTACTTTGAAGTGCTAGCCTTTGTTTTCCTTTTCACGTATCCTATCTTTCTTTTGTTTGCAAGTAATTTTCTGGTTTCAAAAGACATTTTCAGGAACCTTTCTTAAGTATTTAAAGGCAAGGAAAACCTATGACTAAATAAGGTGTAAGTGGTGACTATTTACCAAAACAAAGTTTGTTGTCTACATCTACACGTGTGAGTTGCATGGCTGCACTTCATAAACTCAGCTAAACACCTCCTACTTAAGTTAAACACTTCATGCTTGCTTGTTACTACAAGTTGACACCACATGCTTGCTTATCACTACAAGGATAACCACATCATGTTTGAATATTAACACTAACCACCTCATGCTTGCTTAAATATTTAACACATCATGCTTGTTTACACATCAAACACCTAATTAACTAATCTTGGTAAACTTTTAATTAACCAAAACAGAAAACGTGGTAGTCACTCATAATTTGGCTATATAAAAGTTTTGAAAAATTAAATTACCATCCTAAAAAAAATTATTAAATGAGCAAATTAAATGAGCATAAAATTTCAGAGTCTTACAACTGCCACCCCCTCACAAGCAGCCAATTCACTTCAAAATCCAACCAACACCCACTACTTCACCCAAAATAAGCATCAAGCAGCCTCAAAACCAAAGAAAATACACGGCACATGAACTTACCTTAGTTGCCAACCCATTTTTTCAACCGGATTACGCCAAGAAACAAAAATGAAAATCGAACCCCCAAGCCTCATAGTTTTCGAATCGTGCGCCAAAACCCTCATAGCCACCCCCGCACTCGCGTCGGCGCCACCACGCGACGGTGGCTCTGACACCATCAATCAGAGGAAGGGGCAGAGTCCCTTCCCGTCATCACCCTGCTCTCATCTCCTCTCTCTATCGAAATGAAAGAGAAGGTGAGATATATGATTTTTGTATATATTTTAAATTTGTAAAATTACCCTTTAAGCCCCCAAGTTTAAAGGTTATCCATTTCGGTCCCAAATTTTCAGTTATGAATAGAGCAGTCCCTGGAGTTCCTATTTTCCCACAGTTAGCCCACTAATTTCGAAAAGTCTATTTTCAGTCCTTAAACTTTTCAATTTCAATTTCAATAAATTTCCACTTAAGTCCCTAAACTTTATTTTATCACTTTAAAACTTTAAATTTTTGGAATACTAATTCAAAACTTATTTTTTATTTTGGATAGACGAAACGTACGGACGATTAGGAGCTTGAGGTTACTTCCAGCTCCACTTTACACGTGACTCGAAATAAATTGAGGTAGACTCGCCCCCATTAATTAGTTTAAATTAGAATTACATGTATTATGTGACTTTATGTGATTTATATGTTTTAATGCATAAGACGAGAATATCTCCTATGTGATAAATTATGTGGTTATGCTTGGCATGATTTATATGCTTTAACGCATGAGATGAGACGACTATTTCTTAGGAGATAATATGATGATGTTATGCATAACTTATGTGCTTAAATGCATGAGACGAGACTACCCACACCCTACGATTTTAAAGAGCCTATGATTTTTTTAAAGAAAATGAGCATATGATGATGATGATGATGTCACAGTATAAATTGAATGATTACCTGTTCAATTATTTTGTAAATTAATTATTGGCAATGAGTCTATTGAGTATTTGTTCGAAATACTCATTCCGTTATCTTAACGACATTTGCATTTTTTGGAGACGGTCTGGTTTGATGGGTAGTGGTGGCAACGATTTAATGGATGAAGTTATTTACTTTTGAAATTTACGTATTTGAACGTTATTAACGTACTTTGTCATTTCAGTTATTTTAAAAAAACTTGAGATTTATGGTTTAACCAATTTTCTTAAATGAATCAAATGAGTTTTGATGCCGACAAGGTTTTACAATTATAAATTTGATGTTTAAAATTTAGTTATTTCCATTAATCTTTTTAGTTAATTCAAGACAAATGAGGATGACATGGCACTCCGGGTTCACGGAACTCGAGGCGTTACAGTTTGGTATCAGAACCAGTCTGCATTTCTGGAGACTGGCAAATTTTTCAAAAAGAGACATTCTACATTGTTTAATTATCATTAATGAAAGTTTCCACTTCCATCATTCGATCCGCCGACTCCGAAGGTAGAGAAGTTTTTGAAGTTTAATCATTATTTTATTTTGGATACCTATTGTAATGATTTATGAGACTTAGAAGGAAGAGAAAGAAAGTGTATCCGAATTAGAAAGAAAGAAAGAAAGACGAGTTGGATCATAATTTGAAAGAGTTTTTAAATTTTTACATCCTCGAAATTTTAACTAGGAGAGATGAATAACCCCACCTAATTGGACTTTGCATAATTGATTTAGGACATGGCACCCATTAGTAGAAATGTAGTCAGTGACACAGAACAAGCCATTAGAGATTATGACCACTTCAGGTCTGAACTTGATTGGACAATTGCCCAAGACGTAAAGCAGCTGAATGTCGTATGTGAGCTGGCTATACAACATGGCTACGTAACCTATAATCGTCGGTCAATCCATCACTTACTCTTGAATTTTCGAAGCGACTATGCGGAGATAGCTCATAGCATATATATAGATGCTCTAGTGTCCCCTAATGTAGAAATAGAGTATGACACCTTCTGCGTGAGATTTGTGGCATTTTGGCCCATGTACTTTGAGTACCACTTTGGGGTTGCACTTGAAGGGGAGCCAGAACATGAGCCAATGCTCGAGCCTGAACCTGGGTGAGAAGATAGGTTAGTTCCCGAAGAGGAACCCGAAGAAGAACCAGAGGAAGACGTTGATCCAGCGCTAGGAGAGTTCTCGGACACTGAATCATGTATAACTAAAGGAGAGTAGAAAGATAGAAATCAGAGTAAGCTCGACATTTAAGTGTATTAAAAAAAATATTCGGCATACGTGCCTTCCTACTCATGTACACTTATTAAAAGAAGTTGAGTTTTAAATGAAATGATGTTTGGATTCCAATTTTCATTTTTCAAGTTATCTTTTTCGATGTTGGTACACTTAGTTCAACCTTTATGAACTACTTTTAACATTATGAAGGTTTGGGCACCACCAACTCAAGCCGACGTCATCAGGGAATTACTTAAGGTAGTGCAAGAGATGAGACAAGCTCCACAGTCGGTTAACCCTACAGTACCAGTAATAGAACAATTCAGGAGATACAGCCCACCTACGTTCAATGGCGAAGATGGTCTACTAGCAGTGGAAGAATGGCTCCAGGCCAAACAGAAGATTTTCAGGCACATATCTTGCCCCAAGGATAAGAAGGTAGGCTGTGCAGAGTTTATGTTAATCGGAAGAGCTGGTTTTTGGTGGGAATCTGCATCCCGAATAAGGAGTGAAGAACAGCAAGTAGCTCTGACTGGGAACGAATTTAAGGCTGAGATCAGGGATAAATTTTTCCCACAAGCCCTTATTGATCACAAGGAGTCTGAGCTTCTGCGTTTAGTACAGGGTGAATTGGATATAATGGAATATGAGAGGAAGTTTGAGGAACTGTCACGTTATGCTCCACATCTGGTGGAGACTGAGTTCAAAAAGGTACGGCATTTTAAGAGAGGTCTACGCTTCGATGTCAGGCAAATTGTCAGTTCACATGAGCTGCCAACTTACAGGGAGTTAGTGAAGAAGGCTTAAGGTAATCATAATGAGCAGAGGTATCAGGGAAAGAGAAAGTGGCAAGGTCTAAATCGCAATTAGAATGGGAACTAGAATCAAACATTTAGTAAGAAGCAGAATCCAGGACCTACAGGGGGACAGATGACCAATTTCACTCCACCATGCCCTAAGTGTCGAGGTTACATAAATAAGAGTGTCTTTTTGGAAAGGATGTCTGCTACAAGTGTGGCAAGTCGGGTCACTTTGTATCAGACTGTCATGCTCTGTCCGTCCAGGGTTCCAATCAGAAGACAAACCCGAACCAGAACAGAAAGGGAAAGGCAAGAGTATTTGATATGGATGTAGGAGAGGATTCTGACGTGATTGCAGGTATACTAGTTGTAGCGACCGAGAACTTTTAAATGATATAAAATTATTTCTCGAAAAAAAACGTGTCGCTAAACCCTAACCCTAATTTTAAAGAAATAGCGCGTTCGTCTAGCCGTTATAAATGAATTTAAATTATTTCAAATCGAATCCTATATCGAGTAATCATTTTAATTTCAATTTCGATTTATTTTATTTGGACCCAATTTTAAAAATTCAAGTCCAATATTTAGAGCCCAATATTTATAGTCCAATAATTATAATCCAATTTCATAAGCCCGATTTAATTTTAATTCTTTTAGTCCAATTCTTTTAAGTCCATTCAATTGAGTTCAAAACCGGAATCTATTTAGTCTAGCCCAATTAGAAAACCCTAAAGCCCAACAATTAGGCCCAATTACCCGTCTAGGGTTTTGTGCACTAATTTTTACCACTATTCATACCCCGCTCCACTCACACTCTTCACTTACTCTCCCACAAGCCAAACAGCCCCTGGGTAAGACATTTCTCTCGGTTTCAGCTCACTGTTTCAGCTCACTGGTTTAGCATCAACATCAATATGGAAACTTTTGATGATGCTAGAATGACAATTTCTAGCATCAACAACTTGTTGATTCCACAAATTCTATAGCACAAATCACCAACATTGCACTCACCAACTCACTGCTCAACTCCACCTCCACTGCCAAACCACCAACACCAAGTCCACTGCAAGACAAACCATTCTTCCCCATTAGCCACTGCAAATCCACATTCCAGTCACTCCATTCATGAAAACCGAGACCAACATGCCAAGCCATAGCCACCGAACCACCATAAAGCTGCAGCCCCAACTCGATGACCACCACCCACGGTCACCGCCACCAACACCATCCAAACCCACCATCACCGACTGCCCAAACTCGCCCAAGACACCACCAACACCTCCTTAACCCTAAAACCGCAACCACCCAACAGCAACTCCACAACCAAGACCCCAAACCTCACTGCCCAAAGCTCAATCGACAACCATTTCACCCAAAATCAACACCCAAAAGCCGAAACCAAACCCAACACCTCGCTACCCAACCCGTCGCCTGAAGCCACCGAGACCACCATCGCCCCAAAACCAAAAGAAAATCAAGAAATAGGAACCCCCTTGTTGCCCTACCTGCACCAGTGCCACCACAAGTGGTGGCAGCCACCGATCGGTGGTGGCGAAATGGAGGGATCTCCCTCTCGGTCTCCTCTTTCTCTTCTCTGTTCAAATGAGAGAGAGAGAATGGAGAAATTTGTTTTATCATTTTGATTTTTGAAATTTACTTTAAGTCCTTAGTTTTGAACTGTTATTCATGTTAGCCCTATAGTTTAGGAAATATCATTTTCAGTTTTTAAGTTTTATTTATTTAAACTACAGTTTCATAAAACTTTCATTTTAGTCCCAAAATCTTTTACAGTCACCGTTTCAGTCCTAAAATTCTTATTTCCAGTTTTACTTAACTTCAATTTAGTCCCCAAGTTTAGGAATTATTATTCCAGCCCTTTAGTTTTATTTTCAGCTTTATTATATTTACAATTTAACCCCTAACTATTAAAAGTAATTATTTCAGCTTTTAACTTTCATTTTCAGCTTCAAAAGATTTACAGTTTAGTCCCCAGGCTTTCAAAAGTTATTATTTCAGCTTTCAACTTTTATTTTCAGCTTTAATACATTTCCAATTTAGCCCCTAAACTTTACTTTATCATTTTAAGTCATTTATTTCAATTCCAATAATTTTCAATTAAGCCCTTGACCTTAATTTCAACACTTTAAAACTTTAAAGTTTCGAAATACTGATTCAAACTTATTTTCTATTGGCTAGACGAAACGAACGGACAATTAGGAGATTGAAGTTACTTCTCGCACCATTTTCACGAAACTCGAGATTTTGAGGTAGACTCGCCACCATTAATTAGTTTAAATTATAATTGCATGTCTTATGTGAATTTACGTGTATTATATGCTTAATTGCATGAGAAGAGAATATGTCATATGAGATATATGATATTGTTATGCTTGCCATAACTTATATGCTTAATTGCATGAGAAAGAAGAGAATCTCTTATGAGATAAGATGAGAATGTTATGCATAACTTATGTGCTTTGAATGCACGAGAAAGAAAGACTACCCTCAGCCTATGTTTTTAAAGAGCCTATGATTTTCAAGAAAATGAACCAAAGATGATGATGATATCACGTTGTGTGTTGCATAAGTATGTGTTCAATTATTCTGTAAATTAATTATCGGCGATGAGTCTACTGAGTATTTCTTTGAAATACTCACCCCGTTATTTTAACAATATTTGCAGACTTCGGAGGCGATCGTGATTGATGGGCAGTGTGGCAACAATTTAATAATTCAGTTATTTATATTTGGAAATTTTGTATTTGAACGCTATTAATGTACTTTGTTATTTCAGTATTTCAAAAACTCGAGATTTGAAATTTAATCAATTTTCTTAAGTTATTAAAATGAGTTTTGTTGTCGACGAGATTTTTTCCGTTATAAATGCGAAGTTTGAAATTTAGTTATTTTCCGCAAAACTTTTTAGTTAAATTAGTTACAGAAGACGATGACGTGGCAATCCGTGTTAACGGAACTCGGGGCTCTACACTAGTTATTCTGGTATTCTTATGCATGTCTAAACTATTCTCCATATTGTATTTCCTTCCCATTTTGAGCACGATGTTATGATAACAGGTAAACTATCTATTTCTAGTATCCTCGTATATGTTCTAATAGACTCGGGAGCCACACATTCATTTATAGCTAATGCGTGTTTATAAAGATTGAACTTAATAGGAGAAGAGACTAGTAGTACCCTCGAGGTTAGTTTGCTATCAGGAGGAACTATCGATACTAGTAAAATAGTCAAAGCAATACAAATAGATTTTGATGGTCAAGTTTTGGAGGCAAACTTGAATATTATCAGAATGAAAGACTTCTATATTATTCTGGGTAAGGATTGGCTCAGCACCAATCGTGCTGCAATTATGCACCACGAGAAAGAGGTTATTTTTCGCAAAGATGGTAAAGAAGTATTCAGGTTTTATGGAACGAAGATTAAGGCATTTCCCCACCTTATCTCAGCTTTATAGGCAGAGAAGTTATTAGCCAAAGATAATTGTTAAGTCTATTTGGTTAGTTTTCAAGACAAACCCGTAGAGAAGATTATTTTGGATTCAGTGCCAGTATTATGCGAGTACAGTGATATCTTCCCAGACGATCTACCCGGTACTCCGCCGATAGGCAAGTGGAATTTTCCATTGACTTGGTACCAAGAGCTGCCCTTGCTTCTAAGGCTCCGTACCATATGGCGCCGAAAGAGTTACAAGAACTGAAGGTGCAGTTAGAGAAATTGCAAGAGAAGGGTTTCATCAAGCCAAGCGTATCTCCATGGGGAGCACATGTTCTATTTGTAAAGAAAAAGAATGAAAGCATGAGGATATACATCGACTGTCGAGAACTTAACAAGTTGACGATAAAGAATAAGTATCCACTTCCCATGATCGAAGACTCATTCGATCAGTTGAAAGGTACAGCTATCTTCTCAAAGATTGATTTAAAATCTGGTTACCATCAGTTAAAGGTTTCGCCAGCTGACGTACCAAAGATAGCATTCAGGACACGATATGGGTATTATGAGTTCATAGTGATGCCTTTCGGCCTCACGAACGTACCTGCAATATTTATGGACTTGATTAACAGAGTCTTCCATCACTATCTTGATAAATTCGTTATTGTTTTTATCGATGACATACTGATCTATTCCAGAAGTTTTGTACAGCATGAAGAACATTTAAGGATTATGTTGGAAACGCTGAGAGCAGAAAAGTTGTACGCCAAATTCAAGAAATGTGAATTTTGGTTTGAGAGAGTAGGTTTCTTGGGTCACATTGTTACAGCTAAAAGCATCGAGGTTGATCCTCCTAAAGTTGAAACTGTAACGAATTGGTCAACACCTGCTAATGTTGGAGATGTGAGAAGCTTCCTTGGATTAGCTGAATGTTATCGGCGATTCATAGAGGGTTTCTCTAAAATAGCAGGTCCTATGACTCAGTTGACTAGGAAAGGAGTTAAGTTTAGTTGACAGAACAGTGTGAACAAAGCTTTCTGGAACTTAAGAACAGACTTGTTTCAGCACCAGTGTTGACTATACCAGATGGGACTGATGGTTTCGTTATTTACAGCGATGCATCCAAACATGGTTTAGCTTGTGTATTGATGCAGAATGGCAAAGTGATAGCATATGCTTCAAGACAGTTGAAGTCACATGAAAAGAATTACCCCTACACATGATTTAGAGCTCGCAGCTGTTGTGCACGCTCTTAAGATTTGGCAACACTATCTGTATGGGAATAAATGTGAGATCTACACTGATCACAAGAGTCTCAAGTATTTCCTTACTCAGAAAGAACTAAACATGAGACAACGATGATGGCTAGAGTTGGTAAAAGATTATGACTGCACCATTCTTTACCATCCGGGTAAAGCAAATAAGGTTGCAGACGCTTTGAGTAGAAAGAATGCTGGACAATTATCAGCTTTAGGAACAACGCAAGATCAAGTCGTTTGAGATTTTCAAAATTTAAGAATCGAAGTGCGAGCTCCATCAGTCTATAGATCTAATGGATTGGCAAATTTGACCGTTAAACCAAACTTGAGAGGTCGGATTATAACAGCTCAAGCCGGAGATAAATTCTTGGAAAAGATCAGATTCGAAGTTGGGACTGGCAAGAGAATAGGTTTCGACATTGCCTCTGATAAAGTGCTTATATTCAAATGGCATCTCTATGTGCCGAAAGATGAACATATCAGGAATGAGATTTTAACAGAAGCTCATTCAGCACCATATGCATGCCACCCAGGAGGGACAAAGATGTATCATGATTTGCGCAATACTTTTTGGTGGAGAAACATGAAGGGTTGCATTGCAAGATTTGTCTCTCATGCATGATGTATCAGTAGGTCAAGGCTGAACACCAGTGACCATCAGGGTTGTTAAATCCCTTGGATATACCAGAATGGAAATGGGAGAAAATTTCCATGGATTTTGTGACAGGATTACCAAAATCAGTAAGAGGACATGACGCTATTTGGGTTATTGTAGACCGACTTACGAAGTCAGCTCATTTCCTACCAATCAGAATGGCTCTCAATATGGATCAGCTAGCCCAGTTGTACGTTAGAGAGATTGTTCAACTTAAAGGCACCATATGGGCGACGTTGTCGATCACCAGTCTATTGGGATGAAGTGGGCGAGAGAAGAATTTTAGGTCCAGAATTGATTGAGAGGACAGTTGAGGCTATTGAGAATATCAGACTAGGGATCAAAGCCATCTAAGATAGATAGAAAAGTTATGCCGATCAAAGGAGAAAAGACTTGAAGTTTGAGATCGGGGAGAAAGTGTTTTTAAAAGTAGCTCCTATGAAGGGTACTTTCCGTTTCGGCAAGAGAGGAAAGCTAAGACTTCGTTTTATCGGACCATTCGAGATCTTAGAGAAACTAGGTAACGTAGCTTATCGTTTGGTGTTGCCACCCGAGCTCTCAGCCGTACACAACGTTTTTCACATTTCTTTATTGAGAAAATAAATCCACGACCCAAGTCATGTGGTAAATTTTCAGACTAATTCGATTCAGATGAATCTGTCCTATAAGGAGACACCTATGTGTGTTATTGATAGAAAGTTCATGTCTTAAGAAACAAAGAGATTTCTTTAGTCAAAATCCAGTGGGATAGACAAGATAGTGATGAAACTATCTAGGAAAGAGAGGACAGGATTCTGGCTAAGTATCCAGATATTTTAGATCAAGTAAGTTTAAATTTCAAGGACGAAATTAATTTAAGGGGGGTAAGGTTGTAGCGATCAAGAATTTTAAATAATATAAAATTATGATCTTGAAAAACTTGCCGCTAAATTTTAACCCCAAATTTTAAATTGAAAGCGTGTTCATCTAGCCATTGTAAAATCAATTTAAAACTATTCAAGTCAAATCCAATCCTGAATAATTTTGAAGTACACAATCCCTTATCATTTTAAAGCCAAATTTTAATAATTTTAATGTACAATATTTTATTATTTAGGGTCCAAATTTTTATAGCCCGAATCTGAGTTATTTTAGCCCAATCCACTTAGGCCCAATTAGGAAATATCCTTACAGCCCAAGTAATTAGCCCAATTAGTTCCTAGAAATTTGTGTCCTAAATTTCTATTGTTCATATCTCTCGTTTTCTCTCATCCTCACAATCTCACTCCTCCAAGCAGCCATTATTGGTAAGAATCTCCAATTCCCTCAACTTTCCCCTCGTTTCAGTCCACTCTGAAAACTCATGTTGATGCTAAAATCGATTTTTAGCACCAACAGCAATCCCTCAAGATTGGAAACTATAAATGATGCTAGAACATCAATTTCTAGCATCATCACCGTGATAGTTTTCACACAAAATTGACACCAGCCAAAACCCAGTTGAAAGCACACACGAGATGCAGACTCAACCCAGAACCACCATTCGAACAGTCCAGCACCAACACCCAAGCTACAGCCATCCAACCCTCAGTCCAGGAACCACCACAACAACACCTCCATCTCCAAACACCACCACCGCAACTGCCACCCCCTCACGAGCAGCCAGTTCACTCCAAAATCCAACCAACACCCACTGCTTCACCCAAAATAAGCATCAAGCAGCCTCAAAACCAAAGAAAATACACGGCCCATGAACTTACCTTAGTCCCCAATCCATTTTTTCAACCGGATTACGCCAAGAAACCCAAATAAAAATCGAACCCCCAAGCCTCATAGTTTTCGGTTCATGTGCCAAAACCCTCACAACCACCCCCGCACTCGCGCCAGCGCCACCACGCGACTGTGGCGTCGACACCATCAATCAGAGGAAGGGGCAGAGCCCCTTCCCGTCGTCGCCCTGCTCTCCCCTCCCCTCTCTGTCGAAATGAGAGAGAGAGGGTGAGATATATGATTTTTGTATATATTTTTAATTTGTGAAATTACCCTTTAAGCCCCAAGTTTAAAGGTTATCCATTTCGGTCCCAAATTTTCAGTTATGAATAAAGCTGTCCCTGGAGTTCCTGTTTTCCCACAATTAGCCCACTAATTTCAAAAAATCTATTTTCAGTCTTAAACTTTTCAATTTCAGTTTTAATAAATTTCCAATTAAATCCCTAAACTTTTTTTTATCACCTTAAAACTTTAGGGGCCGTTCTCTTTGTGTTTCAATTTTGTATTTTGTGTTTTGAATTCATTTTGTGTTTTGTGTTTTGAGTGTCTGTTTTGAAATTTCTGAAAATGCGTTCTTTTTGTCATTTTGAAAAACTGTTTTGAGAAATATGAAAATGGAAAACGCGTTTACTTTGAAATTTTGAGAATATTTTTTTAATAATATTTTATTCAAGAAATATGATTATTCAATAAATTTTAATAGTTTAATATTAATATAATATTAAATAACATATAAAATTTAAAGTTAGTGAATCTTGAAGTATTTGTTTTCAGATATAAAAAACACATTAAATTAAATTTGACAAATCCTTATTTTTGTCCTTGTACATTACTTGTGACAATAATTAACTAACATCGAATAAAAATCAATGCTTCCTTCCTTTAGTAATGAGCTAAAATAACAATGATCTAACCTAAGTTTTGAAAAATCATTATCTCATATATTTTGGGAGCCATGTTAAGCATGAAATACAGTGAGGCACATGAAGAGAACTTCGTCATGATTGGGTCAAGCATACTTCTAACACTATCAACATTATTTTATTCATATTTCTATTTTCTTGTCCATCTTACTCTTTTTTAATCAAAAAAGTAATTTATTGTTAATAAAAAGAATTGCATTGTCAAACACATTGAGCCTATGTTTGATCCCCATTACATCATACGCATGTGTAATTTTCGAATAAAAAGTCTGCCATGTAAATACTAAATACACCCATAAAGTATGCCAAAGATAGCAGCTACACATGATGGTCTTAACCTCAAAATACATATAATTCTTAAAGTTCAATCAGTTCTAGTTACATGAATAAGCACCAATACAAATTGGAAAATAGTGAGTGTAGTATTACAGGTGACGACAATTTGGTTAACCTCGAAGACATCAGTAAATAGGAAGTCTTAATCAGGCTGTCCTTAATGGAGGTGAAACCAAGATTACACCATCTCCTCTTACAAACAGAAACAGCACTGTACACCTCGTGGCCTGCAACAATAATCCACCTTAATATCAGAAACCACGTAAACCGTATCACAAGAACTATTAACTAACGAAGGAACCAATTACTAGTTCCAAGTTATTAATTCAATCAGATATACTTCAATTTGTGTCCCAAGGAGCATGAGGGGTGGATGAAGTGGTGAATTAGGCATCTGTTTTATCTATAAATTTAACAATACAATTTTTCTTCTACCTTAGCAGAATCACAGTTTCCATCTCTGGCTCTGTAGGGATATATTCTCTCAGTCGTCAACCCACCATGTTTGTTAATGAAATCAAATGCATTTTCTACTTTTTCATTTTGATTCTTTCTTGTCTTCCTTCCAGAAGCTGTACCCAAGAGAATCCTTGAATTGATGAATGTTCCAGGTTTAACTAGGGAAAATGTGGCTAGCCATTTACAGGTCGGAAACTCTCTTCCACATGTTTAGTCATTGTCATTCTTTTGTTCTAATTCACATGTGCATTATTTTTTTAAATGACATAGAAACTATAGGATGCAAAAATAAGTAACAGTAGAGCTTAAGGTTGACTATACTCCTGTCATTTGCTCATATGTGAGAATAGCAATCTGATGTTGTACGCTCATAACAAGAACTACAATTTCTGCTTAGAATTCTACTCTTTCTGCCTAGTCACTAATCCCAATCACTGTAAATTGTAGTAGAGGGGGAAGAGGAGAGGGAAAAGAGAATCAGAGGGGACAAGAGAGGACGAAGGGGAAGAAGAGGGGAAGGGAGGAGAGAGAAGCAGTCAAGAGAGAGGAAGTAGTCTTTGTTCAATAATCCATAGTCTGTATAATACAAAACCCTTACTCCTATTTATGGTTGAAATCTTGAACAAGCAAGGACATAAAATAAAATACATATCCAGCATTGGTAAGTTTGCAATATAATATCATTAAGGATCTCCATCACAATCTCTTGCCTAAGTAACATTCCTTCATTCCTGCCAACCAAGCTCTTGTTGGTAAATTGGAACTTCAAAAGACAAGCATGCAGAAACAAATATATAAGATCCAATAGGCCAAACGCAGTTCTGGTTAAATCCTGTCCCGTTTTCATGTGACCCTAGCAAGGTGATATACATGTACTGTCTTTCTAATTTGGAGCTACTTAGGGGACACCCAATTGAGTCTTGCAATCTAAGATCCAATAGGCCAAACGCAGTTCTGGTTAATTATGGCTAATTGATTTAAGTTATTTATATTTCGTCATTGCACTAAAGATCCAATATTAATCTCTTAAATTTACAAGTTACTTATAGAAACTCTCAAACTTAATCAAATAATGAGTAAGTTTAGCCCTAACATCCATAATCAGAGTGGAGTGCAAAAAGGATAGTTTTTCATTCCATGTCTTGTCTGTCTTTTCCAACTATATGGATTCACACAGTCAGGGGTTGTATACTAGAAAAAATTGGCATCATGTTTACAAGCTTGGTATTTCTACCTCGTTATTCTATATCCTGTAGTATCTAACTAATCTATAGGGGTGCATCAGTTCACTTGGTTTAGTCTCAACCTACACCGCCAGACACCGTTCAATGAATTCCACATCCACAAACCGTTCAAACAATTCCACCTCCACCTAATTTGCCATTCTAAAATACTACAATTCCACCTCAAACAATTCCATTCTACCTCAAACACCACAAGAAATCGAGAGCATCACAATTCCAGAAACTGTTCAACAATTCCACCTCCACGCCCACCTCCACCTCCAGCACCACCTCCACCTCCACCTCCACCTCCACCTCCACCTCCACCTCCATTTCCGCACCAAGCAGGGAAAAAAACAGAGGGCAAATCGGACCCCCTCCACCTCCACCTCCAGCACCAGCACCAGCTCCACCTCCACGCCCACCTCCAGCTCCAGCACCACCTCCACCTCCAGCACCACCTCCACCTCCATTTCCGCAACAAGCACATAAAAAAACAGAGGGCAAATCGGACCCCCAACAACTCACAAATGTAATAGCAAGCAAATAACTAAATTAGCACAAGCAAAGAATGAAAACCTTGATTTGAGGATTGATTCAAACTGCCTGTCGTTTCACGCTTCGATTCGGCGACACCGGAACAAATAGCCCCAAAATTCGAAGATCCCGTTTCCCAATCCTTCGTCCCCGGCCAACGCGATCCCCAGGGGTTTGCTGCTGGAGATGGATTTGCAGAAAGAGGGAGAGTGACGGTGAGAGGGGGGGAGGGAGAGTTGAGTGAGAGGAGATTGGAGTTTCGTTTTCAAAACACGTTTTTGAAAATAAGATAGAGAACGCATTTTCGTTGTTTTGAGAAATTAAAAACAGAAAATGGCTGGAAAACGACAAAGAGAACAGGGCCTTAAATTTTCGGAATATTAATTCAAAACTTATTTTCTATTTTGGCTAGACGAAACGTACGGACGATTAGAAGATTGAGGTTACTTCCCTGTCCACTTTACACGTGACTCGAGATAAATTGAGGTAAACTCACCCCCATTAATTAGTTTAAATTAGAATTGCATGTATTATGTGACTTTATGTTATTTATATGCTTTAATGCATAAGACGAAAATATCTCCTATGTGATAAATAATGTGGTTATGCTTGGCATGATTTATATGCTTTAACGCATGAGATGAGACGAGACTATCTCTTAAGAGGTAATATGATGATGTTATGCATAACTTATGTGCTTAAATGCATGAGACGAGACTACCTACACCCTACGATTTTAAAGAGCCTATGATTTTTTTAAAGAAAATGAGCCTATGATGATGATGATGTCACGGTATAAATTGCATGATTACGTGTTCAATTATTCTACAAATTAATTATTAGCAATGAGTCTACTGAGTATTTGTTCGAAATACTCATTCCATTATTTTAACGGCATTTGCAGTTTTTGGAGACGATCGGGTTTGATGGGCAGTGGTGGCAATGATTTAATGGATGAAGTTATTTACTTTTGAAATTTACATATTTGAACGTTATTAACATACTTTGTCATTTCAGTTATTTAAAAAAAACTTGAGATTTAAGGTTTAACCAATTTTCTTAAATTAATCAAATGAGTTTTGCTATCGACGAGATTTTACAATTATAAATTTGATGTTTAAAATTTAGTTATTTTCGCTAATCTATTTAGTTAATTCAAGACAAATGAGGATGACGTGGAACTCCGGGTTCACGGAACTCGGGGCGTTACAAGTGGGTCCAACATCTGTTGTCCACATTTCCATTACGGAAAACAAGGTCAACAATTTTCATTCACAAGGATAAACAAACACATGACGAGCACCTATGAGGTCATGAATTTTTTTAATACATTGTACAGATGAACAAACAATTTTAGTAAAAGCGTATAATATAGATTAAGCATTATATGACTTAGCCTCAGTTTGGTGGAGATTTTTGAAAATAGATTTTTGTAAAAAATGATTTTTTTAAAATAATATAAAAATGGGAAAAATTATGAATTCACGTGCAAAATTATTTTATTGGAAGAATGTGTGATTGAAAATGTAATTAGAGAAAAATATATTTTAAAGAATGGGAACCAAAAGGGGGCTTATTGTGGTTGCAAATAATGTGGTTGTATTGAATGTATCAAAATATGTCAATGTGATAAATATGTTTTTGCACACTTATTTAATATCTAAATATGCTTATTATTGATTAAAAAAACAAATATCTACTCACAATTGTGTAATTTTGACTTTTGTAGGTCATAAACCCTAAATGAAAAGAGAACAAGGCAAAAAAGGGAATGAAAAATGATCGAAAGTGCACAAAGATATGATTTTGGGGACCGAAATGTACAAGTGTTGAAAGTTTAAGGGCCTTGAATTGAAATTTCTGGAGGGCGTGATTGAAAGGAAAGTAAAAAATTGATGACCAAAATGTATAAGATAAAAGTTGAGGGACTGTACGTGTAATTACCTAGAGAAAAAGCTGCAATAAGGAAGAAAGCGGAGCCTAGGCACTATGGTTGTCGAGCTAGGGGCTTTATTTTCTATTTTTAAAACCCAGGGGCCATTTTGCAATTAAGTGGATGAAATTTTTGGCCGTTTCAGATGCCTATTTCAACCATTTTTAGGGGATTCCATACTTGATATCTTTCTACACACTTAATTCCTAGGCTTGAGACAAAATAGTGGGAGAAAAAGAGGAAATACTAGGGGTGTCCAAAGGTCCCGAATCGAGCGATTCTTCATAAGTTAAATACTCGAACGGGTACCCGAATCGAGAATCGATGCGTTTGGTTTGGGTCGGGTCTCGGGTCTAGACCAAGAAGTGAAACTAAATAATTTTTTTTATTTTTTATATTGAATTAATTAAATTATTTTATTTTTTCTAAACAAATTAGCAAATTAATTAAATAAATCAGATCATTTCATAATTTTAATTTTAAAGACCAAATCATTTTTAAACCCCATTAGCTCATTTTAATTTGCTCATGACTACATAGTGTTGCTGTAAATATTAAAAAATTTAATTATGGTACGGAATCAAACCCGAACGGTTCCATAATTATATTTGGACCCGACAGTTCCATTTATTAAATACCCGAAAGTTTTGGGTCGGTTCGGTTCAGTTCTCTTCAGAACCCAACTGAACCGACTCACGGACAACCCTAGGAAATGCAAAGCAAATTTTAGGATTTCAAATAATGATTCAAGATTTCAACCCTTCATTTCTTCAAAAATTTATTCAAGGGACGAGTTTCTTCTACTATCTTGTATCTTTTTATTATTTCCCTCATTTTGTAAAGATTCAAGATTTCATCTCTATTTTCATATTCTGTTTCTATTGTGTAATGAGCTAAGTGTTTAAAGTTGGGATTTATGATTTAGTTTGACCTAAGTTTCATTAATATCAATATTTACCATTTAATGGTAAAGTTGCCATTGTCATTGTGCATTTTTTATTGTGCTTACATTTCCATCATTTATGTGGCCAATGGATGATTGGGTTAGGTGGTTTGTACAATTATTGAGATATTGTTGTGCTTTCCAGATCAAAATAATTAATCTCCTAGGTTTTTTAGGAGATAAAGATATATTCCTAACTCTAGATGATCCATTGAGTTATTTTCACTACGATTTAATGTGGTTGGTTGTATTTTTGTCAGCATAGATATGTAGTTGGTAAAACTAATCAACTAGAGTTATTTTCGCTCGAGAGATGTAACTAACTAAAATTGTAAAAGTGGGTCTAATGTTGTAACTGGTGATTTACATTTCCTATTTATTAAGGTATTAATGAAACGACGGTTAAGTGACGTCGTAAATCCCAACTCATTTAAAATCCAAAATTTGATCACTTTCACCATTATTAGTTTAATTAAACTCTAAAATTCTTGATTTTAATTTCTAACTTCAAAAATTTAAATTGCGTATATTTTTATCATTAATTTGAATCAATTATCGTGTAATTGGAGGAAAGACTCTTCGAGGGATCAACTCGGACTCAACTTTCAATTTATTTCTTGAACGCACCCGTACACTTGCGTTATATAATTTTAACGAACGCAAGGTACAATATCAATTGGAATTGGGATCCAATTGGTATTAGAATTCAACTTAAATCTCTTATTAAGCACGGGTGTTGGATTCGAATCTTAGGGGATGCGATAAAAATTCGTGAGGGGATAAATGGGCATATACCCACCCAAAACAAACAATACGTATGATATAGCAGTTTGGTTATAGAGACCTGAATCGCTACAAAAAATGTGTTTTTTTTAACGATCGGGGTCTCTATACCTAAGCCATTAACTTATGTACCGTCTGCTTTAGATGTACCTATACCCATTTACCCCCTCATGACGTTCTATCGCTTTCCCCAAAATTCGAACTCAAGGTTTCTACTTAATGAGAGACTTAAGTTGAATCCTAGTATCAATTGGTAATGACCCAAATGTTTACCTTTGGAATTATTATACATGTACCGTAAAGAATACTTTCATAAATAAAGGAAAAACATAATATTTTCTTAAAATGTAAAGATTTAAGATTTGTTTAAAGATAAATACGATGAATATTACTACAAATCCTTGAACTACATAATCTATTCTTTCTTTTCACCAACGCAAGCGCAGTCCACCTCCGACCACCTCAAACTCACATTTTTAGTTACCTATAAAAGGTTTGACATATAAATGTGAGACATAAATCTTAGTAAGTGAGTAATAATGAATTGCATTTCATATTTAAATATATAAAATCATAAAATACATATGGAGACACGGGAATTAAAAGAGAGAGTGAGAGAGAAAGTGTTCACAGAGTACAGCACCGGCGGCACTTAGGGCGGAGGTAGTGGCGGAGACATAGACGTTGACTATTTGTGCGAAACTCGCAAGCGTACGATATCATTGACAAGTAATACGTGATGAGTACGTGTATCATCCCACGATGAATAAAATTCGATCAAGTGTACTAGTTTCTAATCAAATTCAAAGTAAGCAAACAAAAGAGATTTATGGTTTGCATTTATTCTAAGTTAATCTATAGAAACTTGTAAAATTCGAATTTATGGAACTAGTATATTGGATAACGAAGTCACCTATTATTATTTATTTTAATTCTCAATTACGTAGCTAGTATCATTCATGCATTCTTGACAATTGATAATTTCATTGTAATTAATTCTCTTTTCCAAAACAAATTAAATCTATTCTAGTCACGATCCAAATCTGTTCATATTCCGAATTCGAATGAATAGAACATATTTAATTTCACAATTATATCAAAGGTTGCACACGTGATAAACATTATTCCTAATATCTATTGCATGTATGTTAATCAAATAGTGTTCTAGACCTATTGTGAACATCCCAACACTACAACAAACAATTATATATTTAATTGGTGATCAAGCAATCAAATAATAAAATTACGCATGCAAGATTAATCAAGAAAAGCAAGAATTTAACTAACTACTTGTTTCAAATTAAAAATCAATAATAAAAGGTTTCATCTTCATCCATCACATGAAAAGAACTAGCCTAGCATGTGGTTATGTAAATTACACAAAAAGATTTGAAAAACATCACCTGAAATGGAAACAATGATTGGAAAGTGAAAAATCAATTTCTTCTTCATTAATCTTCAACCCAGACTTCGAATCTTCAATTTCTTGTGTTAATTGCCTTTGAATCTTCTGCTAGCCTTTTTCTTGTGGTGAAAGGGTTTTGATATGTCTCCTCGTTCTGGCCATCCCTTATAGGTTAAATAGTAGATTGAATTTGATTTTTTAATAATTTGGAACAAATGTGGAAGTTGGGTTGTTCATGCTTAGAAATAGCCCGCGAGCGCCACATAGTTCATTGCGTGTTGTCGCTCATTTGTTTTCCTCTCAGTAAATGGGATTTAGGCCCATGCACGAGAGAGAGAATTGGCATGTGCGAATGCACCATTATAGTAAAGTTCTATTTGTTGCAATTTGATCCCTGAATTTCATTATTTAGTCATTTTGGTCCTTTTTTGTATCTTAGTGATCCTCCATCTTCCAAATCCATCTACCTGACTCTAACATCTCTCTCCAATGATCAATGCTAGGTCTGAATCGACCATTAGCACTTTATGATTTAGTCCCCAAACTTTGGATTAATTCTACCTTTGCCAATTTTCTGCTCCTTTTGTCCAATTCCATCGTTTTTCATCGAGATGCACCTAACAAACAAAATATATACAAAATTAAGACTTAATTCATTTATAATAACAATAATTACTCTAGTTTAACAACACAAATAAGTGTATAACTTATCAATGACGGAGAACAAAAGCCTGAAGGTGGTTTACATTGGCTGGGCCTGAAGAAAGCTGAACGGGATTTGGGTACAAAGAGAGAGAAAAGCGAGGAAAAGAAATGGCCAATTGGGTATAGGTTTTGCAATTTGGTAATTTTTAGCCCTGTTTGAAAACATGCCCGATTTTTCAGAAAATTCCACCGGCGCAGCCAACACGGGTGGCTGCAGGGCCTCTTGGGGTGCTAGCTCCACAGGAGTGATCGCCATTGATTGAATATTCCAAAAGTAGTTTTTGCGATTTTTTATTCCTTCGGGTATTCTCTGTACTTTTTGATCTTTCATGCTTCAAAGTCCCAGATCCATGTTGGGCTCAGTTGAATTAGGACCAACAGGTTTTGGAAAGGGTTATTGGTATGTAATCACCTCAAAATCGAAGCCACATGTGAATGCAAGCAATGTGGAATCCATGATCGTACTGAGAAAACACTTTAACCTTGTCCCAGGCAGCGAACTCCGACAAGCAAATTGAGCAATCAGATAACTTTCCGACCTTGCCGTCATTGGCGGTGTAGGTCAGCTTTAGGAGAGATTTCAAGACTTCTTGAGGCCCTTGTTGGCCAATGCCTAAGATAACGGTGGAACGGTCGCATTTCTACCGATAATGCAATGGATCCAAGCAAGCAAGCGATGACGACAAGGCATAGAATGTCGATTAGTATGCAGAGAAGTGCTAATAGGATCATTATAAAATAAGTCTAGCGGTTGATTATCTACTTGAGGTGACTCCTTCCTCGACAGCGACTGTGACAGCGTAGGCAACATCGGCTGAATTACGCAGCCAAGAAATTGTGACCGGAGTCATTTCCTTTGGAAGAGAGCAAGAGATGAGAGGGTTTATTGCCTTAAACGAGAGCAACTAGGGCAACTTTAAAATTTTCCCAAACAACATCGTAATGGTTGATGATAAGGAATTACGACACTTGTTCATGATGAACAATGCCAAATGTTAGACTCTTTTATATTATAGTGAAATTTTATGAGAAGTGATTTTTTGAAATTTGGTGGTTAAAAGTAGGAAAAAATTTAGATTTACCCATAAAATTATTTTATTGGAAGAATATGTGATTGAGAAAGAGCCTTATAAAAATAAGAACTAAAGAATGTGGCTCAAACAAGAATGACATATGTAATGGTCACATGATTATTATTTGGACAATTTGAGTCATATTTGTACCACTCCTTTATGTATTGATGTAACGCCCCAATTTTCAATAACACAAGGCGCTACTAAGGTCGAAATATCCTGTAAATAAGTATTCTCAATAAAAGCCAAAATGCGTAAATATATTTTTTTTTCCAACTATAGTAAATTAGAAATAAATGCGGAACGTCATTTGAATAATTTACTCATCCAAGAGTCAATACCAAATATCTTCTATATATTAAAAGTGGCTATGTAACGGAATTTCTTATTTTTAACGGAAAAACTAACGGAATTTGTTGTTTTAACGGACTATATAACGAAATTTCTTGTTTTAAACAGGCAGCTGCACATTCTTTCAGTGTTTTTATCATAACTTTGTATTCCGATATCCGATTGAGCCAATTCAAAATGCGTTGAAACGCTAACTATTTTGACTACAACTTTAATTCAGGCATCATTCTCCAATTCGATCACTTTCTATGCCAAAAATAGGTCTCAATATGAGACTAAAACATCGGAGCATAACTTTTCGGTCGAAAATTGATTTGTGATCATATTTTGACTAAATTTGATTCCATTGACGTCTTCCTTTATCCAATTGACTCCGAGTACTCTCAAATCTTCATCGTGAGATTCGACACAACTTTTAAGTATTTACATTTTAGTCCCCAAACATTGGATCCCTTACAATTTAGCCATTTCTCCAAATTTGTCAACTTTTGCTTATTTTCTTCAATCTCACCAACTTATATCACAACATCAAAATCACACATCTAATTATTTATCAATTAAATAAACATTACATCATTAATTATTTAATTAACCAAAAAAATTACATCTTTATTCATAACAAATTAATTCTTAAACAAAACTATTAAATATAAACTAGGCAAACGTGCATTGCACGTTGCTTGCACCTAGTAATAAGGAAAATGCCACAATTTTCAAAAATACTGAAATATGAGATTTAAGACAAAATGGAAACCAACTATTAAAATACTTGCTTCAAACAAATCTATAAATTAAATTGTCTATTGTTTAATCAATACTGCCCCGCTCATTGTCTTGCCTTGTCGAGCTCCTTAACCTGAAATAGTGGACAAATATTGGGGTGAGCATAACGGATTATACTCAGTGGGGAAACAGCAATCAGTTCAAGTCAAATCTAAACATGAAATTAAATTATAAATATAATACCAATACAACATACTGTAGAAATATGTACTGTGGGACACCCCCAATGACCCAATTTCGATCCCGGACCTATTTACGGTCCCTGACAACATGTTATAAGCGCATAACAATTTTGCACTGTGGGACACCCCCAAGAACCCACTTTCGATCCCGGACCTATTTACGGTCCCTGGCAACCTTTTCATATGTATAAGCATTATATCACAATAAAAATCACACATCAAGAATTAACATGGACAAAAATAATCACAATTGCTTAAATGTAAACCCCACCTCAAAGTCTTGGAAATTTTCTTGAAATTGAACTGATGTGATGTTACTGTGCTTTAAACGTTTCCCGCGAACTCGTCTAGCAATGACAAAATTAATATAATTTAGGATACTAAGTCCTAATTAATGCTTTAAAACTTTTAGGGACTTGATTGAAATTTTTGAAAGTAAAGAAAATGAGTAATTTTAAAATTCTTTAAATATTAAGGGTCTAATGATGAAAATTAAAATGTTTAGGGCCAATAAAATAAAATTAGAAAATATTTTATATTTAATTTGAAGAATACATAAACTTTAGGGGTAGAGAAAAAATTAAAATTAAATAAGGGACTAACTTAAATGTTTTGTCAAACTTGGGGATTTAAATATAAACTTTTCAATATTTAATGGCATACCCCCATCCCCAAGTTCTATTTTTCACGCAGAGAGATGGCTGGTTCGAAAATCAGGTTTGTGTCCAAATGGGTTTTCACATTTTAAATGCTTTTCAACCAAAATTGATGCCAAGGAATAAAGTCTAAGGCAAGAGAAAGGTATGGAGAGCAAGATATGGAGTATGGCATATAGAAATTCGTTTTCTGCATTTATCTTTTCTACCTCTTTTCTATTTATGAATATGTAAAGAAATAGGTTATAGAATTCCAAAGAAACCGAGGATTAATTTCGATTTACCTATACAAATTTGCCGTTAGTGGTTCACTTGTTCTAGATTGCAACTTGGAATTTGGAAGAAAACTGGTGCATGTGACTGTGAATTAGATGATGATGATGATGAAAACAAATGGAAATAATTGCTCCAAAGTGAAGAATTTACCTAGTTGAATGCTCAAGTTTTCTGAGAAATTGGCAGCCGTGGGTTGTGGATTTTGGAGAGGTAGAATGAATGTTTTTTTTTTTTTTTGGTTTGATACAATTGAGGCATGCAAACCTAGGCTCTATAATTTGGACACTTGATTGGGCTGTTAATGGACTTGATCTTGGGCCAAATAAGAATATTGGACCATGAGGAACTTTAAAATAGATGTCGGTGTAAAATTCAACCCAATAAGGAAGTATTGAATTTTTAAGTTTAAAATCGTTTTTTGAATTATTATATTAAATGTTTTGCTAGACAACTCGACGGACGTAAAATAAATTCTAAAATTGGACGGAGACGTCGTAGCGACACAACTTAAGTTATAAAATTTACATTTGAAAATTCGGATCGTTACAATTGACTAGCTCTTAGGGTCGATGACAAATATCACAATTATCTTAAAAGAAAAGTAAAGTAAATCCTAAAATAGGGAAGACAATGAATTGAGTCCACTCAATTTGACCTTCAGTCACACCGGCTTAGTTATGCCCACTATGCAAGTCGGGCTCAACTACCCTAAAGAGTCGATTTCAACTATAATCGGAGCTCAATTTGTGGGCCCAAGCCGATAAGTGGCCCAAACCATTGGCCTAAAGGGAGGAAAGAGGTAATAAGCCCTTGTATGTTCTAGCGTAAATTTCATGATATAAATCTAAGCGAAAAATTCATGGATCAGGTATTATCTATCATGAAATTAAAAACCAGGCTCCAAGTTTTAAAATTGCAAAAATCAGGTTTTCCATGAATTAATTAATTATATTTCACAATTATTATATTAAATTAAATATTAAACTGTAATATAATATAATTAACTCACCCCACCTCCACCTCCCCCTCCCCCTCCCAACTGCTCCGACGACTACTCTGGTGACCGGCGACTGTTCTCCGATCGCGCTTAATTCCGGCGACTATTCCAATGACCGCTCTGTCGCCGCTTAAATTCGGTAACTGCTCTGATTTCGATGTCACAGATATCTTATTAATTAAATTTTAGATCACAACTTATCAAATTAATTGGTCACAGATTATTTCGAAGTCACAAATCCAAAAATTTATAGGTCACAATTGACTCCATTGGTCACTGATCAAAAAAATTATAGGTCACAGAGATCACATATTTCCAAATTTGTTGGTCACAGATTATATTTTGAGTCACAGATTAACGAATTTTAAGGTCACAGACCATATAGTTGGTCACATACACCCAAACACCCGTCCCCCAATCCCAGTACACCACCAATACTTGGTCACAGATCGACCAAATAATTGGTCACAGACATTCTTCGTCCCATCTGCCCGCCACCACCGCCGCCACAACCACCCACCAACAATAACACCACCACACCCACCACCCAAACCACCACCGTCGCCGCCTACACAACACCATCATCATCGTTACCCCGTCACAACACCACCACAACCACCAACATAATAATAAATCATTGGTCACAGACACACCCAATCTCATCTCATCCCGCCACGACCACCCCACCGCCACGCACACAACAAAAATCACAATCACCACCAAATCCAACAAAACCACCTCCTCAAATCCCAAAAAAAAAAAAAATCCCCAAATCCGTCGGCACAATTACAACCCAACTAATTTAAAATATTAATTATTATAGGGGGAGGAAGGAGAAGAAAAGGAAGGTAGAAGAGGAGAAGAAAAAATGATTAGGGTTTGGGAAATTGGATTGAAATTTGGTGGGGTAGGTGGTATTGTGGATATATAGATTAATTTAATTTAATTTAAAATATTATTATTAATATTAATTGTGAAATTAAAACCTGATTTTTTATTAAATAAAGTATAAACCTAATTTTCAGAAACTTGAAACTAAACAACTGGTTTTATGTAATTTTCACTAAATTTAAGTTAAAATCAACAATTAATTTTAACAATACATATTTTATGAGACATAATGCTCATGTTTGTAGGGATTAAAATCAGAATTTTAGTAGAGTTTGATAAAAAATTGATGAAATATATTGTTTAAAAGATGTTATTAACATTAATTTTTTATTTTGATTTAAATTAAGATCTAGATTTTAATTACAACCAAACATGAACTATGCTCCTATTTGGTTTGGATTAAAATTCAATTAAAAAATTCAAGTCAAAATTAACAATTAATTTTAACCATACATTTCATGGACCCGCAACTTTTCATCAACTTTTATTGAAATATATTAAAATTTTGATTTTAATCTCTTCCAAACAATAGCTATATATTTTATCAATTTTTATTGAATTAAATTTAAAAATATATTTATCTCTACCACAGAATGGTCATATATTTTAGAGAAATGGTATTCATCCTCACTGGGGATGCATTCATAGTCCATGTGGCGTTAATATGACATTAAATGATAGGTAAAATTAAATAAATCATTTAATTTCACCTATCATTTAACCAATCATTTACATCAACATAGACTGAGGATGCATCTCCACTGGGGATGAATAATATTTTTCTATATTTTATCAATTTTTACTAAATTAAAAATAAGTTTAATTAGCACATAATGTCCCCACCTTTTATTGTTATTGTGGAAAGCGTCCATACATTTCATTTTTTTAGTATTTTCACCCTTATTTCCACATTTCATTGCGCAAAATGTCATTTTTACCTATTTTCTCAATTAAAATTTATGAAATGACGAATATACCCCTTTCTTTAAATAAAAGAAAATGAAAAAAAATTAATTGCAACCGCAGTCCCAATTTTTTTTAAAAAGCACAAATAACAAATTAATTGTTAAAAGGGTAATTAGTATATAATGTCCATATCTTTCACCGTTATTGCGAAAAAATCCATACTTTTCTTTTTTATATATTTTCACCCTTAATTACACATTTGATTGTATAAACTATCATTTCAATCTATTTCTATCCAATTTTTCAACTAAATAACTATAAAATAATGAATATACTTGAATTGGGCTCAAATTCTTCTTGGAATTCAAAAACCTTATGGACCCGCCAACCCAGCCTGAACGACAAAAGACGCTCGTAGACGCTTCCTTTTCACATTCTGTAATCATTTCCCTCCTCTTTCACGTACGCTCTCTCTCACTCTTTCACTGCCAATTTCATAATAAATTCACAACATACGTTACGCATTCTTTAATTATTATTTTTTTTTCGAATCATTTCAATCTAAAGTTTACTTCAGCGGATCGGGAAAACTTATAACCAACGAATTTATCAAGACAATTGAATATCAGGTTTGGTCTCGGAATTGTGCAGTAATTTGTGTTGGAGTGAAGTTCGTTCTGTTCTTGAAGAGCGAATCAAGTTAGAATTTCGTTTTATTTTTTCAGAAAAGTAAATTTGAGATTTCACGTTTTGTGCTTTCTTGATTATGAAACTTTTTTGTGGTGATTACATATGTAAACTAATTTTCACGACGAATTTATTTTTGGTCTCGGAATTATGGAGTTTGTGCTCTGCTTTTAAGGTTTCTTGAAATGAAAATATAAGTGAGAATTTTCTTTTTTCAGAAAAGTAAATTTCATATTCACGTTTTCTTCTTTCTTCTTCAGAGAATATGAAAGTTTATGCTAACTATCACAAATATTGTATTTTTTGTGGTTTAAATCTGCAGGTTGTTAGAAGGTTAATTACTCAATTGCAATAAAAAGTGCGAGTCTTTGTATTTTGACAATTCTTTTTCTTTTCTTTTTTTTTTTTTATTTGCGAATTCTGTATATCTTGCTTGTCTTGTATGACTAAATTGCCATCACTGAATTTTTTTTCCAAAATGATTGATTTTCCTTTAAATAGCAGAATGTGGGAGTTTTAAAGGAATTTGTTATTTCAAGAACTGTGTTTCCATGATGAAACATTTGGGTAAAAACTTTTGGATGTTCATTTTGATTATTTTGAGATGCTAAGCAGATGCAAGGTTTCAAATATTTTGCTACTCATTATTTCCTAACTATCCTAAAAGAGTCGGTTTTTTCTTGGACAGATGTCGGCTTCTCCAATCTCAACCAAAACGATGCCGTTTGGAGGATGGAAATTTGACCTAATTGCTCTCGTTCACGGCCGTAGACTCTCATTCACGGCAATAAACCTTCTGCAAGAACCAACGGCATCCTCGCTTTCTCGGTGGCTTGTCGCGCTATCAATTCATAAACCCTCTGCGAGAAACCACCGTCACCACGCCGCCTCGCCAGCACCACCGTCACCACGCCGCCAGGTAAGTTATCTCTCCTTTTCCCCGGCAAGGAGACACTAACCGTGTCTCCGTTGCGCACGGAGACACCAAACTCTCTGCAAAAATCAAAACCTTTCTACTGGTGAAACGAAACGAGGAAACCCCTTTGCAAAATCAAAACTTCCCACTTGTGCCTTGTGTTTTACTCTCTGCAGAAACAAAATTCTCAAACCTTGTCGCGCTCGTGTTGTTTTTTGATTTCATTTCTGTTTGCCCACCTTGTGTTGAAAAACAAAACTCTCAAACCCTACCGTCGTCTTCACTTGCGCAGGACAATCATAAGCGAACAAGGATTTTGGGAAGAGGGGAGTTTTGTTCGAGAGAGCAAATATAAAGGTTTTTTGATTTTCTTTCAGTTTGGGTGGAAGCGGTTTTCGATTTTACAATTCCTCCCCATTTTTCTCCATATTTAACTGCAACTCTCTACCTCTCAATTGTATCTGGTGAGTGTAAGAAACGAGTACCAGCTCAGTTTATTCATTAATATTCTAGAAACGAGTACCAGCTCAGTTCATTCATTACTATTCTTTTGTTTAATTTACCTTTGATATATTAGTCAAGAATTTATGGTAGATGATTATTTTGGATTTCCGTTCATATTTGATCGTGTTTCATAATTTTATTTTCTGCTGGTTTTGTTGGTTGATTTCTTTAGCTTACAGCGAATAATTGACTCCTCTATGATCTATATATATATATATATATATATATATATATATATATATATATATATATATATAGATATATATATAGATATAGTGTGTTTGTTTCTCTTCGTTTTACTACTAATTCTGAAACCCAAACCTTTTTTTTTTCTTTGTTTGATGACAATGGATAAAAGATATCGGTTAGTTTGTAAATGAAATAAATGTAATCAGATTAAGGAAATTTTATGTCACTTCTTTAATTTCTTAGGAAAGTTTCGGTCTTGCCATTTTTGCATTAATGTTCTATTCTTGGATGACTGAAAAAACTTTACTTTTAGTTAAAAAGGAAAAAGAAAAAAAAATTCATTTTGCCTCTTCTTTTCAAGCTTAGAGCTTTAAATGGAGACAACTGATTGATGTTTCTTTTCAGTAGTGATGGGGGAGTGTAGGTAGCTAGCTTTGTCACTGTGCGAGAAGCTTCTTGTGCAGGTGTGTTGAATGCTTATTTTAATAAAGATAAGGGCGGTTTACTGATTGATATTCCAAAAGCAGCCAACATTTCGAAGGCAAAACTTGAAGATTTTTCAACAAGCTGCCCAGAAACTTCTGTTTGAAGTTTGAATCAAGATTCAATGTATTCTTAATATCCCTGAATTTGTTGCACAAATGAAAGCTGAAAAGTGACGTGGGAGTAGAAATGGAGTTATACGCAGGTGGCAATTTTATGTGATTTGAGGTTTTACATGTAACAAATGAGAGAGGCGGTGTACTGGTGTAAGAACAGGGAAAATATCTCAATAGGGTATTTTCGGTTCAAAGAATCCATAAATAGGCCCCACACTTCCAGTTTTTAGAGAAATGAAGAAATACATTCTGTGTTCATTGACAGCATATTAAAAAAAAAAATTGGTTTCCTTGCATTTGAGTACATGCGTGTGTACGTTGGTTAAGAGGTGCTTACGATCATCGGATTTTTCGCATCAGAAGGGAAAATGAGGGTCAATTTTGTCTATTATCAAGGCAATATTTATTTGAGGTTGGGATGAGTTAATATTTTGAGTTTCATTTTTTTTCCCTGTCTGTAGCTCACTCATATCCCGTTTAAATCTTGTTTTCCCAACTTTGGCTCCCCAAATTTATGAGGTGCATCTTGGTATCTAACTGTTAAATGTTTACTGTTACTTACATGTTGTGACTTTCATATATAGAATTAAAGCAGGGTAGGAAGCCTTCTATAAACTGGGAGATTTTTCCATTATTGTTATATTCTTGGGTGACTGGAAAAACTTTACTTTTAGTTAAAGAGTGCACTAGTTCAGAATGCTTCAAAGGTAAATAAAAAAAAGAGACTCTATTGCATATATCTCCAGACCTCTAAGTGGTAGAATCTAAGCAACATTTAACCTTTCAATACATTTATATTGCTTTCATTGTTAACTAAACTAATTGTTTAGTTTGAAGAGATCCACATAGTGTCCTGTTTCTAATTTATTATACACTATCTTGGCTTTAATGATGAATTTGGATATTTATGCTTACTGTCTGACATATTTCTTCCTCTTCCTCTACCTTTCTGAATGTTCTTCTATGTTTATTCCTTGGTTAAGAAATGTCTTATTGTAAATGAAAGTTCAATGTTGTCATATCTCTGATAACTAATGGTAATGGTAGCACCTATTGATTTGTACAGCAATTGAGAGCTGCCATCGCCAAAACCTACTATGAGAACCTCGGCATAGAAGAAGATGCTATATTTGTATCAGATGGTGCAAAAAGTGACATATCTCGCCTTCAGGTATGAATTTTTTTGCTTGTCTCATATATTTGTACTGTGCGAATTCATTACTTGAAATTTGATAGCTTCACAAACATTTTACAGTGGGAATTTGTGAAAAAAAGATGTTTTACAACCATTGTTTTTGCAGTCCAATTATGAAACTGAAGATCTAATTTTTCTCTGCTAGATTTGTAACTGAAATTTGATTTATATACATGTTAAGATTTATCCTGTCCTTGGCAATAAGTAGTGGGTTCCTCGGCTTATCAGTCTTTGTTTCGAGGTTTCTCGAACTGTTTTGTAGTCTCTTACCTTTCGTTAAACACCAAATTCATCCTTGAATTATTCATGTAGTTATTTTTGAAATCATATTGTGCTAGAAATTTTATAGAATTGGTATGCTTTTGATGGTTGTTGATGCCTTGGACGAAATCTTTTGGAGAGATTTCATCATGCCATCTGGAATGATGAACCCACCCACATGGTAACAGTGGAATTGGATGAGCAAGAGCATTGAGCAGCAGGTAATTGAATTTTTTCATCCTTCTTTAAATGTCTTCTTTGTTTGCCTTTGTGGTTGCAACTTGCAACCGAGGTTCGACTTTGTTATTGCAGTTTTCTCAGCTGATTAGCAACAGATTTGTTCGTTTCTTGTGTGAATTTATGTAAGTTTTATTTTTTCGAAGTACATTACTTAAAACGGTGACTTTACCTTCCTTAACACTGGTGATATAGAAACTTGGGCAATCTCTTTTTTTTTTTTCAACATCAGGCTCACGTACATTCATTTATACTAAAGTATACCTTAAACTTCACATGTTGTGTATGCATTTTCGAATTAATATTAACCTGATGAAACCAGTTGTCTAAATCAATTTCCTTCACTCTATAAAGTGGTTATCCAATGAGGTTTAAACGTTTATATCAAGGAAAATATTCTCAAATCAATTTTGTGGAACATATAGAAATATAGCTCCATTTGTCTTATCTACTCCAGTAAGCAAGTAGCTAGAAATTACAAAATAGTAAAAATAAAAAGAATTATTATATTTTTGTGATCAAAGTGGTATGATTGCTTAGCAGATGCGTCTACTTTATATTCTTGAATCTATAACTTATAAAAAGATTCAAGTCATTACATGAATATATTTTTGGTTTGATGTTGGATTCGTCAAAGATATTTTCGAGAAGTATTAATCTTTAGTTGATTTAGCTACTCTTGTTTAAAGATCGTAAGGCCTTTGAGAGCATCAAGGGTAAGGTTATACATTTAGGTGCCTACCAAATTCTCTTGGATAACTATTTCTCCTATGGTGGTTAGATTGTCCATATGAATATGCAATTAGTATCATAATATTTTATGGGTTTCATGTTCTACTCTTGAAAAGGAAAATATTTTTGTATTTTTCTGAGGAATTGATGATTTTTTTTTTCAAACATCTAGGAACCAAAACAAAAAAACCTAGAGTGAAAATTCATGTTCACAAATAAATTGGAAGGAAAAAGGAGGATTCTAAAATTTACCAGATCTTCTATTCAAAATGTTGGCTGATGTTGGTTTCCACATCTTTGGTTTCAGGCAATTATGATATTTTCCCTGGGGGGTTCTTATACCCAAATCCAAAAGAATCGAGTCTCATTTTGTCCCTTGGTTATCTAACATCTAACATTCATTATTGGTATTTTTTCAGCCTACAAATGTTGTACTGTCCACTTTCTTATTTCTAGACCAAATTTTGTGGCTTGGCATAACAAGCATATATAACGTATGGCTGAGAATTCTCTGTCCAGGTCTCACAGTTAGGAAATTGAATTTTTCTGAGTCACTAATGAATGAATAAGAATACATAAAACGATGTATCTGATGAAATTGAATTTTTCATTGCCTATTTGGAGATCAGTCATGGAAAATCCCTGCGGTGAGAAAACAGGTTTCCTTCTTCTGTAAGTACTGGTTTGCTCTTTGATGCCAATGATTCTTGACGGCATTATCAGTCCTTCCGAGGAATAGCTTAGCAATCAGGGACCATTTGTTGCCATACACTCTATGTGCAGCCAAAAGTGCTTCTTCTTCTTCATCAGTGAAAGCACTTCTGTTAATCCGTGGATCCAATTGGTTGAACCATCTCAATCTGCAACTTTTCCCTAAAGTAATCAACAAGCAGATGAATAAATAGAAAATAAATAAATTAATAAATAAATTAAACTTTATGATTCCCAAGACTAAATTAATGTTTTGACCTGATCTTCCTTGAAGTTTCTTAGCAATGAGATTCCAATTTTGAGGACCAAACTGGGCAACGAGTTCTTTGAGTTTAGCATCTTCATGAGGCCTCCAATGGCCTCTGGCACACAGTTTTGTGTGTGCACTTTTCCTTCCAATTTCCTCATCTTCAGTCCTGTAAATCTTCCTCTTGTTTACTCTTCCGTCTGCACTTTTCTGATTTTGCTCCATTGGTGCATTCAAATTTCAAATAATGAAACTCCATTGCACCTGCCTCTGCTATTAACAATGTTAGTTCCCGTATATATAATTATTGCATTGCCTCTGCTATGTTTTCTTATTTCTGGTTTAACCTGTCTATAACTACTTACATTGTCTTCTTTGATCTATGTGATTCTCCATACTAAATTCATATGTTTTCCTTTTCCAGTAAATAGATATGGCATATGAGAATATTAAGCCCCTTGTTTGTGATAATAGAACTGAAATGGTGAAAGTTAGCAAATATTCTTGGGTTAGTTGGAATCCCATATCACTTATTAAATTATTATCAAGTTGGTTACAACGAGAATAACTGTTTTTGTTTTATATTCAGGCAGGATTTGCTGGTGATGATGCTCCCAGTGCAGTTTCCCCAACCATTATGGGCTGACCTCGACACACTGATGTTATGGTTGGGATGGCATAGAAAGATGCATATGTGGATCATGAAGCTCAGTCTAAGAGAGGTATCTTTACCTTAAAATACCCAATTCAGTATGTTATAGTCAGCAACTGGAATGACATGGAAAAGATCGGCATCACAGCTTCGTATTGCTCCTGAGAAGCATCCTGTGCTTCTCACTGAGGCACCTCTCAATCCCAAACCTAACAGAGAGAATATGACACAGATCATGTTTGAGACTTTTAGCGTTCCAGCAATGCATGTTGCTATCCAGGCTATTGTTTCTCTTTATACTACAAGTGGTCGTACTACTGGTATGTATCAGTTCTTGAAATCTAAATATTCTCCCTTCAATATGCACACAAGTAATTTCATTTAATTTCCTACCAATTTCTATTCATGACAGGTATTATGCTGGATTCTAGTGATGATGTAAGTCACATTGTCCCCATTTATGAGGGGCATGCTCTGACCCTTGCCATCCTTCGTCTGAACCTTGCTCGTCGTGACCTCACATACTATCTTATGAAGATCCTCACTGAAAGAGGTTACATGTTCACCACATCAGTTGTGAAGGAAACTGTCCATCACATGAAGAAGAAGCTTGCTTACATGGCACTTGACTATAAGCAGATGCTTGAGACTGGCACTGCCAAGAACAGCTCATCTGTTGAGAAGAACTACGAATAACCTGATGGACAGGTTATTACAATTGGACCTGAAAGTCCTCTACCAACCTTCTTTCATAGGAATGGAATATTCACTCAAGGACTTGAACATTCAGGATAACACCCTGTTGCCAAAAAATTCCAGTGTATTGGAGTGACATCATGTTGCTTAAACTTTCTTCTCTCCCTTATTATTTGAAACATGTTGCTATTTTGTAAGATGACAAGGCTTTTCTACAGAAGAATAAAAAAGGAGGTGGTGGAAATTTTTTCTAGCACTAATCTTATTTTGGATTTAGTTATCACCTTAAATTATCAGCCTCCCTTCTTCACAGATTGTATAGAAGAGGAAGCTCATAATCCATGTAGAAACATTACCTTACTTACAGTGCAATCATGAGATGAAAATCTGGTCCCAAATTTGTGTAAAATAACTAACAATCCTTTCACGCTATTAAATAGCCAACTAAATGACAACACGTGCATTGCACGTGCATCAACTAGCATCCTTACAAGCCTATATATATGGGACAGAGGTAGTATAAAAGAGGAGGATGAGTTTTACTGTTCCTAAGCCAAATAGCCAAGTAAGCCGAGCCGTTTCGAGTCAGCCGGTTAGTTGAGCCGTTTGGGTTTTTTTGCATTTTTTTTGGGTACCGCTATTTCCATCCACACTTTTTATATATACATCCACTTTTAAAAATAAAATTTTATTATATTTTAAATCATATGTAAATTTACTTAAATAGACATAAACAAAAAATACACTCTTCTCTCTAAACCCTCCCCCTTCTCTCCTGCCCCTGTAGATCAACTGTGCGCTCGCCCGGGGGTGGGAGCTCCGGCTCCCTCCCTCCCTTTCCTTTCCCCTCTTGTTCTTTCTCTCATTTGTGTTGCCTGTGTTTGGTTAGTTTGTGTTGCTTTTACTTGTGCTTTTTGTTTTTCCATTTCCCTTTACTACTTTGTCCTCTGGTTCTGGGCTTTCTCCCCCGGTTTCATCCTTCTCCTTCTTGTAGTTTAGTTTACTCTCAAAATGGATGTTTCGATAAAATATTGATAAATCTTGAATGATGATTTGCTAACAGCTTTTATTACATTTGGAAATTACTATGAAAAGTTTGCCTCGAAATATTGATTCAAATTTGGGTAGATGGTCTTCTATTAATAGCAAAGATGCAGAGATTTGGATGGAGTTTTGACTAATTGTTGCAATATTAGAATTTCATCATGTGGAATTATGTGACGAAGTATAGCCAGAATTGAAATAAAATGAAATGGGAAGATTTTCTTGATCTTGACATGTTATGGACTTGCAAATTGTCTCTTTATCTTCAATTCTTTTTTTTTTTGCTCTCAATTGCAGTTGATTTTTTTCACAAGTATTTAGAAAAGTTCCAATTCAGGAAGTATATTTGTTTAAGATTGCTTATACAAACTTGGTTTTAACTGGAAGGAATGATTAGTTTCTGACAGTAGGTGCATGCAAAGAGACGTTAGTGCCCAACCTAAAAAACTGGCGGTGGACAAGAGTATGATTTTAGGGATTGTGTGAATTTATAGTGTTAGGGATGCATTTAAAGTGGAATGAATATATAAAATTCATGTGGATGTACACGTATTTAAATAAATGAATTTAAGGGACAAAATTGAAAAATGACGTGGATGTAAATAGTATTTTTTTTAATTTAAAAATTTTGTAGTGGATGAACTTAGTGTGGGATGAATATATAAAAAGTGTGGATGGAAATAGCGGTACCCTTTTTTTGTTCGCCCTTTTTCAGTCGATTTCCTTCTCTTGTCTGACTTTCTCCCTTTTCTTTCCCTTTCCCCATTTTTCCACGCAACCACCATTCCTCATTACTCCACTCCCCCACGCGACGGCCATTCCTCCTGCAACCACCATTCCTCCTTCTTCTTTCCTTCATTCTCTCTCAATCGGTTTCTCTAGATCCTTCTTTCTCCCTTCTCCCTTTCTCGCGATTTCGCTCTTGGGGCCAAAGTAAGAAACCCTCGAAATCGTCTTCTCACATTCTTCACTCTTCCATAGAAATTATTGCAGATTCGCGCTTCGATTTTTGCTTAATGTTTATTTTTTTGGTTCGATTTTCGCTGTTAATGGTTGGACGAGAAGTAGAAGCCGCGACAATTCCTTCGTCGTTTCTCGGTTCCTTCGCTTCTTTTACGTCCGGAAGCAAGTTCAAATTTCTGTCAAAACCTCACTTTCTCGTCAAATTTTGTCGGAGAAGACCCACCACCGCCTCCGCCGCTTCTTCTCCCTCAAGTAAAGGATCATTATATTTTAAGTAAACACGCATTAATACACTCTTGATTGTTTTCTTGAAATATTAGTTACGAATTATTACGGATGGAACTGCGTCTTGCAAATCAAATTCGAATGCTTTTCGGAGGAGAGTGCTTATATGGCAATGGCGTCGTTTCTCCTCTCTCATGGCACCAATTATCCTGTTGTCGCTCGGTAAGTTTAAAGCATAACCTTAATTTTTACTTTATTTTTGAAGCTAATAGATATCGATTTTTGTTAGCAACTATTAATCTTGATTATGCAATAATGGGGAGCCGTATGCTATTGCTTTGACTATTAAATACCGAATAGGCCATTGGCCTTTTTGAGCCATTCGTATATGGTGAAAGTAGTTTGGGTGATTGGCAAACAATTAGTTATGAAGAGTACCTGCGAGTATTGTTAAGTGATTATAACAAAAAGTAAATTTAAGTACATCTTGCAAGTAATACAATACTTGATTATAACAAAACGGACATTTCTTTTCCAAAGTTATAGATTACACTTGTTTTTTCTGAAGAAAAGGGTAATTTACTGCAATTCATTTCTGTGCAGGCATTGAGTATCATTTCAGTTTCTCTCCTTGCAGGAAAAAATCTCTCATATTTTTCTCCATTATTTATCACTGGGGTGCTAGAGGTATGGAAAAGTTTGGGTCAGTTAGAATTGGAAATGAAGTTGGTTGATGCTATCTTTATGAAAAGAATATTTTTATTGCAGGCCATTTCTACAGACCTGTTGATGAACATATACATAGTGGGTTTGAATCAGCTGTCTGACATTGAAATAGATAAGGTTAGCATGAGAAATAACTGTAGTTGTCTGTGTATGAAGAAACTTGCATCAGTTTATAAATTGTTCTGTGAACGGAAAATTTAGTACCAACAAATATACTTCTTCCTGAAGATTTTCTTACATTACTAGAAGTGTACAGTTTTCAAATTTGAAGATTAAAATTAAATGTTTTAGCATTTCTGTTGCATAACAAACTTACCTACTGAACATCAGTTTTTTTTTTCACGCACGTAAGTTGAACAATGTTGATTGTTTCTATTTGTTGAACCTGTTCAAGTGGATGATATATAGTAATCTTGTCATATGTTTGACTTTTTAGAATGGGTGAGCTCAAATACGACGAGTTCTGCTTTTCATTTTTGAAGCTAAATACTACTCAATAACCCAATAGAAAAGAGGCATTAATTATTGAGGGTTGGCATTTAATACTACATGTAACCGGGAAAGGGGGATGACACAACAAATCAACCTAGCCATTCTATCAACAAAGGTGGGTTCTATTATACTTTCACTCCTAATGTTTACTTTTTACATTCTTTATACTAACAAGGACTCTGCTGTAAATTATCCTTTTCTAATGTTCAAAATTCAAATACATTTGTAGTTTGCGCAACTCGACCGCCTTCTTCTACTTCATAGCAACAATTGAAGGCATCTTTATTGTGTTCTATTAAAAGAGAGACATGCACTATAACCTTATATTCTTATTGTAGAAGTGGCAACTCATGTATGCTATCTTTTATAAGTTGCTTCCGTGACTCTTCAATGGTACTCTCTATCAATAATAGCTAAAACACTGGTATATCTTTATCTATTCAATATATGTGGGCTGTAATTTTTATGCTTCTAATAGAGTTTTGTTGTTTGTGACATGATTTTCCTCCTGGTCTTACTTTTTCCCTCTTTTTTTCCCAATGCTCTTAGTTTCCCTGATCCCTTGCCATATTTTTATTAAACTCAAATCACTAGCTTAATGTTATTGGTGATAGTTTCTTATAAAGTGTAGATGGTGATTTAGCTTGTGTTTTTGGAAACATAGATGAATGTTGTCCCGGCTATCCTCTGATTGCCTTTTTTCAGAATTGTGCTTTTATCCAAGGTTCCTATTCTGAAAGTTGTTGAATGTGATATACAGTTTTCAAACAGTTAAGCAAGGGGAAAATATCATTTAATAAACTGATGTTTGTTTCTATTTTTCGTTCTGAATGTTCGAGTTCTTACTTCTTTGTACTATAGACAGACCGAGACTAGAATAGTATAAAAATTATGAAAATATACCCCAACTGGAGAGGGCTCGGTGAAGGTAACTTTCGGTTTTACATGGTAACTGTCTGCCACCTTAAGTTTTTTTCTTCTCTTAAATGATGTATTATAACAACTACTTCTCATCATTTTTTTTTTAGGAATGCAAGCTAACTCGGAAAGATGGAGTCTTTTATGAATTCTGGTAGAACACAAGATCTGTGAAAATCAACTATCTTGCATTTTCAAGTAAGATGACGCTTTGAAATGTTTCAATTGACTTGTTGGTTTTGAATTCACTTCTAATATTAGGTGCAAGTGGGATTTTAGCTTGTCTACATACAATTTCTATAAATTTATTTCATGAATTACTTTTGGCTTTAACTGATGATTTATTTGCACACTATTTGGTGAAATAGACTTGAATATTGGACTTCTTTTGATATCAATTTAGATTATAGTATGTTGGGATTTTGGTCTTTGAAGAGTATCATGAACATAATGTGCTTATTCTTTTGATGGAAGCATCTATGTGTTGGATTAGACCTTTTTCTTATTCATCATTATGTCTGACATTGCAGTTGAGGAACTTGGTTTGGTCTACGTCAAAGCATGATGTTTACCTCATGTCACATTACTCAATTATTCACTGGTCTTCATTAAGTTCCAAGAAGACAGAAGTTCTTAATGTTTCTGGCCATGTGGCCCCATGTGAGGTGCATATTTCTTATGAGGATTGGCTTTCAGTCATTTAGGTTTATGAGTTTTATGGTTCTTCTCTGGCAATGATAATATATGGAGTTTAAAATGTGGATATACTTTCTTTTTCTGACAGAAACACCCAGGAAGTTTACTGGAGGGATTTACTCAGACCCAAGTTAGTACTCTGTCGGTGCGCAACAATTTATTGATTGCTGGGGGATTTCAAGGGGAGCTTATTTGCAAGGTAATTCTATCTCTTGAAGAATACTGCCGTTTGTGGAAATATCTGAGCATTTTTTATTTGTTTCAACCTTAGCTTTTGTTGTTAGTTTCTTCGAATAGGTGTTTATGAGATCAGCTACAAATGCCTCCATATGCAGTTGTTGATGAGGTAAGTTTGACTGATTGAATGAGTTGTTGAACAAGTTTTCTTAAGATTTCATTATTTTACTTTCCACCAATAATTATGAGGACTTTCAAATGATTCATATTAATGATGCTCGAATTTATATCCTAGCATCAGTTTTCCCCTAAGCCAGAGATACATGACTTTTTGAATTAATTGATGTGCTAATCTTTTTCCATGTTACGAGGACTTCCAATATCATTTTCCTTTTCCATCACTTTTCTTTTTCTATAGATACGGGTTTTCTAAAGTACTACTGTCGGTTAATGAGAACAAGATCTTGGATTAAACTAACTCCTTCATGCACTTTTCACATTTTCCCTTGTTGCTGCCCAGGAATCTAGGCATCGGAAGACACGGAGATAAGTTTGTTTACACAATCTATTTATTAGTTTTTAACGTACAAAGTATGATTCATGTGCATTGATACTCGCTAAATATTCTAAAACTTCACTATCAAGCATTTACCCATATGAATGAAAAACATTGACAGACAGCTAGGGGATCTACTGCGGCACTGCCCACCTATCTTGCCAATTTTATCATTTTCTTTTACCAATTTCCTTCTTTATTAAAAATGTTGGTTACTCCGTATGTTTACATAGCAGGATGGTGAAGATCATCCTTACGGGGGTATTATTACAGCAGAGGTAACAATTGACTTCATTATCATTTTTCTGATTCTATAAAATCATCTTCCACGATATCACTTAATACGGCATGTAAAAAGCAGAATATGTCAACAACGGTGTAGAATAGAAACCAGGATTCCCTATTCTATGAGTTCAGTGATAGCATATGTAAAATCCGGTCTTGCGGTTGTCGATTGGGATGGAAACCTGATCAAAAGGGTGTTCATATAAGAAAAATTGGTCCCAGTGCTCTAAAATTCAAAATTTTGAAACCATCTGATGTTATCCTTAGCTTTGATGGGATTGATATTGCCAATGATATGGAACAGGTGATTGAGACAATTCTGATGGCTTGTAGAGGGATAGATACAATTCTGATGGCTTGTATTCTGATAGATACAATTCTCGCATCCCATTTCATTGCCACCCTACACTTCTTTTATATGCACAAGTGTAAATATTTTCTGTTCTTTAAACTTTAACTCCAGTTAAAAAGAAAATTGTTGTTGTAGCTCATTTTAAATTTCTGCAAATAGCACAATGTAAAATATCAAGGAAGAGAAGCCTTACAATCATGATGGATAATATATGAATTTTCATCAGGTGAGATTTAAATATATCAATAGAGACATTGCATAATGACTGCTATTTGTTCTCTTCATATCATTTCTAAGGTTTTTATTCTTCTCTGTGGTTTGATGTGAGAACTTGCAATAAATTAAAACATGACTTGTAAATCCTTTAGTTAAGCATCATTAAAAATATGAATACATTAGATATTCCAAAGTACATATGCTCTTGTTTTTTCTGAAATGTCAACTTGAATTTGGCATGTGGACGTATGATTTCTCATGTATGTATCAACAAAATGCTTGCCTCTTTTAGATTTCACAATGTCTCTGTCATGCTATATATGGAGATGAGTCTTAAGTTTAGAAAGCATCTTCTATTGTTGTAAACACTAACTTTTTCTGGTCATTTTGCAATTCCATCTAAACATAGACTTGTGGGTATTTCTGATGTGGTTTTTCCTATTTTTGTTTGTGATTTTATGTAGAACTAAATCAGGGACGTTTAAGGAATGGAGAGGATAAATCCAGAAGGTATGTATTTCATCTCTTTTTTCCTTCAATACATAGCGTTCAGATTCTTCATTTTTTTTATATTTTTGGTTATTGTTGTTTTCTCCATTTCTTTGCCAAAAAAATGTGAAACTATGTTCTTGTGAAGACCAGTTCCATACAATATTTTTGGATCCTCAGCAATGTTGGCTATGTAACCTTCTTGCTGGTCAGGTAGAGTTTTAAATATGTTCATTGGTTTCTTGTCCGTCTTATTTGTATGTCTCAGTTTGAATGGGAAAAAAAGAGAAAAAATGGGGCTCAAACTTGAGCTTCATTTTCCTATTATCATTGATATAGAGCTCGAAAACTCTGGTAAAGGAGGGATAAAGAGCTCTGGAAACTCTGGTAAAGGAGGAGCTCGAAAATAAGAAAAATAGAGCTCTAAATAGAGAGCTTGAGACTGGTGAAAGTCTGTAGAGAAATAGGATATTATTTCTCTGAAAAGTAGAATTCTGGAGTTGTAGAATTCTGGGGTAGGGAGTGTAGATTGGGGAGGAACTAATCTGGAAATTCTTTCTACTGATTCATGTAATTGAATGTTAAGTTTTCTTGGTTAATAAGAAGCTTGAGGAAGAGGATTTTCTTCGTGTTACTCTATTCGTCTCTGTTTCTAAATACATTCTGTCTTCCCTTTGGTTATTTTTCTTGCTTGTTTTTTCATCTATTCTTCTCGTTTCGGTTTCCATTCTTTGGTGCATTTTCTTCTTGCAAATCTTGCATTAATCTTGAAATTTGGGAGGGGGAAGGTAAAGTGCCCAACAATTGAATATTATGTAAATATGCATTTATGGTTTGTTTTGTCAAAGGTTTTTCAAGGAGTTGAGTGAAGAGGAAAGAGATAATGCCGAGAAATTGATGGATTATCAAGTGCTTAATCATTTGCTTAGTTTATTTTTCTTTCCTTCTGCACAATTTCTCTCTCTGAAAGGATGAAATTCGTTAATAAAAGGGGATCAATTTTTGTAAATGAAGTGGAGATTTAAATAGTGTAATTTAAAGGATGTCTAAATATTCATTGCTTGAAACAATTCGATGTTATTTTTGCCATTGCTCAATTGTGGATTTACAAAAATTATAACGGTTATCGTGCAACGCACGATCCACACTAGTTTATTAAAATGATTGAGACATGTGTGCTACGATTTAAAAATTTGGACTGTGATGCACATTCTTGAATTATTTGGGATCTCAGTTGCAAAATTTCTCTAAAATTAATACAGTCCAGTCACTTCCCACTTTGTTTGCTAAAACAGCTTTGAACAATATATAAGCCCTTATTTGGTACATATTATTTCCAAAATACATTTTTCTATTTCTTATTTTCAACCATATATTTTTCAATAAAATAATATTTTACGCAAACTCTAAATTTTTTTCTTATTTTTTAACCACAATTTCTCCATTAAATCAATATTTCAAAATGCATTTAAAAAAAAAAAATGGGGCTCAAACAAATTTATAGAAGATAGGGGGCAATAAAAATATAGACAGAACGACGACTTAATTAAATTAGTGACTTCCATAAATGTGGTGGAGTAAGAAACAAATTTTTAATACGTCGGGATAAGAGATGAACTCTTTTTTTAACAGACAATACTACCTAATATGGATACCTCTTTATGTAAAATTATAATTCGAAATTACGGGAATAGAAAATTGAACAATGCTTATTTCTTACCTATAATAAAAAGATGAATGAGGAGGCGCTACAGTGATTAGTGTAGTCCTTTTTTGGCCCCTTTTTTTTGTAACTTTTGTGCACAGTAATAAAAAATGGACTTCTTTTGCTTCTTTTTTTTCCCTCCCGTTAGCCCCTTTTTTTCGCCCTTTTTTTGGCCAAAACTCATTTTGCAATAGTGAAAGAATTGGACACGCCACCCACCAATCAATACTTGTGTTTACTTCTTTAATTTTCACAATCAACGCTCTTCTCTCCTGATTTCTCTCTTGGTCTGAGCGTCTTTTGACGGGGGTGGGAGCTTCAGCCCTATCTCCGTCCCCTTTTCTCCCCTTCTGTTTTCTTTCTTTTTTCTGTTTTCCCGTTTTTTGTCTTTGTGGTGGGCGGTGATGGCTTGGGTGGAGGCAGGGTCTGGTGCGGTGTTGGGGCTTTGACCGGTGGCAAGCTGGGCTCTGGTTGGTTTCGGGCGGCGGCCGAGGTACGGCTGGGGCTAGTATGGCCAGGCTCCGGTTGTGGAGGCTGATGTTGCTCGTACGAAGAACTGGGTCCTCGTGTCGTTTTTGTTGTTTCCCGCGATGCCGGAGTTTCCAGGGTGTTGTCGTTGTCGGGGGCTTTCGCCGGAGGAGACTGTGCTTCAGGGTTTCGTTGATTTTGTGCCCTGTTTGGCTGTGATTGGGGGGTGTTTTTTGGTTTGTTTGTTTTATTTTGTTGGGTTTTGATTTGGGTTTGTTTTGTGTCGTTCTGATCGTGGTTTGCCGTTTTGCTGGCGCCGCTTTGGGGGTGGTGGAGAGGTCGGTGAGCTTGATAGTGGTGGTGTGCGCGCGGGTTTGGCCGGAGAGCAGGGCAAGCGTGGCTTGGCTGGTGTTGTGTGGTGGGTTTCGATTGTTGTGCTCTTTGGTGGCGGGAATCGGCGTGGGTACTGTTGCTGTCGGGGTTCTTGCCGGCGCGCCTTTTGGCTGGAGATACAGCAGTGGCGTGGATGATATTGGTGGTGTGTTTTGTTGGGGTTTGGTTGTTGTTTGGGGGTGTGTGTTTGTGTTTAGGTTTGTTGAGGTTGTTTAGTTTCTGTTCAATTTGTGTTGTTTGCTTTGTGTGGCCGGGATGAAGTCTTGACAATTTCCGCTTATGAGTTCGTGGAGGTGCGATAGTGCCGATGGCGTAGCTGACTTTTATAGGGTTGTGCTTGCCTTATTTAAGTCACAGATGTCCTTAGACTTCTTTGGCTTCGTTTGTTTCGGGTTGTGTATAGTTTGTGTCTTTTGTTTGTCTGTTTTCGGACTGTTGTTTTTTTGGGATTGTATTCCAGACTGTGTCTCAAGCTTTTTTAGCTTGTTTCGTCTGTAATCGGTTAATCCGTTATTCCGTTTGTTGAATGCAAGTTTCTTATCAAAAAAAAAAAAAAAATACTTGTGTCAGACTTCCCATCAATTTTAATATTACCGTTTGAGCAGAAATTCCCTTTTTGTCCTCATTTGAAAGTGTGTATCCGTTAATCCATTCCAATTTGAAGGGCATTTGCGGGATGTAATATAATTTGTACTGCAATGTGTCAAATCTGGCCCTTTTTTCCTGCTGCTGTCAAATAATGTAACGTTCGAAAAATGCACATGGGCCCACAACTGTAGAAAAATGGATGGAAAAAAATGGAATAGAATGGGGGTCAAACAAACGCGCTTTTTTCCTTTGTTTCTTTAAAGTTTTTTTTTTTCATTTTCTTTGTACTCTATGAACTGTACTGAGAACAGTGATTAGTTCCATTTCGATCAAATTTTTTTGTTTTTTTTGTTTTCGTTTATTTTCTAGCGTTGAATATGAATGATTAAAAAGAAATATAAGCAATGTTAGCAAAATAAACTTAATTGAATTTTTGTACATACGGGAAAAAAATGAAGACTCAAAAAAAATATAAACGAGCAACTCTCCGTACTGTGCGGAGTATATATATATGAACCATGCTATGGGTACATAGAAGGACACATAGGGGTTCACATAATGTGAGTGGAGGTAGGGCCCATGCTACAGTACCGTGGGTCCCACCCCACTCACATTATGTGAAACTTTATGTGTACTTCTATGTACAACAAGAATAACACATATATTATCTTACCTATAATAAAAAGATGAATAACAAGCCGCTATAGTGATTTGTGTGGTACCTTATTTTGCCCTTTTTTTTTTACCTTATTGTGGGGAACAGTGTTTAGAGCCATTTCCTCAATGTTCCCTTTTTTTTTTTTGGCGTTTTCTCAACTGCATGTTACTGTGCAAAGGATGGTGCCATTTCCTTTTTTTTTTTTTTTTTTTGCCATTGTCGTTTTTTTTCCTACCATATTTTCATCAATTAAATTATAACAACTGCTTCCTATTTTCTTCCTTTTTATGTTTTAGCTGAAGAAATTATAGCCGTGTATTTGCTTCCAAATTTCTCCACTTGTGGGCTCGTATTAATTCGTGTCTTAGAGAATTGCAATATTCAGAGGCCAATTATTTTCTTTCTACAATGCATGGACTTTGTTATTTTGAATGTAATATTATGTTGAATATCAATGATTAATGATTAAAGGGAGATATAAGCAAGATTAGCAAAATGAGTTTAATTGAATAAAATAAATTTACGTATGATTTTAACTTAATACAATTTTGATTTTATGTATGTAAGAGGAAAAAATTATGTGCTCGATCATGTTGCGGGGGTCGAGGGGGCAGCGCCCCTCGTGGGGGTTTGGGGGCAACGCCCCCAACGGGGATCGACCTGACCGGTCAGGTCGAGGGGGCTGCCCCCGAAAGGATTTTTGAATTTCATGTATATATGAAATTGAATATTTTCTAATATTTTTGAGTTAAATTATTAATAAGTGAAATTATATTTATAGTTTTTGTAGAATGTAAATCAGTATATTTTTTGGCCAAAAAAATAAGAAGGGAAGGGCAAGGGAAGGGAAGGGAAGGGAAGGGGAAAAAAAACAAAAAAAAAAAAAAAACCTAAGACTCCGCACGCAGAGGCATAACCATTTTTTTTTTTTTAACTTACGAATTTTACATTATCGCTAAATATCATTTACTATTTCCGTTACTTTTATTTTCACGCTAATAAAAACACAATAAATACAGAACTCGTGCAACGCACGAGTCACCGACTAGTATTTATACAAGTCGAGCCATTTGTGTGAGGATCATTTTCCATTACTTTTATTTTTCCTTCTTAGTCTCTTGTTTGGGTAGAGTAGAGTGCAGTTGATTGGAGGATTGGCTGTAATTTGCAAGAAGAGCTTTAACTGAAATATGAGGTAAAACTTAATTTTAGTAAAAGACTCGAGTCTAGAACTTGAAGCCAAGAAAATATTTGGACTTAATGTTCTACTTTTCTGTTTCTGAAATTTCTGGGATTAATTTGATTTGTAGCAGAGCATTGAAAACTATTCCAGTAAGTAATTTACTGTTATCTGGGGGTAGGAGCATTGCGATTAATGCTTTATTTTAATCAAACTTATTTATTTTCAAATATGAAGGCCTGGTGATCTCAAGCTTATCTTTTGTCTACGTGCCCTCTTAAGTCTTATGTTCCTGCTGTTTTTTGGTGTTCATCTGTTGGATGCTTCATCCAATTTCTTGGTTGCTTTAGTTGTATATCTTTTATAGATATTTCAACTTCTATCTCGGGTTTTTCCATTTCACTCCAGGCACAATTTACTCAACATGTCTGATCACCTTGGCAATCAGCCTTGGAGTAAGGAAACAACTTGTGGTTTCCTTCTATCCGAGCTACAGGTTGTCTTAAATTATATGTTCTTCATCATGTTTTGCTTAGTATGCATTTTGATAACTTAATTCCACCGTTGACAGAATCTCTGATTTGTGTTTCAAATTTGTTGGAATTAGAAAATATGGGATGAAGTTGGAGAGTCTGATAATGAAAGGGACAAAATGCTTTTTGAACTTGAACAAGAGTGTTTAGATGCATATAGAAGAAAAGTGGATCAGGCAAGCTGCTACCAAGCTCAGCTGCGGCAAGCAGTTGCCGACTCGCAAGCAGAAGTTGCAGACATTTGTGCGTCACTGAGGGAACAACCAGTTCATATAAAGCAGGTCAAAACTGAAAACAAAACATATTTTGGACTCTGTCTAAAATCTTCGTAGAATATTTGCAAGTATTTCATATGATTGATGACTAGGGCCACATTTGCTGTTTGAACAGAGTTCTGGAAGCCTGAAAGAAAGGCTTCAAGCAATTATTCCTCAACTAGAAGAGATGAAAAATAAAAAGAATGAGAGGAAGAGTCAAATTGCAGAGGTTCTGCAACAAATTTATAGCATCTCAAATGAGCTCTGCAGATCCACTGAAGAGAATCTCTACACTACGTTCATTGATGAGAGTGATTTGTCATTGAGAAGATTAGAAGAATTAAAACATCAATTACTTTTGCTGCAAAAAGAGAAGGTTATTTTCCATCTATCTTCAGTCATATGCTGCTGAGAAAATGAAGATACTGAAATGATGCTGTTGCTTTTAAGATATATGTACTGTGTGTGTAGTTTCAATTAAGCATTTTGTTTGGGAGAGATTTTTCCAAAAGTGAAAAATGATTTTTTGGGTAATGTATGGTTAAAAAGTAGGGAAAGGTTATGGGTCCCTTATAATGTTTGGTTGAAAATGATTTTGAAAATTCTCTCCTAAACAAGCCTTGAGCTTCGTATTATGTGGATGCTCTTTACTACTGTTAATAGTTTTGGCACTGACTTCTTCTCTAATCAATTTCCCATCTTCCACACAGAGTGAGCGTGTGAAGCAAGTTCTTGACCAGTTGAATGCTCTAAACTCGTTATGTATGGTTCTCGGGATGGATTTCAAATTAACAGTTCACGAGGTTCATCCAACTTTGGATGATGCATATAGCACAAAAAGTATAAGTGCAGACACAATCGAGAGGTTGTCTCTCACAATCAGTAAGCTTAAAGATGTCAAGACACAGCGCATGCAGAGGGTATTTGTATTTTTCTAATTTACGTTTCATGATAGCATTTTTGTCCTCCCTTTCTGACCCGTTTAGCATTTTCAGCTTGAAGATCTTGCAACCACCATGGTGGAGCTTTGGAGCTTGATGGATATCCCAGTTGAGGAGCAACAATCATTCCAAAATGTGACACGAAAAATAGCTGCTTCAGAAAATGAAATAACTCAACCCAACACACTGTCTTTGGACTTTATCAATAATGTATGTTAGTGATATTATCTAAGTAGTAAATTCTTTCAATTAGGTTCCGTAGGTGCTTCCACACTGTTTATATTTTCATCAGAGGTGGAATTCTGTGGTCTATGATGGTTCATTCCCGGAAGGAAAACATATTTATTGTTTCTTCTTACAGGCTGAGGCAGAAGTTTTGAGACTACAACAAATGAAATCAATTAAAATGAAGGAAGTTCTCTTGAAAAAGAGGTTGGTTTTAGAGGAAATCTGCAAGGTTGCACACATGGTTGTTCAAGAACAATGTGCAGTAGACCTTTCTGCTGAAGCTATCAAGTCTGGTAAGGGTCTTGTTTTTCTTGTACATTAACATAAATGAGTGGGTTTATTTGAATGAAAAGCAGTAGCAACCCTGTCATGTTTTGATGTTATTACCATGTGGCAGGGAAAACTAATCCAACAGATCTATTGGACCAAATGGAACTTCATATTGCTAAAGTTAAAGAGGAAGCTTTTTCTAGAAAAGAGATAATCGAAAAGGTGCAAAAATGGTTAGCTGCCTGCGAGGAGGAATGCTGGCTGGAGGATTATAACAGGGTTGGTTATAATGTTTAGTATGTGAGGTATTTTTACTTGATCCTCTCTCTTTATTTTAACATGTTTCTAATTTAGGATGGAAATCGCTATAACAGTGGGAGAGGTGCACATCTCATGCTAAAGCGTGCAGAAAAAGCTCGTGCCCTTGTCAACAAAATTCCTGGTACTTATATTCACATGTATTTAAGGTTTATTTTTAATTATCTTATGTCGAAAGTCTAAGACAGACTTGGAACAACTTCTGATCACAGAGATGGAACAATTTCCTTCTTCCATTTATTTCTTCTAAGATAGAAGTTAGTATAGAACTTGTCAAGTTTTCTTTTACTATTGGAGTATTGATGAGAAGAGTCGAAAACAATCTCTTTTTAAGCTTTTCGTTAGGGATGGCAACGGGGCGGGGTTCGGGGCAACCTCCCCCACCCCGCCAAGCAATTCCCCGTCCTGTTACCCGTTTAAGGCAGGACGGGGCGCGGCCCCGTTTAATTTTATTTTCTTTTTTTAATTTTTGATAATTTATTTTTATTACCCACATTTATTAAATTTAGACAAATAATTTTAGTTGTCATTTTCTATTAGAGCTAATGAAATTTCGTGAAATTTTTCATTTAAAGTATTGAATTCTAAAAAAAAAAAAAAAATTAAACTGGCCGGAGCTCCCGTTACCCATCCCCGGCCCAGGGCAAAAATTTCCCGTCCCGAATACCTGATTAAGCGGGTTATCCCTGCCCCGTTTGGGGCGGGGCCCGCGTGTATCGAGTTTGTCGGATTTTTTTGCCATCCCTACTTTTCGTTATAGTTTTTTGTTTCAAAATCATTTGTCACCTTTCGTTTGGAAATAATAATGGTTTTCATTTACTAGACTTATATTGGGAATTTACCAAGAGAACAGTTGGATCCATAGCATTGAATTTTAATCAATAAGTTGACTAAGAAGACTCCAATCCAAAAACATTGGGATTAAATGTATATTGATCTTTGATGTATAGAGGTCTTAAAGCAGCATCACCCTGTTAATGAAAGTTATGCCACTCAACATAGATGAACATGGGAACGTGGGTTTGTGTGCCATGTATCGTGAGTGGAAAAAGGAAGTCTGGCTTTAGTATAATGACTAAGCAGAGTAGCAGAAGAGGATTCGCTAAGCGAACCCATATAAATTTGAACTAGACTTATGAGTTGAGTTGAGGGGTAAAAAAGAATTTTTGAGATCCATGTAACATATGTTCTTGATTATGTGTTGTATGATTTATAGGCTTTGTTAAGTTCCCACTTCCACCCTTTTACACCATCTCACTTTTAAATTATTTAACTTGTTTTGGTTGGTATCAAAGCAATGCTGGAGACATTGAAATCAAAAGCAAAAGCCTGGGAGAAAGAAAGAGGAGTCGACTTCACCTATGATGGTGTAAGCACTTATCTTGATAAAAATCGGATAAATTGATCTTGGTCTTCTCTTAGGACATATTATCATATATTTGGCTTATATTTCCATTCCTGTATAGTTTATTCTTTGATTATACTTGTATCCAGGTTGGCCTTCTATTCATGGTTGAGCAGTATTGTGCACTAAATCAGGAGAAAGAACAAGAATGCCAAAGGCAGAGGGTATTTTAACTATTTGAAATAACTTTTTAATGCTTGATTTAGGTAGGAATACAGCAAAACAATGTGACTAAACACAAGTTTCTTCCATATGATTATGTAAAATAAGGACCAGAAGAAACTTCAGGGACAGTTGATGGCAGAGAAGGAAGTGCTTTTTGGGTCGAAACAGAGTCCATCAACTAGTGGGACCAAAAATTTTAGAACTTCAACTGGAAATGTCACTAGTAAGAGATTTTCATTAGGAGGGGCAGTCCTTCAAAACTCATATCCAGTGAAAACCTCTTTCCTGTCTGGTTCTCTTCCGAAGAGTAACTCTGTGATGCATCCCAGTTTACAAAGCCATCAGCAAAGTGGACATTATGCTCGTTCTTCAGGTAAACCTTATCTCTGAAAATTTTTTCATTCTCTCTTTTGTATTCTTTGACAGTTGAATTCGATTTTGAATACATGTCAATCATGCTACATAGACATAATCCTTGACATAATGCTACATGACAATCTATTATTGCATTGTTTAAAACACGATCAATTGTTTCATCCAATCACATTTTGCCAAACACCTATTATGTCCCTGTATCTGTCACTTACGTTCTGGCAAAGTAGCATTATTCTTGTTTTAATTGTTTAAACAGGCAAGAAAAACATGTCAAAAGTGCCGGTGAAGCAGCATTCCTCTACTGAGTCATTGCTGATTCGGAAACCCCTGTCTCCTATATTATCGTCACTGTCATCCAATATTGAGTCCATGAACATTCAGGGTCAGAATAGAGAACTTGGAAAGATGCAGAGTGTTTGCAGAAGTCCGGTGAGAACTCCAATGACTAAATTTTCTGTTTTTGACGAGAACAAAACCCCAAAGGTGATGCCAATTCCAATGCCTGCAACTCCTCCAACAGAGTCGACTTCCACAAACAGATACGATGGCCGTGACACTTTGCACTAGGGATATTAAAGATGTCCAGTATTCTTACTAGGATAGAAGCTGTTTTGACTTCCTAAAATTACCATTGAAATGACTTTCACTAGTTTGATCTATTAGTGTTGCAAAAGACTCGTTTTCAGAATTTGCCGACTTCCATTTTACTCGGCCATCCTGATATGAAGCTAATGATTTTTGGCTTCGGGACTATGATTCATACTCTTGATAGGGGGCACTAATATCAGCCTTTTTTTATTAGATGAAGGGGAAAAGTCAAAAATTTTCAAATAGAAATTTTATTAAAAGCAATATTAATTTCATGAACGGCCACTTGCTGCTCCTGGGTAAAATTTAAGAAAATGTAGACATCAAAGCTGCAGAGACAAATGGTGCAAACATTAAGAGAAATAATTGGAGCAAATGGAGAGACAAATGGTACAAACATTAAGAGAAATAATTGACAAAATCAAGTAATCATAGCTACTAATTAGTTATTCCAATATGTGACAACATCACAGGCTGATGCAATCTATAGATTGAAAAGAAGTACTAGTTCTTGAAAAGTTCCAAACAGTGTTCTTGATCCAAATTCCGGCTCCAGAACTTTTTGTAATACTCTGCATATGTGAAACTTCTATAAATGGTTGGAGATCCATCGCTCATAAGTGGCTTTGGAGCACTTATTACTGCACTATCACATGGGCAGAGGAAGGAAGCCACTGACATTCTTGGTTTATCAGCATTCACCACAGCTCGATGCCAAACACTTTTGTACTTTCCATTACTCAGCGCCTAGAGAAAATTATTGTTGATCGTGATCCACATCCAAAAGTAAGCAAGTTTCTTATAGTTGGATAAATAATCCATTTTTCACAATGTAGACAATCTGTAAACTCACTTCATGCCACTGAATTCCATTTTTATACTTTAAAGGGGTACATTATCATGTTGTGCTGAAAGTCAGAACTTAGAAGTTTGCTGACGGTAGATTACATGGTATGACTACTTAAGTGCCCTGAAAATTGAGTACACCCAAGTGCCTTAGATTCAGAAAAAAGAGTTGTTCGGAGTACTAGTTATATCATTGGATATTTAAGCTTCTGTATAAAGAGTTGCCTTTCATGAGCACTTCCCAAGGCTGAGGGTATTCTATTTGAAACCTACTGGCCTATTAAACAAAGATGAGTTGATATGGTGCTCAATTTGTTATTTTCTTTTAATTCATTGACCATATCAACTCATCTTTGTTTAATAGGCCAGTAGAAATGTATCAACAGCTCGAGAATTGACATTGGCATTTCATGTCAATGGTCTATCGAGTACGCGTTTGGCCGAGCTTATGAAGTGTAATTATAACTTTTTATTAATCAAAATTGAAAATAAGTTACTTCTTTCATTAGTAAAGGTAGAGGTATTATTAAAATAAGTTTTTTTTAGTCAAAAGAAACTTAGCGGAGCAAGTTTGAAACATTTTAAAGCTTGACCAAACATGCTCTAAGTTTATAACTTAGATGTTCTGTATCTTTTGCCATTCTAACAAAAGATTGTATAGCTTAATTTCCAGGGATGTGGCGTACCTGGAGTTGATCGCCAACGTTGATGACAAAAGCATCCGGGTGGGGTTTTACTGCTAACCATTTACCATCCTTAAGAACCTGAAGGCCTGCTACTTGCGAATCTTGAAGTAGAATTGTGAGGGCATTTGGATCTGTATGTGCCGGTAATCCATAAGTCAATTCTGGTTCGGGGCAAGCTGGATAAAAGTTAACTGCCATATGTTGCCCTTGTTCTCCTAATACATTCTTTAGGTTGTCTATATTTAATCCTAGGCTCTCAGACATGGCTTCCTGCAATCTGAATCCAAGTTGTCGAACTTCCCTGCAGTAATTGCTTACGATATCCCTACAAATGAAAGGACCTATGCATTCATATTGTTTTTTTCCAATTAAAATATGAATTTTCGCATACATTAAAAACTAATGGTGTTTAATAACTAAAATAAATTAAAGTTCAGCTAATGATCTTTAATTTGTGATATAGAGAACAGTAAACTTATGTTATTAGAATCTAATATCACTTTAAAAAGTCTAGTCTTAACCTCAAAATTATCCCGCAATGCCCAAAAGCAGTGAACGCTTTGAAAATTTTTCCATTATTAATCATTATAATTGCTAATGTTGTTGCAGCTCTATCTGGCAAAAAGTTCAAAAGAACTTAGTACTCAACTAGCTTTATGTAGCCATTTTTCAAGGTCTACATGTTTTTATTCTTGAAACACAACTTCCTAAGTGAATAAGCCCCTGCTTCACTCCCATTATTGGCGAAAAAGGTATTTTGGAATAGTGATTTTTTGGAAAATGCGTGGTTAAAAAATAAGGAAAGATTTCTGGTTTACGTGAAATTATTTTATGGAAGAATGTGTGCTTGAAAATGAGTTCTTAAAAATATGGAGCCCAAACACGGGCTAAATAAACATTCTAATGAAATTCCATCAATAATGCTTTTTGTCATCTGTTAATTTCCAATAACTGATTTCATCATCTCCTTTTTATTTTCTTTGTGGAACTAGTGTTACAATAACGAATTCTTATGTTGAGAATTAGAAACACTAATTTAATTCCTTAGAGAGCAATCAATTTACAAAAAAAAATAAAAACACACAAGATTTATAGAAGTTCACATTAATGTGAGACTACGTCATCTTCCTTAAGACTTAAAAAGTCATCTTCCTTAAGACTTAAAAGAGGTTCGTCATAATAGTTATGCTCCACAACTTAACATCGCAAGCCTCGAGAAAGCATACAGATTTAAAATCAATCTTTCCATTTATATCAAAAAATTTGAAACATATCTCTCTTCAGCTTGTTCCATTAGTTAGATTATTAGTTTCGATCCAAGACACTACAAATTCTTCTATATCTAGTTGCAAGGTATTCCATAAAAATTTCATAATAACAGAAAGACATCCTTCAATATTTCCTTTTCATTTTTCAGTAGTAACAAGTGTCCTATATAGATCATGGAATAACTGGATTAATTTTCTACTACTTCACAATTATTATCATGCAAAAGCCAAGGTAATAAACTCATATGACAATGACTAGAAAGAAATATTAAGTTCAAAATAGAAGATTGAGGCTACATAAACATTATGGACAATTGGAACGAACCAGAAAATAAGTGATGTGAGAAAGCTGTAGCCTTACTTGAAAGAAGGGGGAACAGAAGGCCACTCAGGCACATATTTCTCCAATGGATAACAGTGAAGCCTGAGATAATCTCTCCAATTGTGAACAGTCTCCTTCCTAACGTTAAAACTTGTGGATAACCTCATAGTTTTTGATGGGTCGTCGGAGTACAACTTCATTTTCTCTTCCACTGGTAAACTAAAGAAATCATAAGCGACCGCTAACATTTTCTCCATTGACTCCTTTGATATTCCATGATTGATCACCTGATACGCAGTCATGAAGTCCAATAATTAAAGATAATGAAAGTTGTAATATATGTATATGTCATGCTCTTAGTGCCAGTCCATGAGCTGGTGGCCAAAAAGATGATCGAGCATAGATATATAACCTGGAAGAAGCCATACTCTTGACAAGCATCGCCAATTTGTTTAATTATTAGACTTCTATCTCCATAACCCAAGTCAATTACAGGAACATTCTCGCAGTCAGCAACTTCAGATAGTTTTGGTCTTTCAGATTCTGGACGGATATAACTACTGGGAAGGCTTGAGTACCGGATTCCGCTGGAGATAACTTTCCCTTCCATGGAACCCGGTCCCAAACTTACTAAAGAAAGAGGAAATAGCCGTCAGTGGTGCAACTTTGATATGAGGCTATGTCAGCTTCAAGGAAAACGCTGAGTAGATAAACGTCTGCTACTCAGATTCAACATCTGATTGACTAATAGAACTTTCAGAAATGCCATTGTGAGTTCTCATAATAATGGGTGCCTGAAAATTTTAACCATGTCAGTTTTTCTATGCAGACAACAAAGAAAAGAGTGGAAGTCAGAGAGTATGGATACTAAAGATTGGAATTTGTTATTCTATTTTATTAGTAAGGCAAATAAAACCAAAACAAAAAATTAAGCTTTAGCCCCCAATAAATTTAAGGTCGATTGTATTGATGTTTTTCATCCAATCAGCACTGGTCTTTTACAGCCACCAATCTATGTCTCTCTATGCTAACTTGTTTTATTGGGATATTGTTTGTGAATTGGAAGGTTTTCACAAGACAAGCTCCAACCATTTTTTTGGGTTTTATTATCATTTCTCAACAGAAGTAGAGAAAAAACACATTTTTATACAAAGCAAAACATATGCACTTGAAATGTTTGCTCCATGACAAAAATCAGCATAGAAATCTTAAAAAGCAGCAACATTGCATTATATTTCTCAAACTATAAGAATACCATAGGAGAGAAACTTGCCGAACTAACCACTACTCCACACTGACAATCATTGTGACAACTGGTATCTTACTAGGAGTTTGATGTCAATAGAAATACTAGTTACAGAACGTTTACCTTTTTTTTGGACCAGCACATGCTTGGCTGAACCTGTTTTTTAAACTAACATAAACGGAGCATATTTTATCCAATATTTATGTTCAATGAATACACAGCATGTGTGCCGGAACATATCAAATGTCACGTATAGCATACACCTTCATGATAAAGATAACTTGGGTTACCAAAATAAAATTTAAAATCACAAAAGTAAGATGTATTCTCAACTTGTTAAGTGAGCTTTTTGATTGATTAAAGTCAATTTTGTTACCCTTTAACAATAAAAACAAACTACGCCATCCATCTTTTAGTGTAACAAAAAGCTTTACTTCTTTCTCATTTAACATAGACACAACTTCCTGCAAATTCATTAACCATAAATTGTTCCTCAATCAAAGCTCAATTCAAATTCAAATTCAAATTCAAATCACCTAATCAAGACAAAACTAAAGCATTTTACAGCAATTCAAAAGCTAGCAAGCACCCACAAAGAATTAGTTAATGTTTGTGTGTGAACAGAGGTATGAGGAATAAAGAGAGAGAGGGAGAAAGAGGAACCTAGGGCACTAATCTTCTTCCATCAAGCACTTCATCCAAAATTAGCTCATCCTTCAGTCAAATACGTCACAGAAAGTAACCAAATTCTCTAGTTAACCCAATACTAGAAGAAAACACAATCAATTCAAATATATATACAGAAATTATAAAATAAATTTCAGTTACCCAAGAAATTATCAATCGCTACAATCATAAAACGGTGACTTCACCCATGCTTACGTCAACGCGTAGATTTCTCGCTGAGGTCAGCCCCACCAACCCTGTACATATCCCCTGTTTGAGTAGCATTAGCGATTGAGTATTGCTTGGGTTATAGAAGTGGGGCTTCACAGAAGCCCCCACAAATCACACACAAAGGGGGCGGGAAAAATTTGAACCAACTTTTCATTAAGCGGTCCCGCATCAGGACCCGGTAAGAGGTATGTGAACCGATCATCTGCACATTTGGCTTAATCCCATTCCGGCCTGTTTGATTTTTCAATATTTTCCATGGAAAATGAAAAATAAATTCCATCTTCCACAAATATGCACAATATTTTTTTGGCATTTGATTTTCTCACACGATGGGTTTCTTGGTAATTGAGGAAAGCCATTTCCCGGAGGTTATATTTATTTATTTATTTTATATTTTATATTTTTTTTTGTAATAGAAACAAATTCCATGAACAATTGTGAAATTTTTTTCCCTTTAATGGACAATTTTCATGAAAAACAAAGTTAAACGAATATCAAAAGATCCAAATTTTCAACATTTTACAGGTGAAAAATTATACAAATCAAATACAATTAATTGACAATTCTCAGCAAAATAATTTTAGGCAATTCAATTCCCTGGAATTCATTTTCTTTCCACCCAAATTTCATTCTTGCAATCAAACGGACCCTTAGTGATTGTCAGTGGACGTGAGATCAGTGACTGACGCCACCCTCATGTAATCAGCGCAAATTACAATCAAATTGTTTCTTGAATCATTGAAACAGGTTGGTGGCACATGGATTGATGCTGAGCACGCTAATTTAGTAATTTTTTTTGAATTATGCTACACTTAGATAATCACACGTGTGAACACCGTTATGTAGTCACACTGTCACACGTGTGAACATTATCATGTACAATGTATTATTACTGTTATCTCGCATGAATGTGGACATCATTATGTACAATAAATTATGTACGTGTAGTATAACCCTTTTTTCTCCTTTTTTTTGTTCTATTTCCGTTGTTTTCTCGTAAAGAAGCAAACAATTGAATAGATTGTGTCGAAAGTGCGCAGTACCAAGGGCTTTGCGAAGTATCAACCTTGATTTACAAATAGCAAAACTCGTAGTACCAAACAAAGATTAACGTGGTGTGATTTGACTCACACTTATTTAAGGTGCGGTTCATATACAATAAACTCTCCATTTTATAAAGATAAATTTACATTTCCTTTTTATCAATCCCAAATTATGTCACTTTCATTGTTGAGAGTATATAAGATTTTTTTAATTTTCTAATATGCTCATAATCATTGTATTTTTTATCAATAAATATGAGCTACTTTTATTTAAATTATTATTTAATGGAAGAGTATATTAGAAAAATTGTAAGGGTGCATTCGATTGCAAGCATAAAATTTGCATAAAAAAAGAAATTATTAATCAAAATGTATTTAATTGGTTTAATTTTCAATGCACAAATTATTATAATTGTCCGCTTTTATTGGTGAGTAGATGAGAGTGAATGTGTGTGTGTGAATGTTTGAAAAATAAAAACATACCCCTCCCTAAAGAAAATGTTTTCATTTTTTATGGAAATATTGTCACATGACCAATTTTTGTAAAATATTTTTCATGTCAAAAAATATCAATCAAATACTTCAAAAGTGGAAACTTGGCTGTCAAAAAGATATTTTCATGAAAAATAAAGCCACAACTACATTAATATTGTCATACTACTATTATTCAATATTTATTTAAACTCTAGATGAACAATATTATTCAACTTTTTATCTCCTAGTCCTAGTTAAATTTTTGAATGTGGCATGTTGTATTTTCTCAACAAAATGTGAAGACGGTAAAGCCTATAGTATTGAGGTATTAAAAAATATGTTGATGTCTTCTCAATTATATAGAAAATGCGAATATGAGGATGTAAAAAATGTATTTGAGAGAACTCATTCACGGGTATGTCAAGTTGCCCAAGACTCGTGAACCTTAAATTGTCTTGGAGACATTATAAAATAAACTTGAACAATGCTCTTGAGAAGTCTTCGAATTGCACTAATAGGGGTGAATTCCTCCACAAATTTCCAATCATTTATTCTTAACTTTCTATTTGTTACACCTATGCCCGAACTTCTTAACATTGTGCAGGCACGAGGGCAGATCCAAGGTTGATCAACCGGAGGGCTTGCAAAGATAACTTTGACAGTACAAAAATGAAATGCAAAGACAAAAATGAGAGCAAAGTGATCGTTACCCTTAAATTTGCATATTTGACTAAAGTACCAAAAATATGCAATACAAATACTTTAAAATACTATTTAAGACCCAACTTTACATTTCCTAGAAAGAACAAGCTTGTAAGTGATGAACTCTATGACAGTCCAAGAATTACAATATACAGATTCAATTAAGAAATCAAATTCTCAAAATTACATGTACAACTTGTAATGACTCGAAAATTTGTCATAATTTAAAATTCAATTATTCAAATCAAGTAATGTCAAATAAATTTTATCTAAATTAAAATCGGAGTTTACGGGAAAGAAGTAAAATCATTAAACTCAATTTAAGTAGCCATCTTTGAATAGCAATTTCAAGTTTGCTGTTCAATGGATTTAATATTGAAACATGCATCACATAATTTTCGAAACGATTCCAAAAACCTATTCTGGCGATCAATAAATAGAGGTGAGGTCCTCAAATTAGATTTATTAAACACATTTTGTACAATCATTTTTAACTTAATATTGCGACCTCATATTTAGAAATTTCTCAAATTGAAATGTGTGTTGAAAAGTAGCCATGAGTGGTTCAGAAAGTAATCAAGAACCATTTAATAACGTTCGAGAATTATATGTCAAAAACGACCATCAAACTGGCTCAGCGAAACGACCCATTGCAAAATTTTCTTTGTTTTTTCTATGGGAGTTTTGTTGTGCTTGGACTCACCCCTGCATCTATTGAAGCTGCCAGATATACATCAGCTCGATCAGCTAGTTAGAAAATGATTCCATTTTTTCTGTATTTATAGAACCTTCATTGTACATTTTATACACGATTGAATGAATACATTTTTAGCCTTATCTTAATTCTTCAATATCATAATTTTGTCATTCCAAATCTGATATGATATCAGAGATTGAAATGGATGAATCAAATACTCCCACGGATGCAAACATTAATCCAAATTGTACTCAAAATCCTCAACAAATTGATGAAAGGAATTCAAGTATTGTTCCTCATGTTCCCACTCATCCCAGCAGTCCCTACCACATTGGCAGCAATGATGGAGGAACATTTATGCTGGTTACTCATGTTCTGGACTCCAACAATTATTACTCCTGGACTCGTTCTATAAGGAGAGCATTAAAACTGAAAAAAAACTAGGATTTATTGATGGAACTCTATGTGAACCAAAGGATCCCAATGATCCATTGATAGAACATTGGCTTAGGTGCAATAATATAGTCATAACGTGGATGCATAATACCATAGCGATTGACATGAGTAGCACGATATATGCAGAGACGGCTCATCTCATTTGGCTCAATCTAGAGCAGCAGTTTTCTCAACAAAATGTTCCACGCATATTTGAAATTAAAAAGGATATCACCACCTTGATGCATAAAGAAGATTATGTGAGCACTTACTACTCCAAGCTCAAAATTCTTTTGGATGAGCTATTGAATTATGAAAGTATTCCTAGCTATACTTGTGGAGGTTTGAAAACAGTGATTCAAAACCAGCAAAGGGACTTGATCATGAAATTTCTAATGGGGCTGAATGAGAATTACAAGGAGATTAAGGCTCAAATTCTACTGATTAAGCCACTTCCTAGCCTGAATGAGGTATACTCTTTGATCCAACAAGAAGAGAAGAGACGGGAAATATCTAGTCCAAATCCTGTTAACTCGAATCATATGGCTTTTCTAAGCAGGAAACTTCAGAGAGGGAAGAAACCAGATCTTCTCATCACGGAAAAGAGACAAATATTATTGCACTCACTGCAAGATTGCAGGTCACTCCCTTGATAGATACTTCAAGATAATTCCAAACAGACCACTATGCTCTGATTGCCAAATGTCAGGACATTCAGTAGATAAATGCTACAAGTTTCATGGATTTCCACGAGGGCACAAGTTCAGTGACAAAGGGAAATATGTTGTCCACATGGTTTCTACAAGTTCAATACCTAATCAAGAGGTAGTGAAGGACAAAGGTCAAGTATCATTGAGTCAGGAGCAGTACTAGCAGCTGATGGCACTCCTCAGACCAACAACAATCTCACAACAGCTAGCTTCTTCATCCAACAATACTCAAACACTTGTTAAATCTTTCCCATCAGATGAGTTCAATCATAAATTATCTGGTATACCACTAATTTTGACTACATTTCATCACAATCATGGAAACCTTTTCGAAACACCATGGATTCTAGACACTGTAGCAACAGATCACATGATTTGTTCTATCTCCATTTTTAAATCTATTCAAGCTAAAGTAGCTTATTTTGTAGCTTTGTCAAACGGAGAAAATGTTCCAGTCAAACATGTGGAAACTGTCAAAATATCTGAATCCATAATTTTGCATTCCTAACTTTACCTTGATTTCAGAAAGAAACTAGCTCAATCTTTAAATTGTTGCCTTATTTTCTTTTCTAATTACTGTTATATCCAGGACCTTTTGACGTAGAGAACAACTGGAATGGGTGAGGTGAAAGATAGATTGTATCACATGGTGAGGAAATCACTTTCTTCTTCAGCTTTGTCAGAAGTCCTCAACCAGTTCAAATGCATGTCCTCTTCCTCTACGTCTATTACTAAAAATCATAAGGAATATGTCTGTGTCACTAAAGATTAGGCCATTCTTCATATTCTAACTTCAGCTCTGATGGAAATATTCACATTCATGCATCATCTAGTATCAATCAATGTTCTATATGTCCATTAGCAAAACAACATAAACTACCATTTGGTATTGGTCGTCACAGGACAGGAGAATGTTTTGAGTTGATCCACTGTGACATTTAGGGACCTTGTAATGAAATCAGCAGGGATGGTTCTAAGTATTTTCTCTCTATTGTTGATGATTTTAATAGATACACATGGATCTATATGCTAAGTTTTAAATCTGAAGCTACCATAGCCCTACGAAAGTTTTGTACAATGGTTGAAACTTAATTTAAAGCAAAGATCAAAACCATCAAAACAGATAATGGTGGAGAATTTATCATGACAGATTTTTTTTAAAAAAAGGCATAATGCACCAAAGAATTTGTGTTGAAACACCAGAACAAAATGTTGTGGTGGAAAGAAAACACAACACATCTTGCCTTGAGGTTTTAAAGTGGCCTTCCCTCAAAATACTGGAGTGATTTTGTATTGACAGCCGTATATCTAATAAATAGAACACCAACACCTATTTTAAATCACAAAAGTCCCTTTGAAATTTTGTTTCAGATCATGCCAAATTATAGCCACTTAAAAACCTTTGGATGCCTAGCTTTTGACACTACCCTTATCAGTGGAAGACACAAGTTTGATCATAGGTCTAGGGAATCTGTTTTCATTAGATATCCCTTTGGAGTAAAAGGGTACATGTTACCAGATTTAAGAACCAATAAACTTTTATCTCAAGAAATGTAATTTTTCATGAAAATTTCTTTCCTTTCAAAAACATCAAATCCAACAGCTCTACTCCCTCAACTTATTTCAATCATCTAAGTTTTACACAAAATCATATTATTTTTAATGATCATATAATCTCTGTTTCTGATAATGTTCAGCACGCACGCTGAGCATAACACTCCAAATGATCAACCATATACAGAATCTTCCAACCTCCATGAATACACCAATAATGACATTCCTGAGCCTATCACCGATACTTTGGAACCAAACCCTCTTATTATAACTCACCTGCCCCTCAGGTCCAGCATAATTCGCAAGACTCCTCATTACTTGGAAGACTTCATGTGTCAACAGGCCTCTTCACCTCTCCCATTTCAGAAGTTCAACAGCAAAAAGAAAGATGGTATGACAGGTAGTAATTTTCCTCTTAAAGATAGCATTTCCTATGAAAAGTTATCCACACCTCACCGTGCATGTGCAACTTCAATAACCAATCATTCTGAGCCTAAAACTTACCAAGAAGCCATTACTTCTCCTGAATGGCGTGCTACCATGAAAGCTGAGATTGAGGACCTAGAACTCAATGATACTTGGGTATTGACCAATCTACCGTCTAATAAAGAGGACATGCCCCGAGCAGGCTTGTGATCTTTTTTTTAAGGCATCAAATTCAAAAAAAAATTTAACAATATAATTATATGCAATCTTGAAGGAACTGTTTGATGGTTCGTGATAATATAATTATGACTTGACAATACATTGAAAAATATTAAAAGAAACGTTAGCCGAGCCTGCATTTCAAGACACGGGTTGACTCAGGCTGAGCCGATGTGAAAAAATGAGGCTCGACTCGAGCCTCAATTGAAATTTTTTCCGAGCCATGGGCTTTCTGAATCAACGAGCCAACTTGACATCATTACATACATTTCTGTCCAAGGGAAAATGGATGTATTGGGATTTTGGAAGACTTTGCATTTTACAAGGACAGGTCTACGCGTTTGATAGGGAAAAAAAAATATTTTTTTAGTGTTGAGTATTAAACTCTAAAAATATTTTAAAATTTTATTTATTACATTTTTATTGTTCATTTAAAAAATTAAGATTTATAATATATTGCCTATGTTTGAGTTTCATTTTTTTGAGATTAGATTTTGTAAAGAAAATGGACCTTTGATAAGTGTATGGTTAAAAAAGGGAAAAAATAATAATAATTTACGTGTAAAATTATTTTATTAAGAGTATCTCCAATAGACTCTTTAAACATGAGATACTCTCTATTTTAAAAAGTCAACATTTAAAATCATACTCATAGAGAATCTTTAAATTAACATTTTAATTTAAATAGTGGTTTTGGTTCTCCAAATTTAAAGAGTTAAATTTACTCTCTATAATTAAGTGCATTCAAAGTGTTTCAATTTTCAATGTTGAAAAATAATAAAATAATCTAAAGAAAGCTAGTGAAAATAAAAGATAAAGAAAAATAATAAATATTTTTTGAGAGTAGTGAAATTAAGTGTTAAATATAGAAATTTTGTTGGAGTATTTCAAAATTTTAACTCTCTAAATGTATAGATACTCTCCAAATGATAGAATATGTTTTTTTGAAAATAGAGAGTCTTTTGAAGATATTTTAAGAAAATATATAATAAAAATGAGTTTTGAAAAAATAAATTCCAAAAAATTAGAACTCAAAGCTGGAATGTAATGATAAGATTTGTTTAATGTATCGAATTTTTTTACAGAATTTTTTACCTACTACTCACAATGGAAATATGGACCACATTATCAGAATTTTAAATACACGCGAGCTCCACACATTATGTGAGGGAGGTAATTCATTACGTACAAACTATTATGTACAAATGAATTAACCTTTATAATTTTGCACATGCTTTGTAAGGACAACAGAGAAAATTGGGGCTGTTTTCTTTGAGAGGTGCTACTTGTACATTATGAATGCCATAAAGGCATCCATAATGCACAAGTGGAGGCCCCTCATTGAGGCCTCGGCTGACGCGGTCATGCATGTACAAGTAGATAAATTCATTTTCTTTTGTCTTCTACGATACTTGAGACTTTATGGAAATGGGAAGCCATGATTCTGACTGCGTAACAGTTTGATTGGTGGAGAGAGGCCATCATCAATGATTGAATATATCTATGCCTTGTTTGGCCCAATTTTCTCCAAATAATTTTTAATAAAATAATTTTCCCGTGACCCATCATTTTGCCTACTTTTAACCTATGTTCTAAAAAAGCTCACCTAAACTACACCTAGATATCGTCTAAACTTGAAATTCGGGCAAAGCTCACCTAGACTTTTTCTTTTTTTATTCCAATTCTTAAACGATTTGAATTTTTTCCCTTATCTCTTTTGTCTTCCCTAGACGCACTTTATTAGTTTTTTTGTTAATTTTTTTTTTCTATTAAATCAAGCAAAACAACACCCCACATTATGCCACCGCAAGTATTTTTTTATGAAAAATTAGAAATCCATTTTAAAAAGGATATTCCAGTATTATTTTTCATATCTTCTAAGTTGTCCCTACAACTGAATTGAGAAGAGTCATTTTCTCTTTAGTTTCCATCACTCATTTTCCTTCCAGCTTGTCTCATAATTTTAGTAATAAAGATTTTTTATTTTGGAACATCATTGAATTTAATTAACGTTCCAAAATTTATATGAATATTATCAATTAAGTTTGAAGTAGTTTTGTTTGTGGACTAGTTTCATTCTTTTCCGTATGAATTCATGACTTTTGAGTACGATTAGTTTTACATCAACCCCCAATCAAACACAATGAATATGAGAGAGAGAGAGAGAGAGAGAGAGAGTGGGAATATAATGAAAACATTTTTTTGTCACGAGTTTCCTTTCTACTTACTTTTCTCTGTAAACAAATGCACCCTTAGTCACTTTCATTATTTTCTAGAGAAATTATTGAATTATAAATTCATGAATAACTTACAAGTTTATGGTCAACATCGTAAAAAAAAATAAAAAATAAAAAATTAGTAGCGTTGGAAAGAAGAAAGGAAAATAATGTGTTTTCTTATGAATCAAAAAACGCATTGATCTCTCACTTTGACGGGCCACGTAGTTTTGTTTGTGAGTTGATCTCATTTCTCAAGCGACACACTCCAATGGAGGACTTTTATATTTTCTCTATTCAATAATTAATTCATCGACTAACTCAAAGGTTCGCTTAAAAAAATGTTTTGGGTGGTTGGGTTGGGGCCTCTAGAAAGTGGACATGATTGTGCAAAGAATCATGTTACTATGGCCAAGATGTAATTTTTGACAGTGGCATTCTATAATTGGATTGTTTAAAACACAATCAACTTTTCTATCAAATAATATCTTACCAACACCCATTATGTCAATTATCCGAGTATTTGTCAACATCTTTCTGACAAAATATCTTTACTCTTGTTCTAATTTCATCTTGTGGGCATCGAACCATAAGTGGATTCTTCTAACTTTAATTTGTTATAATTAAATATTGAAATTAAGTGTTAATTACTTTGTAAGCCATGCTACTAAACTTAAGGTCCCAATCCTCCGTTAGTCCCCGTTTCCAAGTTGTATGCCACACAATTATGTCGTGGCTATGAACTTGGAAAGGAATAGAGCTCTGCATAGAGTTCATCACAAGACTTATCCTCGATTTTTAAACACGGGTTGTTTTTATGAGTACAATCAGACATGATTACATAGCACATTTGCAGAAGATGAGACACATCAAATTACTTTTAAATTTTAACGTTGACGTAGAATCAATTGCGATGTTAAGTTTAGTAGCGATGACTAACAGAGTGACTAACATTGAAAGTTAATTGAAGATAAAATTGAAACAAATTGAAGTTGAGGGATCCCACTTGAGCCCAACTTCAATTTCATTGAAAATCCAGTGACTGTAAATGAATTTACTAGCGATTATAATGAAAAGTTAAATATCAATTTGTTCATTTTTAAACGAGGAAGATTTGAGCGTCCAATAATGCAATTTTTCCTTCTTAACTTGCAAGTTATGGTCAAGTCTTAAAAAGTAAAAACTAGTGGGGGTGGAAAGAGAAAGAAGGAAAATGATGTGCGTCTCAACAAGTAATTAATTAAAGCGAGTTAGCCTAGATATTTGTAAAACACGTTTGTCGGGGTAGAGTAAAGAACGGGTCAACTCGCTCTAGTCATCCACATATCTCGTTTGTGAATGGATTTCATTTTTGAGGCAACGGGGACACCTTATCTATTGGTCTGAACCTCCTCCACCCAAGTAACACACATATTCACATGGTAGGTAGCTAGAAATAAAAATAAAAAAGATAGTTTTAATATAATGTTATGTTATGTTAAAAGAGTGTTTCATAACGCAAGAGGCAATAAATTCTACTTGCATTATGATATTCCTCAAATATTAGAATCTTTATCTCGTCAAGATCAAAATTTATAACTCAAGGCGCTACACAAAATCACCAATGTCATTCTACCCGAGCATGAAATCCTATTGTTGCAGTATGAGAAGCATAATTGATGATTATGATAAAGAACTATATTTACTGTTTACTACAATTTTCACTATTTATTGCTTCAATACAAGCTTGAGCAGTCTATATGGGACGAACCGAACCCATGGCCGTGCAAGCGGCTCGACCCTTGAACCAATCCTTTATGTGGGCATATTGAAATTGAAGTTAGGGTAGATATATATACACTTTCGCTGGATTGAAATTCACGCGACATGTTTCCACAAATTTCTATAAGACCATAAATATTTATTAATGCTAGGTATAAAATTTTAACTTCTAGAATAATTTATTTCATAAACATTCAAGAGTCGGTTTAGATAAAAATCGACATTTTCCTTCAACAAGCATAAAGATTATTGTTAATAACTCATCGCATGGCTAGTGGTATCTGATATGAAGTGTTCAATTTTTTTTCCTTCACCCTTTTGTTTGAAACTTAGACTATGTTGGAACACCATTTTTATCCAAAAATCAATTTTGTAATAGTCACTTTTTGGAGAACATGTGTTGTTAAAAAGTAGATTTTTTAAAAAAAAAATTACATGTAAAAATATTTTATTGAAAGAATGTATGATTATTTTTTCAAACTCCCAAGATTTTTTTTTTCTTTTAGTCAGATCTTTAAATAATAGTTATCTAATTATTTTTTATTAGAATTTCTACTATTTATCTTAATGTTAAAATAAATAAACATTTATTATGAATAAGAGAAGAATATATTTAATAATTTTAAATGTAGCTAAAAAATAAATTTAGCCCTTTTTTATTTTCATTATTTTCAAAATACATTTTTCTTTCTCTTCTTTTCAACTACACATTTTTCAACAAAATAATATTACGTACAAACCCAAAAATTTTCTTTATCTTTTAGTTAAATATCCTTCATTAATATACTATTCAAAAATGTATTTTTAGACAAAAATGGGCTCTATAAAGGGTAGTTGAGGGTAATTTTGTCCAATGCATTTTCAACGGTACAATAATTCGAAATTGAAGTATGAGAAAGCAACTCAACTTTTGTATTTTTTATTCATTCTTTTACCGTGAAATAATGAGAATTGGAAAAAAAAATGCCATTATAATATGCTCCAAACATGGGCTTAGGATACAAATCAAACATCTCAGACAACCTTAAGATTTTTCCATATTTGTATGTACTCTCTTACATTATGTCCAAGGGGTAATGGGCCACCACCACGCATTATAATATCAGTTGACTTGATACAGTGGGAAGACTTTCCACTTTATAAAGACTTGATACAGTGAGAAGACTTTTGCACTTTATAAGGACAGATCTACTACACGTTTAGCCCGTGACTATCATTATTGTCAATCTATTTAATTGTCAATCTCATTTTTAACTACACATTTATATAATTAAATATTTTTCACGTAAATTTAATTTTTCATAATTTCTAATCACATATTTTTCACAAAATTATCATTCAAAAGAGTAATATTATGTAGCTCCACTAGAATTACAATCACAGTCTAGTGACGCTAAATAATAGGTTAAATAAAAGATGGAATTAAATTGCTTATTTAATTTTACCTATCATTTGAATAGTGGTGAAATTGGGTATTAAATAGTGTTTTGTTTAAGGAAAAAAAATGAAAGAAAATGAGGAACGTTTTAACATAATTTGCAAGTGTATTGTAATTATAATGAAAAAATATAGAATATATGTAAGTGGTTAGAATATGAGAAATGTCTTTCATCCCCAGTCTATGTGGCGTTAATGTGACATTAAATGATAGGTAAAATTAAATAAGTTATTTAATTTCACATATAATTTAAATCCACATAGATTTGGGATACATCCCCACTGAGAATGAATAACATTTTTCTTAGAATATATGGACAAACCAAATTTTCCATACCACATCATCATATTCATTGATCTGATAAGATGAAGTGCCTCAATTGAATAAAAAATTGTAGTCTAACGATGGTGACAAAAGTGAAACAATGAGTGGGTGAACTTCAATGCATTTAATGACAAAAAAATACTAACTGTAAGAGTACATAAAATCAAGTTTTTCTTTTCTTACAACCACCCAAAAAGAAAAAAGGAAAGAAAAAAGTTTTAACTTAAAATATACTGAATAAACATCAACTTCTAGCAGTCCAAATATGCAAAACCTGAAAATGTATCACATGCACCAACTATTAATAATATTAAAAATACAAATTTATGTTCAAGAACCTATAAGGAACTAAAAAAAAGAATAGCGTTTGGAATAAAGAATTAGCTTACTTGTTTTCAACTAACTCATGTTGTAAGCTATTATTAAAAGTTTCAACAATCGAAGACAAAGTCTTTTCTCTTGTAGATCATCTGTAGATTGCAAACAAAATACATATTAAACAAAGTCATTGAACTAATATACGGTGCATAGAATTTGCAATTTAACAGACCCAGGGTGATAAATATGATAAATTTTCTCAAGTTCTAAAAATAAGAAATACAAATGAAAGTACATGTACAAAATGGACAGGAGAGCGGCAAACAAAATAATATTAGCTAAGAACATGAGAGGTCAACATTCACTTTCAACTATTTTTACGGAGCCGAGCACGGGAGACAGCAATCTGAGGACCAACGTGTGCATTATTTTTCACAACAGCAATGTCTAAGACTTTATCAAGGAAATTCATACAATAAAATGTACGTAAACAGTTTGAGGCAAATTAGTGAAATTGGGTAGAATAGAATAGGAAATAAAATAAGAAAAACCTTAAGGCCAAACAAGTATTTGTCTATTAATCCTAAAACATTATATAAATGATACTTGAAGCAAGAGAGACTCCTCCAGTTAGTTCATTCACTCTACCAAGCAAGAATGGAGTTTCTGCACTGTCGTCTATGTTCACCCTTATGGCCATTGATGGTGTTAATATTGCTAACGGCCTATATACATACCAACATGCAAACATCAACAAATAATAATAGGATTTCCTTGTCAAAAAATGACTTGATAACCATTACAAACTCTTACCTGAGGAAAGGTGAAATTAAATTGACAATCACATTTCCATAAAGCTTCTAGCCAATGAGAAGAGTTGTTAAGTTGTATTCACTCCAAAGTAGTAACCACTACTTCCTCCAAGAAAGCACATAGAATTGAAATTCTTGTCCAACAAAGGGCTGTTGTTTTACCTATAATTGTATGCTTCAAGAAAAATGAAAAGAATTTCCACTTGTAGACTTTTATCAAAACTCAAAGCGGATATAATATTTGAAAATTTAGTCAATTGCCATGAAAATGTCTTGTACTTACAATGTGCAGTTTATGTCCCAGCGATAAGATCCAACTTAGAATTCTCCTTGTCAAATACTGAGCATTATTCCCATCCAAGCGCTTGTCAGTAACTCCATCCATAGTTCAACATCACTTCGAAAAAAAGCCTAGAAAAAAAATGTGAATGAAAGATATGGGTGTTTCTCTTTAGACCTCTGTTTTTCATAGCAGTGAAACACAATAAAGAAGCAAAAATTGATGGAAACCAATTCTCCAAGTATCTGATTCAATGAAAATTATTTAGGATTACATGCTTGAAGCCGACAAGCAGTACGATATTAATGAGGTATTCATCTTACTTGTTTGTAATGCAAACATCCACAAAAATATGGTAATAAAATATTAATATAAGTTTAAAATATTCATAATATAAAAGAACATAAATATAGAAAATTTCTAATTCTTGACAGGGACTCACTTCGTGAAGACCGTTTTCCCTACTATACTTACAACATAACAGTCCATATTTTAAGAGTCCTACAATTAAGAGATAAAGTAGGTCAGTTCAGACATTTAATCAAACACATCGAATACATTGCCTTGTCTCAATAAGTTACAGAAATAATGCTTTGATACTATAATAAATTGATTTAGAACATGAAATTAACTGGGTATCATGAGATTAGGTTAAAACACGCAATATCCGTATGTAGATATGTTATAACAGTAAAACATCTCTACTATTTTCACTTTTGCACAACCAGATAACATTTAACTTTAAGTATCCTCTCACAGAGGAAAAAAAAGGGTTAGATGCACACTCACAGATGGACTAAAGAGGCATGATTTTGGAAGTAAAAGATATAGCCATTGCGTGAAGAAACGGAGAAAAACTGAGAGGAAAAAGAAAGGGTTAGATGCACACTCTTTTTTATTCAAAAATATGGACATTTTTTCTCTTAATTATAATTAAACATTTTCAATAAAATAATATTATACGTAAAATAAACAATCACGACTTTACGTTTTAAAATTAATGTAAAATTATTTTTGACATCACCCACAAATTTTAAAATCGCTTAAAACGAATATTCGTAACTTAAAATACTGAATCAAATGTAAATAAAAGGAAGTTCGTGGATACTGTCTACATCAGTGTTGCTCAGCCAACTGAGTTTGTCCTCTTTTTTTCTTATCTTTCTTATCATGTCAATTCTTCAATTGAATGATAAAATTTGATGACATCAGTTCAAAAAAATGATATGATCACGTGCAATAGATCCAAATAGGTTGAGAATAAATAATATTTATTATAGTGATATGTTCAATAAAAATCCATTTTGACGCCATAAATTTACCCTTTTTAAATGCAGAAATTTAAGAAAAATGAAATTGGAAGAAATTGATGTAAGTATGGGGTTGATGGTGGGTTAGAAAAGAGAAATTAACTTAAAATTTTGAATTGGACGCAAAAAGATGGGGTTTTCACAATTAATATAAAATTATTTTTGACATAAAAAATAAATTTTTAAATCTCTTAAAACGAATATTCGTAAATTAAATACTTAATCAAACGTTAAAAAAAGTTTAGACGATCCGACCTATATAACAAAAAAGAAAAAAAAAAGTCTTGGGCGAGTCGATCCATAAAGTCATTTGGAATCAAAATCAAACGTAATTAAAAAAAAAAAAAAAGATTCGCCGAGTCGACCATATATTTAGGATGACCGCATTTCAACATCTCAAAACAAAATTAAATCACTTAGAACGCATATTTAGAATCTAAAATATTGAAGCAAAAGTAAAAAAGAAAAAAAAAAACCGGTTCAGAGGCTTAGCCTAGCCGAGCCGAGACTAAAAGTCTATCGGCTCGGTTTGGAAACGCATAAAAAAAAAAAAAGGCTTAGCCGAGCCGGCTCCTTATGAATAGTGCTTAGGAATAGTGCTTATGAATAATGCCACCACCTTTGATTCTTTTAATATGGGCAGAGATATATTCTTTGTTTGAATCCCATTTATTTAGAAAGAGTTTTTTTAAAAAAATGATTTTTTGAAAAATGTATGGTTAAAAAAAAAAAAATTAGAGTTTATATGTAAAATTATTTTATTGAGAAGACGTACGTACGAGTGAAAAAAAAAACTCAAACAGGAAAATAATGAGGAGATTTGATTTCGAAATATTTATTTATTTTAATATTACGTTAAATCAGATTATCTTTCTAATATTATAATACTTATCCAATTATTAATATGCACATGTGATTGCACATGCTTTGTAATTACAGCAGAATAATAGTATAACACATCATGTGACATAGATTGGAAATTGAGGCTATTTTCTTTCGTCTTTTATGGGCTTAGGCTTTAAAAAAAGCCAAAAAAGAGGGGAAAAATTTCTTTTGATGATTCCTACTGTATAACAGTTTGATCGGAGGAGAGAGGAAGTATCATCATCAAATGATTGAATTTATGGGACAAAAATGCTAATTTACTTTCAGTCTCTCATAAAAAAAATATTACTTTTTTTTTTGAATTAATAATTTTTTGAAGAATGTGTGGTAAAAAAGGAAAAAATTTGAATTTATATTTATATTATTTTATTAAAAAATGTGTGGTTGAAAAAATGAGAGAGAGATGCATTTTTTTTTTTTTAAAATGGAGCCCAAACATGACGATTTTGGAGACAACAAACAAGGGAGGGGAATTGAGAATAGACTGAAAACTATTTTCATCTTGAGTTTCCTTTTCATTTACTTCTTCCAATGCTCCCTTAGGCATTTTTGTTTATTTTCTCGAGAAATTATAGAGAATTGTAGCCCAACCATTTGTTTTTTCAAAATTCATTATTTAAGACTCATCTTCAATAATACATTCTCTCATAAAATAATTCAAAAATCTTCTATATATTCTCCAAAAAACGTGTCTCCATAGGGTTGTGTTGGCCTAGAAATTAGAAAAATGTGTTAATCGAGTTGAGCAAAGAACGGGTCTACTTACTCTTATGGTCCATGTAGCATTGTTTGTGAGTGGGTTTCGTATCTTGGACGGCACAGACACCTTATCTATTGAACCCCAAGTAATTTTGCATGAGGATTCTTTCACACATCATAAATCCATTTTCTCTTTAGTTTCCATCACTCATTTTCCTTCCAACTATTCCTCTTCAACATCATAATTTTGATAATCAAGATTCATTTTCACGCGGAAAATTCTAAATATAGTCTAGATGCTTAACCCTTGCCAGTATGGCAAACATTATCAAATTAAGAGTGTGTTTCGGCCACATTATTTTAGAATAGTAGATTGATGACGAATATGCGGTTGAAAAAGAAAGAAAAGTTTATTGATGTGATGTAAAATATTATTTTATTGAAAAATGTGTGATTGAAAATGAGTAGAAGAGTGATAATAAAAAAAATAATGTGGTCCAAACATGGACTAAGTTTAAAGTAGTTTGATTTAAAATCATGATTTTGCTAAAAAGAATTCTAAAAGTTTGATATTTTGAAAATGTATATGGTAGTTATAATTTTATTTTCTCATTTTTTTTAATAAAAATAAAGGAAATAATGAATTTTTCCATTATATAGATTTTATTAATTGATTAACAAGTCATGGTCAACTTCTTAAAATTGGGAAGAGAAAGAAGGAAAATGGTATAATTAGCATTGTGTAAAGTTAGTTGGCCAGAAATTTTGTAAAATGAGCCTACTCACTCTTATGGTCCGGTCCATGTAGATCTCATTTCTAGGCCCATACACTTAATCTATTGAATCGAGCAAAACTGCACCTTTTTTCTCATTCATTTTCCTTGTAACTTTATCTCTTCAACCTAATGAAGATTTATTTTTTTTTCATGTGGAGATTCTTAAAATAGTCTAGCAAAATATGAAACAGTTAAGGGAACTTGGATTCATTTAGCATGGTTGTTCAAACTCTAATTTTACAACAGAACACCAATTAGAAGCTAATATTCGGGCACTAGAGTAGAAAAATATGAGTGTTCAAGAATTTTATTCTAATATGACTAACCTTTGGGATGAGTTGGCTCTTATAGAGGATAGTGAATTTCAAGCTTATAAACAATATATTAAGCATAGAGAGTGACAACGTTTGGTTCTAATTTTTGTAGCTCTCCATGATGATTTTGAGGGACTATGTGGGTCAATCCTATATCCTAATCCACTTCTTTCCGTTGATATGTTGTTAGTGAACTTTTGTTAAAGGAAATATGTTTGAAGTCTCATGTAGGAAAATATCTCTATCTACATCTATTACTTTAGTTTTGGCAGTCCCTTCTCGACCACCTGCACATAGTCAGTAATGATACCCATAGTAGTGACAGTACAGGTCCTCTAGAAATTTGGGAAGTCATTCACCACAGCTATCTTATAAGCCCAATACAAACACAACGACAATTGTACCTCATTTTGACTCGTCTGGTATTGGAACTCCACATTCTTCTGATCCCAATTTAACTGACCTCACTAAGGAGTTTCAGAATTTCCTTTCCATACAGTGTCATGCTATATCTACCTCTTTACGTCTAGGTTTTTCATCCCATAATCCTTTCGGTACTTCTTCCTCCATATGAGCTTTAGATTCAGGTGCTTTTAATCATATGTCACTTGACTCAACATCCTTTTTTTTCTTTGTGCCCTTCTAAGTTGTCTGTATCTGTTATGACTTCTAATGGCACTCTGATGTCATTTGACAGGTGTCAATTCTATTAGCACACATGATTTATCACTTTGAAATGTTTATTGCATCCCTATTCTTTCCATTAATCTTATCTCTATTGGTCAATTTAGTGATTCTGGATACTTAGTTCAATTTTCTTCTACTGCTTGTTATATACAGAATTCTCGATCTCAGAAGCTGATTAGGATAAGCCATAGACAGTGGGATTATAGTTTTGGACAATCTGAGAAGACCAAATGTTGCAGCTACCGCTATTGATTTATCATCGTTTTGTTTGAGTCCAATCTAATCTTTATTGTGACATTCTCATATTTGTCACGTTTCTTTTAGTTGTATGAGACATTTCATTTCTAAAGGAGTTTTGATAAACTTACAGACTCGTGATATTTCTGATTAGTGGTTACAAACTAGCAAAATTCTCTACTTCACCTTTTAATCAATGTACTTATTCTTCTATTGCACTATTTGATCTTGTTCATTATGATGTATAGGGACCTTACCCTATTGCTACGAAAGGATGATCTCGATATTATGTTTCTTTTATTGATACTAACAGTCAGTAAACCTCTTATGCTGACGTCCTACAACAAAATAATGTCGCTGAAAGAAATATAGGCATATAGCTGAAATTGTTCGTTCTCTTATAAAGTTCCAGCGAATTCTAAGGTGAAGCAATCCTTATTTCTGTTCATTTAATCAATAAAATTCCATCACCTCACACTTCCGATTTGTTATCCTTTGAAACATTGTATGGACATCCTTCTGGTTATTCTTATTTGAAAGATTTTGGTTGTACTTGTTTTGTTCTTTGTCCTAAAGTAGAGTGTAACAAGTTGACTTTACGCTTTTCCATTTGTGCATTTTTAGGTTATAGCGAGGGATTAAAAGGTTATCATTGTTTATATGCCGTTAGTCAAAAACTGTATACCTCTCATCATTTTGTGTTCTTTGAGCATATTCAATTTTTCATATTCGTAATAATTCTCATAACATGACTAAGTCTGAACTCATTTGCATTAATCCATTTTCTGATGGTATAGATTGTCCACCCTTCCATACCCCATGCATTACATATACAAATGCATTGGATCAGTATGTCTTTGATGTTCCCTCTCCATCTATGGCCTTCAAAGCACATTTTGTTATAGTTATTAGGCTCACCCCCCCGAACATTGATCCGATCGAGGTACTGGGTCATCGGGTTATTGGTTGGATCGGTGAACTGACGATTGGACCGATGTACCATTGCTTAAAAATTATTTAAAGTAAATTTCTTTTTGCTTGATACAAAATTAAAGTTTTCAAGTTATTTATCACTAATATTTTTATGCCTTTAAATTAATGACTTGTTGAACTTATTTATCATTGATAATGGTTACATTTTGATTTTATAATTTTGTATGTTATATTAAAAAATTATATTTTCCCTTTTTGTGATGTACAAATCATTTATTAGTTATAGACCAAAAAATTATGTGTATTATCTACTCAATTTATCTTAGTTAAAATTAAAATTTGCTAACAAAATAAGTATATAAAACAATTATTTGATATTACAAAATGAATGAAAATGTTGGACTAATTTTTTAAAAATATTTCTAGAAGATAGCAAATTGTACTTCTCCAAATGAAAGTACAACCAACTTCTGAAGTTCACGCATTATATAAATAATCATACATGGACTTGGGGGCTATTGTTGCGCCTTGTCTGACGAGGCTCTAGAAAAGAACCACTTGGTAGTTAACTAGAACATTAACATAGGCCCACACTCCGTATCATCATCATGGCTGACCTGAAGCCTTGATAAGGGTATGAAAATGATGAACCACCTCAAATGAAGCGCCATGTGTGAGCCAAAACTCCATGACCGAAGCGAGACACTACATGCTATAAAGCAACCTTAAAGAAGGTTACACCGCTTCAGATGAAGCATCATGAGAGTAGCCGAAGCCCCCAGAATGAGGCAAGGGACCTCTAGCACTAAGAGGCATTCAACCCACACTTTCCAAGAGACCTTCTGTGATTGATTGATATGATTAATTTTAAGCAAACACGTCAAGTCTTGTCAACCTATTCCAAAGTGTCAGACCTAGGCTATAGAGCAGCTACCTTTTCAGAAAATATTAAGAGCTTGTTTGGAAGGGATTAAAATCAGATTAAAATTGAAAATATAGTCATTATTGTTGACTTTTATTAGACGGGTGAGACTCAATAACGACCATATTTTCAATTTTAATTGGATTTTAAGCCCTCCCGAACGGGGCCTAAATGTTGCAAGGCCTATGATGGATAATGTAACCCCTATGATGGATTGCCTCGGCTACTAGGATAAAGTCACGTGCTTTTTCATCCAACGGTCACTACTTCATCCATTTTACTATAAGAACCCACATCTAATGCCATTTCAAAGGTAATGCAATTTCAAGTATCCAATAGTAAGATAAATCTCTCTCTTTCTCTCTCTCTCTCTCTCTCTCTCTCATTTTATATACTCATATATATTACCTCCGGTGCCCGAACACCCAAGTGACTCACATCTAAAGTACGTCTCACACCCAATATATTATTTCTCATCTAAAGTACGTCTCGCACTCACGTGCAATTAACAATTTGTACAACTGTAAAGGAGCAAGGCTACTTAACATGAGTGGAGTCGGGATTTGTTGGCCTATCAACCTATAAAACGGGATCAACAATTTCCATTCTATTTTCCACCACATCAGCACAAGGGAGGGAAATGACAATATAATGAAAACATTTTTCATCACTTGTTTCTTTTTTATTTACTTTTCCCTATTAAATTCATGAATTATGGTCAACATAGTAAAAAACAAAAATTGGTGATGTTGGAAAGAAGAAGGAAAATGATGTGTCTACCGATAAATAATTAGTGTTGTGAAATGTTAATTGGTCTGAAAATTCAAAAAAAAACTGAGATCTCATTTCTCAAGCACCACATGCAACTTATCTATTGGATCAGCAACAAACACTCCAAGTAATTTTGCACGAGGTCGTTTTTACGAAAAATCGGATATCCATTTTAAAAATCCATAAGAGGTTATTTCTGTTTTATTTTTCTACCTTGTCAACAAACAAGGGAGGAAAATGCGAGTAAAATGAAACATGTAAGACACGTCAAATTACTTTTAATTTTTAATGTTAGTTGAAGTTCAATGACAAAATGAAACAAATGAAGTTGAGTGACCCAATTTCAGCCTAGCTTCAATTTCCTTGAAAATTTAGCCCTTTCCAAATTATAATGAGGGGAATAGTAATTTTTTTGAAAAATGTCTAGTTAAAAAAATGAAAAGTTTTTAAGTTTGCGTAAGGGTAATTGGCGCAAAACGTCCCTACTTATGACGGGTTCTGTGGAAAACGTCCCTACGTTTGATTTTTTGGTGCAGAACGTTCCTACCTTTGCAAATTCTTGCGCAAAACATCATTTTTACCCATTTTTAACATAAAATGACCATTATGCCCTCCTATATAAATAAAACAAAAAAGAAAAGAAAAGAAAAATAAAAAATAAATTACAATCTGCTCCTAAACTTTTTAAAAAATGCAAATTAATCCAAAAACCTAATTTAATTTCACCCAACATCACAAATCGTAATTCTCTCCCTCAAGTTTTAGATCTCTCTTCTAACTTGATTAATGGATCATTACCTCCAGATTTTGGAGGCAATAATCTGAGTTATTTTAACGTATCGTATAACAGACTGAGCAGCGAAATCCCACCAGAATCTTAGACAAATTCACTATTTTCTTCACCATTTTAGACAATCCGTTCACCTTCCAAAAAAAAAAAAGTGAACGTGTGTTCTTGAGTGTACAAATACCCATTTTTCCAGAGATTACATAGAAAAATTAAGCATTTTTGGACAAATTAATCAACCCATTATGCAAGAATCAAGAATAGAAAAAAGCTGAAAACTTTAAGAATCCCAAATGTAGATCATTATTGTGGAGCAAAAACCCAGATGATAGAAAACCCAGAATTTGCCACCAAAATTCCTTCTAATGCAACAATAGATCTTTCATTCAACAATTTGACCGGTCCAATTCCAGAGTCCAATTTTTTCTCTAACCAAGATGCAAAATCATACTCCGGCAATCCTGAATTATGTGGGAAGCTACTGAATAATCCGTGGCCAATGCGATCTTCAATTGCAACTTCGCCACATGCTTCTGCACCACCAGCAATCGCCGCCATACCCAAGCCCATAGACTCAACTCCTGCAACTGCTTCACCAGGCAACGGTGCCACCTCAAATCCACAAGAAGGATAAAAAAGTAGGCTTAGAACTGGAACAATCCTGGGAATCGTAATTGGAGATGTGGCTGGAATTGGTATTGTAGCACTGATTTTCATACACGTATATCATCTGAAGAAAAGGAAAGAATTAGGGAGGTTGGAGGGAGGCGATGGGTTGTAGAGAGAGAATGGAGGGAGAGAATTAGGGTTTGTGATATTGGGTGAAATTAAATTAGTTTTTTAGACTAATTTGCATTTTTTAAAAAGTTTAGGAGCAGATTGTAATTTATTTTTTATTTTTCTTTTCTTTTCTTTTTTGTTTTATTTATATAGGAGGGTATAATTGTCATTTTATGTTAAAAATTGGTGAAAATGACGTTTTGCGCAAGAAAATGTAAAGGTAGGGACGTTTTGCACCAAAAAATCAAACATAATGACGTTTTTCACAGAACCCGTCATAGGTAGGGACGTTTTGCGCCAATTACCCTTTGCGTAATATTATTTTATTGAAAAACGTGTGATTGATAAGAAAAGAGAAAAAAATGAATTTTAATTTAATGGGAGCCAAACAGGGGCTTAATGACGACAATTAAATTACTAGCAATTATAATGATTTTAAAGATTAAGGAGGGGTCCAATAACGCAATTTTTCTTGTTTACTTGCAAGTTGCGGTCAAGTCATAAAAAGTAGAAACCAATGGATTGGAAAGAAAAAGAAGGAAAATGACAAGTAATTAATATGGTATAAAGTGAGTTAGCCTAAATATTTGTAAAACACGTTTGTGGGGCTTGATAAAGGACAAGTCAACTCAATCTAGCGATCCATATGTCTTGTTTATGAGTGGATCTCATTTTTGAGGCAACATGGACATCTTATCAACCTTCCACCCAAGTAATATAATGCTGTTATGTTAAAGAGGGTTGATAAGACTCGACTTATGATCGATTTGATCAATTTTCCTTCAAATAATGCTAAAAGACTAAGACTTTAAAATACTATCTTCAAATAATGCTAAAAGATAGAGTCCCACCCGGGCTGTGGATATTTATTTTTTCCACTCATAATCCGCATTAATATTGGAGATGCTCTTAGCAACCTCACAATGGCAACGATGAAGGGGTATCCAAATTTTCTTATCGCAACTTATTTGGCCCCCTGCTTGGTTCAGTTAAAAATCAAAATTAAAATTTAAGTTAAAGTCAACAATTAATTATAATCATACATTTTATGTGACTTATAAATTTTCAACAACACATTTCGTAGGACATAATTAATTTTTGTAAGGCTCTAATATAGTAAAATGTTCTTGTTTAATTAATTATCATTTTAGTAAATTAAGATATAAAAGACGATTCATACTATTGCATTATATAAATAAGACTATTTTAATGAAATGGAAAATTGAGTGTTCTCAATTATGTATCAAAATTCTCAATATTTTATTAATCTATTTTACGTAATTGGTACTTGGTCTTCGCTTACACCTAGAACACATTTAAATTCTATTTTAAGCTGGTTAAATTTATTTTTTATCTACACATTACGTACGACTCACAATTTACTATCTATTTATTAACTAAACATTCGTAATATCCACAAATTATAAGCACTGTACCCTCGTTATAATCTTTTTAAAATCCAATTTTATACAAACGCATTTTCAACCACTTATTTTTTCAATAATAATTTTATCAGTGGGCTTATAATTTTTTTCTATTTTTTAATTACACATTCTTAAAAAATCATTTTTCACTGAAATTACTTAGTTGTCAACCATACCATAACTAATATTTCAAGTAATAACTTATGTGGCAGCAAACGAAAATGGTAAATGGCTTTAGACTCGACGGTTAAATGGCAGGTTTCTTTTTAATACCTTTATTATGTAACGTAGTAATACATTAGCATTGCATACAATGATTACATGTAACATTTGTTGCAATGTGATTTCTAATTGAGTAGTTTTCTTCAATTTAGGGGACGGTAGAAAAATTTGAAACATTGAAGTCAACGATTCAAATGAACCTTAATTGAAATTCATTGACCTGCTTGAGATAAATTAAGTTTACAGACAATTGAAAATTTGCTAAAAGTTTAGTGACCGTACAATACATTTACCCATTATTCACGTTAAGTTTGTTGTGGGTATGACAAGTAACAAATTTGGTTTCTGTTTTAGGTTGAATAGGGATGACAACATGGCGGGTCGGGGCCAGGATAACATCCCCCGCCTCGTTACTTGTTTAAGGCGAGGCGGGGCTCTTGTACTACTTCTTTTAAATTTTTTTTTAAATTTTTGATAATTCATTTTATTGCCTCCATTCATTAGAGTGAGATAATAATATATTTTTAATATTTATTTATTTTTAAAAGTTAAATTATTTAAATATATTTAGTAAACTAAGATTTTTATTATTTGTCATATTTTTTAGATAATTTTAGTTGCTAGAATTAATGAAATTTCGTGAAATTTTTCATTTAAAGTATTTAATTCTAAAAAAAATAAAAAAAAAATAAAAATGAATGGGGCGGGGCACAACACCCGTTACCCATACCCTCCCCGTCCCCGACCCGAATACCCAATTAAGCGGATAATTCCCCGTCCTCTTTTGAATTTTTTTGTCTTCCCTAAGGCTGAAATTGAGACCATATTTACTCGATATTTTTCTTTTATTTTGAGTAATATAAACAATTTTGATGGCATATTAATTTTAAAATCGTTTATATTTCTATAATTATACTTCCCTTTTTTCTATTGTAGACTAGAGGGAAAGCAACTTTTCCCAAAAAGAGATTACAACATTGATGGGATAAGATATGGTCTAGGGTGGCAATGTGGAGAGTCGAGTCGGTTCGATCCTTGAATATTCGAACTCAGCTCTTGCTTAAAAACATTGCTCGATTTGGCCCATTGGCTCGTGGACCTCATAGGCCAAGCCGAGCTTAGCAATCCATGAGTCCTCCATCTCTCTCTCTCAAATTTTTTTTAAAAAAATGAAACCATCATTTATTTTTAAAGCTTGGGATCAGCTACTTTTAATACAGATGGAGTTAAAAATTTTACACGAATATAATATCATGTGTATATTTTTTAAAAAAAGTCAAAAAAATTACAGAAAATAAAAATATTTAAGAATTGAAACGAATATTGACTCGGAAAAGAAAGAGGGTCAAGGATCAATGGTTTGAACAGGGATTAAATTAATTAAAAAAAAAACTTATATAGATATGTACTATTTAAAAAAGTAAATTATTATATAGATATATACTTTTCAAAAAATAAATGTAAAGTTTGAGAGTATTTTAAGTTTTTAGTTAATGATTCTTTATTAACCATTTCAACATGTTAGTACTAAAATGGGCTTAAAGAAAGTCATAACCAGTGTTATAAACATCGGACCGATTCAATGAGTAATCCCAGGAAATCGGTTCAAAATCCTGTTCGGATATAGCTTCAAAAAGGGTAAAAAAACCATTCAACAGCCTGGTTTAACTACTGACCAATGATCTGGAATCGATGTATCCGATTTTGTCAATTTTTTAATTGCTTGAAAATTATAAAATTTTCAACTTTTAGCTCAATGAATTCATAGGCCCAAAAAAGGTTATGATACAATTGTTGGCCTATCTATTTATAGGCTCCATTTTTAGTGCTTTAGTAAGAAGATTTCGATGTGTGATAAGTTACACTGCTACGTGTATTATAGTATATTATTTTATTAAGTTAATTAATCATTTTTCTATATTTTCTTAATTAATAAAAAAAAATTAAAACTCTCCAAATATTTAAATAAGCAATATTATAATATTATCTAATTTTGTTTACTCTTTAAAAATATTTCCATATCTTTACTTTTTAACCATCCGGTTCAACCCTGATTTGACAATGATTTAACCTTTTGATTCTTGACTCTTTCGCTTTTTCAAGTCGACATTCAGTCCGATTTTTAAAACATTGATCATAACACTACATATAAAATAGAAAGGCCAGATAAGGTTAACAGCCAAATGCTTGTTGCTTCTTTATCATTTTTTTTAATGGACGGCGACTTCCTTCTCATTTTCCGGTGGCTTCTTCCTTCTATTTTCTTCCTGGAAGCTTCTTTCGCATATAAATGTGCCTTTGAATTATTGATCTTTCACATAACTTAGGCAAGTTAGGGAAGCATCGTGAACAAAATTTTTTTTTTCTATGGTTCTTTCCCCTTTTCAAGCTAATTGAAGAACTTGGCAAAACCTGTCCAATTCATTGGTTTTCGGTCGAACGGGTCGATCAAATCGATCATTTTACTGGATATTTACCGATTCGATTTTCAAAACATTGGAAAATAAATCTTACAAATTATGAAATCAAAATTTTAAAATTTTCAATTAATAATCTGTCCAATTTATGTTGGATTTGGACCTTTGAGTGGATGCGTCTTCTGTCTTCCCACATAGATGGCATCTTTGAACTAATTTTGCCTCTAGCTGCTAGATATGAATTCATATTCAACTTTTTAGTTTGATTATTGACTTGAATAAATTGGATGCATTCATGGCCTCCCGAAATTTTTTGAAGCCATTCTTTATCACTTCCTACTTCCTAGAGTCCCTTCTTCAACAATATCACTTTCAATTGCCATGAATGCAACCAATTTGTTCAAATCAATAATCAATCCACCGATCTAAATTCTTATCCAGAGTTAAGGGCCCATTTGAAATGATTTTTAAAAGTGGTAATTACTTAAAATAGTACTTTAAGTTTTTAAACTTCCAAAATTAGATTGGAAGTTTAATATTTCCAAAATCAGATATTTTAAAATAGATACAATTTTTTTATATTTAATTAAATATTAATAATAATATTATAAAAATTAATTTATACCCACCCACCCACCCCAACTCAAACTTAAATCCCTGATTTTCACCGTCAGTTTAACTCCATCACCCACATACACACACTCTCTCTCCCTCCCTCCGACGGTGGTTCTCCTCCCTTCTCCGGCGGTATCTTCTCCTCTCTTCTCCGGCGGTTTCTCCTCCCTTCTCCTCCTCCCCTCCCCCTTCTCATGTCGCGCGATACTGTCCTAATTTGCAGCAGCGTCGCGACCCTGCTACAAATTAGGGCAGCGTCCACGCTGCTGCTAATTAGCAGCAGCATGGGTTGTTGCTAAATTAGCAGCGGCGCAGCCCTAATTCGATGTTGGTGTAGTTGTGGTTGGTTAGAGTTGTAGGTAGAGGTGGTGGTGGTGGTTGGAGCTGGCGATTGTGGGGTGGGATCAATGACGATGTGTGTAATGGTGGTAGTATTTGCAGTGAAGGTGTGGTGGTATCGATTTTTTGGTTTCTAATTGCTGTTTGTGAGTTTCAGATTGTAAGGCGGTGGTGCAGTGATATGTGATGTAGGTGCGGTGTGCTATGTGTGGTGGTGTGGCGGTGTGGTGACGGCTCTGGCGTTGTACAGTGATGCTGATTGGTTGTTGTGAGGTGGTAGTCCTGACAGGTTGTCATGAGGTGGTGGTGTTTTTATACAATGTGTTGATTTGTTGAGATTGTGTTATTGTGGTTCTGGCCGTGACAGTGACGGTGGTGGTGCTGATGGGAGTGGTGAGATGGTGTCATGGTGGTCACAAGTGTTGGTTGTGGTCACAGAGTGTATTGTCTTTTCTCTTCTCACTCTCTCTTCTCTCTAGCAGTGGACGGTGGCGGAGAGTTTGGTGTTTGTGTTGGACTATTCGTGACCTTAAAATTCTACAATTTGTGACTAAAAATTAATCCGTGACCTTAAAATTCGACAATTTGTCATTAAAAATTAATCTGTGACCTATAATTTTTTAATCCGTGACCAATAAAATAATCCGTGATTTTTAAAATTATTGATTTGTGACCATGAAATAATCTGTGACCTCCAAAAATTTTGATCTGTGACCGATATACAAATTGTGACCTATAAAAGTTTTGGACTGTGACCTGAGTTGTGACATGGGCTGTGACTTGTGAATTGGACTGTGACTCGTGACCTGAGTCGTCGGAATCGGAGCAGTCGTCGGAAACGGTCATTGGAATCGGAGCAATCGCCGAAATAGTCACCGGAGCGGTCGCCGGAATCAAAGTAGTTGCCGGAACAGTCATCGGAAGTTCACCGGAGTAGGGCGATGATCGGAACGGTCGCCGGAGCGGTAGGGTGGTGAAGGTGGGATGGGTTAATTATATTATATTAGAATTAAATATTTAATAATAAATTAATTTATTTCATAAATAAAAATTTAAATTTTTTTAATAAAAATCTGATTTTGGAAATTTCAAACTTGTTTTCTTATTTTTGAAATAAGTTAAACTAATTCTCTTGAAAATGAAATTTTCCCTTTTTAAAAAGCGAAAATGAGCTTTTGAGATCAAAAACTGTTTTTGGCCCGTTTGACTAATTTTATGAAAGTGTTTCTGGCAGTTAAAAAAGCATTTAGAGAAAATTGATCCAATGTAATTTTCTTTAAAAACATTTTCGAATAGGAAGTGCTTTTAAAAGTTAGTTTTCAAACAAGAATTAAGGTAGAATCCACCAAAAACTCTTTTACAAGAAACAAAAGGTAATAGACATGTCAAACGAGCCCTAAAATTGGTTGAATTCGCATTTGGAATAATAGAAATAAAAAAGTAAATATTTAAATTTGTACTAGGATTGAATATAAGTAAGTACATAACTTAAATAAGTAAATTTAGAAGCAACAAAAATTTGAATTGTACAATAAAAGAACTAATACGGAATTTGTGTGGCACTCTGAAACATAGACTTTTGTGCTTAACCGGATAAATATATTACTATTTGACAGTGTCATAATGTAAGAAGCAATCATGATGCTCATATTGCATCATTCCTCAAACATTAGAACCTTTATTTGGCCAAGACTCAAAATTAAGTAAACTTATATGTAAAAGATAAGTTAGGAAGGTTACTTCCTAAATAAGTAAATTATCACATTTTTTTTGTGCGTGATGCCCAGGCAGACATGCCATCAGCATAATGGCTTTGGACTCAACTTGCGTTCAAAAATTCGATGGTTCACGATATTCTGCAATTCACACCAAGTATCGCATTTTGCTGCGTTCTTCATCGGTGCGAAAATTATCACATATATGTGAAAATTTTCTTAATTTCCACAATCAATCATAACCATATACATATATGATTACACACACACACACACACACATACACGTATGAATATTTTCTTAATTTCCACAATCATTCATAATCATATGCATATATAGATGTACATAATTATAGTAATCACATAATTTAAATCAATGAGTCATAATTATATATAATTATACATCTAACTTATCTTTCATATATATGAAAAAAAATTTCCACAATCACACACACACAGAGAAAGATTCATTTCTAAATAAGTGAACTATCATGTGTGTGTGTGTGTGTATATATATGATGCATTCCGTTTGGTACTCCTAAATGCACCTATAAATATCAAAGGTAAATCACACTTACATACACACACAACTTATTGCTTTTTTGAAGAAATGAAAATTCTCCACTACGTATTTACTACGCTTCTCTTCAAATTATCAAGGTAAATGTAGTTATACGTTGTATGTTAAATTGTTTTATTTTTCATACTTTAAATTACGGAATTCGAATTATGAATATGATATGTGTTCTAATATGTAAGTTCAAGGGACTATAGTTTCGAAGCGCTACGCATGAAAATTATAGTCATGAAATTCAAATTTTAATTCGTGTATCTCCATATGTACGTGATGATTATGTACGAAAATTATGGCTACCTAAGGTTAGTTTCTAATTTTCGCATTTCATTACATACATTAAGAATTCTTAAATTTTAAATTTCAAATATGATATATGTGGCTCACTTATTGAGATTTTATCTCATTATTTATGATTACCCACCATTTTAGGTAATTGAGGTCCAAGGCGTTGGAGATTGAAATTGGCAATTGGTGGCATAATAAAGATATTATTAAACAATTTATTATTTTATTTTTATAACTTAGTAATTCCTTTTTTATTTTTTTCAATCATTGTAATTGGGACAAAACTTATATTTTTATGAAAGTTAAGTTTTTATTTTACAATAAGTATTTTATGACTCAAATGGTAAGTTTTTGGTCGTTATAGCTCAATATGGGGATTAGATGTTAGAAGCGATCATCGGACTTCAACAGAAACAATTCCTTTGTGTTGATTTTCATTTATGCAATTTTTAGTTTCTATACTTTATTTTTGGTTTGAGAAATTACTTATGTTTTGTATTTCTGGGCTTTTCAGTAGTATTAAAGCTTGGAACTTGGATTTTGATACCAAATCTTCAAGAAAACTGAAGATTTGAAAATGATCTCAAAATTTTGTGGACCGTTTTGATGGAATCTGAGTTTTTATAAATTTCGCTTGGTGAGATCTTTAAATTTTTGCAACCTACAATTATTAAAATTAGGGGTTTCTTGATTTTTCCCTTGATTTACCATACACAAAATACCCCTAAAAACTAATCTTTGTCTAAAACCTCATACGAGACCTTGTGAATATGAGAAAAATCCAGTATGAAGGTGTAATTAGGGGTTTCTTGATTTTTTTTCCTTGATTTACCATACACAAAACCCCCTAAAAACTAGTCTTTGTCTAAAGGCTCATACAAGGCCTTGAGAATATGAGATAAGTCCAGTACGGATATGTAATTGGAGGATCTTGAAAGAAGAATATGTGGTATATGGAAATTGTGATCTCTGTTTGTGATTACTGATAGGAATGTAAAATACACATTTTACATCTTTATTTAATGCGCTCATATGACTATTTTATGCCTAAATGTACTTAGTATTCTCATATTTTGGTTTAGGTGGCAATTCGATGGATATGGCATAAGTTGGAAGAAATGAGGGGAAAAGGACCAAAATGAAAGAAAGCGAAAGTTCGGGAACCAAAGTGCAAATATTCAAAAGTTATATCGAACCTCACGATGAATACTTGAGAGTGCTAGTGGCCAATTGGATGAAGAAAGAAGTCAAAGGGGTGAAATATAGCCAAGACATTATCACATATCAACTTTCAAGCTGAAAAGTTTTGCACCGGTTTTCAGCCTCATATTAAGACCAGTTTTTGACATATCAAACGATCGAATTCGAAGATTTCATCTGAATAAAAGTTGTAGCCCTTTGAGTTAGCTTTCTAATGCATCTTGAATCACCTCAATCGGACATCTGGAGAGAAAGTTACGACCAAAATACTGAAGGATGTCCGGAGGAAGTTTTGTAAAGCCTTGCGATCGCATGGCTTTAATTCCTCAAGGATCGCAATGCACTCATTACTGAGAGTCTGAAGGTTGAATTTATTTGTTCCTTTCGACAGCATGACTTAATACCTTGCGATCGCATGGTTGTTTCCTGATGCCGAATCTCAAGTTTCCTAAATTGACTCAAACTCCTTTGGCAACATATCTTGCACGACTTTTCAACCCTAAAAACATCCCAACACATACCTAACGCCTCCAACCTATTTTCTCTCTATTTTTCTTAGATCTATCATGTGTAACTAAACTTCTACGCTTGGTTGAAGGAAATTGAAGCCTCGGAACCACATATTGTGAGATCTAAATAGTTTTCTTATTGTTTGATTTATATTTTGCGTATTGAATGTTCTTCTGCAGTTATTTCTATGATTTGTTGCGTTTAATTGCTAGAGGGCCCGCTAGTTTATTGATTGTAACAATCTACCGCTAAGTTAAACATCAAATCCGTAATTGTTTGATCTCTTTAACTTGTGAAGCACTAGGATTTGATAATTGTCTCGCGATAGAGGTTATTGAATCTTAAGAAGAATGTTTAAATAGATTGAATGCAAACTGGTGTTTGTGTTATCTAGTTCATCGATTTCTCTATTGTGTAAAGCTGTTATTAAATTGAATCTTGAGCACTGTCCTGGGTTATTTAATAATTAGTGGTTAATTAGAACGCTGGTTTCTAATTAACTAAAATTAAGGAGAAATAGGAATCAATTCCAACGATGAATATTCGAAATATGAATTGAATTATCCTTGTATCTATGATCAATTGTGGATTTCCGATGGTGGATGTGGACTTAGACCAAGGTTAGTTATTTGATTGATTTCGTTAATTTAATTTTCATTGTTATTGATTATGTTATTTACAATTGTTGAATACAAAATCCCCCCAATCATTGTACGAAGCATAAAATATTGAATTACACACTCTTTGTGGGATCGACCCTTACTTCCACTACTACATTAGTTTTAGAGGTTTAAGGACTATTTTTGGGTGCCTATGACGGCACACCAAATTTTGGCGCCGTTGCCGGGGAGTGGTGCTAATTTATTTTTATGCTTCTTTAACTTTTTATTTTTATTTTATTTTATTTTTATTAAAAAAAAAAACACAAAAATCCCAATTTTCTAGGTTTTGTTAGTAATTTATTGTTTTTAGAAATTTTAGCATAGAATTTTATTTGTTTTCTTATTCTAGTTTTTTTTTTCTTTAACTTGTTTGTCATATTTTTTTTTTTTTGAATTTCCTTGATAGTTTAAGGAACTTGATTACAACTATGGCCGCCAATTCTCAACAATTCGGCACTAGACTCGATATGCCATCGAAATATGTTAATGAGGTAAATGTCTCATCCATTGAACAACAACTTGCGAGTCTAACTACTCTTATTTGTCGAATGGTTGCAGGTAATGTGCAAACAGTGAATGCATGTGGAATTTGTTCATTGGTAGGCCATCCAACTCATATGTGCCCAACACTTCAAGAAGAATCCATTGAACACGTAAATGTAGCCGGTTGCTTTCCTGGACAACCACCAATGAATTATGATCCATATTCAAACACGTACAATCAAGGATGGATGGATCATCCAAATCTTAGTTATGAGAATCGACAAGTGAATCAACCTATGAATCAAAATTGCGTAATTCCCGCTAATATAATCACCATACCCTCCTAGACAACAACAGGGCCAAACTTCTAACTCTGGTATGTCTTTAGAAGATATTGTTAAATCTATAGCCACTAACACTTTACAATTTCAACAGGATAGAAGGGCTAACATTCAATGTTTGGAGAATTAGATAGGTCAAATGGCTAACGCGGTCAGTCGGTTGGAGTCACATAATGCGGGAAAACTACCCTCTCAAACGGTAGTAAATCCAAGGGAAAATGTAAGTGCAATCACGTTGAGGAGTGACATGAAGGTTGAAGTTCCAGTAAAGACATCCCCTACATCGTCTGAGCAAAAAAAGGAAGAGAACGTCGTTGCAAACAAGACTACTTCCAACAATAATGAGGTAACTGAGCGTAAGTTTCTACCTCTTTCTGATTGTAAACCTGTATCTCCTTTTCCTCAAACTCTAGTAGGATGTAGAAAATATGAACGAGATCATGATGAGTTGCATGAAATTTTTAGTAAATGCGAGGTAAATATTCCACATTTAGATATTATTAAACAAGTACCTCGTTATGCTAAATTTTTGAAACAATTGTACACAAGTAAGAGGAAACAGAAACTGAAGGGAATTGAAAATGTAAAAGTTAGAGAACACGTATCTGCAATTATTCAAGAGAAACTTCCAGCAAAGTGCACAGATCCAGGTATGTTCACTATCACTTGCATGATAGGCGACACTAAGTTTGAAAAGGGCATGCTAGATTCAGGAGCATCTATTAATGTCATGCCATATTCTGTATACAATTCCTTGAAACTTGGACCCTTAAATAACACTGGCGTGATAATTCAACTAGCTGATAAATCTAATGCATATCCTAAGGGGGTGGTTGAAGATGTTCTTGTGAAAATTGATGATTTGTTTTTTCCTGCTGATTTTTATGTACTTGACATGGGCAATAGTAATCATACTACCCCTATCTTGTTAGGAAGACCATTCTTAAGGACATCCAAAACTAAAATGGATTTTAATAATGGTACATTAACCATGGAATTTGATGATAAGATCATTAAACTTTATATCTATGATTCCATGAAACATTCGTGTATTAATAATCATGTTCATTTTATTGATGTAATTGATCAATTAGCACAGGATGTTTTCAAATTTGCTGGTAAAAATGAATGAGAATGAGAATCGTATTAATGAGCATCTTGGGAATGAAAAAGAGGAGTTGACCTTAAACACCGAGTTACAAAGAACTGTGGCAGCATTAAATGATCTTCCAAAGTCAGGTAATAATTCTTGTTTTGTATTGCCTGTTTCTAATGAGAAACCTTTATCCTTTGTTTTGCAGATTTTCATTCCGGATTTGAAGTTTCACCCCAGTCACTACAAGTATACATTCCATGGAGGTGGAGGAACACTACCAGTTATCATTCCCAATGGACTTGGTACACCACAAAGAAGATCGAAGCCAATCATGATAGACCCTGGCTAAACAAGAAAGCAATAAGTCGAGCCAAAGACAATAAACAAAGGCGCTGCTTGGGAGGCAACCCAAGGGGAGTTCGTTCCTTTATCTTTTTATTTTTATTTTTATTTTTTTTTGTTTTTCGCATTCATATTTTCGTTATCTTTGTCTTTTCTTTGCATTTCACCTTACATTGGGGACAATGTAAGTTTTAAGTGTGGGGGAGATGATTTAGATATTTAGATTTATTGCGTTTAAATTTTGAGCGAGTTTAATTTCACAAATTTTTGCATGATTTTTCATGAAAATGAATTGAGAGTTAAATGATTGTTTTGGAGTTGTGTATGCTATTTGCTAGAATTAATTAGGTTTTTGAAGAACTCATAAGATGATTGAATGAATAATCCTTCAACTTAGAGTTGATTAGTGGAGTTATTTTCTTTGAGGATGGTAGTAACTAAATTATGTGGACAAAAGCCGGTGAGATTTTGAGCCTTTAGACTAACACATCCATAACAAATTTCCTCATTATTTTTTCATGTGTGATATTCTTTCATGGTTTTGTTTCTCTAGAACTTGCCTTAATTCTCTTCAAGATCACATTGACACATGCATGCATGAACATGATTAAGGCAATCTTTGTTACATAAATAAGCTTCATTAGCCAAATAGTCGACCATGTAATTGAATTTTCCATTGTGAGCCCCTTTGAGCCTCATTGCCTTTTCTTTGTATAAACTCACATTACAAGCTTTAAACTGGAAAAACAATATCTTTACCCAAGCCTTAGAGCTAGTGGAGTATTGTTGAATATCATGAGAAGTGTAGGTATGCAAGAAAATAAGTGTGGGGGTATCAAGATTTATGGTAGTGCTATTATTGGTGAATTGGAACAAATTTTCTATGTCAATTCAGGGAGTTCCAGTATTGATGTATCATTTGGAGTTTACATTGTGGAACCAAAAAAAAAAGAAAAATGATTGAAAGAAAAGAAAAGAAAGAAAAAGAAAATACGTGGTGGAGGAGAGTGATTTTAATGTTGAAAAAGATCTATATTCATAACTCTTCCTACATCTCAAGAAAGAGTTCGATTTGTGTGGGATAGATGCAAAAAAATAAAATAAAATGATGAAGCTATTATGTGGAGTGGTTGGTTTACATGTCTTATGTATATGTTTGAGCTAAGTCTATTTATCTTTACTCCACTAGTTTCGATGGCTCTTGAGTCACATACCCAAATATTTCCCACCTTGACCATAAGCCACATTACAACGTTCGGAAAGTCCTTATGATTCTTGTAAAGCATGTGATCTAAGTGGTGGCGAATGAGAAGATATGCAAGCATATGGTAGAACATCTCCATTGGAATGAATTTGAGCGAAATACTTACCATTTTAAACACATGAGAGTTGAGTGCTTATATCCGTGAGAGTCTACATGTTTAGTTTACTCCATCTTTATATGAAAATGCTTGCTAATTGAATATGAGTTGTGTGGAATGTTTATTCATGAAATTTTATGTGTTTTGAAAAAGCTTGATGGTTCTATGTTCTTGGCATTATGACCTAGTGTTTTTGGGGAATTAAATTTGAGTTTTGCCCGAGGACGAGCAAAAGCTAAGTGTGGGGGAATTTGATAGGAATGTAAAATACACATTTTACATCTTTATTTAATGCGCTCATATGACTATTTTATGCCTAAATGTACTTAGTATTCTCATATTTTGGTTTAGGTGGCAATTCGATGGATATGACGTAATTTGGAAGAAATAAGGGAAAAGGACCAAAATGAAAGAAAGCGAAAGTTCGGGAACCAAAGTGCAAATATTCAAAAGTTATATCGAACCTCACGATGAATACTTGAGAGTGCTAGTGGCCAATTGGATGAAGAAAGAAGTCAAAGGGGTGAAATATAGCCAAGACATTATCACATATCAACTTTCAAGCTGAAAAGTTTTGCACCGGTTTTCAGCCTCATATTAAGACCAGTTTTTGACATATCAAACGATCGAATTCGAAGATGTCATCTGAATAAAAGTTGTAGCCCTTTGAGTTAGCTTTCTAATGCATCTTGAATCACCTCAATCGGACATCTGGAGAGAAAGTTACGACCAAAATACTGAAGGATGTCCGGAGGAAGTTTTGTAAAGCCTTGCGATCGCATGGCTTTAATTCCTCGCGATCGCACAGACCATTACCGAGAGTCTGAAGGTTGAATTTATTTGTTCCTTGCGACAGCATGACTTAATACCTTGCGATCGCATGATTGTTTCCTGATGCCGAATCTCAAGTTTCCTAAATTGACTCAAACTCCTTTGGCAACATATCTTGCACGACTTTTCAACCCTAAAAACATCCCAACACATACCAGAACGCCTCCAACATATTTTCTCTCTATTTTTCTTAGATCTATCATGTGTAACTAAACTTCTACGCTTGGTTGAAGGAAATTGAAGCCTCGGAACCACATATTGTGAGATCTAAATAGTTTTCTTATTGTTTGATTTATATTTTGCGTATTGAATGTTCTTCTGCATTTATTTCTATGATTTGTTGCGTTTAATTGCTAGAGGGCCCACTAGTTTATTGATTGTAACAATCTACCGCTAAGTTAAACATCAAATCCGTAATTGTTTGATCTCTTTAACTTGTGAAGCACTAGGATTTGATAATTGTCTCATATAGAGGTTATTGAATCTTAAGAAGAATGTTTAAATAGATTGAATGCAACCAGTGTTTGTGTTATCTAGTTCATCGATTTCTCTATTGTGTAAAGTCGTTATTAAATTGAATCTTGAGCGCCTGTCTCGGGGTTATTTAATAATTAGGGTTAATTAGAACGCTGGTTTCTAATTAACTAAAATTAAGGAGAAATAGGAATCAATTCCAACGATGAATATTCGAAATATGAATTGAATTATCCTTGTATCTATGATCAATTGTGGATTTCCGATGGTGGATGTGGACTTAGACCAAGGTTAGTTATTTGATTGATTTCGTTAATTTAATTTTCATTGTTATTGATTATGTTATTTACAATTGTTGAATACAAAATCCCCCCAATCATTGTACGAAGCATAAAATATTGAATTACACACTCTTCGTGGGATCGACCCTTACTTCCACTACTACATTAGTTTTAGAGGTTTAAGGACTATTTTTGGGTGCCTACGACGGCACACCAATTACCGTGATAATTTTTGTTGCATGTCCATAGTTATGACCTAAAAAGTATGTTATGGTTGGAAAGAAGATCAAAAATTATGTCAAAATAAGGAATGTTTGATGAATATATGCGTCACTTGAAGGAAGGCGAGCGGCGTACGACTCTCATGTGGTAGTTGAACGGCGGTGGTAGTGCTTCCAATGGCTCCCAGGCACTGGATTTCGGTTCAAATTGATTCCAAACACCCAATTTTTGCCCAAAAACTTCTCATGCCTCTTTCAACCAGTCCACGAACATCCAACGGAATTTGAGTTACAAAATAACAAATCTTCACATCGACACAAATTCTACTGTCACAAACAAAGTTTCAAAATTTCTCTACCTGGAGACAAATTTAACTGCAAGGAATGAACCAATGACTTTTCAACAAAACTCCCCAACCAAAAAATTCCCCTGATTTTCCACAAAGTCCAACTAGGACAAATTCAACCAACTGAATCCATGCACTGCTTAGTAGAATTACCTCGTGTATTAAAATTTGCTCGAATTATCACCATGAGCATCAAAATCTCAGATAATTCAAAAATTATCGAAAGGGTAGAAACACGTCCTGAAACGGAAAGAACACAACCAAATGCTCTTGTCGAACGTTCCTTACTAGACTCAATACTTTCATCCACAATTAAAGTATATAGCACTAAATGAGCTTCCTCGTACCTCTGTGGAGACCTAATATTTTATCTGGATTTGTCTCTAGCAATTGAATACGATGGTATCGTTGGTGGTGGTGACAAAGCAGCATTATCCATAACCTCTAAACTCGATTAAGATGTATTCTTCAACACGATTGAATATCCATCAAAGTACTAAACCACTATTGATTGATCTTCAAAGATTCTATACAACCTCGCAAGACAAACAATAGGGACCTTCGTTGCCCCTCCAGCACAACATGAGCCACCTTTATAAACCTTCAAAACTCCATTATTACCAATGAACTTGTACCCATTTGAATCAAAAGGAGTCAAGAAGATAAGATTTCTTTTCAAATCTGGAATGTAGACTATTGCATCAAGTGTTCTGACCGTCCCATCAAACATCTTAAGTCTGATCCTTTCAATACCAGCTACCTTACAAGTTGCGTTGTTGCCCATAACTATAATACTTTTCGAAACTTCTTCATAGGTTGAAAATAAATCCTGATAGGGATACATGAAAAATGTAAGATGTATCAAGAATCCAATCCTCATCTAGTTTGAAATCACCGTTAGAAATAATAAAAACTTCTCCATCACTCAAACAGTTCTCTGCAACAGTTCTCTGCAACATCGGCTTCGCTTTTCCATCGAAGTATCTGGTTGCTTTCCCTTCAGATTTGCTGCTAATTTTTCTTTATTTTGTAACTTGTAATGATCCTTCTTAATGTGTCCTTTCTTGTTGCAATAGTTACAAATTTGATTACTGAAGTTAGACTTCGATCTGCCCATCTCATAATCACCTTGAACAATAAGGCCTTCTCTTTGAGTTTCAGATCCAACAAGATGCTTCATCTTTTCATTTGAAAACAAAGCATCATATAATCCTTCAATGGTAAGAGTATCACGATTATATAATATCATATCTTAAAAAGACATATATGAAGAGGGCAACGAACACAATCAAATCAAACCCAAATCCCCTTTATCATATTTAACCTCTAAATTTTCCAAATTAGCAACAATTTCTTTAAAGACAATAACGTGGTTTTCTAAGGATGTACATTCTGTCATATGATAAGAATATGAACTTTGCTTCACGTGCAATTTGCTAGTTAAACTCTTAGTCATGTATAATTGCTCTAACTTCAACCATAACGCAGCTGTATTTTTTTTTCTCATTAAAATGTCCTGAATAATATGATTCGAAATATGAATATAAATTTGAGAAATGGATTTTCGATCCTTACTTTCTTTCTCCTTCAACGACCAATTTGATGGCATTTTGTCAAATCCCAATAAAGTGTCATCCAAATTCATCTGAGCAAGAACCGCTTGTATCTTTCCTTGCCACAACGAGAATCTAGTGCTGCGACCCAAAAGCGAAATATCATATTTCATGGTTGTTATCACAAGAAAAAAAAAACCTCAAATCAAACCTTAAGCTCTGAAACCACATGTTAGGAATAGAAGAATCCTATGATACAATATGAAGTAACAATCACAACACAAGAACAATTGACAAATGATTGAAATCTATTCGGGAAGACAATTGAATGGAAACCAGAGGCTAGTGTTAACGGTTTGAGTGGCTTAGTGGGATGGATATACTTTGAAAAATTAGATAAAAGCCATTGTACTAATGGGTTCCAACCCAAACTCGAAGTCTTATTTGAAATATTTGTATTACTTTTTGTCGAGTTAAAAGCATTTTACTACTGGCACAAATTTGTTCCATCATAGATCTTCTAGTACCAAATCTAGTAGCATAGCCATTTCAATCAAAGGTGGAAGCATATTCGTAGCACAGAAAGGCATGTGCTCCATTTGAGACACAAAGATGTTTTCCATTAACATCCACAAATCTTGTCGTAAACCATATCAAAGCATATAATAGAGAAGTGATCCATTATCTGATTGGATACCATTGCAAGAATCACTTGATTTATTAAACTAAACTTGTCATCTGATTGAGCAGGTACTGTTGAGGATTGACGGGTTGCTATGATACCACTTGTTAAGAATTATGTATTTCTCTGATCTACTTGTTGTAATTCAAAATTGAAATATCGAAGTTGTATGGAAAAATATGAATTATATGATCGTAAGCCAAAAAATAATAAAAGACAAGAAGTATGAAAGAGGAATATAGAGATTTTATTGACATATGAACAATAATGAAGAAATATACAATTGACCTGAAGTTCTAGTAATCACCGAGGCTAAACTATCATATATTCTCAAAACCTCTCAAGATGTTGTTAAATATATATTTTATGAATATATAATGTGGAATATATATAGTAATCTCTTTTTGGAGTTCTAGATCAAGAAGAAGACATAAAATTTGGAAAAAATGAAATTAAAAACACCACGAGGGTATTTCGGCGTCACCGTTTGGGTGCCCCGGGCAAAAAACAAGCAGGGGCGCCGTAGCGCCAGGCGTTTTGGCCCTCTCTTTTTGTTTGGCTCCAAATTGTTTTCTTCATCTCAAAGTTCTTTTCGAAGCCAAACTACTAATAGGATTTTCAAATAAAATTTCAACTTGAATAAGACTCCAATAGCATTCCAAACTGAATTTCTCTTGACGTGAACTTCAATTAGAATTGTTCAATTACTTCAATAAGGAATTCGTGTCACACCCAAATTCTAACAATCTCCACCTCAACACGAATTCCACCTCAACGAGCAAAGCTCCAAAATTTTCTCCTCCTAGAGAAGAAAAACCGTTTGCAAGGAACAAATTGAACTCTTCAATAATAACTAAAACTGATTTTCCCAATAAACACAAAATACTCTACTTCTTCTAATGAATCAAAGTACTATTCTGTAAAATTACCTCAAATTTACAAAAAAAAAAAAAAAAAAAAATTCAAAATTTACCAACCACGGCTGTAACACATCCTGAAGCAGAATCAATCCCAAATGCTTTTACAGAAAGCCCATTGCTATATTGTACACCTTCTACTACGTTTAAGGCATTCCCAACAAAATCAACATCCAAATACCTTTCTCCACCGGATCCGTCCCTAACAATTAAATACAGTGGTACTACAGGTGATTGTGGCAAAGCGATATTATCCATATCTTTTGAACTCAACCGAGTAGTATTTTTCAAATCCGACCTCATACAAAAATCTATACTATACCGAATCGAATGTCCACCACGGTACTGAACCTGTGCTGATTGACTCTTCTAGATTCTACACGACCCTGTAAGATGTAAAACCGAGACATTTTATGTCCCTCCAATACAACTTGGGTACCCTTGTAAACCTTCAATAGTCCACCTCCACCAAAGAACTCATAACACTTTGAATCAAGGATAGACAATGAGATGAGATTCTTCTTCAAATTTGGAACATGTCGAACCTGGCCAAGTGTTCTAATTGTCCCATCCATTAGCTTCAATCTGACCTTACCAATTCCAGCAATCTGACAAGGTGCATTGTTTTCCATAACTATGACACCTTTGGAAACTATTTCATATGTAGTAAACAAGTCCTTATTATGATACATATGAAACATACATGCTGAATCTAGAACCCAATCCTCATCTGGTTTAGACTCGATGTCAGAAACAGTCAAAAAAATCTCCCTCATTTACATTGTTCTCTGTGAGGTTTGCTTCGCCTGATATATCCAATTGTTTATCATTCCGATTTGCAACCAATCTTTCTATTCTTCAATTTGTAGCAATCTTTCTTAATGTGCCTCCTCTTCTTGCAGTAGTTACAAATCTAATTACTGAACTTAGATATCGATCTTCCCCTTTCAGAACCACCAGGAGCAACCATGCGTTCTCTATCTCTGGCCTCAGAAATCAGATGCTTCATTTTCTCTTTTGAAAATAAAGCATCATACACCTCCTCTACGGTGAGAGTATCACGACTATACAAGATCGTGTCTCTAAATGAAGAAAACGAAGTGGACAATGAACACAATAGAATCAAGGCCAAATCTTCTTCATCATACTTTACTTCTAAAGTTTCTAAATCAGAGATTATCTCCTTAAATATAGCCATGTGATCTTCCAAGGATTCACCTTCTGTCATGCGATGAGAGTATAATCGCTGCTTTAGATGCATTTTTCTTGTTAAACTTTTAGTCATGCACAATTGCTCCAATTTTTACCATAAAGCATCTGCTGAAACCTCATTTAAAACATCATGAAGATGTTATTCGAGAGATGAAGATGAATATGAGAAAGTGCTTTCTTATTCTTCCGTAATTTCTCATTCGCGGTCAAAGTTGCGGGCATATTATCAATTTTTAACAACGTATCATCCAAATCCATCTGTACGAGTATTACTCGTATCTTAACCTGCCATAGCGTGAATTTGGTACTCCGATCCAAAAGCGAAATGTCATACTTCATAAAAGCCATCAAGAACAAAAACCTCGAACAAATCAAACATTGCGCTCTACGGAATAGCTGAACCTAGCTCTCTGATATCACTTGTTGAGGACCGACGGTATTGCTATGATACCACTTGTTAAGAATTATGTATTTCTTCGATCCACTTATTGAAATTTAGGATTGAAATGTCGAAGTTGTATAGCAAAATATGAAGTATATGATTGTAAGCAAAAGCATAATAAAAGACAAAAAATATGATAGAGGAATTTGAAGATTTTATTCTCATGAACAGTAATGAAAAAATATACAATTGATCTGGAGTTCTAGTAATCAACGATGATAAACTATCATATATTCTCAAAACCTCTCAAGATGTTGTTGAATAAATATTTTGTTAAGATACAATGTGGAATATATATAGGAATCTCTTTTTAGAGTTCTAGATGAAAAGAAAATATAAAATTCGGAAAAGACGGAATTAAAAATACCATGGCCCCACCATCGCCTGGGGCAAAGCAACAAGCAGGGGCACCGACGCTGGGCGTTCTGTCCCCCATCTTTTTTCTTTTTCGCTTCAAATTGTTTTCTTCATCTCAAAATCATTTTCCAAGCGAAACTCTCAATAGGGCTTCCAAATTGAAATTCAACTTGAATAAAAATCCAATAGCATTCCAAACTGAATTCCTCTTGACGTACTCTTCAATTAGAATTCCTCAATTACTTCAATAAGGAATTCGGGTCATACCCAAATTCTAACATGTACCATTACATCCTTGCTCCAAAGATGATATTTGGTCAATCACAATTCCTTTAATGCCGGATGTTGCATATATCATCTATGAAATATTTTAACAAAACAAAAGCATATATATTTCATCTTTCCCGGAAACCATCTCTTGGCTATGTAGTCCACTTGATGAATCAAATCTCAAACTATGAGCCATTATCTTTGCATTTCTCTCTTTTGGGTACTGGAAACTGCTTTCCTTGTACAACAAATCGATTTTCCTCATGACTGGAAAGCAACTTTTTTAATACGTGTATGCACGCTTGGTTCATTTGGGGTGCGTGCCTGTAGCGCCCCGAGTTCTGTTAACCCGGATTGCCACGTCATCGTCTTTTGCCCTAATTTTGTCAATCAATTTTGCGGAAATAACCTAATTTTTAAAATCACATTTTGCAATTGGAAACTACGTCGGCAATTAAAATACATTGGATGATTGTTCAAAATCTAAATATCAAGTTTTGGAATAGCGGAAACGAAAAAAAACACGTTAACAATGTTTCAATACATAAATTCGAAAATTTAATAATTTCGATAATCAAATTTTTCTTTTGCCACCACTGCCGGATCAATCACGTTCGCCTCCGAAGTCTGCAAATATTGTTAAAAATAGAAGAATGAGTATTTCAAAGAAATACTCAGTAGACTCATCGCCGATAATTAATTTACAGAATAATTGAAAACACACTCATGCAATATACAATGTGATATCATCTTTGGTTCATTTTCTTGAAATCATAGGCTCTTTAAAAACATGGGTTGTGGGTAGTCTTTCTTTCTTGTGCGGATGAAGCACATAAGTTATGCATAACATTCTTTCTTATCTCATAAGAGATTCTTTCTTTCTTTCTTTCTCATGCAATTAAGCATATAAGTTATGGCAAGCATAACAATATCATATAATTCATATGACACATTCTCATCCTATGCATAAAGCATATAAATCACGTAATTCACATAAAGCATGCAATTATAATTTAAACTAATTAATGGTGGCGAGTCTACCTCAATTGTTTCGAGTTGCGTGAAAAGTGAGCGGGAAAATAACTTCAAGCTCCTAATTGCTCGTACGTATCGTCTAGCCAAAAATAAAAAAATAAGTTGAATTAATATTTTCGAACTTTAAAGTTTTAAAGTGTTGAAATTAAGTTTAAGGGCTTAATTGAAAATTATTGGAATTGAAATAAATGACTTAAAATGATAAAGTAAAGTTTAGGGGCTAAATTGAAAATTTATTAAATCTGAAAATAAAACTTTAAGGGCTAAAATAATAACTTTCATAAGTTTAGGGACTAAATTGTAATTATAATAAAACTGAAAATAAAAGTTAAAAACTGAAATAATAACTTTTAATAGTTTAAGGACTAAGCTGTAAGTATATTAAAGCTGAAAATAAAAGCTGAAAACTAAAATAATAATTTTTAATAGTTTAAGGACTAATCTGTAAATATAGTAAAGCTGAAAATAAAATTTAAAGACTGAAATAATAATTTCTATACATTAGGGACTCAATTGTAAATATAATAAAACTGAAATAAAACTTAAAAACTGAATTAAATAACTTATATAAGTTGGGGACTAAATTAAATAACTTTCTAAAAGCTGAAAATAAATTTAAAGGACTAAAATTAAAATATTTAAAACACAGTACTTAAATAACACTTTTAAAATGTGGGGGCTTAAGGGGCAAATTCTAAATTCGAAATAATAAATTGATACAATAAACTAAACATAAATTATAGGGACTAACTTAAAACAAATCAAAACTTGGGGCTAAAACATAACTTTGGAAATCAAAAATCAAAATAAAACATCACTCTCTCATTTCTCTCTCTCTAAATCGAGAGAGAAGGAGAGGCGACGGGGGGGGAAGGGGCTCAGCCCCTTCCTACGATTTCCACCACCGGCGAGCGGTGGTGCCGGCGCCAAATCGCGTGGGGGCGCCAGTAGATATGGCGCACGGGTCGAGTGGCTAGGGCTCGATTTTCATGCGGTAAGAAGGTAAGTTATTGGGTTGTTTTTTATTTCTTGGTTTTGGGGTCGATTGGGGGTTGATTTTGGTGAAATAAGGGCTGCTTGGTTTCGGGGTTTGGGTGTAGTGGCTGGTGGAGGTCGTGAAGCTACGGGTTGTGCGTGGTTGGTGTTTTGGTGGCGTTTGAGGTGGCGTTCGAGCTGTTGGACAGTAGGTGTTTGGCTTCGAATGGGTAGTAGTTTGTAGTTGGTGGTTCGATTGGGGTTTGGCAGTGAGAAATCGGTGTTGCAGTTGGGTTTGTGCGTTGCACTTGGTGGTTCGAAAATTGGGTTTCAGGTTGAGGTTGGGCAGTGAACTTGGTGGTCTCGGTTTTGAGCTGTTGGTAGTGAAATGTAGTGGTTCCTGGTTTGGAGGTGGCTATTTGGGCAGTGAGCTTGGTTGTCTTTTGCAGTAACTTGAGCTGGGTTTTCGACTGGTGGTTCTACAGTGTGTAGTCGTTGGTGGTCGTGCGACTTGGTCTCGGTTTGGTGATGGTGGTGGTGAAATGGGTGTAGGTCTTTGGTGAATGTGGGGATGTTGGTCTCGGGAGTGCTGGTTTGAGGTGAGCTTCGGTTTGGTGATGGTGACTGTGGTTGGCAGTGTGTAGTTGTTGGTGGTTTAGGCTGCACACATCAATGGTGTCTCACAATGGAATTGAGAGAGTGTGGGGGAGGGAAATTTTTTTACCAAATGGATGTCGTGTGTGTGAGGAGAGTGGGAGTGCTTGTGGGGTATGAATAGTGACAATTAGGGCACAAAACCCTAGACGGGTAATTGGGCCTAATTGTTGGGCTCTAGGGTTTTCTAATTGGGCTAGACTAAATAGATTCCTGTTTTGGACTCAGTTGAATGGACTTAAAAGAATTGGGCTAAAAGAATTAAAACTAAATCGGGCTTATGAAATTGGACCATAAAATGTTGGATTTTAAATAATTGGGCTTGAATTAAATAAAAATTGGATTTAAATAAAATAATTCGAAATTGATACTAAAATAATTATTCGAGATTGGATTCAATCGAATAGATTTGAATTCCTTTTTATAACGGCTAGACGAACGCGTTTCTCTAGAAAATTAGGGTTACGTTTTAGCGACACGTTTTTCGAGAACATATTTTTATATTATTCAAAAGTTCTCGGTCGCTACAGTGCCACTATATATATAATATTAAATATCGCATGAATTTAGAATAATTTTCTGGACGATTTTAGTCCTACTACAATTTAATTATTTCAATAGTACCTTACTTTTCGTTTTTCAATATATATTAATTGAATATTAATTATTAAACATGCATGCAAATAAATAACTGAATTGTATGAGAACAATTGATAGGAATATAAAATACACATTTTACATCTTTATTTAATGCGCTCATATGACTATTTTATGCCTAAATGTACTTAGTATTCTCATATTTTGGTTTAGGTGGCAATTCGATGGATATGGCATAAGTTGGAAGAAATGAGGGGAAAAATACCAAAATGAAAGAAAGCGAAAGTTCGGGAACCAAAGTGAAAATATTCAAAAGTTATATCAAACCTCACAATGAAGACTTGAGAGTGCTAGAGACTAATTGGATGAAGAAAGAAGTCAAAGGGATAAAATATAGCTAAAACATTATCATATATCAACTTTCAAGCTGAAAAGTTTTGCACCGATTTTTAGCCTCATATTGAGACCAATTTTTGACATATCAAACGATTAAATTCAAAGATGTCATTGAATAAAAATTGTACCCCTTTGAGTTAGCTTTCTAATGCATCTTGAATCGCCTCAATCAGACATCGGAAGAGAAAGTTACGACCAAAATACTGAAGGCTATCCGGAGGAAGTTTTGTAAAAACTTGCGATCGCATGGCTTTAATTCCGCGCGATCGCACAGACCATCACCGAAAGTCTGAGGGTTGAATTCATTTGTTCCTTGCGACAGCATGACTTAATACCTTACGATCGCATGGTTGTTCCCTGATGCGGAATCTCAGGTTTCCTAAATTGACTCAAACTCGTTTGACAACATATCTTGCACGACTTTTCAACCCTAAAAACACCCCAAAACACACTAGAACGCCTCCAACTTCATTCGTCTCAACTTTATTCTTAGATTCATGAATTGTAACTAAACTTTTACACTTGGTTGAAGGAAACGGAAGCCTCGGGACCACATATTGTGAGATCTAAATAGTTTTTCTTATTGTTTGATTTATATTTTGAGTATTGAATGTTTTTCTGCATTTATTTCTATGATTTGTTGTGTTTAATTGCTAAAGGGCCCGCTAGTTTATTAATTGTAACAATCTACCGCTAAGTTAAATATCAAATCCGTAATTGTTTGATCCTTTAACTTGTGAAGCACTAGGATTTGATTATTTTCTGCGATAGAGGTTATTGAATTTTAAGAAGAATATTTAAATAGATTGAATGTAACCGCTGGTATTTGTGTTATCTAGTTCATCAATTTCTCTATTGTGTAAAGCTGTTGTTAAATTGAATCTTGAGCGCTGGTCTGGGGTTATTTAATAATTAGGGTTAATTAGAACGCTGATTTCTAATTAACTAAAATTAAGGAGAAATAGGAATCAATTCCAACGATGAATATTCAAAATATGAATTGAATTATCCTTGTATCTATGATCAATTGTGGATTTTCGATGGTGGATGTGGACTTAGACCAAGGTTAATCTTTTGATTGTTTTCGTTAATTTAATTGGCATTGTTATTAATTGAGTTATTTACAATTGTTTGAATACAAAATCCCCCCAATCATTGTACGAAGCATAAATATTGAATTACACACTCTTCGTGGGATCGACCCTTACTTCCATTACTACATTAGTTTTAGAGGTTTAAGAACTATTTTTGGGTGCCTACGACAGCACACTGAATTTTGGCGCCGTTGCCGGGGAGTGGTGCTAATGTATTTTTGTGCTTCTTTAGTTATTTTATTTTATTTTTGGAAAAAAATCATAATTTTCTAGGTTTTTAGGCAATTTATTATTTTTAGGAGTTTTAGCATAGACTTTTTTTTCTCTTACCCTAACTTCTCTTTAATTTGTTCTATTTGATTATGCCCGCAACTCGATCTTCTAATCAAGGTGAATTGCAGTACGATCCGGAACTAGAAAAAAAAACTTTACGCAGGTTTAAGAGTAGCAATCAGTGGAATTTCATAATGAATAATTTTGATCCCGAGACCTTATTCCCTTGTGATTTTGAATCAAAGGAAGAGGAAGTCATGACTGAGAATAATCGAACTTTGAAGGAGCTTGCAACCCCTACATTGAATCAACAATCTCTATGCATAACTTTTCATAATTTAGATGATGCTATTGCATTCGAGCTTAAATCTGGGCCAATACATCTTTTGCCAACTTTTCATTGTATTACAGGTGAAGATCCTCATAAACATCTGCAAGAGTTTCATGTGGTCTGCACGAGTATGAAACCCACGGAAATTACTGAAGAACATATTAAGCTGAGAGCCTTTCCATTTTCTCTGAAGGATTCGGCTAAGGATTGGCTCTATTATCTACCATCGGGAAGCATTACTACATGGGATGAGATGAAAAGATTATTTTTGGAGAAATATTTCCTAGCTTCAAGGGCAGCTAACATCCGAAAGGAAATCTGTAGCATAAGGCAGGACAACAGAGAGTCATTACATGAATACTGGGAGTGGTTCAAGAAATTGTGCGCAAGTTGCCCCCATCACCAAATCAGTGAGCAATTCCTTATTCAATACTTTTATGAAGGTCTTCTACCCATAGAAAGGAGTATGATTGATGTGCAAGTGGAGGAATTTTGGTGGATAAAACTCCCGAAGGAGCAAGGAACCTAATTGCAAACATGGCAGCCAACTCTCAACAATTTGGCACTAGATTCGATCCCCCTTCTAGACAAGTTAATGAGGTAAATGTCTCATCAATTGAACAAAAAATAGCGAGTCTAACTACTTCTGTCCGCCAAATGGCTGCAGGTACTATGCAAATAGCAAAAGCATGTGGAATTTGTTCATTCGTAAGCCATCCAACTGATATGTGCCCAACACTTCAAGAAGAATCCATTGAACACGTAAATGTAGCCGGTAGCTTTCCTGGACAACCATAAAGGAATTATGATCCTTATTCAAACACGTACAACCAAGGATGGAGGGATCATCCAAACCTAAGTTATGGAAATCGACAAGTGAATCAAAATCAACAGAATTTCCAGCAATATAATCAGTCATACCCTCCTAGAAAACAACATGGCCAATCTTCTAACTCTGAAATGTCTTTAGAAGATATTGTTAAATTTCTTGCAACTAACACTTTACAATTTTAACAGGAGACCAAGGCTAGCATTCAATGTTTGGAGAATCAAATGGGTCAAATGGTTAGCACGGTCAGTTGATTGGAGTCACAATGGTAGTAAATCCAAGGGAAAATGTAAGTGCAATCACGTTGAGGAGTGGCACAGAGGTTGATGTTCCAGTAAAGGCAACCCCTACATCATCTGAGCAAAAAGAGGAAGAAAACGTTGTTGCAAACAAGACTACTCCCAACGATAATGAGGCAACTGAGTGTAAGTTTCCACCTCTTTCGGATTATAAACCTGTACCTCATTTTCCTCAAGCTCTAGTAGCATGTAGAAAATATGAACGAGATCATGATGAGTTGCATGAAATTTTTAGTAAATGTGAGGTAAATATTCCACTTTTAGATATTATTAAACAAGTGCCTCGTTATGCTAAATTTTGAAACAATTGTGCACAAGTAAGAGGAAACAGAAATTGAAGGGAATTGAAAATGTAAAAGTTGGAGAACAAGTATCTACAATTATTCAAGCGAAACTTCCAGCAAAGTGCATCGATCCAGGTATGTTCACTATCACTTGCATGATAGGCGACACTAAGTTTGAAAAGGCCATGTTAGATTCAGGAGCATCTATTAATGTCATGCCATATTCTGTATACAATTCCTTGAAACTTGGACCCTTAAATAACACTGGTGTGATAATTCAACTAGCTGATAAATCTAATGCATATCCTAAAGGGGTGGTTGAAGATGTTCTTGTGAAAATTGATGATTTGTTTTTTACTGCTGATTTTTATGTGTTTGACATGGGCGATAGTAATCATACAACTCCTATCTTGTTAGGAAGACCATTCTTAAGGACATCCAAAACTAAAATGGATTTTAATAATGGTACATTGACCATGGAATTTGATGATAAGATCATCAATCTTAATATCTATGATTCCATGAAATATTCGTGTATTAATAATCATGTTCATTTTGTTGATATAACTGATCAATTAGCACATGATGTTTTCAAATTTGCTTCTAAAAATGAATGGGGATCTGTCATTAATGAGCATCTTGGGAAGGAAAAAGAGGAGTTGACCTTAAACACCGAGTTACAAAGAACTGTGGCAGCATTAAATGATCTTCCAAAGTCAGGTAATAGTTCTTGTATTGTATTGCCAGTTTCTAATGAGAAACATTTATCCTTTGTTTTGCAGATTTTCATTTCGAATTTGAAGCTTCACCCTAGTCACTACAAGTATACATTCCATGGAGGTGGAGGAACCTACCAGTTATCATTCCCAATGGACTTGGTGCACCACAAAAAAGATCGAAGCCAACCATGATAGACCCGGGCTAAACAAGAAAGCAATAAGTCGAGGCAAAGACAATAAACAAAGGCCCTGCTTGGGAGGCAATCCAAGGGGAGTTCGTTCCTTTATCTTTTTTTATTTTTCGCATTTATATTGTAGTTATCTTTATTTTTTTCTTTGCATTTCACCTTATATTGGGGACAACGTAAACTTTAAGTGTGGGGGATGAGATTTAGATTGAGTTTAAATTTTGAAAATTTTTGCATGATTTTTCAAAAAAATGAATTGAGAGTTAAATGATTGTTTTGGGTTGTGTATGCTATTTGCTGAATTAATTAGGCTTTTAACGAACTCATAATATGATTGAATGAATAATTCTCCAACTTAGAGTTGATTAGTGAAGTTATTTTCTTTGAGAATGGTAGTGACTAAATTTTGTAGACAAAAAGTCGGTGAGATTTTTGAGCCTTTAGACTGATACATCCATAACAGTCTCATTATTTTTTTCATGTGTGATATTCTTCCATGATTTTGTCTCTCTAGAACAAGCATTGATTCTCTTCAAGATCACATTGACACATGCATGCACGAACATGATTAAGGCCATCTTTGTTAATACATTAGCCACCTTAGCCAAATAGCCGACCTTGTAATTGAATTTTCCATTGGTTGAGCACATTTGGCTTTATTGCATTTTCTTTGTATAAACTCACATTACAAGCTTTAAACTGGAAAAACAATGTCTTTACCCAAGTCTTAGAACTAGTGGAGTATTGTTGAATGTCATGAGAAGTGTGAATATGCAAGAAAATAAGTGTGGGGGTATTAAAATTTATAGTAGTGTTATTATTGGTGAATCGGAACAAATTTTCTATGTCAATTCAGAGAGTTTCATTATTGGTGTATAAATTGAAGTTTACATTGTGTAAGAAAAACACAAGATGAAGAAAAAAATGAATTATTGAGGAAAAGAAAAGAAAAGAAAGAAAAATTTCTACGACTAGTGCAAGGAGATATGGATATAGTCGAGTATGAAAGGAGGTTTGAAGAGCTATCACGTTATGCTCCACATCTGGTGGAGACGGAGTTCAAAAAGGCCCGCAGATGTGAGAGAGATCTACGCTCCGATGTCCGACAAATCGTCAGTTCACATGAGCTGCCAACCTACCGGGAAGTAGTAAAAAAGGCTCAAGCAGTAGCCTATGCCGGTGGGAGGACGGTAAGCCAGAGACCTCAGTATGAACAGAGAAACCTGGGCAAGAGAAAATGGCAAGGTCCGAGCCGCAACCAAACTTCGAACCAGAACCAGAACAGGAACCAACCGTTCGTCAAGAGGCCCAATCCAGGGCCAACAGGGAGACAGATGCCCAATGTCATTTCTCCCTGCCCTAAGTGCCAAAGGATGCACAAAGGAGAATGCCTGTTCGGGAAGGGAGTCTGCTATAAGTGTGGCCAGTCAGGTCACTTTGCAACGGATTGTCGTGCTCAGCCCGCCCAGGGTTCCAATCAGAAGATGAACCCAGGCCTAGGCCAGAACCGGAAAGGGACAGCCAGGGTATTCGCTATGGACGCAGCCCAGGACTCCGACGTGATTGCAGGTATACTAGTTATCCTAGTACCCTTGTACATGTCTTAATTGCTTTCCATACCGTATTTTCCTTCCCATATTGAGCATGATAATATGATATCAGGTATACTATCTATTTCTGGGATACCTGTATATGTTCTGATAGACTCGGGAGCCACACATTCATTTATATCAGATACATGCTTAGAAAGACTGAACCTAATAGGCATAGAGACTGGTAGTACCCTTGAAGTAGTTTGCCGTCAGGAGGAACCCTCGATACTAATAAGATAGTCAAGGCAGTACAAATCGATTTTGATGGTCAAGTTTTGGAGGCAGACCTGAATATTATCCGAATGAAAGATTTCGATATTATTCTAGGTGTGGATTGGCTCAGCACCAACCGTGCCGCAATTATGTGCCATGAGAAGGAGGTTATTTTTCGTAAAGATGGTAAAGAAGTATTCAGATTTTATGGGACGAGGATTAAGGCACTTCCTCGCCTGATTTCGGCTTTACAAGCGAAGAAGCTATTAGCCAAGGATAGTTGTCATGGCTATTTGGTTAGTCTTCAAGACAAACCCGTAGATGAGATTACTCTGGATTCAGTACCAGTGGTATGTGAATATGGTGACGTTTTTCCAGACGATCTACCCGGCACTCCGCCGGATAGGCAAGTGGAATTTTCCATCGATTTGGTACCAGGAGCTGCCCCTGTTTCTAAAGCTCCATATCGCATGGCACCAAAAGAGTTGCAAGAACTGAAGGTGCAATTAGAGGAATTGCTAGAGAAGGGTTTCATCAGGCCAAGTGTGTCTCCGTGGGGAGCACCGGTGCTGTTTGTAAAGAAGAAGGACGAAAGCATGAGGATGTGTATCGACTATCGAGAACTTAACAAGTTGACGATAAGGAATAAGTATCCCCTACCCAGAATCGAAGACTTATTCGATCAGTTGAAAGGTACTGCAATCTTCTCGAAGATTGATTTGAGATCTGGGTACCATCAGCTAAAGGTTTCGCCAGCTGACGTACCAAAGACAGCGTTCAGGACACGATATGGACATTATGAGTTCACAGTGATGCCGTTCGGTCTTACGAACGCGCCTGCAATATTTATGGATTTGATTAACCGAGTTTTCCATCAGTATCTTGATAAATTCGTTATTGTTTTTATCGATGATATACTGATCTACTCCAGGAATTCCGTACAACATGAAGAACATTTGAGGATTATGTTGGAAACGCTGAGAGCAGAAAAGTTGTACGCCAAGTTCAAGAAATGTGAATTTTGGCTTGAGAGAGTAGGTTTCTTGGGTCATGTTGTTACAGCTAAAGGTATCGAGGTCGATCCTTCTAAGGTTGAAACTGTAACGAATTGGCCAACACCTGCAAATGTTGGAGATGTGAGAAGCTTTCTTGGATTAGCTGGATATTATCGGCGATTCATAGAAGGTTTTTCTAAAATAGCAGGTTCTATGACTCAGTTGACCAGGAAGGGAGTTAAATTTCAGTGGACAGAACAATGTGAACAAAGCTTTCAGAAACTTAAGGACAGACTTGTCTCAGCACAGATCTTGACTATACCGAGATGGATACGAAGGTTTCGTTATTCTGACGATGCATCCAAACATGGTTTAGGTTGTGTTTTGATGCAGAATGACAAAGTGATAGCATATGCTTCAAGACAGTTGAAGCCACATGAGAAGAATTACCCGACACATGATTTAGAGTTCGCAGCTGTTGTGCACGCTCTTAAGATTTGGAGACACTATCTGTACGGGAGTAAATGTGAGATTTACACCGATCACAAGAGTCTCAAGTATTTCTTCACTCAGAAGGAACTAAACATGAGACAACGACGATGGCTAGAGCTAGTAAAAGATTATGACTGTACCATTCTTTACCACCCAGGTAAAGCAAATAAGGTTGCCGACGCTTTGAGCAGAAAGAACGCTGGACAGTTATCAGCTTTAGGAACGACGCAAGATCAGTTGATTCGAGATTTGAGAAATCTAAGAATCGAAGTGCGAACCCCATCAGTCCAAGGATCTTCTAGATTGGCAAATCTGAGCGTTAAACCAGACTTGAGAGGTCGGATTATAACAGCTCAAACTGGAGATAAATTCTTGGAAAAGATCAGATCCGAAGTTGGAACTGGCAAGAGAATAGGTTTCGAGATTGCCTCTGATAAGGCACTTATATTCAGAGGACGTCTCTGTGTGCCGAAGGACGAACATATCCAGAATGAGATTTTGACAGAAGCTCATTCAGCACCTTATGCATGCCACCCAGGAGGGACAAAGATGTATCGTGATTTGCGCAACACCTTTTGGTGGAGAAACATGAAGGGTTGTATTGCAAAATTTGTCTCTCGATGCATGACGTGTCAGCAAGTAAAGGCTGAACATCAGAGACCATCAGGATTGTTAAATCCCTTGGATATACCAGAATGGAAATGGGAGAAAATTTCCATGGATTTCGTAACAGGGTTACCGAAATCAGTGAAAGGACATGACGCTATTTGGGTTATCGTAGATCGACTTACGAAGTCAGCTCATTTCCTACCAATCAGAATGACTCTCAATGTGGATCAGTTATCCCAGTTGTATGTTAGAGAGATTGTTCGACTTCATGGAGTACCAACTTCCATTGTATCAGATAGAGACCCGAGATTTACATCAAGATTCTGGAAGAGTTTACAAGTAGCGATGGGTACTAAATTAAATTTTAGTACAGCTTACCATCCCCAGACTGATAGACAGTCTGAACGCACTATTCAGACATTGGAAGATATGCTTAGAGCTTGTGTACTAGATTTGAGTGGTAATTGGGAGACTCACCTCCCATTAGTGGAATTTGCCTACAATAATAGTTTCCAGGCTACTATTGGTATGGCACCATATGAGGCACTTTATGGACGACGATGTCGATCACCAATCTATTGGGATGAAGTAGGCGAGAGAAGAATTTTAGGTCCAGAATTGATTAAAAAGACAGTTGAGGCTATTGATAAGATCAGACTACGGATCAAAGCAGCTCAAGATAGACAGAAAAGCTATGCCGATCAAAGGATAAAAGACTTGGAATTTGAAATAGGAGAGAAAGTATTTTTGAAAGTAGCTCCTATGAAAGGAACTATTCGTTTCGGCAAGAGAGGGAAGTTAAGACCCCGTTTTATCGGACCATTCGAGATATTAGAGAAAGTGGGTAACGTGGCTTATCGTTTGGCGTTGCTGCCCGAGCTATCGGCTGTACACAACGTTTTTCACGTTTCCCTATTGAGAAAGTATATCCACGATCCAAGTCACGTGGTAAATTTTCAGACTATTTCGATTCAGAGGAATCTGTCCTATGAGGAAACACCTATGTGCATTATAGAAAGAAAAGTCCATGTCTTAAGAAACAAAGAGATTACCTTAGTCAAAGTCCAATGGGGTAGACAGGATAGCGATGAAGCTACCTGGGAGAAAGAGGAAGAGATTCTGGCTAAGTATACAGATATATTAGATCAAGTAAGTTTAAATTTCGAGGACGAAATTATTTTAAGGGGGTAAGGTTGTAGCGACCGCGAACTTTTAAATTTTATAAATTAATTTCTCGAAAAACGTGTCGCTAAAACGTAACCCTAATTCTCTAGAGAAACGCGTTCGTCTAGCCGTATAAATATGAATTTAAATTATTTCGAATCGAATCGAATATTGAATAATTATTTTTATTTCAATTCGGATTTATTTTATTTAAATCCAATTATTATTAAATTCAAGTCCAATTACATAAACCCAATTTTTAGGCCCAATTATATAAGTCCAAACCTGAATTTAATTATTTTAGCCCAATTAGAAACCCTACAGCCCAAATCCAAAGGCCCAACAATCAGGCCCAATATACCACCTTGAAATTTGTGCCCTAAATTCCCACTATTTTATTCATCACAATTCCCTCCATTTCCTCATTCACGCAGCCATTATTGGTAAGAATCTCCAATTTCCCCAAAATTTTCATTTATGCAATTTAACATATGAGAATCATGTTGATGCTAGAATCTCGATTTCTAGCACCAACAGTGTTCTTCCCAAAGTGGGAAGCTCAGGTTGAAGCTGAGAGCCTCAGTTTCCATCAACAGGAAATCACCAAATTGTAGAACCATCAACACCACCTCAACCCAGAACTCAACAAAGCAGAACACCCAAACCCAAGCTGCAGCCTCCAACTCCATCAACCTCACCGGAAAACGCCAACACCACCATCTCCAATCTCCAAACCAGTTACTGCCCAACCAACACCTAACTTCAAACCCAGCTCAAGTTACTGCAAGACAACCAAGCTCACTGCACCTCAAACCGCTACCAACACCGTTCCACCACCCAAACCGAGAATGCAACCCACGAAGCTGCCCAACACAACACCATCAAGTTCGAACCACCTCAACACCACTAAATGCAAACCACAGCAGAAACCCAACTCGAAACCACCAAACAGCAGAAAACGACCAACACATAGCAACTCACCTAAAACACCTACTGTCCACCTCAAACAAGACCACCCAACTCGTAGCTCCAAACCAAGACACCACTACACCTCAATCGCCCCAATCGACAGCCATTTTAGAATTTCAGCAAAAATCCAACCCCCAACACCTCCACAACCCCAACCAACTACCGGAATCAAGAAAATGAAAACCCATAACTAACCTCGATTTCCCTCCGGAGAAACCCAAAAATCGAACCTCTAACTCCTCGGATTAGCCTCCGATTCGTGAGCCACAGCCCTCCCACACTCCGGCGCCACCGTCGCCACCGTTCGACGGTGGTGGAATCAGAGCCCCTTCCCCGTCGCGTCCTCTCCATCGCCTCTCTCTCTCTCGGGTTCGAATGAGAGAGAGAGAAAAGAGAATGAATTGTTTTTTTTTTATTTTGATTTTGTTTTGGTTTTTGATTTTAATTGGTTTTTATTTGATTTGATTTTTATTTTAGATTTTAGTTTAATTTTGATTTTAGAAGTTATAACCCTAAGCCCCAAAGTTTTAAAATGTTTATTTAAGTCTTTACAGTTTCCATTATTTTAAATCAGCCCTTAAGTTTAAGCGTTTTAATTTCAGCCCTTACATTTCTTATTTTCAGTTTAGAAGTTATTTAATTTAGTCCCTAGTTTATATAAGTTATTATTTCAGCCATTTAAGTTTTAATTTCAGTTTTAAAATATTTACAGTTTAGTCCCTAACTTGTAAAATTTATCATTTCAGCCCCTAAACTTTTATATTCAATTTTAACAGATTTACAGTTTAGTCCTTAACTTATAAAAGTTCAATTTCAGCCCTTAAACTTTTATTTTCAGTTTCAATAGTTTTCAATTAAGTCCCTAGAATTCCTATTTTTCACTTTTAGCCACGATACTTTGAAAATAGTATTTTTAGCCCTTAGATTTGTCAAATTCAATTTAATGAATTTCCAATTTAGCCCTAACTTTATTTTATCATTTTAAGTCATTTATTTCAATTTCAATAATTTTCAATTAAACCCTTAAACTTAATTTCAACACTTTAAAACTTTAAAGTTCGAAATACTAATTCAAACTTATTTCCTATTTTTGGCTAGACGATACGTACGAGCAATTAGGAGCTTGAAGTTATTTTCCCGCTCACTTTTCACGCAACTCGAAACAATTGAGGTAGACTCGCCACCATTAATTAGTTTAAATTATAATTGCATGCTTTATGTGAATTACGTGATTTATATGCTTTATGCATAGGATGAGAATGTGTCATATGAATTATATGATATTGTTATGCTTGCCATAACTTATATGCTTAATTGCATGAGAAAGAAAGAAAGAAAGAAAGAATCTCTTATGAGATAAGAAGAGAATGTTATGCATAACTTACGTGCTTCATCCGCACAAGAAAGAAAGCCTACCCACAACCCATGTTTTAAAAGAGCCTATGATTTTCAAGAAAATGAACCAAAGATGATATCACGTTGTATATTGCATGAGTGTGTTTTCAATTATTCTGTAAATTAATTATCGGCGATGAGTCTACTGAGTATTTCTTCGAAATACTCATTTTGCTATTTTTAACAATATTTGCAGACTTCGGAGGCGATCGTGATTGATCCGGCAGTGGTGGCATAAAAATTTGATTATCGAAATTATTAAGATTTCAAATTTATGTATTGAAACACTGTGAACGTATTTTTTCGTTTCCGCTATTCCAAAAACACGATATTTAAATTTTGAACAATTATCCAATGTATTTTAATTGCCGAAGTAGTTTTCAATTTCAAATGTGATTTTAAAAATTAGGTTATTTCCGCAAAATTGATTGACAAAATTAGGGCAAAAGACGATGACGTGGCAATCCGGGTTAATAGAACTCGGGGCGCTACAATCGAACTTCTTATGATTATGAGCTAAACTCTTAACAATTATACTATAATCACTTAAATTCCCTTCTATATCCTTCCCCGGGTCCATCTTAAAACTAAATAACTTTTTCAACAGATATATCTTGTTTGGCAAAGTCTTAGTCAAGAATAAGGCATCTAAGGCAGTCCATAAAGTCCTAGCATCTTTAGCACTATCAATTTGTCTAACAATGTTATAAGATAAGTGCAAAATTATAGAACTATATGCAATTTCATTCATATCTTCAATTTCACATGGTTTAGCTTTTAACTCATCAAAAAAAGTAGAAGGATCATCGAGAGATTTAGCAACTCTTTGTTGGACCAAAATGACCCTCATTTTCTGTTTCCAAATTGAGTAGTCCCACTTTCCATCGAATTGCAATAATTCGACCCTCGAACCCATTTCGAATTTTGTAAAAGAGTGGCCCGTACTCATGGGCACAACAGAAAAAGTTTTGAAAAAATCTTTTCTAGATGATCAACACGAAGTATGAATGCAGAGTTAAAACTAATGTTCAGAAATGAAGCACATCAATGAAATAATCCAATCACGAAACCCCTATCTGATGTGTGTGCAAGTGTGATACAAACTTAGGCAATGCACGGGTATATGATGTAGATAAGCATGCTTTTCAGATTACAAATTAATCACAAGAATTCAGTTAACAGAATTCACAAATAGGAAACCAAGCAATTATGCATAAAATTGGTAAAAATACCAAATCTAACCTATCGGAGAGCTTGGAATAATCTTACCAAACCACCGTTGAAAAACAGTAACATATACCATCAATTCCTCCTACCGAGCAAGCCAGCCACAGTTCAACAGAATTACCCAATCTCTATCAACAATATGCACAACATAAAATCATAGGAATCAGTTTCGAATTCAAAAACAATATGCTAAAGAACAGTAATAGTTTCTGTTTAAACCTCAGAAGGCATATACAGATATATTACTGAGAGAAACGAAAAACCCCAAATCAGTGAAGGATAAACGAAACCCTAGACCTAAAGCTAGATCTGATACCAGATGTTAGGAATAATAGCATAATATAAACCCAAAGTCACAATTATACAGTAGCTCAAAACCAGCTAAACAAAGTTCTTCTGGCTTAATCATGGAATAACAGAGTTCTAACATATTCTAAATAAGAATGACAGAGTTCAATACACATTAACATATACCAATAGTTATCAGCATACACCAATGTAATCTAGCATAATCATAACATGAAGAAATAACAGAAATCATAAACCATAGAAACTGAAACACTGAACATAAACTAGATAGGAACCAAAGCAGAATGGTACTTCCCTTTTCCAGTTCTTCCTCTGATTTTCGGCTAAAAATGTTAGGCTTAGGAATAGCCTTCCACGCCATGCAATTCACCATCCAAAGAGAGTATTATAACCAGCCAGAAGCACTCAATACTCGACTTGGGTCATTGATCGAAAGATCTACCAAGAGCAGTCAAGTTCGAGCCCTCACCACTGACCTAAGCCTCACAAGAAACCAACATAACCCAGCTCTATTTCAAGCCTGAGTAATACATAGGAGTCTCACAACAATAGGCTCAATAATCAGTTAATACCAGAGGAAGAAGAAGAAGAACCCAGAGACAGAGACGAGAGCAAAATGGAGAGAATGGGGAAAAACATCTCAAGGAAGGAACCTACTCTGACCGAAGACCAAAGGTCAGGTCCAAGAAAATGTCAAAGGTAAGATTTAATCCCAACCGTGGATTAAATCTAAGGGTCGAAAATGGTTCCAAACAAGCACACAATCCGGGTCATACTAATGCCACCAATAAGTGAGTGTCACTTAAGCAACAATAGTAATGGGTAAGTAGCAATAGAAATTCACCGGCCCAATAAAGTGTTAGGGGAACCACTTAGGCCCAAATAAGCCCACAGAAACTGCAGCAGAGAGTATTTCATCTTTCTTGGAGACCATCTCTTTTCCAGATAGTCCATTTGATGAATCAAAACTCAGATGAGGAGATATTATATCGGTGTTTTAAGCATTCTTCTCATTAAGGCTACCTAGATACCAATTCCTTTGTAAAGAAAAAGCTATTACGCATAGGATTGGAGATAAGCCTTTTGAATGTTTGTGTGTGTGTGCAAGGTTGCTCATGAGGTTTAGGGCATGGTGCGTGACACCATATAAATATGTGTACATTAAATGCATGCATACATAAATTGAAAAATTGTAACTTATGGGAAGTCTATTATGTTGCAGATATTTGCGAAAAAAAAGAAAATTACAGTCGAGATTCTTTAAATTATTAAAGAGAACCTGTGTATCCATATCTTCCTCTTTACACCTTCCTCTTCCTCTTTCATTTCATGTCCAGATTCAACTCATTCATCGAGTCGTCGTTTCCTCTTCTCCCTCTATGGAAATTTAAAATCTATTTTAATTATATTATTTAAACAACAGACATTAAGCAGTCAAAATATCATATAACTAGTTATTTTAGCAATTGTGATTGCATCAAGAAGATTGTATCAGTATTCTAAGGTTTCAATTAATTGCGAAAATTAACTAATGTATTAAAATATGAATACTAGATATAACGTGGTAATTAAACCCCGAAGGATTGAACATTCACACTCTGGTTTTTTTTTTTGCCCATTCAAATATGGTTGAAGAACAACGTTTTGCTATGAGATGATTCAATAATGCATGTCATCGGGTAAACTCACTGGATTATGACAGAACTCGTTGCTATTGGTTCACGACGGGATTTTAGTTTCTCAAAGCTATAAGCCGTCGCTTGATTTCTTACTTTACTTATGAATTACCTAAAGTAAATAAACTTAAGGAAAGTTCAATGTTTAAAACCAATTTTTCCTCCACTTCAATTATTTAACCTATCAAATAATATCTAGGACGGTATGGAAATAAATCTGTATAAGCTATAATATGAAAACTAAAGATTGTGTCCTGTTTTGGGTGTTAAAACATAAAATTCTCAGCCACATCTTAGAAATCGAAATAAGCAGAAACAGATGAGACCAGCAGCAGCACAGGGAGAAGAATAAACCAAATCATGAACCAGAAAGAGCACATCAGCAGAAACGAATTTAACCAGCAAGCAATCAGCAGCAGAAACTAAAACATAGATGCAGAGAAAATGAAAGATAGAATTCAATATGAAATTCACATTAAAGGAACTTGATGATAGAACCATATGAAGGATATTTATTAATCATCAAAGCTCAATTGATAATAGAATTACATTGCCCTATTTATAGACTAAATTCCTAACTACATAACAAGCTAAAGAAGGATCTAGATGAAGCTGTATGTGCAGGCCGTGTGAACTCATGTGCTGGACGTGAGCTGGAGAATAGAAGGATCTGGAAGGATGTTCATGTGTGTCAGTGAAAATTTGGAGGAGGTCGATGCTCGTGTGATCTGTTTTCTTTGAACCGATCTCTTTGGATCGATTTATTGAGAGGAATATTTCAACACCACAAAATTCTGTTGAAAACTCGTACCATGATGTTATTCACCTTTTTTTGGAAATTGTCATTGACATTTGAAAATCAATCTATATTAAGTAAGCCAATAAAATTAATATGTAAAAATATATAAAGAACATTTTTCTAACAATCTCCCCCTTTGGCATAGGTTTATTTTAAAAATCAATTTTGGATTTTTAATGTCAAGTTTTTTAGTATGTGTCATGAACTACTCCACTTCAGCTAGTTCTCACATAACCCACACAGCCTATGAGCTTAAAATCATGAGACAAACCAGTGTTCCACATAGCATGTATGGAATAAAGAAATGACCAGATATGGAGTAAAGTAACAATTACATACAGCACTACACCAATACTGCAAACTGAGAAGTTTATCCAATTCAAAACGATTCAAATTTCAAACTGCCTACATATTGCATATTAAGTTTTTGTTTTTCATCCATCCATCATCATAAACAGCAACCTACCATCACCCATCATCATAAAAAACTTACTCCTTTTTTTTTTGAAATTAAAGGCCCGGTATCAAGCTTGGGAGAGAAATGTACCAACCAAACCAACACAAGTGTATCAAGTTATACCGACATCCAAGTGTGTGTTAAACAAATAGTTACCAGAATTTATACAGAACCATCAAATAGTCAGATCCATTAGAGATTATGAGGATAGAACCAGATCATCACTACGTTTTGGACTTCTTGGCACCAGGTGATTTGGGATCACCACCACGCTTGCAAGATACAACAGGTGCTGAAATATGAACAACTTCAGTCTGGCATGGAGGAGGTAGATCAAGACTCTGCTCTTCTGGTGCCGCACAATTTGGACTGTCAGTGGCAACATGTGTAGTACTGGTTCCTGCAGACCTCCTACTAATCTGGAAGTCGATAAGTACTCTTTTCCCAAGCCTCTCTGATCTTGCCATCGCCAAGGTAAGCAATTTTATCCTGTATCTTGTGTATAAATTTAAAATTATCAAATTTTTTTTTTGAGTTTTCAAGAAAATCTGACCAATCTGGTTCTTCACCACCATAACCTATCCCTCGAGTCAAGCCTCTTTGATTGTCATCATGAAGCATATGTCTGGGATCCTGGGGGACAGGAGTTGGAAAACCATCAAATCCATACATGCCTAGAGTAGGTATAGCAGTGGAAAATCTGTCAGTAGGTAGTAACTGCCCAAGTGAGAGAAGTAGTGGTGGATCAGACTCGGATAAAGCATCTTACACTGCTTCACTCTTCTTGGCCGCTCATACATGTTGAGAATTAATCCATTTCATCACCAGCTGATATATTATCATCAGTGACTCAGTGAAGAGAATTACGGTTCATTGCTATTCAATCTTTTGCTATAGTTTTATCTTGGTATCAGAGCAACTAAGCCATGGCAAATACTGCTACCAATACTCCTCAGAATGCTGACCTTGCAACAGCACCAACCTTCTTCTCCAGCAGTACTGCTGCACCTTTAATTGGAAATAGCAATCTTACACCATTTGGTGTAAATCTCACTCAAACCGTATCAGTAAAGATTGATAAAAACAATTATCTGCTTTGGAAAAATATGATCCTCCCAATCATACGAGGGCATAATTTGGAAGGGTACATTCTTGGGACAAAGCTGTGTCTTCAAGAGTTCATTGGAACCCAAGTCAATGGTGATGCTGGCACTAGCATAGAGATGGTAAAGAACCCTGAATTCAGCAAATGGATGTCAACAGATCAGTTGTTGATAGGATGGCTTTATTCTTCCATGACTCCAGACATTGCTATGAGGGTGATGGGTGCAACCAACTCAAAGAACTTATGGACTGCCATTGAAGAAAGTTGTGGAGTCCAAAATAGATCAAGAGTTATCTTCCTTACAGGAGAGCTTCAGAAATCAAGGAAAGGTAATATGAGTGTTGACCAGTATCTGAATAAGGTGAAATAAATTGCTGACAATCTTGAGATAGCTGGTAAGATCATCAGCAACACAGACTTAATAACCCAAGTTTTGGCTGGACTGGATGAAGACTATACACCAATAGTCGTTCAGTTAAATAACAAGGATCACATCTCATGGAGTGAGCTTCAATCCACGTTGATGACTTATGAAAGTCGATTGGAGCACCTCAATACTATCAGGAATGAAATGGCTAGGATAAACCTTGATCAAACCTCAGCAAATATCTCACAAAGGTCAAGCTATGGCCATTATCATTTCAGATCTGGTAGGCTAAATACTGGAGGAGGATTCACTAACTTCAACCACTATAGAGGTGGAAGAAGAAGAAGGAGCAGAGGACCTGGTACTTTTGGAAGTGAAAGGCCAATCTGTCAAGTCTGTAGGAAAAATGGACACAAGGTAAACATTTGTAACTTTAGGTATGATAAGAGGTACACTGGTTCTTCACCTCATCAGAGGATCAACCACAATTCATCACCTGCAGCCTTACTTGTCACTCCTAACACGGTAAGTGACCCAGCCTGGTTTACAGACATAGGTGCCAGCAACCATATCACTTCTAACAAGGCAAACATTGCTTCAGCAAATGAGTATACTGGTAAGGAAAAGGTCATGGTGGGAAATGGAAGTAAGCTAAGTATTTTACATTTTGGTACCTCACACTTACCTGCTCTAAATGATAAAACACTGATGCTAAATAAACTGCTTCATGTACCTGGGATAAAGAAAAATCTCCTTAGTGTTTCTCAACTCACATCAGACAATTAGGTTTTTATGGAATTTCACTCTAATTTTGTTTTCTCAAGGATTTGGCAATGAAGGAGGTGATGCTATAAGGGAAATTTAAGGAAGGGCTGTATCAACGGGATCTTCCTTGCCAAAATTCCAGTCAACTTAATCATTAGCCAAGCTTCTCAAATAACTTTTGCTGCTCATCAGTTCCTACTAGTCAAGAGTCTGCTACTAATTCCAGTTAAGAATTTTCTATCAATTCCTCTATTAATTTAGGTCAAAAGTCTTTAAATGTTGATGTATGGCATAATAGGCTTGGCCATCCTTCTAGTCAAGTTATGACTTAAGTTTTTAAGATCTGTAATCTGAAAATAGAGGAAAATATCATTAAATCATTCTGCAATGCTTGTCAACTTGGTAAATCACGTCGGTTACCCTTCTCTCTATCTTCATCACATGCTAAATCACCTCTCGAATTAGTGCACACAGACATTTGGGGACCTGCACCAGTGCTTTCAACTTCAGGCTTTAAATATTACATAACCTTTTTAGATGACTTCAACCATTTTACTTGGATCTATCCTTTAAAACTAAAGTCTGAGGCCTTCAAGATATCTATCCAATTTAAAAAACTTGTTCAAAATAAACTGAATCACAAAATCAAAACCCTTCAGGTTGATTTGGGGAGGGGTGGGGGGAATACAGAGTGTTCTCCAATTTCCTAACACAAGAAGGAATCGAATTCAGGCATCTGTGTCCTTATAATTCATCTCAAAACGGTAGAATCGAGAGAAAACACAGACACATTACTGAGACAGGCTTAACTCTACTGGCTCAGGCTCGCCTGCCATTAAAATTCTACTAGGACTCGTTTCACTCAGCAACTTACCTCATAAATAGGCTGCCAACTCCTGTGCTTAAACAATTATCCCCATATCAAATCTTATACAAAAGGAACCCAACTATGGAGACTTAAGAACCTTTGGTTGTGCCTGCTTCCCGTGTTTAAGACCATATCAGAAAAATAAATTCAGCTTCCACTCTATAAAGTGCATCTTCCTTGGATATAGCAATTCTCACAAGGGTTATAAATGCCTAAATTCTTCTGGAAGATTATACATATCAAGACATGTGATTTTCAACAATCGGAATTTCCCTTTGAGTCTTTGTTCAATGATAATAATCAATCTGTAGTTTCTGAAAAAGTTACCCCTTATATCTTACTTCCATCTGATCTAAACAATTCCACCCCAAGTACTCTTGATACAGCTCAGACTGAAGCAACCTATGGGCAACATCACTTGCCTTCAGACTCAAGGGACAATCAACAGGAAAGTGATTTCCATGATAATAACTCTAACGGAATTGATGGAATTGAAGTTGAAGGTGATTTTGAACTAGACCTTGTTGAACCAACATCTAGTGTACTGGAGGAAAATTATCAAACTCAGGAGTTTCTAAGGATTCAGAACCAACATCCTATGGTAGCTAGAGGGAAAGCAGGTATATTTAAACCAAAAACTTACTTAGCAAGGTTAACAGGAAATGACTCTAAGGTATCTGAGGTATCTGAACCTCACAATGTTAAAGAGGCAATGATGAATTCTGATTGGAAGAAGGCTATGGAAGATGAATTTGATGCCTTGACTAAAACTAGAACTTGGAAGCTGGTACCCCCTTGCCTAATTACAACATAGTGGGAAACAAATGGGTGTTCAAGGTCAAGCATAACACTGATGGTTCAGTTCAGAGACTAAAGGCAAGATTAGTAGCAAAGGGTTTCCATTAGGCTGCTGGAATTGATTATTACGAGACCTTTAGTCCAGTCATTAAGCCTTCAACACTAAGGATAATACTAACTCTAGCAAGAGCAAAGGAATGGACAATCAGACAGATTGATATTAATAACGCTTTCCTTAATGGAGAATTGGAAGAAACAGTCTACATGAACCAGCCAGAGGGTTTTATTGATAAAGCCAAGCCTGACCATGTTTGCAAGCTTGAAAAGGCTCTTTAAAGATTAAAATAGGCACCTAGGGCCTAGTATGACAAGTTAAAGACAACCTTCCTGAGCTGGAATTTCAGGCAATCCGTAGTAGACACGTCCTTGTTCTATTTCAAAAATGACAACCAGGTGATCTTTGCTCTCATTTATGTGGATGATATTGTTGTAACAGGGAATGAGAAGGACCTGGTACAAGGCTTCATACATTCACTTAACAAGAAATTTGCACTGAAGGACATTGGTAGGCTACACTATTTCCTTGGAGTTGAAGTAATGTGGCATAATTCTGGAATTCACCTCACTCAAGCCAGATACATTGCTGATTTGCTCAAAAGGTTCGATCTTGAAAACTTAAAGGCCTGCTCTACACCTATCCCTGCTGGCAAAACCATCTCTAAAACTGATGGTGAATTATTAGCAGAACCATCTCATTATAGAAGTGCTGTTGGGGCATTGCAATACCTCTCATACACCAGATCAGACATCACTTTCAGTGTCAACAAGCTAAGCCAATTTCTTCAGTCCCCAACCATCATTCACTGGCAGGCCTTAAAGAGAGTTCTAAGATACCTAAAGGGCACTATAAAACATGGATTATGGATTCAAAGAAGCGAGAGATTGTGCTTAAATATGGATACTCAGATCCTGATTGGGCCTCGTGTCCAGATGATAGAAGATCAACAACGGGGTATTGCATTTATTTGGGTGATAATTTGATATCCTGGTCCTCAAAGAAACAACACGTAGTAGCTCGATCAAGTACTGAATCTGAATATAGAGCACTCACTTCAGCTGCATCAGAAGTGGCATGGATTCAGTCACTGTTTCGAGAACTTGAACTTCCTTTGGCTGAGACTCCAACTCTGTGGTGTGACAATATGGGTGCAGGAGCTGTTGCCTCAAACCCAGTCTACCACGCCAGAACCAAGCACATAGAACTGGACATTCACTTCATCAGAGATAAGGTGCTGGAGAAGAAGCTTGAAGTAAAATACATTCCAACCTCAGATCAAATTGCAGACCTATTAACTAAAGGGCTGAATCACTCAAGATTTCTCTTCTTGAAGGACAAGATTGGAGTCACCTGTGTGCCATCCAGCTTGAAGGGGGATGTTGAGAATTAATCCACTTCATCACCAGTTGATACATTATCATCAGTGACTCAGCATCACTCATCTACTCTGCCTTAACCGTTCTCCTCCAGCTGTCTTATTGGACCACATTCTGTTGTATAATATTCCAAACATGATCCACTAATTAAGGAGCTACCTAATAGCCTTTGCTTCTAGACTATTCCTAAAATATTACAATGTATTATATATTCTATTAACTCAATGAAGAGAATTACGGGCATTGCTATTCAATCTTTTGCTATAGTTTTATCTATACTCAATTCTATCATAGATTAACCTGAATAGGTCCAAACTAACCTTCGTGCCTAACATAAATAGCATCATAGCCCGTTCATGGGATAAGTCAAAACGGTGGGTAAGGGGGGTCAAGATTGTGGATCAGGATTTTAAGAAGGATTTTTTATTTTTGGAGTAGTCTAGAGGCAGGTAGATTATCAATCTCATTTGGCCAATTCATCCATGTTAGCTCCAAGGCCACAGCATCATTTATCAGTTCTTCACCACTCCCCTGAACAACAACCTCATCAATCTCTCGTAATTGATAGGATAAAGGTGACTGATCTTCCACTGACGTAAGTCCTCTGTGTTCTTGGGCATGCTGAAGTATAACTCCTTAACAATGGTTTTATTAAACTTCCCCTCAAAGGTAAACACCTTCTCCAGCCTATGAAAACCAACTATTTCATCCAATCCAACTCTCACAAACTCTTCCAAAACAACCTTAAATTCCTCAATAAACTTTCTGTGTGCAGTGATGGACACAAACATGGTTTCATTTTCTTCAGTGACAAAATTAAAGGGGTTTATAGTGTGTCTACCTCGAGAAAAAAGTGTCAAACTTGAACAAATCTGGATCAAAGGCAGGGGTACCCAACAATCTATAGGCACTACCACTAGGAGTGGAAGGTGCAGACTTACTGGCTGGAATTGGGATTTGAGAATCCTCCCCAACTTTCTATTTTCCTTTTTCCTCCCTTGTAGTCATCCTCATTGGTGGCAAGGTGGATTCAGATGACTCAACAGATTCCTCACTAGATGGTTCAAATTAAGAGCCTGATTTTTGGGTTTCTTCTTCAGCAGTGGCAGGAGTTTGAACTTTCTCATCAGTGGGTGTTGTATCCTTCTCAAGCAGGTCAGGTCTGACCTCCTTGTCTGCAGCATCTTCAGAATCTCCTTCAGCATCTCCAGACCCATGATATTGGCCAATCTCTTCTTCGGTATTACCTCTTCATCTTCATGTCATCCTCATTGTCCTCAGATAACTCAGTGTTGTATTCAGGGATTTGTACCCAACGGACAGGGTAAGAGACGGGCTCTTTCCAGCGTCTGATTCTTCTTGGTGTTGCTGGAGGTGTGCTTTCCTCAGAAATTTTAGACCTTGGGGTCTCTTGGTGTGGTTCAATCAGTACAATAGCCATTTATTCCTCAAGATCTAACTGAACAGGCTCAGTGGGGACCTGTGATCGTTTGATTACTCGCAAGTGAACGGAACTTGAACAAGTAATAAAGTAGTTAATAGAGTATCGAATTCACGAGAACTATGTACTTGATCTAGTGTCAATTAATTTCATCCTTAATTGTATAGCCAAATTGGTTGGGTATTTATACTAAATAATCTAATTATATTAACCAAGTTAATTATGAAGGTTTTTGTTAGATATGTGAGATGAATGCTAAGACTTCGAATCCCCATTATTAATCCACTTTTAATACAATTAAAATCATGAAAATATGTACTTATTCATTATGATCAATGTTCATAAGTTAATTATAAGTATCTCTTAAGGTCAATTGAATCTATCCCTTCATGCGATCTTCATATATCTTTATGAAAGATGCGAACGTGAAAACACATATTAAGATGTTAGAACATCTATAGAAATCATACAAAGTATAGCGATATATTTCTATCTCTATCGAACTTTACAATGATTGTTATAAGTGCTATCTATTCTATTATTTCTCTCGAAATCTGTAAAATTCACATTCAAGACAATTGGTGATCAAGTAATTGAAAAGACATTAAAACTCAATAACAACAACAATCCATAAATTTACACATATTGGACGTCAAAATACTTATTTTATATTAAAAACTTCATAACAAGGGTTCACCTACATCCTAACAATTATAAATTTAGCCTAGTATGTGGAAAGTATAAGAAAACATATTAGTTCTATAGAACATCACTCGGATTATGAATTTGATGAATAACGAAGAATAATCTTGACGTTCTTGAATTTCTTGAATGAAATCTTGGTGAATCTTCAATTCTTTGCCCAAAAATCGGATGAATTTTTCAATTGGTTTAGTTCTTTCACTTGCCCCTTGATTGTATCTCACAATATTATAAATTTGCTTCTCCTTTGGTATATGAATTGATGGAATTATAGATGTAATATGTGAATGAAATGTTTATGAATGATGTAGGAGAGGTGTCCCTAATATATTATACAAGTATTTGTAGGAGTCGAAAATTGGTTGAAAATCACGTCCAAATTGGTTTCCAAAAGAATATTAATCGAATAAGGAAAGTTGCTTTCGTGCAAGAATGTTTTTGTCTTTGCATAGTGAGTATTTTGATCATAACTTTCTCTCTCAATATCCGATTAAAGCGATTTAAATTGTGTTGGAAAGCTAACTCAAAAGGATACAACTTTTCTAGATAAAATATTTTCAATTCGGACATGACCTATGCCAAAAATGGGTCTCAATATTTGACTAAAAATCTGGAGTGTAACTTGTGCGATTAAAAATTGATTTGATATAATATTTTGATCATATTCCATTCATTTTTGACTTCTAATTCTATTCAATTATCTACTAGTAATCTTCAAAGTATTATCTTGTGGTTTGAATCAACTATTAAATATTTACAATTTGGTCCTCAAACTTTGATTTCACCATTTTTTTTTCTTTTTTTCCTTTGTTTCTTCTAATTTTTCGTCCAAACATAGAGTTTTACTTATGAAACTTAATATACAATAATTTAGGATACATTTTATCAAAAGAACTATAAATTGTCGCTATTTTAGGCTATGAATAAGTGTATAAAATACACTTAACAACTTGGGCAAGAAGTACGATTCTTTTATGTCGCAAACTCCGAATCATTGGTTTACTAGCAGAGGTGGAAGACTCGTCTTTGTCGGACTTCCTTATATTCCCTTTAGTTCTTGTCATTGTTGTCTCTGAAGAAGGCTCAAAGAAATACGAAAAGATCAAGTGTAGAGATAGATTTGCAGTTAAGATTGTGGGTAGCAGAGGCAGTGGTGCCCTAGGTTTGAATCAAAAAGGGGGAAAAATCAAATTTTTATAATTTGCATTTTGGTAACTGATAAGGACGTACATGGCGAAGTTATTTTCAAAACTGAAATAAGGCGGTTATTGCACAAATTCCCTCAACGTCCATAAGGTAAAACTATTTGCTTTCCAAATTTCAAAATTTATTTTCCACATTCATAATCCAATTTAAGACAACTCAATTTATTTAACACCAATAACGTGCACCCTTAATTTCCTTTAAGGCATGTCAATCTTTACATATTCCACCAATATAATTTCCAAAAGTTGGAAATATAATATCCCTCTAACTTATGCAGGTAAGATCTGACTGCTAATATTAGACTGTTGGTCTGAAAATCTGTGAAAGAGCCCACATGTGTCAATCACACATAAATAATGAAATTTATCAAAATTTTAATCATTCAATATTATTAAGCAAATTTTACAGTCAATCAATTTCACAATCAGTTTAGAATTATCAAGATAATCATGAACCTTCCAGTCAAATGTTTGCTTACAATTAATTCAATTCCTTTGTCAAATTAAAATATGAGTGTGTGATAGGACCATATAGTCTAATAAATTATGAATCATATCCTAACCAAAGTTGACACTTGCAGAAACTACGAACAAAAGTGTATTTTAAACCAGCCATCATCTAAAATTGTCCTTGTAAATATAAAATATGTGTGTGGTAGATTTGAGCACATATATAAAATTTTAATTTTCCTTTGAATGCTCATGTGGTGACTTTTTTCAATTTCCTTTTAATTCACCGTCTTTTTAATTCATGGACCTAACTTTCGCACAACTATAGGATTGACTTTTCTCTATTATGTTCATTATCAAGGACAACTTCACACATATATGGTGGTAGCCCTGTCATCCAATGATCCGTCTTTTTATACAACATTATATTGCAATGCAGAAAGACATAGATACTGACCATATGTCTACACTAAAACCCATGTTACCTTAAGATGACAACTTAGTAATAAATGGTCACAATTGAGGTAGTCACAGTGTCCTAATGATGTACTTATCTGATAATAATTTATCGTACGTTAAAGTGAGCACACCACACTAATTGGAAATTCCAATTTCATCTTAATAACTACGACTCGATCAGAAATTCACATCTTGTGACATTTGCAAGAAAAGCTCCAATTTTTTTTATTTTTATTTTTTTGCTTTTCAATTTTTCAAATGTTTTTTTTTATATAAATTCAAAAAACACGCATATAAACTATAAAGTGAACACACAAAATAAATCAATAAATGACATGTACATTGAACAAGCTTTCAATGGACTCCTTTAGTTTTGCTTGATATCTTGCAGACACTCAAAAGCTAAAGGCTATGTTAGGATGGCTTGTAGTCTGCTACAATAAGCTGCCAATCATGCTCCAGTATAGGTTGGGGTCGACATCCTTGTCCTGGCCATCTCTGTAGATCTATAATGATGAAGCCATAAGAGTCTTGACTGCCTTGATATTTTCCAGGCCAAATTTCTTCACCAGATTCTTTACATACTTAGCCTGTGAGATGAAGATCCCTGCATCAACCAGTTTAACCTACAAACCTAAGAAATAATTTAGTTCTCCAACCATACTCATTTCAAACTCATTTCGTATAAGATTAACAAACTCTTGGATTTTGTTTCAAATGTAGATCCAAATACTATGTCATCAACATAAATTTGAGCTACAACCAATTTGGACTTAAGTTGTCTAATGAATAGTATTTTTTCAGCTCCCCACTCTTATATCCCTTCTCAAATAGGAACATAGTAAGTCTTTTATACCAAGCACGAAGAGCTTGTTTCATCCTATACATTGCCATTATAGGCTTGAACACGTGGTTAACAAGATATAGGTTAATGAATCATTTTGGTTTCTCAACATAGATTTCTTCATTTAAAATCCCATTTAGAACGCATTCTTAACGTCCATCTCAGAAAGTTTGAATTCCATTTGACATGCAATAGACAATACTGGTCTAATGGATTCAAGTTTGGCCATAGAAGCAAAAGTCTCTTCAAAGTCCACTCCTTCAACTTGGTTGTAACCCTGTGCAACTAGTCACGCATTGTTTCATACCATGTTTCTATGCTTATCTAATTTGTTCTTGAAGATTCATTTAGTTCCAATAACGTTTGTCTTTGTTTGCTGTAGTACTAGCTATCATACAATGATTCGCTCAAATTGAGCCAATTCTTCCTACATAGCTAACACCACGATTTGGGTTCAATATGTAACGTGTAGCGCACATTCCCAAGTTTGGTGGCAAGTTTTCTTCTAGTTACCATTCCATCTCCACGATTAGAGAACATGTTATGCAGAGGACGTGCATTCTGAATCCAAGTAAGATGTTGTATTCTGTTATGCAGTTTACCATCTTCTTTCGATATGTCACCACCTACTATGGCCAGTTCAAAATTGCCAAAATAGAGTACCGGAGGTTTTGTCTAACTGCTATTTCCAGAATCTATAGAACAGATTCCTGAGTATTCTAAGTAGTTTCATCTCGCTCTTCCAAGTTTTAAATCTCAGGTTCTTGTGAAAAAAGATGAGTAATCATCAGTATCAGCAATTTTAACATTTATGGATTCAACAATAGTTTGAATCCTCATGTTATACACTTTGCAAGCCCAATTTTTTTTTTTTCTAAATACCTAATGAATATTCATTCATCACTCTTAGGAACAAATTTTCCCAAATATTCCGGTTAACACATAACACTTTCTTCCAAAAGTATGAAAGTACTTGAGATTTGGTTTCCTATCTTTCAAGAGTTCAGAAGGTGTTTGTAAGGTACTAGTTCTTAAGGATACATGGTTTAAAATATAGCAAGTACTATTTACAACTTCAGCCCATAATTTAACCGAAAATTTCATACTATTGAACATAACCCTCACCAATTCCTATAGAGACCTATTCTTCCTCTCAAGAACACCATTCTATTCTGGGGTTTTAAGAGCAACAAATTCATAAAAAATACCATACTTTTCACAGAAGTTAGAAAAGATAGTATTCTAAAACTCCTGACCATAGTCACTCTTAATTCTTACAGTTTTAGTCCACTCTTGGTGTTTTTCAATGATCAATTTTTGATATAAGAATGTAAATATTTCAAAGACATCAGATTTCACCATTAAGAAGTCTATCCAAGTGAATCTAGAGAAATCGTCAACAAATACATAAATATACCGCTTACTTCTACTTGAATTAACCTTATCAAATCTATACCAGCAATTCAAGATGGCGAGAGGTAGTAAGAAACTGATCTTATTTGTGAGAAGTTCTAGTTTGTTTACCTTCCGGCATGAGCCACACACCTCTTCAAGTTTTTCTGTAAGTTTACGAACTCCTCTTACTGCATCAAGTTTAGTTTGACAAGATCTTCATAGTTTAGTTGTTCCAACCATTTGTGCCACAGATCTGCAAAAGTCAACTTTTGATACATGGCATATAACTTTAGATTTATGCAAATAACACTTATCACGCAGAACATAAATACCATCATTTTTCATTTAGTGGACATTGCCATGAATTTGTCATCACACAATTGACCTTCACTAATCAGATAGCTTTTTGTTGAATATGTTTGACATTCTTACTTTGATTTTTGTTTTAGTAGGCTAGATATTTTGTATCTTAAGTCTTAATTTTAAGTGTTTAAATTGATAATTTAAACTTTTGTAAAAGTTATCATAGTTAGATCTTTTTAATGACAGTTTGTTAGTTTAAGGAGGTGGAAAACATGTCTATGTAATCCTATAAATACCTCAAGTATTGTATGAAAATATATGCTTCAATCTTCTTTCTTAATCTTCCAGAAAAATAGAGTAAAACATATTATTTTTACTTAGGCGAGAAAACAGGGAAAAAAACAGAACAAGGCAGTAGCAATTCCGGTGAGTTGAGTGCAAATACGGTAACTTGAGTGCATATACGGTAAGTACGCTGTTTCACTATAAAACAGAGTTTCCTTTGGTAAATCTGGTATGTTCCTTGCATGTATCGGTAAGCCAAGTGTATATCCGGTAATTTGAGTGAAAATACGGTGAGTTGAACTAAACGCTTAGGAGTGTTAAAACCGGTTAGATTAAATTAAATTCGGTGAGTTCCACTCTTTGATTCAAAAATTTCAACATGGTATCAGAGCTAAATTGATCTTAGAAAGGGAATTTGAAGAAGGGAAGAAGAAGAAGAAAAGAAGTACATAAAAATACCATCAGCAAAAGTTTGACAGGAAGGAAATGGCTTCAACAGGATTTTGAGCACCACTACCATCTACCTTCAATGGAGAAAACTACAATTTTTGGGCTGCAAAAATGAAAGCTTATCTTAAAGCTTATGATCTATGGGAGATCACTGATACTGGAGTTGAACCAGCTCCTTTAAGGGCTAATCCAACAGTGGCTCAAATAAAGCAGCATAGTGAAGATGTAGCAAAGAAGTTCAAAGCTCTATCTTGCATTCAGTCAGCCATTTCAGATGCAATATTCACAAGAATCATGACTTGTGAAACTGCAAAAGAGGCTTGGGATGTTCTGAAAGAAGAATATCAAGGAAATGAAAAAACGAGACAAATGCAAGTTCTCAATTTAAGAAGAGAATTTGAGACTTTGAAGATGAAAGAGACTGAAGTTGTCAAAGATTTTTCAGATAGGATGATGAAGATTGTAAATCAAATCAGACTTTTGGGAGATGATTTGCCAAATAAAAGAGTGGTGGAAAAAGTTTTAATTAGCCTACCTGAAAAGTTTGAATCCAAGATATCTTCATTAGAGGATTCTAGAGACCTGTCAATAATGACCTTGGCTGAATTGGTGAATGCTTTACAGGCAACTGAACAAAGAAGGCTAATGAGGTAGGAGGAACAATCAGAAAGTGCCTTGTTTGTTAAAGGAAAATTCAAAGCTCAAAAGAACTTTGGAGCAAAAAAACCTGAGGTTCAGAAAAGAGATCCTGAAGGCAGCAGCAGGAATCAGAACAAAGAGGATAAGTTTGCACCTTGTCCTCATTGTAAATTAAAGGGCCATTCTCCAAAATTTTGTTGGTATAGGCCTGGAGTTCAATGTAGAGGCTGCAAGCAATTTGGTCATATTGAGATGGTGTGCAAAAACAAAAGAAGGAATCAACAACATCAGCAAGCAAAAATGGCAGAAAAACAGGAAGAAAGGCAAGAAGAGCATCTGTTCTGTGCTATTAAGGCTTGTAGTAAGGTTGAAACTTGGTTATTGGATAGTGGCTGCACTCATCACATGACTGCAGACTCAAGCATCTTTGTGGAACTAAACAAAGCCTACAGATCCAGAGTCAAAGTGGGAAATGGTGACTTTGTAGAAGTAAAAGGCAGTGGAGTGATTGCTGTCCAGACTTCAACAGGTATTAAGCACATTCCTGATGTTTTATATGTGCCTGAGATAGATCAAAATCTAATAAGTGTAGGGCAATTGTTAGAGAAAAAACATTCTTTAATGTTTAAAGAAAATGTCTGCACTATATTAGATGAAAATGGAAAGAAGTTGATGACAGTTCAAATGAAAGATAGGAGCTTTCCTATAAATTGGAGAAATATCACTAGACAAGCATGTTTAGCTGAAGAAAGTAAAACTACTTTGTGGCATACACGATTTGGTCATGCTAGTCATACTTCACTTAAGTAAACGTATGATTTTAATCTTGTTGAAAGCATGCCTAAAATCATTGATGAAAGCTGTGTTTGTGATGTCTGTCAACTTGGAAAACAAACCAGATTGCCTTTTCCAAAGAATCAATCAAGAAGGCCTGTTGATAAACTTGAGTTGGTACACTCAGATGTATGTTGTATGTGGTCCAATGAAAGTGACTACATTAAATGGCAGCAGATATTTCATCCTCTTCATTGATGACTTAACAAGAATGTGTTGGGTTTACTTCTTGAAAGCAAAATCTGAAGTTGTAAGTGTGTTCCAAACATTCAAGAAAATGGTAGAGAATGAAAGTGGCTGCAAGATAAAAACCATCAGAACTGACAATGGCACTAAGTACAGTGTAGACAGTTTGATGATTTTTGTAAAATTGATGGAGTCAAGCATCGGTTAACTATTCCCAATTGTCCTCAACAGAATGGAGTCAGTGAGAGGAAAAATAGGACAGTTATGGAAATGGCTAGGTACATGTTGATTGAGAAGAAAGTTCCAAAAGAATTTTGGGCTGAGGCAGTTAACACTGCTGTTTACCTTCTCAACCGTTTGCCATCAAGAGCTTTGGAGAAGAAAACCTCATATGAAGCTTGGCATGATGTCAAACCTGATATCTCACACTTGAAAGTGTTTAGGAGTGTTTGTTACACTTATATTCCTGATGCAAAAAGGGATAAATTGAGTGAAAAGGCTGAGATTGGAATACTTGTTGGTTATTGCAATAATGCTAAAGGATATAGAGTGTTTAATCCTCAAACCAGAAAAGTAACTTCCAATAGAAACATCAAAGTGGATGAAGATGCTACTTGGCATTGGGATGCAAATTCAGTAGTTAAAGAAAAAGCAAATAATGAAATTCCTCACATCAGAAATGAAGAGAGTGATGAGGAAGAATTGGAACCTAATGTCAATAATATTGATTCAGAAACAGAAGAAGATAGGGTGAGAATGAGACCTCTAGCAGACATTTATGCAAGGTGTAATGCTGCTATAGTTGAACCTGTAAGTTTTGATGCAGCTTCCAAATCTTCTGACTGGATGAAAGCAATGGAAGAAGAGATCAATATGATTGAGAAAAATGAAACATGGGAACTAGCTGAAAGACCACTGGACAAAAGGTCATTGGAGTAAAATGGGTGTATAGGACTAAGTTAAATCCAGATGGTTCAGTTAATAAACTGAAAGCAAGGCTAGTTGTGAAAGGATATGCTCAAAAATTCGGAGTGGATTACACAGATACCTTTGCTCCAGTTGCAAGGTATGAAACAATCAGATTGCTTATGGCAATTACAATTCAAAATGCTTGGAAAATCTATCAGTTAGATGTCAAATCAGCTTTCCTAAATGGCTATCTAAATGAGGAGATTTTCACAGAACAACCTGAAGGTTTTCAAATAGATGAGAATGAGGATAAAGTCTATCTTTTAAAGAAAGCTTTGTATGGATTGAAACAGGCTCCAAGATCTTGGTATAGTCGAATAGATGATCACCTTGGTTATCTTGGTTTTACAAAAAGTTTGAATGAACAAACTCTCTATGTAAAACAAGTGAAAACAGAAATGGTTATCATATCACTTTATGTTGATGATCTCTTGATCACTGGCAGTAGCAAAAGATCAATTAGAGAAGTGATTGATAAATTGAAGAAAGCTTTTGAGATGACTGATTTAGGTGAAATGCATTATTTTCTTGGAATGGAGATTTGTCAAGATCAACATGAGATTTTTATCAGTCAAAAGAAGTTTGCAAATGATGTACTAAGGCGATTCAACATGGAAAATTGCAAACCTGTTAGTACTCCATTAGTTCAAATGAAAAGTTGTTGAAAGAAGATGAAGCCAAGCAGGTTTATGCAAAGATTTGTAGAAGTTTGACTGGTTGTTTGTTGTATTTAATAGCCACCAGACCTGACATTGCCTATGCTGTAAATCTATTGTCAAGATTTAGACAATAGCCTAGTGAATTGCATTTTCAAGCTGCAAAAAGAGTCTTGAGATATATCAAAGGGACTGATGAAATGGGAATTTGGTCAATGTTGTTTGGGTTCTTGTCAACTTACTTGAAGATGCAAAACCCATTTGTTGCAATTGGATATTTAAAATCAAAAGGGATACAAAAGGTAATATTGAAATATATAAGGCACATCCAGTCGCTAAGGGTTTTACTCGAAAGGAAGGTATTGGTTACAAAGAGACTTTATATCCGATTTCAACAACAGACTCTTTCGAAATAACAATGGCACGTGTAGCTCCTCATATTGATTTAGAGTTGCATTAGATACATATAAAGACTGTTTTTTAAAGGATATCATTGAGGAAACCATATATATGGTACAACCAAAAAAATTTGTGTCAGGTAATCCAAAGTTTGTGGCCTGCAAACTAAATAAATCCATCCATGCTCTGAAGCAAGATTTCCTTCAATGGTATCAAAAATTTTATCAAGACATTATCACTTATGGTTTTGAGGTAAATGCAGTTGATGATTGTGTATATCGTAAGTTCGAGGGGAGTAAATGTATCTTCATAGTACTTTATGTCAATCACATACTATTAGCCAGTAGTAATAATCATATTGCACGAACCAAGAGATTTCTAACTAAGAATTTTGAAATGAAAGATTTTGGGAACGCCTTTTTTATACTAGGAATTAGGATACATTGAGATTGCTCTCTGGGAATTCTTGGGTTATCACAAAAAAGTTATATTGAAATGGTTCTTGCTATATTTGGCATGAAATATTGTGTACAAAGAGATACTCTCATTGTTAAGGATGACAAGTTTAATCTCAATTAATGCTTTAAGAATGAGATGGAAAGGCAAGAAATGAAAAAGACTTTTTATGGGTCAACTGTAGTGAATCTTATCTATGCTCAAGTATGTACGCGTCCAGACCTAGCGTTCATAGTAGGAATGTTAGGTAGGTATTTGAATAATTCTGGAATGTTAGGCAGGTATTTGAATAACCCTGGAATTGATAATTGGAAAGTCACAATAGGCTATGAGAAATTTATAGAGAACAAAAGACTACATGCTCACACATTTGAAATCAACCATTTGGAAATTATTAGACATTTCGAATTAGATCTTGTGGGTTGACAAGATACCAAGAGATCCACTTCGGCTACATCTACTTACTGGCTGGAGATGTTTTTTCCTGGAGGAATACTAAGCACTTACTCATAGCTTCTTCCACCATGGCAGTCGAATTCATTGCTTTTTATGAGGTAACAAATCAGGCGATATGGCTACGAAATTTTATCACTGGGATGCAAATTATGGATCGTATTAAAAGTCTATTTCAGATTTTTTGTGACAATAAATTAGCAATGCTATATTCCAATAACAACAGAAGCTCGTTGAAGTCAAATCACATAGACATTAAATTTCTAGTTGTTAAGGAGAGAGTTCAAAGTTATATAGTGTCTATTGAAACCAGCACTCCTACCTTTTCAACTTGTCCATGTTTCATAGAGTTCACCCTATTTATTGATATTTTTTCGTTGTGATGCTCGTATTGCTTTTGGGGCTAAAAATTGAAATCTACATTCTTTGCAAACCCATTCCATTGATTGGTGGAGAAGTTCATTCACGACAAAAAATTTCTTGACAAGTCCTTATTTCAAATCTTATTTGAAATATTTTTATTACCTTTTGTCGAATTTAAATTATTCGACTACCCCGCATGCTTTGGTTCCACAATAGATCTTAATCGTACTAGATTAGCAACAAAGCCAGCTAAGCCATTTCCAGCATAGGTAAAATCATATGAGTCGATAAGATAAGTGTCTGATCCATATGATACACAAGGCTATGTTCCCTCAACATACACAAATTCAGTCTTATAATCATACCTAGACATATAATAGAAAAGTGATCCATTATCTCTGATTCGATAACATCGCAAGGATTACTTGTTGTGCTAAAAACTTTGTCATCCAGTGGAGCAATGATACCATTATATCCTTGATCCAAACCTCATGCTCGGTCAATAACAATTCATTTGATGCTAGATGTAGCATCATCTATGAAAGATGCAAACAAAATAGAAGGAGATAGTATTTCATCTATCACATAAACCATCTCCTTTCTAGAAATTTACTTGATGAATCAAAACTCAGACAATGAGCTATTATTTCCCCATTTTAAGCATTCTTGTCTTTTAGTACTAGGAAACCACTTTCTTTGCAAAGAAAAATCGGTTTTCCTTAATAATAGAGAGCAATTTTTTAAATAATTTTGTGTGCGCACTTGCTTGTGTGGTTCATGGATAGTGCTTGCCACTACACATATATTTTTGCATTAAATTCATGTGCACATAAATAGAAAAATTATAACTTATTAAAAGCATGTCCTGCGATAAAATATATTGGTCGAAAAAGAAACAAAATACCCAAATTCATTTTAACTCTTAAAGAGAACATGCATATCCATCTCTTCATTTTTACATCAATCTCTTCATCAACCATTTTTTTTTCATATTCTAGCTTAGTCTATTTATACTTCCCTATACGTCATTGGCCAGATTGGAATCTTTTTATGGGCTTCTTGTGGCCCAATCAACAAAAACCCTAAAATAGGCGGCGCAGCGCCTAGGCGCCGGATATGTGTCCAGCGGCGCCTGGGCGGTATACGCCTCGCTGAAAATCGTCTGCGTCTGCTTCAATATTTTTATCATAACTTTTTATCCTGATATTTGATTAAGGCGATTCAAAATATATTGGAAAGATAACTCAAAGAGCTACAATTTTACTAGAAATAGCACTTTTTCATTGGAACGTTTACTGAGCCAAAATTGGTTCTCAATCTTCAACTAAAAATCTGGACATCCTTATGTGGTTGAAAATTGATTTGTGAAAATATTTTGGTTATATTTTCACTCATTTTGACTTTTAATTGTATCCAATTGACCCACAGCATTCTCGAATCTTCATCGTGAGCTCCGACACAACTTTTGAATATTTTCACTTTAGCTCATAAACTTTTGGATCTTGCCATTTTTCGCCAATTGTTCACTTATTTTCTCCATTTCTTCATTAAACATAATTTTTTACCTACAAAGATGCAATATAATATAGATTAGGTAGAATTTTATCAAAATGACCATAAAATATCATTATTTAGGGTCTCGAATAAGTGTAGAAACTACAGAATTGTCGGGTTGAAGGTGAATCTTGTGACTACTATGGGCTAATTGAGGAGATTCTTGAACTAGATTACATTTTTGACCACAAGGTTGAACTTTTTAAGTGCACTTGGTATGACACAAATGTAGCTAGGAAAAATATACACACAGACATTGGCATCACGAGCATCAACGTAACTATACATTGGTACGAGAATGAACCTTATAGCTAGACAAGCTTGTCAAGTGTTCTACGTGGATGATTATAAAATGGGTCAAAATTGGAAAGTGGTTCAAAAGTTCCATCATCGTCATGTGTTGGATGTTCCAGACAACTTTGATGAAAGAGATGGTAATGACAATAACGTTGAGCATGGTGAAAGTGAAGCTTATTAAGAAAGAAGTTCTAAAGATGTTGAGATAACATTCGAATCAATGGACATTGAGCAACTTAATCGAGAAGATGCTCAACCAACACAAGTAATATTGCAAGACGAAGAAGTGAATGAAGATACAATGGCCGATAGTCTTAGTGATGTGGAAAGTGAAGATGAACCATTGTTAAATAGTGAAGGCAATGATGATTCAGACTCATTTGAATAATTGTTCGCTGCAAAACTGTTTTATCCAAGTTGTTCAGTGTCATCAATTTGTGTTTGTAGGTACAATTTTTAAAGAAATTTGGTTTCTGAAGCATGTTTACTAATATACAAGTAATTAACGTTGTAGAGTTTAATAATAATATGCATTTATTTTTCCCCGCGTTTCCTTTGCCTGTTTTCTTAATACACATACAGATGCCACCAAAAAGACAGTTGAAGCACATGTTACCCATAAAATCCGCCACTCTTCCAAACTCTAACAATGAAAGTCTATCTCCTCGTGACCAAGGAGAGAACTCTAAGCAATCACACATTCATATTTCAACACCTTCTACAGCTCAATCAGGTACGAACAGGACAACTCAATCTAGTGTAGATCCTATTGATTTTGTGGATACTGCTGAGCAAGAGGCATCCAATGGTATGTATGTAATGATTTTTAATATATTGTGGATTGATTCTTCATATTCATCAATATTAATTATCTTTAAATATCTTTTAGGTTATCTTCATAAAAAAAGCGAGGAATTAGTTATGGTTTGGCATCACAGAGAATAATAGATGCAAGTAAGAAAAAATTAGTTGTACAAGCCAGGGAAGGAGATATGTGTACCTTTGGTGAGACATCCTCACTATTTGCCAATGAGATTGGTATCATCATGCGAAACGTTGTTTCGCAACGCTTGACAGGTTGGAGTGTAGCATCTCGCCACGATGGAGAATTAGCCTATAATCGTCTTCTTGTAAGTAAATTTTGTAATTGATTTGGATTATGTTTAATACTATAATCACTAAAATCTTATTTTCTCTATGTTTAGGAAAAAATTGATGTTGATTTAAAAGATCATCTGATGGTTAAAAATGTTGAAAGACATTGTCGTGAGAGATACAAAGAACATAGAAGTGCATGTAATAAAAAATATAAACAATTAAAATTGGATGGAAAAGATCCACTATAATGTAAGCCATCAACTGTTAAATCACAAGAGGATTGGGAATGGATGTGTGCACACTTTGAAAGTGATAAGTTTCTGGTATGTTAAGTTATTATACTACTTTACAATATTGTTAATTAAAGCGGAATGAATGAGATGCCAAATTACTCGCTTTACAATATGGTTGTTGGTTTTAAGAAACGATCTGCAGCCGGGAAACACAATCGTTCGAAGATTCATTATAATCACCATGGAGGGACTAGATCATTTATTGCAACTAGGGAAGCACGGGTAATTCAATATGCATAATCTCTTGCACTTGTATTAATTAGTTTTTGTTACACATGTTGGCTTAAGAATAATAGACATATAGTTCTGTAATATTGTTCTGTAACAGAATAATAGACATATTCAATATAATAGACATATTGTTCTGTAATATTAGGATCATTTTTCCCCTGGTTTATCTATTGTAAATTATTTTGGAAAGTGATATACTTGTCTGTTATAGAGGATTTTGTGTTCGGAGTGTCGACTGAGGATTACAGGGTCTTGTTTCTGTAGTTGCTAAGTTATTTTCTTTTAGATGGAAACAAAACTTCATCTATTTGCTTTGTACAGCTTTCTGAAATTAATGTCTAATTGCTCGCTGATGTTTTTGGGAACTTTGTGTCTATTAGTATAGATAGAGGCAGTGAGTGGACATCAATGTCCATGGAGAAATGTGTGTAATTTGTACCTTATTGAATTAAGGATGGAGGTAGCTTATATTAGGATTCTGCTTTCTAAGAAATGTTTCCGTTAAGTTATGTTTACTCCATATACATAAAAAATGGGAAACACAATTATAACCAATTTTTCCCATCGTCTAGCTTGATGTTCTTTCATGTGCCTCTTGTCTCCTTATCGTGGTATTCATTTGAATATTCCACGTAATCCTTAAAATTAAATTGCTTTATATTTGGTTGAATTTTAACTTAGACATGTTTTCTACTCTTAATTATATTGTGGTTATCGACAATATGCTTCTAATTTGGTTGTATTATAACCCTTTATCCACCTTTTTAGTGTACGAAGGAAGAATCAGTCGAACATATTGAATTGTTTAGGAGGATGCATTCCACATCGAAAGGATAGGATAACCAACTAGCTGAGTCCCGATATGTAAGATATATCGCTTATTACACAAGATCTTAGCATTAATATTATTTACTTTAACAACATTTTGATATTGTAGGACAGAAAGAAATGGTGGAGTTATAACAATCACAAGCGGAGCTAGAAGATGAAGTAGCTATCATGGATGAAGCAAAAATATGTGCTCAAGTTCTTGGTAAGAGTACTGAGACTATTTCTGGGATTGGACCTGCTTCGCGCAAATCATACAGAAACGCAGTCACAGCTCCCCCTAAATTGATGCAACAGTTGGAAATTCTTACCCAACGAGATAAAGAGAAGGATAAAGCTATTAGTGAACTTACACAAAGTCTCGAACAACAGGCGTTACTTATCCAGAGCCTTGTTGCACGAATGGATATGAGTCAGCATCCTCCTACAGGATCGACCAATGATCCGCCTCCACCGTCACCATCAGTTGGTGCTGTAGTACTATGATTATATTGTTGAAGTTACAATTTATATTTTTGTGGTTAAATATTAGACATTTATGATTATACTTTGACTATTAGTACTTGTTATCCTTACAGTACAATTTTCTTCTGCTGCGACATATTTTTTGTTAAATTTAGTAATTGTACATGTTCAAAATTTAAACGTTGGACGAATTTTTAGCACGAACAAAAAAATTTATTATAAAAGCGTTTATAAAACAAAATTATTGTCATTCACCGACCAAAATTTTAGTTGCTGATACTTACATTGTCCTTCATCAACCAATTATTGGTCACTAAAGTTATTAATGTTTACCAACCAATGATTGGTCCAAGAAAAGTAGCATTATTCACCTACCATAGTTTGGTTGCTATTTCATTATCTTCACCGACCAATTATTGGTTTTTGTTAGTTCAAAAATATTTTGTCCTAATCTATTTGCTGACCACCCATATTGGTCACTAAAAACATTCTACGACTGTAAATCGACCATTTTGTCTCTTTATCAGCCACCAAAAATTAAACCCTTTAGCGACCAACTATAGTGGTCGCCGAAGATATTTACCAACGGTGATTTAGCGACCATTAATCGACCACAAATATGTGGTTGCAAAAGACATCAGCGACCAAAAAAATAACATTCAGCGACCAACAAATTTGGTCGCTGGATGCAGTTTTTTTTGTAGTGCGATCATATTGTCGAAATCAACCTCGACCATCATTTATCCTATTATTTTCATTCTTTTATATATCTTGAAAAAGAGAAAGAAAAAAAAAGAAACTAAAATAGAAACAAAAATAAATAAAAAGAAAAGAAATAAATCAAATAACAGTTAAAAAATATAATAAATTAAGACTAAAAGTAACTAATCTCCATCAACGGAGCCAAAAACTTGTTGCGTTTTTTCTATTGCATGTGTACAATATGGTAACAAGTAATACTGTGGACCTTTGAGCCCGGATTATCGTTCCCACAAGAACTATACTATAGACCTTAATTAAATTTTTCTGACTCTTATTCGATAAAAGCAAATAAAGAATTTTGATGGGTGAGATTATATTTTTCTAATTACTTCTAACTAATTGAAATATCAAAATCTTGCAAACAACGATTGACTAAAAATTTAAATACATGAGTATTAGGACAAAATAATTTCATCTATTGATCACCTTAATTCTTAATTCAAGATTTTAACCTAATGTAGTGTTCGGTCGAATTCGTCTATTGTATTCAATTTATCCCTCTCGAGTTCTCATTGAGCCTATTTAACTAATTCAATTTCATATCTCTATACGAATTACCCTTAGTTAAACGAAACACTAGTTCTAAGAATTAATATTATGACCTCAATAATTAGTATAGATATATCTACACGTTATACTAATTTAACGAATTTTATTATATGGTCTAAGTCTCAAACTCACCCCTCGATTCGTAAGAGACTCACATAATCATCAAATTATTGATCAAGTAATTTAATACATTAAACTTATAGTAAAACCAACACATAAGAATAAATCACATAAATCTTGAATATAAAAATAAAGGATCACAAGTCGACTACATTGTTTTCCCTAATCTGAAATTTAGTTACTCATAATTTAAAAATAAAAACTAAAAGTAATGGAATGCATCACCGGATTTTAATAAAAATGTAGAAACAAATTAAATCTTGCACCAAGATCTTCTTCCACTTCCAATCAACGCTTTTCAACTCGAATTTCGTGATGATTCTCTTCTTTGAATTGGGCTTTTCGATCTCTCGTTGTATTCCTATTTCTCAATGTTTTGGAACCCTTTATTAGTTCCTCCTTAGGTCTAAATTGATTTTTGAGAAAATAAACACATTATAATAATCTACTCATGGAGTAAAACACACTCGGCCAAAGAAATGTTTTGTCCAACTAATGCGACCCACTAAAATAATTGGTTAAAAGTTGGTCAAACCAACTAATTAAACCAATTTTCCCAACAATTTGCATCATAGATAGAATTATATGCATAGCATGGAAATTAGCGTAATCCATATGTGACACAATGTATTTTTTTCTCAACATCCACAAAAGCTTTTGTATAGTTATATCCAGGCATATAATAGGAACAGATCCATTATAGTGTGGATATCATTGCAAGATCACTGATTTTGTCATCTGATCGGGCAACGATACCATTATATCCTTTCTCCGAACTTGATGTTTGGTCAATAACAATTTCGTTGATGCCAGATGAAGCATCATCTACGGAAGATGTAAATGAAACTGACTTTTCAAAAACTATCTCTTTTCTAGACAATCCACTTGATGAATCAAAACTAGGATAAGGAGCTAAGAATTCTTCTCTTTTTGGGTACGAGGAAATCACTTTCTTTGTAAAGAAAAAGTGGTTTTACTTAAGAATGGAGAATAACCTTTTGAGTATTTGTGATTGCGTGCTTGCTTTGTGTGGTTTGTGCCTAGTACATGCCACTACATAAATACATTTGCATTAAATGTATGCAACCATAAATTGAAAAATTAAAACTTATGGGAAGTTGTTTCTGCTGGAGAACACATTTTTGTTTAAAAGAGAAAAAAGAGCCTAGATTCCTTTTAACACTCTCTTCCTCTTTCACATCTTGTCCACATTCATCTAATTCCTAGATTTGCCACTTCGTATTCCCTATTTCACCGATCATTTTCTCCATGTTCTAGCTTGGTTTATCCAAATTTCTTTTGATATCTTTTCCTTTTTCATCAAAAATGTTTAGGACACCAATGCTTCTTCCATATCAACTTGTCTATGTCAATAGAATTCTAGAATTATGTCTTATTTATTGATGTTTTTCCGTTGTGCACGCTCCTATTGTTTTCGAGGTGAATATTAAAATATACTTTCTTTACAAGCCCATTCCATTGATTGATGGAGACATACATACACGACATAAGATTTTCCTCATAAAGTCCTTATTTGAAATATTTTTGTTACTTTTTGTTGAGTTAAAAGCATTTTATTATTCCGCACCATACATCATATATTACCAGATCTAGTGTCAGTAGAATCACATTCGTAGCATGGAAAGGTATCTGATCCATATGAAACACAAGGCTGTTTTCCATCAACATACACAAATCGGGTCGTATAACCTTATTCAGGCATACATTAGAGAACTGATCCATTATCTAATTAAATACTACTGCAATAATCACTTAGTGTGTTAAAATAAGCTTTGATATTCGAATGAGTAATGGTATCATTATATCCTTGTTCCAAACCTCAATTATCGTGAATAACAATTCCCTTGATGCCGGATGTAGCATCATCTAGATGATGCTAATGAAACATAATAATATAGTTTCCCAAAACCATTCATTCTCTAAAAAGTCCACTTGATGAATAAAAACTAGTACAAGGAGCTGTTATCTCAGTGTTTTATGTATTCTTCTCATTTATGTAATGGGAAACCACTTTCTTTGTAAAGCAAAAGTGGTTTTCCTATAACTTTTCGAATATTCTGTGTTCGCATGCTAGCATGGCTCGTGCTTAGTTCATGCCACTATATAAATATGTGTGCATTAAACTCATGTGCCCATAAATTAAAAAATTAAAAGTTATGGGAAGCCAGTTCTACTGCAGAAATATTTATGGCCAAAAGAGAAAAACAAGAGCCCATATTCCTTCTAACCCTTACAGGGAACATGCGTATCGCTATCTTCCTCTTTACATATGTTTGTTCCTCTTGTACATCTTGTCCGAATTCATCTAGTACATGGATGTCCCACTTCATCTTCCCTACTTCATACGTCTTGTTGTCCATATTTGAGTTAGTTTATCTTAATTTGTATTGATATTTATCCCTTTTTCGGAAAAAATGTTTAGGGCACCAACACCTTTTCCATTCCAACTTGTCTATGCTTCATAGAGTTTTGTCCTATTTATTGATGTTTTATCACTATTCAAGCTCGTATTGCTTTCAGTGTGAAAATTAAAAATGAAATCTACCTTCTTTGCAAGCCCATTTCATTGATTGGTAGAGACATACGTACGCGTATGTGACATAAATTTCCCGACAAATCCTTTTTGATATACTTTGATGGGCTGTGATGCCAATTATATAAGTTGCATTCAGTTCATTGGGCTATGATAAAATTGGGCCTAGCCCATTGCTAGTTTAAGTTTGGCTATTGCCTGATAATACAATGAAACTGGCTCAATACCCGACCCAATAAGACAGACACATGTGCTGCTCTAAACCATTGATCTTTAGTTGAATCTACGGTGATGGATTTATACACATTATTCATTCTACTTTCTTTGTGCTAAGCTTCTGGGTTCTCTGTGTGCTTCGTCTCTTTAGTCCCTCTTTTGATTCTTTGTGTATTGATCAAAACTTCTAGTTTTGTTCATAAATCTTTGTGATTTGATTCTTAGTGAATCTTCGGTTAAGGGCTTTGAGTTATTAGATCAGTTGTTTGATCTTGTTTCCATCGAGTAGCTATTGTGTTAGATTCTTCAGGGGTTTGGGTCTTTGTAGCCATTTCTTTTGTATAGAAGGGTACAACATTTTTCTGAGCTCTATGTGATAATCGATCTCTTGGTGTTAATGAACTTTGAATGTTTTTCGTGTTTGTGAGATTTTCTGCTTCCGTTGTGTTTTGGCTCTACATACTTTTATTACTTTTTCTGGAGTTAAAAGCATTCGAAAATCCCACACACTTTAGTCCCATCATAGATCTTATAGTACTAGCTCTAATAGAAGAGACAGTTGGGCAATTTCCAGCATAGGTAGAATCGTATGTATAACATGGAAATGTGTCTGGCTGATAAGGGACACAAGGCTGTTTTCCATCAACATCCACAAATCGGGTCGTATAACCATATCCAAGAAGATAATAGAGAACTGATCCATTATTTGATTGGATACCTTTGCAAGAATCGCCTACTGTGTTAAAAGTAAATTTTGTCGGTACCATTATAACATTGCTCCGAACCTCATGTTTCCTCAATAACAAATCCCTCGATACCAAATGTAGCATCGTTGCTCATATTGATTGGTGGAGTCATACGTGTATAGCATAAGATTTTCCAGACAAGCCCTTACTTGAAATAGTTTTATTACTTTTCGACTATTAGGCCACTTCTATCCAACATAGATCTTATAGTACCAGATCTAGTAGCAGAACCTTTCAGCCATTGCCAGCATATATAGAATTATATGTGTAGCATGGAAAGGTTTCTGATCCATATGAGGCACAAGGATATCTTCCATCAACACCACAAATAAGGTAGTATAACCATATCTAGGCATGTAATAGAGAAGATCCATTACCTGATTGGATAGCATTGCAAGAATTACCTGCAATGTTAAATTAAGCTTTGTCATCTAAGCAACATAACCATTATATCCTTGCCCTAACCAATGTTTGGTCAATAACAATACGTTTGATGCCGAATGCAGCATCATCTATGAAAGATGCAAATAAAACTGAAGCAGATATTATTTCATCTTTTCTTGAGACGATCTACTTTCTAGACAGTCGACTTGAAGAAATAAAACTCAGACAAGGAGCTATGATCTCAACATTTTAACATTCTTCTCTTTTATGTATCGGAAAACTGCTTTATTTCTATATCAAATGTTGTTTTCCTTAGAATGGAGAGTAACTTTTTTGTTGTGAAACAAACTATCAGATTGAGATGTTGAAATTATATGGCAAATAATAATGAAGTATATGATATGATCAAGCAAAAGAATAATAAAGACAAGAATATGGTAAAGGAATTAAGAGATTTTATTAATTCAAGAATAATGAAGAAGATAGAAAAATTACAGTGGATCCTATAATTCTAGTAATCTATTTTCACACACCATACTATTGTATAGAAGAGCCTAGTATTTATAGGAAACATTTAGGGGATGTTCAAACCCTCCTAATAGAGTTGTTGATGAAGTAGGATACCAAAAAATCGAGTCCAAAACAAATTACAATTCTCAATGGGCATCCAAAATAGAACTTCAACTTGACATATAACTCCAATAATATTTCAAAATTGAATTCTTAATGACGTGCATTTCAATTAAAATTCTTCAATACTTCAAACAAGAAATTCGGGTCACACCCAAATTCTAACAATCTCCACATTGACACGAATTCCACCAAGGAATAAACTGGCTTCTTCAATAATAACCAAAAAATTAATTTCTCCAACAAAACACAATACTCCACATTTTTCAATGAATCAAAGCGCTACTCTGCAGAATTATCTCAGATCCCAAAAAATCATAATGATTTTAAATTAATCAAAATGGACTATAACACACCTCAAAGCAGAATCAAACTTAAATGCTTTTAAAGAAGGCCCCTTGCTAGATTGTACACCTTCTAGTCCACTTAAAGCATGCTCAACAAAATCATCATCCACATACCATTTTCCATTGGGTTCGTCCTTAGCAATTAAATACAATGGCACCGCAGGTGATGGTGGCAAAGCGACATTATCCATATCTCCTAAACTCCACTAAACTGTATTTTTTCAAATCCGACCCTTTATGAGCTCCTAAAAGTTACCAAACTGAATGTTCACCACGATCCTAAACTTGTGTTGATCGACTTTTCTAAATTCTACACGACCCTACAAGATATATAATTGAGACTTGTTCTGTCCCTCCAATACAACTTGGACACTCTTACAAACCTTCAAAACTCCACCTCCATCAAAAAACTCATAACCTTTTGAATCAAGGATAGACTACGAGATGAGATTTTTCTTTAAATCTGGAACATGTCGAACCTTGTCAAGTGTTCTAATTGTCCCATCCAAATGCTTTAATCTGATTGTACCAATTCCAGAAACCCGACAAGATGCGTTATTTCCCATAACCACGACACTTTTGGAAACAGTTTCATATATAGTAAACAAGTCCTTATTAGGACACATATGAAACACACATGCTGAATCAATAATTCAATCATCTTCTGATTTAGATTCAATGTCAGAAATAGCTAAGAGATCTCCATCACTTGCAACGTTCTCCTCGATAACTGTTTTACCTGAAGTATCTAAATATCTACTTGCAGCCATCCTTTCTTTATTCTGCAATTTGTAGCAATTCTTCTTTAAGTGTCCCTTCTTCTTGCAATAGTTACAAATTTGATTACTGAACTTAAATTTCGAACTGCTCCTTCCAGAACCACCATGAGCAACCATGCCATCTCCATCTCTGGCCTCAAAAACCAGATGCTTCATCTTCTTTTTTGAATACAAAGTATCATTTACTTCCTCTATGGTGAGAGTATCACGACTATACAAGATCGTGTCTCTGAATGAAGAAAACGACACTGGCAACGAACACAATAGGATCAAAGACAAATCTTCTTCATCATACTCTGCTTCCAGAGTTTCCAAATCAGCGACGATCTCCTTAAATACAGCCAGTTAATCTTCCAATGATCCTCCTTTTACCATTCGATGAGAGTATGAACGCTGCTTGAGGTTCAACTTGCTTGCCAGACTTTTAGTCATGCACAATTGCTCCAACCTCAACCATAAAACAGCTGCTGAATTCGCCTTCAAAACATCCTGAAGAATAGTATTTAATAGATGAAGATGAATGTGAAAAACTGCCTTCTTATCCTTCAGTAATTTCTCCTCCGCAGTCAAAGTTGTGGGCATCCTGTCAATTCCTAGCAACACATCATCCAAATCCAGTTGTGCGAATACTGCACGCATCTTAAACTGCCATAGTGAAAATCTAGTGTTCTGATCCAAAAGCAGAATGTTATACTTCGTGGAAGTCATCACGAATAAAACCTCGAATTGACACTCTAATACCAATTGTTGTAAAACAACCAAGATACCAAAATTGCTCTGATACCAATTGTTGTGAAACAAACCACCGAATCGAGATGTTGAAGTTATATGGCAAATAATAATGGAGTATATGATCAATGAAAAGAATAATAAAGACAAAAATATGGCAGATGAATTAAGAAATTTTATTAACTCAAGAATAATGGAGAAGATAGGAAAATTACAATAGATCCTATAATTCTAATAATCTATTTTCTCATACCATAAAATTGTATGGAAGATACTAGTATTTATAGGGAATGTGTAGGAGATGTTCAAACCCTCGTAGTAATGTTATTGATGAAGTAGGATACCAAAAAATCGAGTTCAAAACAAATTACAACTCCCAATGGGCATCCAAAACAGAACTTTAACTTGACATAGGACTCCAATAATAGTCCAAATTTGAATTCTTCATAACGTGCACTTCAATTAAAATTCTTCATTACTTCAAACAAGGAATTCGGATCACACCCAAATTTTAACATTTTTTGAATGTTTTTTGTGTCCATGCTTGCTTGTGTGGTTCGTGCGTGGTGCGTGCGTAGTGCGTGCCGCCACTATATAAATTTAAGTCCATTAAATGCATGCTCACATAAATTGAAAAATATATGTCCATGATTCATAAAGTTATTGTCCTATTTATTGACGTTTATTCGTTGTGCATGCTCATACTGCTTCTGGAGAGAAAAAAGAAACATGCCTCTTTTGTGATCCCATTCCATCTATAGGTGGAGACGTACATGCACGACATAAAATTTTCTAGACAAATCCTTATCTGAAATCTTATTTAAAATATTTATATTACTTTTTGTCAAGTTAAAAACATTCACTACCCCGCAAGGTTTTGTCCCATAACGGAATTTATATTACCAAATCTAACAGCAAAGCCAGTCGCCAGCCATTTCCAGCACAGGTAGATTCATATATGTTGGAAAAGTCTTTCAAATCAATCTGGATAAGCATTGCTAGATTTTAGTGGAGTTGGTTGTTAATGAGTTAATATCTTCGAAAAAAATTTAAGAGGTCGTTTTTCCTTATAGTTATCGCTAGTTCTTTTATCTTTATCTCTTTCTCTTATGTAATCTCTAAATAGATAATTGAAAATCATGCTAACGACTTGGGATCCTGAACTTTCAAGTTTGAGCAAGTTGGTCCTTGATATTTTTAAATCTTTCATATTATTTTCATAAAGTTAAGTTTGCTCCCTAAATTTTCATATTAGAGCAAGTTGACCACTTATAAGTACCCTCTAAGGTTTACTTTGACTATTTCTATTGTTATTGTTAATGTCTAAGTTATGGTCATGGTTCGAGTCATAAGACCTCATGTGGGACATATTATTGGTGATTAGGTTGTTGGAACCCCTATTTTTTTTTTGTTGTTAGGCCACTTTCTGGCTCCATCTTTGAGTAGATTGCGGGTAATTCCATGAATGTTTGCAGTTCAGGGATGTAATCCTCAAGTCTTAATGAGGTCAAGGTAGATGATGGTTTCCTTTGAACCGACTTCTAGTTCTTGGTTGACTTAGTCGGCATTCAATGTAAATGCCATTCATTTAAGTTGATTTGCTCACATCATTTAATTTTCAAACTCAATTTGTGATGCGGACATCAATGAGATTTATTTTATTGTTATTGGACTTTATTATTTGTGTTTCGTATTATTGGGCTTGTTTTAGAGGGTTGGCCCAAGCCCTTAAAATTAGGTTATTTTCTGCTATTTATTAGGTTTTCATTGTAGTTGATTGCAGTTGATGATTAATTAATAAAGTTGAGTTTGGCTTGGCCACGTTTTCCTCCTTCCCCTCTCTTCTTCACGGCTTCTCCCTCTCTTCTTCTCCTTCCTCCTCTTTTTCTTGTTTCTTATTCCACATCAAATTGGTATCAGAGCAAACTTCGGTTCGTTTACACAATCTACAACTGGACAATTGAAACTACACATAGCTTCCACGCAAACTACTACTCTAAACCAAATTGCAAAATACCCAAAAAACCTAGAAATTACTCTTCCTCCTTCACCAAAGCCACCCGAACCACTTCACCAAAGCCATTCGCAACACATACCTACCACCGCACGCCGACAGCAACCTAGAAGCCTCTATCGCCCCAACCCACACACCGCAAATCACGCACCCTTCACTATTCCAGTGATAACAGTAGAAGACTGAGAAGAGGAGAAGAAATATATATAGCAAGACATACGAGAATCGAAGGGAAAAGGAAGAGCCACCGCCTAGCCTACCACCGCCTCACACATAAAACCCCACCGCACCTACATCACCCAGGTGAAGCTCCATCAGTCGCGTCCGGTCTCCAATTTGAGCCTCTATTTCGATTTGCAGAGACTGCTTGAAGTTGATTTGGGTAATGTATTGTTTAGCTAATCTATTTTGTAGTGGGCCTCCATTTCTAATTTTCAAATTGGGCCTCAATTTAAGTATATTGTGATTAGCTATTGGGCCAAGTGTAATCAGCTATAGTCTACGAAAATATATATATATATATATATATATATATATATATATATATATATATATATATATATATATATATATATATATATATATATCTTTTCCTAATATTTTGCAGGTACTTCTCTTTAATCTACGGATCAGTTCAATTCATTCGACAAACAAAACGGGAGCTACTATTTCGTTATCTTTGGAGATCAATTATTTCGCGCTCAGTTACTTAGCCGAACGACAGGGAAGCTACTATTTCTTTGTCTTTAGTTTATATTACTGTTTCGTCTTAAAATTGCTTCAATTAAATTTTGTGCTGCTGTTATTTTATTCTTTCCCTACAATTTCCGCCCATACATCCTAAATTTTGTTACCTCCACTTTTATCCTTTCTATTTTACGAGTTCACGTTGCTGACTGGTATTTGACTTTTGCTTTACTATTTTACATCGATCAGCGATATTAGCTTGCCATATTTGGATCAGCATAATTCCCAAAATAAATAAATAAATACGACAAAAAAAAAATTCAATCAGGTTTTATTTTCGACTTTAATCCAAGTTGTCAATTGATCTCTCTATACATTTCATTTAGCTAGTAGTGCATTGCATGCAGTTGCGTAGTGGTCGTCTTGTCACATCTAATTCCCTTAACCTGACCATGGACCCACCTCAACTTGATGCCCTTACTCGTCAATTAGCACAACTTGTCGCTAGTCAACAACAGTTTCAAACACAAGTCGCCGCTAGTCAACAACAGTTACAAACGCAAGTCGCGGCTATCCAAACTGAGATTGCCGCTGCTCGTGAGGAAACTAGAGACTTAGCTGCTAGAATGTCCACCTTTGAACAAATCCCACACTTGACTGAAGCTGAAAACTCGGAAGCGTCGTCCCATAATAGGCATTATCGTCGTCCCCAAGGTGTCCGACAACACGTTAGGCAAAACCGTAGGGATGGGCATCACGGTCGTGAACGGGAGCGAGAGCATCTCCGTCATGATACTCAATCTCCTCCTCGTCACGATGACTGTTTCTTTAGAAACATTAAACTAGATGCCCCAACCTTTGATGGCTATTTAGACCTTCGGGTATTTACTCAATGATGGACGGAGTTCCAGAAGACCGGAGAGTTCAGTTTGCTAGTCTGAAGCTAACCGGCACCGCTCAACTCTTTTGGGAGAGTGTTGAGGAACTCTTGGAGCATCGTCATGCTCCTCTTGTTGGGAGTTGGGACGAAATGAAGCGTCGCCTTCAAGAGAAGTATCTACCCCAATCGTATAAGGGTCATTTGTTGGATCAATGGAATGTTCTCACGCAAGGCAATCGACCAGTGACAGAGTACGTCACTCAGTTTGATGAATTTAGGATGAGGTGTCAGGTCATTGAGGATGAAGCCATGACCTTAAGCAGGTTTCGGCAAGGCTTCAGAGATGATCTTAAACGTGAGCTTGTCCTTTGGGGCGTTACTACTCTTGACCATGCTTATGCCTTCATCCGAGATTACGAGTTAGTTACTAGGACTCCATTTAGAAGTCGTGGTGACAACCATACCCCTGTTTCTTCAACACCCAGTTCTGCAGCGCCCACTGCGCCCCAAAAGTCTATCCTAGGGCCTTCCCCATCTAAGGGTCCTCTTGTAGGGGAAAATAAAGGAAGGGGTCCAGAAATTCTAAGGACATCGCCCCACTTGCAATGTTTTAACTGTAAGGGTTTTGGTCACATTTTCGCTAACTGTCCTAGTCGAGCCCTTGTTCTGGAAGAACGTGAGAGTAGAGAGGATGGTGTGTTGGAGGATCAAGTTTACGAACCTAAGTTTGAAGAGTTTGAGGATTTGGATGATAATGAAGATACCTTTTTAGGTTGTATTCGAACCCTTCCAGTAGAGTTAGAGTCAAGGCCCTTTATCCTAGATACGTCGAGATTGGGTGTGGTACGTTGTACCCTGACTCAGCCCAAAAATGCTGACGATTGGCGAAGTCATGCCATTTTTCACACTTACATCAAGATCAATGATAAAGGATGTAAAGTCATTGTAGATAGTGGTAGTTGCATTAATGCGGTGTCGATGACTACTGTAACCCGTTTGGGGTTGCAATCTGTGCCCCACCCTCAGCCATATAGTGTCTCTTGGGTTGATACTTCCTCGATAGCTGTAAAGGAACGTTGTCTGGTGCCTATTCAGTTTCTCGAGTACAAGGATCATATATGGTGTGACGTCATTCCCATGGATGTCGGTCACGTCATTCTTGGTCGGCCTTGGTTGTTCGATTTAGATGTAACCATTTATGGTCGATCCAATTCATGTTCGTTCGTGTTTAATGGCAAGAAGATCCACCTTAACCCTCTTCCATCGAGACCTATTGGCTCACATGAAACAAAGAAACATGAGGAACGAAAGGGATTACACATCATTAATCTTACGGCGTTCGAGCGTACACTTGTGGGTGATTCGATTGTGTTTGCATTGGTTATTTTGGACGTCCCATTGAGTTCCCCCTCCGTAGCCCCTCTTGAAGCCCAGACGATCATTCAAGAGTTCCAGGATGTGTTCCCCAAGGACTTACCAGACGAACTCCCTCCTTTACGGGACATCCAACATGCCATAGATTTGGTCCCGGGAGCGTCGCTTCCAAATTTGCCTCATTATAGGATGAATCCTACTGAACACGCTGAACTGAAGAGGCAAGTGGATGAACTCCTTCACAAAGGATTCATCCGTGAGAGTTTAAGTCCTTGTGCTATTCCGGCGCTGTTGACTCCTAAGAAGGATGGCTCTTGGAGGATGTGTGTAGATAGTCGTGCCATCAACAGGATCACGGTAAAGTATCGCTTTCCTATTCCTAGGCTTGACGACATGTTGGATATGATGGTTGGCGCTACGATATTTTCGAAAATTGACTTGAAGAGTGGGTATCACCAGATCAGGATCCGCCCAGGTGATGAGTGGAAGACCGCTTTTAAAACAGAAGATGGTCTTTATAAGTGGTTAGTTATGCCTTTCGGCCTAACTAACGCTCCGAGCACTTTTATGCGGGCAATGACACAAACTCTTCGTCCTTTCATGGGTAAGTTCCTTGTCGTCTATTTCGACGACATTCTTGTCTATAGTACAACGAAGGAAAAACATCGAGATCATCTCCAACAAGTTTGTTCTGCCCTTCGAACAACAAAATTGTATGCTAATGTCAAGAAATGTTCGCTTTTCACCACTAGCGTCGTTTTCCTAGGTTTCATCGTATCATCTATGGGGGTATCTGCCGATCCTGCCAGAATTCAAGCGATTGTTGATTGGCCTGAGCCTAAGACTGTGCATGATGTCAGGAGTTTTCATGGCCTAGCAACCTTTTTACCGTCGTTTCATCAAGGGGTTCAGCACAATCATGGCTCCCATTACGGAGTGTATGAAGAAGGGAGAGTTTCATTGGACCCATGAAGCGACTAAGGCTTTTAAAGTAGTTAAGAAGCGAATGACGGAAGCTCCTATCATGCGTCTTCCTGACTTCACCAAGGTTTTTGAAGTGGAGTGTGATGCCTCCGAGGTCGGCATCGGGAGAGTCCTTAGTCAGGAACGCCACCCAGTCGCTTATTTCAGTGAGAAATTGAATGACGCCAAACAACAGTACTCGACTTATGATAAGGAATTGTACGCAGTTGTGCAGGCTTTGCGATATTGGCGTCATTATTTGCTACCCCAAGAATTTGTTCTTTATTCAGACCATGAGGCCCTAAGGCATCTCGCCTCCCAGAAGAGATTGAATTCTAGGCACGGTCGTTGGGTTGAGTATTTACATGCCTATTCTTTTGTTTTGAAACATAAGAAAGGGGTTGAAAACCAGGCGGCCGATGCATTAAGTCGTCGTATCTCCCTTCTGTCGATCATGAACGTTAAAGTCATCGGTTTTGAACGGCTTAAGGAAGAGTACGAAACTTGTCCTGACTTTAAGGATATCTTTCTTGATTTGCAAAATGGACAGTCGGGTAATGTGGACGGTTTTCGCCTTGAGGAGGGTTATCTGTTTCGACCTAATAAATTGTGCATCCCTCGAACTTCGGTGCGAGATTTCATAGTTTGGGAAATTCATGCGGGAGGTTTAGCCGGTCACTTTGGGCGAGATAAGACCATAGAGGAGATTGAACGTCAATTCTATTGGCCTAGTTTGAAGAAAGATGTGGCAAAGATAGTTAGCACTTGTAACACCTGTCAGTTGGCCAAACAAAAGAAGCAAAACACTGGCCTCTACACACCCCTTCCCGTTCCTGATTGCCCTTGGCAAGATGTGAGCATGGATTTTGTGTTAGGGCTTCCACGTACCCCGAAGAAACATGACTCTATTTTTGTGGTAGTGGATCGCTTTTCCAAGATGGCTCATTTTATCCCTTGTAGCAAAACTTCAGATGCGTCCAAGGTTGCCACATTGTACTTTAATAAGATTGTTAAATTGTATGGCCTCCCCAAAACCATCGTGTCAGATAGGGATGTTAGGTTCACTAGTCACTTTTGGAGAACGTTGTGACACAAAATGGGTACAAAGTTAAAATTTTCTACTGCCTATCACCCGCAGACTGACGGTTAAACGGAAGTGGTTAATCATAGTCTTGGTAATTTACTAAGGTGTCTGGTCCAAGAAAATCTTAGAAATTGGGACTTAATTCTTCCTACAGCTCAAATTGCATACAACAGTTCCATGAATCGATCGTTAGGTAGGAGTCCATTTGAAGTTGTTCATGGTTTTAAGCCTAGGAAACCTTTAGATCTCCTCTCGATGTCCCCGCATGATAGAGTGTCTATGTCAGCTGAAGCATTTGCACAACATCTTCATGACTTGCATATTGAGATCAATAAACAACTTGAAGCTAGTAATGCATCTTATAAACTTCGAGCTGATTTACATAAAAGACATGTTGATTTTAATATTGGGGATTATGTCATGATCCGAATTCGACCAGAGCGGCGCCTACATGGACCCGCCTCTAAATTGCAAGCGCGTAGCGCTGGTCCTTTCAAAATTTTAAAGCAAATTGGCCCAAATGCTTATGTTGTTGACCTGCCGCCACATTTTGGCTACCACCATACCTTCAATGTTGAGGATTTAGTTGCTTATAAAGGTCATTTCAATCCCTCTGATGATCCTTTCCTACCCCCATATGTGGACCTTGACCCAGAATCTGTCGCTATTTCTAACCCCGTTGCCACATGTCCCAGCACACAAAGATAAAATTGATGCTATTTTAGATGAACAGATTGTGTTGACTAAAGGTGGGGATGTTCAACGCTTCCTTGTCCATTGGGTTGATCAACCTGAGTCTGATTGCACATGGATTACTAGAGAGACACTACAGCAACTTGATCCAGACTTATTGGAGCTCTATCGAAGTCAGCGGGATCTTCATTTGCCCAGTTCTCCTTCCACGCATCCAGGGGACGTTGGGGGAGACACCAGATTCCGACCACCGCTGACACGCTTTTATCGACGTCGGAGGAAGCTCGTCCAACCCCTGAGCTTATGGTTGGGCGATTGATTGCAGCCTTCTTCTATCTATCCACTCGACATGGTTGAGTTTTCTTCCACCCCGGGAGAGTTGATGCGGACATCATTGAGATTTATTTTATTGTTATTGGACTTTATTATTTGTGTTTCGTATTATTGGGCTTATTTTAACGGGTTGGCCCAAGCCCTTAAAATTAGGTTATTTTCTGCTATTTATTAGGTTTTCATTGTAGTTGATTGCAGTTGATGATTGATTAATAAAGTTGAGTTTGGTTTGGCCACGTTTTCCTCCTTCCCCTCTCTTCTTCACGGCTTCTCCCTCTCTTCTTCTCCTTCCTCCTCTTTTTCTTGTTTCTTATTCTACATCAAATTGATTCTACGACACCATTTTGAGTTTGAGGGGAGTGTTAAAAATTCTATCAAAACAATCTGGCTAAACATTGTTAGATTTTAGAAAAGTTAGTTGTTAATGGGTGAATATTTTAGAAGATATTTTTTCCTTATATTTATCGATTAGTTATTTCTCTTATGTAACCTATAAATATAACCTTGCAAATCATTTTATATTAATGAAAAATGATATTACATTAATTTTTCAAATCCTTTAATATGGGTAGCATTGAAAGGCGTCTGATCCATATGAGACACAACACAAGGCTATTTCCCTCAAATGTGATCATATAATAGAGAGCTCATCCATTATCTAGGTGCCATGGCAATAATTACCTGCTATGTTTATGTCCTTGCTTCGAACCTGATGTTTGGTCAATAACAATTCCTTTGATGCCGGACGTAGTTGTAAGTGTTATGCCCTAGGTCCAATCAACTTTGGACATAAACACTTTGAATATATATAATCAATGCATATGTATGGCAGTATCTATTATTTAATTGAATTAATATTCTAATAATATAAATAATAGAATCCGTAGATTCAAGTCTTGGTGATTTGTTAATCACAAGGAGTTGTGATTGTGAGATACAAATTACATATGACTGAATCTTAAATCGTCCGTGGTCGAAGTAATAACAAGATACGGATATCGTTATTACGGATAGACTATCGCGTGTGGCATTCTTACTTGTGAAGTAAGTAGCTGATCTCACAAGCTAAAGTGTGGTGACACTTGAATGAACACGTGGATGTTTTGTTATAGAACAAAACATTGGAGACCCGCTGAAAGATTCCACATGGATAACTATCTAAGTGTTAGTGGTTAATCTCTAACGTTCGGTAGTGGAGTTGGTCCTTTGACTTGAGGTCATCATAGTACCTTACATGAGGGCAGTCATACTTTGGTGATGTTGGATGTTGCTCTGTCAAGGGTCGCTAATACAGCATCGTTCGGGTATGTCAAGAATCATATGAAGGTTGTGAATGATCAATAGAGGATTCGTCACTCTTAGATAGTAAGAGATTATGATCTACATTTTATCCAGTTAAGTTGATAATGAAATCCTTGGCCAAGGTGAACTCATAAGTCGGAAAAGAGTTTTCGACGTACATTGACTTAACAGTGGGATAAAAGATATAATCGATAGTTGAGATTGACACATATCCATATCTCATAATTGATCGGATCATATTGACGAAAGGATTATAGTTTCACGGTAAACGAACAAGTTTGGTTTTATCATGCTACGTGATATTTCCCGTCACATGTATTGCCCTGATACATTGCTAGATGTCAATCTGGGACAACGAAAATGAATTAGTGATAAATTAAAAGGGGCGTTTTAATTTATTGATTTTGATTAGATCAAAATAATAATTCACGTCGTTCGGCATCGTGATTGGGAACCTAATGGGTCACACACAAAAGAGAATCAGAAGAATGAGATTTACCAATTAATTAATTGACAAGTGTTGGATAATTAATTAATTGGGTTGTTTATTAATAGGCCCGAATTAATTAATTGGATTAATTAATTCATGGATCAGATTTAATTAATTTGATTAATTAAATCTTGGACCGGGTTAAGTTTAATAGATGGGCCGAGCCCATCTGGACTTATATTAATAAGCTGTTAGGGTTTGAAAAACTGAAGAGAATTTTCATTATTCTTGTTAGCACAAGAAAAGAAACCCTAGCCGTCATTCTTGTTCTCTGTGTGGATCACCATTGGAGAAATTTGGACAATTGAATGACTTGGATTGCAGATCGTGATCATTGGAGTTCAAGAAAAAGCAAAAGAGTTTGTGGAATTCATCAAAGGTATCATTCTCATCACAGTTTCTATCTAAACACATTGCAGATCCTCGTTTGGGAATTGAAAATTGTTTAATTTCCGCTGTGCATGTTAAGTAAATTCCCGACAGTGGTATCAGAGCCTACTTTGTGTTTGTTAGAAATTGTTTTGTATTATGGAACAATCAAAAGTTGATTGTTATTATTTTCTTGTTTCTAGCTTTTAAAGAAAATTAATTTCCGGTTCTAAATTTGATTTGGAAACGAAAATTAATTTTGATTTTAAAAAAAATAAAAATAAAAAAAAAAAAAATTAATATCGGAACAGAGGAAGGGCCAGCGGCGAGCTCGCGCGGCGCGCGCTGCGACTGCCGGAGCACATGGGCGTTCGCGCGGCTTGTGATATGCGGCGGCGGCCGCTGCGTTCGATGGAAACGCGCGGCTAGCTGCGACGATCGCGACGGCGTGGGCATCGCTGTTGCCGCTCGAGCGGCGTGGACGTCTTGTAGGCTGCGGCGTCTATGTTGCCTACGTGGCGACATTCGGTGCTGCCCGTTTGCGGTGGGCCCCTGTGGCTCACCGTACCGACCAGATCCGTCGTCGGCGCACGGTAGTTTGGGGAGGGGGGCGATTTTGGCCAAGAACTTTAGGGTTTTTTCTGCAAAACCGGTTGGAGGATTTTGGGGACGGGGGCTTGTCATGCAATTTGTGAAATTGCGAGCCCCTGTCTCCAATTATGATTAGGGGTCAATTTGTAATTTTCAAAATAGTTTTGAACTTAAATATTAAAATGGTTTTTAAGTTGATTTTCAAATGGTTTGACCTAAAATTTTAATATTGACCCGTTTAAAATTTTATTTAAAAATTGACGACTTTTATATTTTCGTTAAAATTGGATTTTAACTTAAATATTAAACTTTGACCCTAAATTGAATTTTATTTTATTTAGGAGTTTTATCCTAAATTAAAATGTTAATTCAATTTTAAATTAGAGTTGGACTTTAATTTAATATTTAATTAAAATTTGATTTCCACCCTAGTATATTGTTGAAATTAGAGTTGGACTCTAATTTGACATTTAATTGAAATTTGATTTTAATTAAATTGTCTCGCCCTAAATGTTTCTTAAAATTAGAGTTGGACTCTAATTTAGTATTTAATTAAGATTTGATTTTAATTAAATATGTTAGCCCTAATATTTTGGAATTAGAGTTTGACTCTTATTTTGTATTTAATTAAAATTTGATTTTAATCAAATTCAACCGTATTAATTTGATTATAATTAGAGTTGAACTTTAATTTAACGTTTAATTAAAATTTGATTTTAATTAAATTGTTGTGTCCTAAAATTTTATTGGAATTAGAGTTGGACTCTAATTTGGTATTTAATTAAAATTTGATTTTAATTAAATAGTCCCGCCTTATATCTGTAGAATTAGAGTTGGACTCTAATTTGATATTTAATTGAAATTTGATTTTAATTAAATAAGTCCGCTAATTAAATTAATTAATTAATTTGATTAATTAATTATTTAATTGTTCCGATCCATTTGTCTAAATTAGTTTAGACGACTTTAATTGCTAGAAATTTGAAACATGTTTTGCATATAATATTAGATATTATAGGAATGCATTTATATGATGAATGTTTTATTAGTGGATGATTATGGACTCGACCATGTGGATGTGTTGAATGGTTAGTTTTATTCTTGTTGTTTTATGGGCCTGCGAGCTCTTATTTATTTTGGACCTGCGAGTCCGTTATTATTATTATGGGCCTGCGTGTCCAATATTATTTAGGCATGCGTGCCAACTAGTATAGGATACAAGTTGCAGCTGGACTAATTGGAGATACAAGAAGAGGAGGAAACCATAGAGATGGAGCATTGTATGAATCAATGCTATACCCCCTAGGAACTGACCGACTAGTCTTCCTTATGGCTCGGGAAGACTAGATAGTATAAGTCCATAATCGTCCACACTATTATATGTATGTTTATTTGCATGTTAGATGTATAATAAAATATATATAATTATTATGATGAGACCTTTTTGCATGCAAAACCCCTCGTTAAAAATATTAAGTCAATTTGATATTTGCCTTCCATCATTATAGTGAAAAACGAGAGTCCTCAATCGATCTAAGCTTGTTGAGTACACTCGAAATTTGGTCGATTAGGGATATGTTTGACACTATAAAATATTAGATATTTCTGAATGATGGGTTTGACTTAACTAATATTTATCTTTTGTTGAGTACACTCAAGAAGATAAATTTTTAGAGGCATGTTAAAATATTAAGTCATATTTATATTTGCCTTCCATCATTATAGTGAAAAACGAGAGTCCTAAATCGATCTTAGCTTGTTGAGTACACTCAAGGTTTGGTCCATTAGGGATATGTTTGACACTATGAAATATTAGATATTCTGAATGATGGGTTTGACTTAACTAATATTTATCTCTTGTTGAGTACACTCAAGGAGATAAATCTTAGAGGCATGTTAAGCTAACACATAAGATGTGTGAAGACAAAGAGTTGTCGGCTTAATGATCTGGGAGTTGTATGGAGATACAATTGATAATAGTATCTACCCAAATGTTTTATTAGGGCTTGTTGAGTACACTCAAGGTTTTAATATAACAAATGGGATCCCAGCCCACTGGGAATCAAGTACGGATTCCATAAATTTATGTGAGAGGGTCATAAATTTTGAGTTAAACAGTGGGAGCGAAATTAATTTAATAAAAGGCCATGTTAAATTAATTCATGCATTATATATATTATTTCTTTACTTTTCGTCGTTTACATTTATTGAATCATGAGTAACCATATGTATTTAAGAGGCATATTGTATGCCAACAACCAAAGCAAAATTTCTTGATTGACGCCGCAATCTGAGAATTGTTCTCAGGCATGAAAAATTGGTTGTGTCCTTCAGTAGTCCTTTCTAGAGACACCTGTTGATGACTCGATAAAAGAAGAGGTGCATTTGCTATAATAAACACGGTGATGACGATAGTACTACAACATATGCGATGTTTGTAACTATGTCACCTGAGTTACAAAGCAACATAAGAGTATAGATGCTAACACATGATCTTTCATCTCAATGTGTTGAATGATGAACAATCATACGAGGAAATATATGATATTTCATAGCAACTATCTTAGGTGCATAATGGCAGAAGAATCTTCAGTTGGTGCTCGTGTGTTGAAGATGCAGACTACTTTGAGAATTGTCTTGATTGCGTTCAGTCATGAACAATGAACTTAGTATAGACTTGGTTCTGCAATCTCTGTCAAAGAGTTATTCATAACTAATTATGAATTTAATATGAATAAACTCGAAGCACGCTCATTGAGTTGCTGAACATGCTTAAAACTGTTAAGTCCAACATCTGTGTTTGTAGTGGACAAATCTTAGTCATAGATTCCTCTAAGGAAGTCTAAAGGATGCTTTAGGAAAGCAACCAAAATGACTTAGACAGTTAAAGCGAATAAGGACAATACCAAATCTGATGATCCTTATTATCATTTTGGAATGATGTGTCATTAGAAATGAAATTGCAAGGCTTAAATCTACTTCATTAGTTTCATGGGTATTAGATACTAGATATAGATCTCATATTTGTATAAATATGCAGAAACTAAATAAAAGTAGATCGCTGCAGAAGAGAGAAGTTGACCTACACGTTGAAAATGAGCAAAAGTTCTTTGCATTGCCTGTAGAAGCATATTTCTCGCCATTGCCTTTAGGCTCGATATTAGAATTAGAGAAATGTTAATTTTGTTCTCACCATTACCAAGAGCATTAAATAAATTTCATGTTTTGACATGAATTATTTTAATGTTAAGGACAATTGTTGTTCCTTTTTATCTTGATAAGATCTTAATGGTTATGGTAAATTACAAAATGACATTTATATTCTAAATGTTGAGTATTCTATAATGAGTATAGAAATTGAAAGGCATAAAACTGATAATCTGAATAACACCTATATCTGGCATTGCAGATTTGGTCACATAAATGAGAATGCAATTCCAAACTTACATGGAGATGTATATTGGGTCAAATAATTTTGAATCATTTGACAAATGCGAATCATGTCTGTAAGACACTGTGACCAAATCTCCTTTTACTTGAAAAGGAAAATAGGTCTAATACATAGTGATGTATGTAGATCCATATCAATTAATGTCAGGTAAAGTTTATCTTATCTCATCACATTTACTAATGATCATTTCAGAAATGATCATTTATATTTGATGAAATTCAAGCATGAATCTCTTGAAATGTTCAAAGGACTCAAACTAAAAGTTGATAAACAAATAGGTAAATATATTCTTACACTAAGACTTGTTCGAGGTAAAGAATATCTAAAATGGAGAATTTTAGATTATCTAAAAGAGAATTAGATTCTCATGCAGTGGATTCCTCCACATACATTGCAACATAATGATGCATCTGAAATGAGGAATAAGTACACTACTAGATATAGTGTAATTGAGAACAAGCCATGCAAGCATTCAAAAATCGTTTTGAGATCATGCACTGATTGCCACGTGATGCACACTAAATCGTGCCCCATCTAAATCGGTTGACAAAAACTCCATACGAGTTATGGAATGGCTCAACATATCTCATATGAACGTTTGGGTTGTGACACTTATGTGAAGCGCACTGAATCGGATAAGTTTGAGACTAAATCCGATAATTATATATGTGTAGATATCCAAGAGATAATTGGATATCAATTCTATAATCTCGTTGAGAAGAAGATGTTCATCTCAAAACATGTAATACTCTTAGAGAAAGTGTTTACTCTAAGAGAGACAGTGGGAGTAGAATAAATCTTGAAAGAGTTCAAGAGTCCACGGATATAATTAACCGAATAGATAAACCTGAGTCTTATCCCACACCAGCTGAGGGACATACTCTTGATCAGGAAGTGGAGACTTCTGAGGACACGTTAGCTCAATGTAAATCTTATAGGATCATTTGACCTCCTAGAAGGTACGAATCCATGATTACTAATCAAGGATAATGAACCTACTAATTACATAGAAATAAAGTCAAGTGTTGACTTAAAGAGATGGACTTGTTGTAACCGAGGTTTGACCTTGGTCGTCTTGCCTAATGGATTAGAACCCATAGGTTGTAAATGAGTTTACAAGAAAATGTCAATATGGATTGAAACAAGCCTCTTGGAGCTGGAATCTTCGATTTGATGCAAAAAGTCAAAATGTTTGATTTTATCAAAAAAAATTGAAGACGAAATGTGCGTTTACAAGAAGATAGTGGGAGCATTGTCGCCTTCCTGATATTATATGTATGAGACATATTATAGGAAACGACGTCTCTATATTTCAATTGTTGAAATTATGGTTGTCAAATAATTTCTCCATGATGGATGTGGGAGAGGCAAGTTGATCTATAGAGATAGATCTAGAAGATTGCTTAACTCATCCCAATCTATACAGATAAAATCTCGAGAAGATTTTATATGGAGAAAATGAACTGAGAGTTCATGGATAGAATGATGCTAACTTCTAGTCAGACTGGAATAATAGCACATCTCAAATAGGATATTGGTTTACTCTTAAGCGGTGTGTTGGAAATGTTCCAAATAACCGTTGATTCAATAATGGAAGCCTTATACATCATTGCTTTACAAAGCAACAAAAGTTGTGGTCTAGATCAGGGAGTTCATTACTGAACTTAGAGTAGTCCCTAACATTGTTGATCACACGCTTATGCATTGTGATACAATGGAGCCATCGTGCAAGCGAAGGAACTAAGGTCTCATCAATGATCTAAACATATGTTAAGGCAGTGTTATCTCATTAAAAAGATAATACAAAGAAATGACGTAAATAAAGAACGAATTCCCACAAGTTATTAAATTGCAGATCCACTGACAAAGAGTTGTCGCAGTATAAACATGATCGTCATGTAGACTCTTATGGTATAAGATACATAAGTGATTGGATCTAGTGCAAGTGGGAGTTTGTAAGTGTTATGCCCTAGGTCCAATCAACTTTGGACATAAACACTTTGAATATATATAATCAATGCATATGTATGGCAGTATCTATTATTTAATTGAATTAATATTCTAATAATATAAATAATAGAATCCGTAGATTCAAGTCTTGGTGATTTGTTAATCACAAGGAGTTGTGATTGTGAGATACAAATTACATATGACTGAATCTTAAATCGTCCGTGGTCGAAGTAATAACAAGATACGGATATCGTTATTACGGATAGACTATCGCGTGTGGCATTCTTACTTGTGAAGTAAGTAGCTGATCTCACAAGCTAAAGTGTGGTGACACTTGAATGAACACGTGGATGTTTTGTTATAGAACAAAACATTGGAGACCCGCTGAAAGATTCCACATGGATAACTATCTAAGTGTTAGTGGTTAATCTCTAACGTTCGGTAGTAGAGTTGGTCCTTTGACTTGAGGTCATCATAGTACCTTACATGAGGGCAGTCATACTTTGGTGATGTTGGATGTTGCTCTGTCAAGGGTCGCTAATACAGCATCGTTCGGGTATGTCAAGAATCATATGAAGGTTGTGAATGATCAATAGAGGATTCGTCACTCTTAGATAGTAAGAGATTATGATCTACATTTTATCCAGTTAAGTTGATAATGAAATCCTTGGCCAAGGTGAACTCATAAGTCGGAAAAGAGTTTTCGACGTACATTGACTTAACAGTGGGATAAAAGATATAATCGATAGTTGAGATTGACACATATCCATATCTCATAATTGATCGGATCATATTGACGAAATGATTATAGTTTCACGGTAAACGAACAAGTTTGGTTTTATCATGCTACGTGATATTTCCCGTCACATGTATTGCCCTGATACATTGCTAGATGTCAATCTGGGACAACGAAAATGAATTAGTGATAAATTAAAAGGGGCGTTTTAATTTATTGATTTTGATTAGATCAAAATAATAATTCACGTCGTTCGGCATCGTGATTGGGAACCTAATGGGTCACACACAAAAGAGAATCAGAAGAATGAGATTTACCAATTAATTAATTGACAAGTGTTGGATAATTAATTAATTGGGTTGTTTATTAATAGGCCCGAATTAATTAATTGGATTAATTAATTCATGGATCAGATTTAATTAATTTGATTAATTAAATCTTGGACCGGGTTAAGTTTAATAGATGGGCCGAGCCCATCTGGACTTATATTAATAAGCTGTTAGGGTTTGAAAAACTGAAGAGAATTTTCATTATTTTTGCTAGCACAAGAAAAGAAACCCTAGCCGTCATTCTTGTTCTCTGTGTGGATCACCATTGGAGGCTGGACAATTGGACAGCTTGGATTGCAGATCGTGATCATTGGAGTTCAAGAAAAAGCAAAAGAGTTTGTGGAATTCATCAAAGGTATCATTCTCATCACAGTTTCTATCTAAACACATTGCAGATCCTCGTTTGGGAATTGAAAATTGTTTAATTTCCGCTGTGCATGTTAAGTAAATTCCCAACAGTAGTATCATCCATGCAAGATGCAAACAAAACCTAAAGCAGATATATTTCATCTTTCCCCGAAAACATTTGCTTTCCACATGGTCCACTTGACAAATCAAAACTCGGATTAGGAGCTATCGTCTCAATGTTTTAAGCTTTCTTCTGCTTTCTTTCTAAAGTAAAAATGGTTTTCCTCAGGTACGGAGACTACCTTTTTGAATATTTTTGTGTGCGTGCTTGCTTGCATTGGTACGCCCACTACATAAATATGAGATGCATTGAAACGTAAAATTGAAAAATTAAAACTTACGACAAGCCCGTTTTGCTGTATAATACATTTTTTGGCCAAAAAGGTAAAAGAAAAAATAAAAATAAATAAATATTATCATATTTCTTTTAACCTGTAGAATTTGCGAAATTAATGTAATATATTTTTCATTGATATATCAAATATGATTTACAATTATCTATTTGTTATAAAATAGAGATAAAAAGCGAGAAGAATGGAAAAGTCAATATACTTTATGTATTTTACTAAAATCGAAGGCCTATATTTATAGAAAAGAATTAGGACTGCAAATGATATAATATACGTAATAGCTAGGCTACAGGAGTATAGTGGTCATTTACTAATAAATATATAATTTACACCACTTCCCCTTAAATGACACAATACAAAATATTTGCTCACTAAAACATTGCTTGATAAAAATTCAATGGGACAAAAAATATCATATGAAGGAAAAATAGTACAGTTATTTTTTTAATATTAAAAATATATACCGTATCATTAAAACCTTACTAGAAAAAATCAATGAGTTCAAAATTTAGCGAAAGAAAAAGATTACAGATATTCCCCCTGATTATGATCACCATAAATCATTGAATCAACACATTCCTATCTCGTAAATCAATTTCTTGAATATAGATATCAATAGTGCTTTTGTAAATTAATTAGTCACATTGTCATTTGAACGAATTGTTTGAAGATCGATATTTCCGTTCTTCTAAAACTCATATGTATAGAAGAATTTTGAAAAAATATTTTGTCATGTCTCTTTTAATATAACCTCATTTGAGTTATGCAATACACGTTATATTATCTTCATACAAAATTGTTAGACTATCTTTGTTGAAGTCATGTTCCTTAACCATAAACATTTTTTGTTTGCTTCATGGATTGTAATAATTTGAGAATGATTTTAAAAATGTTGCTGTCAAGGTTTGCTACACGGATCTCCATGATATAATTGTTCCAACATGTAAACACATATTATGTTTGTAATTTAGCATTATGTGGATCAGAGAGATAAACATGCATCTGCATATCCCACAAAAGCAAATTTCGACTTTTGAGAATAAAATAATCTCAAATCAATAATACCTTTTAGGTAACGAAAAATATTTTTAACATCATTCCAATGTTTTTGAGTTGGTGTAGAACTATATATTGTAAGGAGATTTACAGAAAAAAGTTATGTCGGGTCATGTATAATTTGCAAGATAAGTTAATGCTCCTATTACATTGAGATATGGTACTTCATGATCAAAAAACTTTTATCTATCTTTATGTAAGTAAGATATATTTTATATTTTTATTTATTGACTTATTTAAATTTGAATGATTTTTAAATGTTAAAACATGTGCAAAAAACGTGTACAATTGGTTTCAATCAAAATGGGTAAGCCAGTTAGCCATGACTGGCTTTAGTTAAGTCAATCAGTCAGGACTCACTAGGTGCTGCAAGTAAATATGATTTCTTAGCTGCGAATTTTACAATGAATGTGCCTTGGAGGAGTCTCTACATAAGTAAAGAAGATTATTAAGGGATGGACAATTCTTATAGTTAATTTTGCGAAACTACTAAACTAAAACTATTGTATTTTTATTGTTTGATAGTGGATTATTTTACCCGTGAGATGGGGGCTCTAGATGTTTCCCTTAGGAGTTTACCACACTATATATGGTGTTCATCTTTATTTAATTCTATAATAGATTGTATCTTGTAGAACACAAATATATTAAGTCGTCACGTCAGAACTATACGTAAAACCGTCTGTAGGAAGTTCTGACTAACTGGTATATTGTGGCTATAATGAATAATTGAGATAAATTGTTTAACTAACTAAGTTTTAGTATTTACAATTGGTATCAGAGCGGGTTCACTTTTAAAATGCAAGATCTACATAAAACCTAGTAATTGACATAGCAACGTTCAAACTCCCTGCCTTCAACGTGACTAATTATTCGTATTGAAAATTTAGAAGGTCAATCCGTGTTCAATCTTTAGATAAGAAAGGTTGGCACTCAATCATGTATGGCTATAAAATTCCCATCGTAACCGAAAATGATGTAGAAAGAGAAAAACGAGCACATGAGTGGGTGACTATAGATTATAATAGTTGTAGTGGAATTCTAAAGCCTTAAATGCTATTTTCTCATTTAAAGATGCTAATCAATTTCGTTTGATTTGTAATATGCATGGTGGCTAGAGAGCTCGTGAAACATATTACAAGTTGCTCATGAAAGAACCTTGATTGTGAAGTCTTCTAAACTCCAAATGTTGTCACTGGAATTTGAGCACTTTAAGGACTTCAATTTCAAACTATTTGTACAGTCGTGATACTCTAGAGATGTTATAAGTCTGGTGCTATGGGATATAAGCTATTGTTTTCACAAATAAGTAAAGTCATAATCAATAGAGATGTTATATTTGATGAAAGTACAATGCTTCATGGCTTACCTTCTAGAGATTCTTGTAATGCAAATTAGCAGAAATTGAACACACGGGTAGTTTGAGATTGGTTCATGGTTTATATCATAGTCTACATCTCAATCTAGCTCAAAAGTAAGTGTCGTATCGATTTGTCACCACGATTAGCACCACCACAGTTTCTATTGCTAAAGAAAGGTAAGGTAAGGCTGGTTCGGTTGCCTGTGCTTTAAATGTGACAGAAGATTGATTTCACTAAAGAACCTTCTACTTACTCAAGAAGTAAATAATTGTGATGAATCTGGTATATAGATGATTGCTATGCAGAAATAGATAGAATCACTTCATAAGAATTGTACATAGGATTTAGTGAAATTATCTAAGAATAAGAAGGTTGTTCATTGCATATGGGTGTTCAAAAGGAAAGAAAGTACAATAGGAGTTGAAGAAGTCAAGTATAAGTCAAGTCTATTACAAAAGGATACAATTAGATTCCAAGGGTAGATTTCACGTATATGTTCTCTCCAGTTGTAAAGCATAGTTTGATTCGAACTTTGCTTAATATTGTAGCTATTTTAAAAAGCATGGTGATGGGTCTTTTGTATATCAACTCCTATATGTTGATGATATGTTGATAACAGCCATGATAAGGGAAAGATAAGAAAGTTGTTCAGTAGATTTTTAGATACCTTCATGGCTTTACTAATATTTATTTGCACTTTGAGAGAAATATAGATGAAGTTATTAGGTATGTTGACTCTGATTTTGCTGGAGATCTTGATGAACGAAAATCTCTTACATGGTATATTTTTATTATTGGTGGTTGTCCTATTAATTGGAGAGCTACTTTATATACTACAGTTGCATTGTATACGACTGAGGCTGAGTACATAGCTATTACAGAGGCTTATAAGGAAGCAATTAAAAAGACTATTTGGTAGGCTTGGTAAAGACTTGCAGATTACTAAAGCCATTTGGAATAGTTAGAACTCTATTTTCTTCACAAAAGGTCACCTATTTCGTGAGAGGACCAAACACATTACTATGTAGTATCATTTTATGCTTGATGTTATTGCTCGTGGTCATATTGTTGTGAGCAAAGTTGATACCCAAGATAATCTCGTTGATATGATGACCAAGTCACTCCCTATAGTTAAATTTAAGCATTGCGGACTTGGTTGGTATTTATTGTTGAATTTACCCTTATGGGCTTTTGTGGAATAGGTGGCCAGCTTTGTTGAATAGTGAAATTTTATTCATTGCATTGAAATTTGTGTTAAGGTGAAGATTTATTAGAGTACAAATTCTGTCAGGCCTACCTTGAAAAACTCATGGTGCGACATATTTGGTGAAACTAAAATTATGAGAAAAATGGGAGATCTCTCGTGATAGTGCCACTAATGTGTATTAGGGTTTCATCATATCATATCATTAGGAGGAGTCGCACATCGTGTAATCCTCTTTGATATAGTGAATTTCTCTCCCTCTACCCGTGTTTGTTTCCGTCTTGAGTTTTTACGTAAATCTTATATTCTTGTTCTTATGTTTATATTGTGTATCCTCATTTTCATAAAAGAAAGCATATATACGTGTCAACATAAATTTCTATAAATCTTTAACGTTCACGAGATAAAAACTCGATGACTAACATTGTAAATTAAAGCCTAGTAATTTGATAGAGACGAGTTAAAGTTGGCGGGAGCCCAATTGAGATTTCTTCGAAACTTCAATGACGAAAAATATTGTTTCGAAAATGAGTGATACCAAGACTTTATACACCGGAAACAAAGACAATTACTCATGGAAATAAGACCAAATAATTTTGGAGATTATATGTAGGGGGATCTAACTAGAACAATGCCATGAGAAGAGAAAAAAATATTTAAAAACCTTGTGCATAATTAAATATCAGAGATAAATGCTTCATTTTCACATGGGTTTAGAAAGATTAGTAACCAGCATTGAAAAACATTCCACCTCAAAATCCTCTTTTGAAGCAAAGCCACATCAACTGTTACAATCTTGTTGAAGGACAGGATAAACAAGAACTCTAATCGAAAATAAATAAACTACAGACGACATGGATTTAAGGAAGAGAGAGACGCAAACATTCTTCACTTTCTTAGTAAGGAGAGAGACCCACATTTGCAGGAGCAAGAAACCCATCCTTCGTTAGAACGTCCTCTCCTTCCTACACACACATCAAAACCCGGAAAAGAACTTTTTTTGTCTCAATTTTGTTTGTAAAACGGGCTGTAAACAACGTAAAGAAATTTTTAGGAATGATGGGTACACTGATACTTGATTGAATCATGCTACACAAACAAACTCAATCACAATGATTAAAAACATGGGACATGTGGCGTCACATTATTAGACAATTTGAAAAAAAAAAGAAACTTAGTATTTGAGTAGCATTATTGTACTAGATTTGACTCAACAATACAAAATCCATATTTTAATTAGGTTTTTTCCTTTTTGATACTATCAAGTAATATTTGTGCTAGGCTGCATAGAAACTGAAACGGGAAACGAAACCGTCATGACAAAGACACTTGAAAACTTCATTTTGAAAATCAAATAGGACAAGAAATGCCATACAAGATTAGAAATTATTTTTATAAATGAAACTTTTAAATTTAAAAGCACTTTAATAACTCGCTCATTCAATTTTAGCGTGATAATTAAAGTATGAAATAATGAAATTTTATAGTTAATGTTCAGAATGAAACAAGAAGAAATTGTGAATTTTGAAGGGTATTATTATATAATACTGGTTGTTGAGGTACCTGTTGGCACACATTGGTTTTGTTCACGGGTTGATCCGGCATAAGTCCGAAATGAATGTGTGGGAAGTGGGCCCACTGAGAGCAAGAAAACAAAGCAGAGCAACAATCAAATCAAGAACCCTTTTTCTGAAAATTATACTGAAACTTCTGAATATGTAAGGGCAAAAATGGAACCCTAGTAAAAGGAAACCCTAAGAAATTATATTAATGGATTCTTACATTTTTTGCAGCAGCACTGAAGGCCTCCCTGTGACTTATATCAGGATTTCCAGCTTTGATACGTTGAATCTCGTCCCTGCAAATATATTTGTGCATATTTCAATAGCATTCTGGTACATTTATACTGTAAAGTTATGGTCAGAATGCAGTGAAGAATCTGATAAAGTAACAATGATGTTGTAATTAACACCCCCCCCCCCCCCCCCCTCCTCCGATTGCATCTCAAACGTAACCATCTCTTAGTTGATATTTAGGCGCGTTTCACATACATTTTTTTGGGAATAATGAGTTTTTGAATAGTAATTTTTGGAGAATGTGTGATTAAAAAATAAAAATGAGTTTTGGGTTTTCATGAAAAATATTTTATTATAAGAATATATGGTTAAAAATGAATACGAGAAAAAAAGAATTTTGAAAAATCAGTTGCCAAACGGAAGCTTAGTTGGCTAGTTTGACTTATAGACGGATGGAATGGCTCTTTGAACATTGTAAGATTTAGTACCATATTTAGATTTGAGTTTCATTTTAAAAGATGAGAAATAGTCTGAATCCTCATATATGAGCTTCTGGACAAATTGAATGGTTCTTTTAAGCATTGTGGACTCTAATAGTAAGTACTATATTTAGACTCCTTCCATCTTAAATGATAACATAAGCTCTTATACAAATATTTAATCGAGGGGTGGGTGCATTGCATACATGTAGTTGGTTTAAAAATAATTATTACTTACTTGATGAACCGGTTGTAAGCAGATGGCACCCTCTGTCGTTTCTCCGGAGCTGAAAATGGACAGAATATGCAAAAACAAAAGACATTAAATCCCTTCGCTGACTTTTACAAATCTAACTGTCTCTCTATCATCACTTCATCATTATCAAATGATTCATCATTCTTTTCAGACACTATATTAAATCCCAGGGAAAAAAAATAGAAAGAAAGATCTGAATTTTCCTTTACAAATTTGGGGTTTGGTAAAATTTTGGACAGCAAAAAGTACTGTAAGACTACAGACATTTGATGGGAAAAACTGTTGATAAACAACATATGTCGCTGGTACTTTGAATAGATAATTGGAAAAACATGATGAAGAAAAAAGGAAATAATTAGGTGAATAATGTCCAATGACATGTATGCCTTGTTAAAGACAATGGAGGCACTGTTCAAGAGTAAACGTAGAAAGAGCAATTTAAAGATGATAATTCTCTTATTTGGTTAACAGAATACTGTATACTGCAAAGAATATGTTGACTGCGAATGAAAATATTATGCACCCTCATAGGCTCAATAGCCAAAGAAAAGATGAAAATTATTTGAGTAGCAGAACATGGAAGATCCCATTAACTGTAAATATAATAATGTTCGAGAAATTGATAATCTCACGTCTATTGGGGATGGGAGGCTCAGGAAGCTCATCGCCTTGAATGGACATCACGGACTCATTCAGGTTGGGCTGATCCATGGACAAGTTTGATGGAGGATTCCGAATCTCCTCCTGAATATGAAAGAGACAATTAGGGAAACCCGAAAGAAGAAATTCCAACTTGTATATAAACAAAAAAAATCAGGATTATTAGTTATCCCAACATTCCATGATTCAAAACCCTTATTTTATTTTTTTTCGAAAACTATATTTATGCAAGAATATTTGGGAACCCTAATAACTTTCAAATCGTATATACCATAAAATTCTGAGGTGAGGAGAATGAGTGTCCAAGATGAACCTGATCAGCTGTAGGAACGAGCATGTTCACTGACAGAAGATTGGTGCAGTGGCCACATCGAATCGTCAGAGTCTTGAACAAGCTTGTGCAAGGAACACTCACCTGCATATCAACAAAAAGAAGCTCAAGGCATGGATTCCTTAATGTCCAGACGAGTCATCTCCAAGAATTAGAATCCCAAAAGATCTTAGAAAAGTTCGATATATAATAAACAAAGAAATTATGAATTAATTAAGAAAAAGGAATTATGATAAGACAGTGATGATTCATGATAGAAAGACAAGATGATGAGGACAAGTGATACCGCGAGGACAGTATCACAAAAGTTGCAATGGACGTAACAGAGCTGTTCGGAAGGAGAAACAATGTGGTGGTCCGGCGCAAGAGCAGATGATGAAGAGGACATTTTCTTTTTCTTTTTTCGTTTTTTCTTTCAATTTTCTCTTTGATGATTCCCTGAATTTGATTTGATTGATTGATAGATTGACTGATCGAGGTATGTCTATATATGACGGATTAACCACCTTTGGATCAGATTTCTCAATGTTTTTTCTTTTTCTTTATTTATTTGAGTTATAGAAGACAGCACGTTGTTTTTGGAGTATCCAATTTTTTTTTCGAGGACACCTACTCTTTCAAATTATACAAATAGAAACGAGATTGAATCACGAACATGATTGAAACAAGAAAAGAATAATAATCCATTTCGAGCGATTTCACGAAGACGAATTTGTCAATTTTCACAATGTTTAAAGACAATCTCTAAATAGAACGGAATGTCTTTTACCAAAAGCAGCACAACAATCTATAAGAGTTCCAATGAACTTAAATTTGAATATGAAAGCGGAGAAAATTTAAAGCGGTGATTATTGCATTTGAATGGTGATTACTACTCTGTAATTGTGTTTCATGGTCTTTTCTGGCGAAGAAAACATCTTTATGAACAGTGAAGACTGTTCGGACAGTCTGTCAAATGAACGGATATTTCTGTTAGAGTCGATCACAGGTCATACATGTAGTTCACAAATAGAAAAAATTCACTGAAAAGTCTACAGTTCTAAATATTATAATATGGTCCAAAAAATCTAAATAAATTTTCTTCAAAAGATATTTACAAGATCCGCACCAGACAGGATTTGTGCACGTGCCATGCCAGTCGGATGGATAGGAGCTGCACACACGTGTGTGATTTGAACCCAATGGTATCTAGGTCCTCTCTCTTTCCATAAAATTAGGTGTCCTTTAGCCTTAGGGCATAAAGCTAAATGTCTAACTTGCACCTTATAGACCAAATATTTTCCTATGTGAGTCAAATGCTCAACAAATCAATCCAATTCTCAACATTTCAAGTGGGTGACTTAAAATTCGAACTTTATTCAATAATTGTTGGTTTTCGATAAATACATGTTATTTATCTCACTAAGTATACTTGATCCCGTTAAATTCAAAATTCGAGTCTTGCTTAATTTTGAGCTGAAAGTAACCCAAAAAACAGAACCATTTCCAACAAACAAAAAGAGGAAGTGTGAGAGGAAGGGATACTGTAATAGTGGTTCTAACTCATCAAAAAAAATTGTGTTTTATTATGTTCCCTCCCCATATATAGCATATTTTATTTTGCTCGCAATGCGGCAATACATACATATATACACATATTATGTTTTTTGTAAAATTCAAACCACCACATAAATGAAGTATTTATTAGGTTGAAAAGGAAAACAGATAACACGAGTAGTGCTTTAGTATTTATATTTTTTATCATCAATCTAGATAGCTACGAGAGTCCATCTAGATTTATTCAATGAAGTTCGGATGTATTTTGATTCTTTGAACATGTCTAGTTATAGGGATGTCAATTTGGCCTGTCGGCTCGAGCTGCTCACGACTCGGCCACGAAAAAACCTGAGTCGGCCTGGCCTGAGGCTCTGTAGAACCGAGTCGAAGTTCGGGCCGAGCAGAGCCGGCCCGTGTGGCCCGTATAAAATATTGAAAAAATGAAATAGAAAGGGGGAAAGAGGCAGTTGTGTAGCTGCTTATTGAGGCCCAAGTTTCGAATTTCGACTCGACTCGTTGCCACCCCTATCTAGGTAGAACTATACTGCCATCAAATTGGTACTGTGTATCACTATTGCTAGATGATATTATTTTAAATATAAACTTAAGATAGGTATGTAATAAATATAATCTCTGTTTGGTATAAATTAAAATTCAGATTTTAATTTAAGTCAAAATCAACAATTAATTTTAGAGTAATAATATTCATCCCCAATGGGGATGAAAACACAGTGTAGGTGACTTTAAATGATAGTTTAAATGAAATGTGAAATGAAATGCCTTATTTAATTTCACCTATCAGTTAATGTCACATTAACGCTACGTAAACTGTGTTTTCATTCCCAGTGGGAATGAATAGCATTACTCTTAATTTTAACCACATTTTATGAGATCCATAACTTTTCAAAAACATATTTCATCAGTTTTTATCAAAATCTATTAAAAATTTCATTTCAATTCTCACCAAACAGGGCATAACATGGCATCTTATTCATGGAATTACAAAGCATTTATATGCATTTTTTTTAACTCAAGCTAGCTATTAGAGAGGTAGAGTATATATTTAGGTCACGTTTGAGCCTCTTTTTTTTTTCTAAACTCATTCACGCCTCCCTCGTTCCTCTCCTCGCACGGTTTCTTTCTACCTTTTGCTTCCACTTCTATTTTCCATTTTCCGCCACCGTCCGGCCACCAAGACCGCCGGACATTGATCCCAACGGATTGCCCTTAACATCTTCTACAAGAGAAGAAAACATAGAGAGATGGATTGAGCGTTCTCTGTGGATGAGATGGCAGACCACGATTTCGTTTTTCACTTTGCAAGCATTTATAACACTTCGCTTTCATTCATCTACATTACCGTCATTTTTACTTTTGCTTATATTTTCTTCACATTGGAGATACGCGTCTTGAAATTGGAGTTTCTTTCTCTGGTAAGTGATTTCTTTTGGCAACCCATATATTGTTTTCTTCTTCTAATTCTTTTACTAGATTGTTTTATTAACTGTTGAAGAAATGAATTTTGGATCCCAATCTTGATGGGTTTTTCTAATTTTTTTTTTGTTGCGCTTTTAGGATTGTTTCTTGATTGTTTTAAGTCATACGTTGTACCAATTCAGTCACTAAGTCATTTGGGATGAAGTAAGGGATTTCTATGTCATTCTTGAAAGAAATCTAGCTTTGCCCGACTTCAATGGATCTTCGAATTTTCTTTTATATTTGGTTTGTTGAATTGGGATTGAAAGATCAGTTAATTTTCCTGTTCTATTGAAGAAGAAAGACCGTATGAAATTAGGAGTATCTTTACGAAGTTAATTTTGACACTAGCAAAACTCATCTTCTACAAAAGTAAAGTTATAAGCAAACGAAAGTTGTTTGAGCTAAAACATGTCATTTGTTGTGTGTACTTTTTTGAATCATGTTCTTTGGCACTATTAAATCACCGAATTTTGACTTCACGAGAATGCAAAGGCAATGCTTTGGTTGATAATCCAGGCCACAAAACAGCCTCGAATTGATCATAATACACTCAACCAATTTCCTTAATCTGAGATGAAGTATCAACATTTTTTCTTTCAGTAATTTAGTTACCATAAACATTTTTGTTAACTGGCTGGAATGGTCTCCATATTGTCTAGAATTCTCAAAATAGATAATAGTTACAATTTCACAAGATAATTGCAAATTAAGCATTGACTGAGTGCATAACTCAATAGTGATGTCATTTTCACGCAAGACTTTGATATCATCTACAGGGTATTCCAGTGAGCTATATTAAGAGCCTGTTTGGTAGGGATTTTTGGGGGAAGAATTGATTTTGAATAGTGATATGATAGGAAATGTGTGGTTGAAAAAGAAGAAAAAAGTATTGATGTGATGGAAAATATTATTTTATTGAAGAATGTGTGGTTGAAAATGAGAATTGATTTGAGAATCAGAAACAAACAGGGCCTAAGCATCGGTCATGGGCTCTGGAGTTTGGTTCAAGAATATAAAAATTAACTCAAATATCGAAGGTTTGCTTCTTTTGAATATACTTTCATTCTGTTAATTTTCCCTTCGCCATGGATGCCTTCATTCGTTTCTGATTGAATAAAGCTTTGAGAACGTTTATGTGAGAAGTCTTTTTTTCCTTGTGGACGAATGTTAATAAGCTCCACTCCACATTATTATTTTCACTTTCTCTATACAAAAACATGGATGTGAGTAAACTGTGAATTGTGATTTGATCTATGCAGGCGGCTAATGTAAAGGATCAAGATTCAGAATGGAATTAAACTTACAGTAGACGTTCTTGGTTCGTTGGATGGTGTCGATGGGAGTAAGAAGTATCTTGAAACTGATGGCGGTGAAAGCTCTTTTGTAGAGAATGCAGGAGGCTTAAATATTGCCTGTGTTCTAGATATCATGGGTCAAGATTATAAAGAAGGGGAGGATGATCAAGTGGTGGAGAAACAGGAGCATAGTTTTTGAGGAAATGTCAAAAGGAAGTAGTTCTAAGAGCTTTCTCAATGCTGTGCAGAGGTCGATTGACGAGGTTGGTAGGGTGTTGGAGTTGGAGATGAGTTGTAAGTGTATAGCGAAAGAGAGAAAACTTGGGTGGTGATGTATACATTTTAACGTTCTAAGTATATGGATTCAAAAATTTGTAATGAAATTATCAATTTTTATGCAATTTTTAAAAGAGGTCTTTGGTGACGTTTAAAAACGTTTCCGTAAGTCTTTGGCAACGTTTTTTAAAAACGTTGATGTATCTTTCTATTTTTGGCAACACCTCGTTTGCAACATACGTTCAAACGTTGTAAAAGGTTTACGGTAACGTTGCTGTTTTTGTTGTAGTGATGGAAATAGATTAGGAAACAAATGCATGAGGGATATAAAAAGACATCCTGACAAGAAGAAAAATTGATTAGTTCACTATCATGAGAAGTTCAAAGGTAAAATAGTAGACAATACATTTCACGTGCCCTAATTGTCGTTAGTTGTCTTTAGATCGTTAGATTTAGGTACATACAGAGTCGTGAAGATATTTTATGTGAAGACGCTATTTTTATCCACCATTCTTATATTTCACTCTAAATATATTCCTATTAAAATTTAAAACTTTTTTAAGACAGTAGCCCCTGTTTGGTGCACATTTTTTAGTCAAGAATTTTTTTTTTTATGCGATAGGGAATATGTAGTTGAAAAGGAAAGAAAAATTATTGATATGATGAAAAATATTATTTTATTGAAAAATGTATGATTGAAAATGAGTAGAAGAATGAGAATAAAAAAAATAATGTGACGCAAACATGGGCCCACATTTTATTTTAACATTATTTCATTTATTTAAACACTATATATCCGCCACTTCTATATCTATGATAATTTTAATTCTATCTATATTACAATTTTAGGATTTTAAAATGTACTATATCCATCCCCATTACATTAAAATATTATCCTTAATGAATGAATTTAAATTTAGACATGTTACATTCACGAAGTTTAACAAAAAATAAAATAAAAGAAGTTTATAAAAAATAAAAGAGCATATATAAAATTATCCAACTTCTGAAAACAACCAAAGCTAATATATCATATTATTTTGAGACAGATTATGTAACTTACTTCTAGAAACAATTAAGGATAAAGTTGAGGCTTTTTCTCTATCCCTTTGTTTGGGCTCCATTAAAATTAACTACTAGGAAAAAATGTATTTTGAAATTGTAATTTTTTGGAGAATATGTCGTTAAAAAAATTTATATTTTAATCCCTACCAAGTATGGCTAAAAAAAAAACAAATTTAAACAAGAAAGCTATGTTTTGCTATATCCCCTCCCTATATTTTTCTCAATATTTTATATTGCTCATAAGTCATAACATGCATGAATACATATATATTATTAAAAGTTGACGTGTCTATACATCTATACTTGGGTCGCTGCAGACAGAAAGAGGAAGGAAAGAGGAAATGAAAGAAAATGTATGGTTGGCTTTCCCGATGGATTTTGTTTGGTATGTATATATATGTGTGTATATATATATATATATATATATATAGAGAGAGAGAGAGAGAGAGGGGTGGTGGGGGGGGGGGGTGGGAGAAGCGGCAGATGTGGGGGAGAGGAGTGAGAAAGGGACGTGTGCATGGGCTGATTAACTTTCACTCATTCAGCTGTAGTTTTCATGGTTAAGATGGCTAGTAGGGGTTGGGTTGAGGTAGGTGTATAAGCATTTTTTTTTAGTAAATTTCATCTGCTTTTACTAAATTTTAATTTTTCTCAATGAAAATACTGAACTTCAATTTTAGTTTCGAATTGATTAAATTGCTAAACTAGTGTTCATAATGCAAGAACAGGTCGTCCACGTATTAACACTATCATCATTTTGTCGCATCATAAAAGTGTCAAATTGAAAAATAAAACTACGTTTTAATATTTTAATGTAATGGCATTACACTATCCTCCAACTTGTCATTTTCATGTTAAGGGTGTCCCTTACAATTAGGTGGAAGATGAGTTATGTTATGGGTGCCAAATAAGAAATTTCCTCGGAAATGAGAATGATAGTTAGAGAAACGTAACATGGTCATGAATTTAAAACTAAATTAAAGTTCAACGACACAATTGAGACACATTTAAATTTAGTGATCCCATTGAAATTTGGCTAAAACTTCATCTGAAATTTACCATTTTGTTTTTCTCGATATCCAAGTTTTATGTGTTTAACCCTAGAAAAAGATTAATAAAAGCCTTAAATTGGAAGTCAAGTCCCCTAGGTCATTCATCTCATTCCCAAACCTATTTACTTTTGAATACCAAATTACTTATCTGTATTTTATTTCCTTTGTTTCGGATGTAGTCGGAAAGAATAAGATTAATTGATTATTGATGCTTTCAAATCATACTTGGGAGGGGTCGATCTCGAATTGGGGGAAAACACGAGGGATGAGCGAGGAAGGATTTTCGAACAACCAGCAAAAAGGCTAGGAGAGTTGTCCCCATAGCCCCTTGGATGCTTAACTCAAAAGTTGTTGGAGAAAATATATGTACAGAAATTTGTGTGTGAGAGAGAATACAACACAGAATGAAGTCAATTAAGTTTACATTCAATTCCCATTTTTAAAATATATAAATACCTATATTTATATATTCATACAAACATGTACTTATATATGTACATGAATGACGAGAAAATCTCAATATCGTATGTTGATTAAGGAACTCCAAAAAATACCAAGAAACCGATGCCCACAAAGAGCTTGGTGTAAAGGATGTTGTAGCCGCAAAGAATCAGCCACTAAGATTAAGGAAAAAGAAGAAGAATATATCACCGTAAAAGCACAAAGCTAAAAGGGGGCTCTGTTTTTCTCTCAAAAATTACATGGCTGCGCACACGTTTTTTCCCCCTTATCAACAGTAAAGGGACGGTAATTATAAAAGGGAAATTAGGTATGGCCTTTAGGTTAGAAAAGGTAGGGGCCAATAAGAAATATGTAAGTGGGCTAACAAACCGAAAAAACCATCCAGGTCTTGGGTTGGGCCATGAGTAGCACTAATTTAATTAGGCTGCTTCAAATGACCTAAGTGGATTACATGATAGGTTTAGACAATTGTGGTGTTGATATACATTCAGTCATATGGTCGATGTCGACTAAATAAACAATACTTACATCATCATCCAGGAAGGTCGTTTGACAACAATTTGTCTAACAAACCTCCACCTTGGTGTCAAATGACCTGCAAAGAAAATTATTACGCATTAGTAATAATTCAGAAAGAGAGAACCAATAAAATTGAAAATTATTTACCTCTACCAATGTTTAGTAGGTCTTTGCAACTTCTAAATTTCACCAACGGTAGCACCTTAGTACCCATGTCTGAGGGATTAAGTGTGTGTGTATTTTCTCAAGTCTTACGACTTCTTATGACACAGTATCTCTAATGAAATGTAATCTAACATCAATGTGTTTGGTGTGTTCGTGAAAAACAGGATTCTTGTATAAGTGTATAGAGGACTAACTATCAGAATATACTACCACATAATCATTTAAAACACAAAGTTCATGCAGGAGGCCTCTAAGCCATAAAGCTTCTTTAATAGCTTTAGTAGTAGCGATGTATTCAGATTCTGTCATGGATAGTGCAACTATGTGTTGTAATTGAGATTTCTAGCTAACACAATAGTTAGACAAAGTGAACACATAAGAAGAAGTGGATTTCCTATTATCCATATCCTCAGTATAGTCAACATCAACAAAATCGAGTTTAACACCCTCATTATTGACACCAAACCTTAGACCTACATTGCAAGTTCCCTTTAAGTACCTTAACAACCATTTCAAGGTTTTCCAGTACTCAAGACCAGGATCAGACATGTATCTACTAAAAGTGCTAACAGCAAAAGCTAAATCAGGTCTACTGCAAACCATCAAGTACATAACAAAACCAATCACATTGGAGTATGAAATTCTACTCATGTATTCTATCTCATTTTCATTACATGGAGCGGCGATCTTTAGTTAATATAAAATGATTAGCTAAAGGTAATGTAACAAGTTTGCAATCATGCATGCCAAATTTCTTTAACACTTTTGAAACATATGAGAACTGATGTAAAAACAAGATAGAATTTGACATATCTCTTTCAATTTCCATACCTAGGATTCTTTTAGCCTTTCCTAGGTCTTTTATGTCAAATTCACCATTCAAACTTGTTTTTATGTCACTTATTCATTTAGGTTATGAACCAACTAAGAGCATATCATTCACATATAACAATAAGAACGAACACCTATCATTATGTTGGAAGTAAAGGCAATGATCAAACTTACTACGATGAAACCCCATGGATAGTACAAAAGAATCAAATATTTTATACCACTGTCTAAGTGATTGTTTTTGGCCATATAAAGATCTTTTCAAGAAACACGCATAATCAGGTTTTAATTTGTCTTTAAAAACCTCTTGGTTGATACATAAAGATTTGCTCATCAAGTTCAGCATGTAAAAAAACAGTTTTTACATCAAATTGTTCAAGTTCCGAGTCAAAATGTACAACCAATGCAAGTATGACCATAATAGTAGTATACTTAACAACAGGTGAAAAAATCTCATTGTAATCAACCCCCTCATTTTGAGTATACCCCTTGGCCACTAACCTACCCTTAAACTTTAAGGGTTCAGATGCATCAGTACCCTCCTTAACCTTAAATACGCACTTACAGTCAACAGTAGATTTATTCTAAGGTTTAGGTACTAGCTCCCAAGTTTGATTCTTTTCTAAAGAACTCATTTCATCTTTTATTGCCTTAAATCGCTCATCAGATTGTTCACTTTTCATCGCCTCCTCAAAGGTCTTTGGCTCCCTATCAGCTAACTCCTCATAACTCGCATGAGCAAAAGCTAGCTCATATTCATAACCAAATCTTATGGGTATTTTAGACTGTCTCATATCTCTATCCTTAGCTAAGTTATAATCTGTTGGAGGATTCTCTTCTTCAGGGTGTTCTTCTATTACTACTTCTTCTCTATTCTCGATATCAGGTTGTTGTTCCTGAGTCTCCACCTCACTCTGTGTAACAAGGATGGATGTGTTAAGTTTTCCTATCTCCACCTTCAACTGATTACTCTCTTCACCATGTTTTTCCTTACTCACAAGTTCAGATTCAACTTTAAGACATGGCATTTCGCTTTCATTGAATGTAACATCTCTACTTACAATTATCTTAACTCCCTTTTGGCTCCTATCCCACAACCTGTACCCTTTAACACCTTCGGGGTAACCTAGAAAAACACCTTCTAGGTTCAAACTTTCCCTTACTCTGATGAGAAAATGCAATGCAGCCAAAAGTTCTAAGCATGGAATAATCACTTAGTTTACCAGACCATTTTTCATGCGGAGTATCATCATTCAATACAACAGATGGAGTCAAATCAGCTTCGCCCCAAAAAGACTTTCGAACTCCAGAACTTAACATCATGCAACGTACTTTATAAAGTATGGTTATATCCATCCTTTCCACTACCCCATTTTGTTGGAGAGTGTAAGGAACCGTTTTATGTCTTGTTATTCCACTTTCCTCGCACATATTATCAAATTCAATGTTACAAAATTCAGATCATTATCAGTTCTTAAAAACTTGATCTTCTTACCAGTTTGGTTTTCAACTTATCTTTTCCAATTATTAAACATATGGAAAGTGTCGGATTTATCCTTTAAAAGATAAACCCACACTTTCCTAGTGGAGTCATCAATAATAGACAAGAAATGCCTATTTTCACTCGAGATGGGACCGCTAGATGGACCCCACAGGTCCGAATGCACATATTCAAGCATGTCTTTAGTTTTATGAACACTCGTGGAGAAAGTAATTCTTTGACATTTACCAAGCACACAATGGTCACAGAAAGAGAAATCAAACACACAATCATTTTCAAAAACACATTTTTCATTAAGAAGCTTAATCCCCTTAATACCCACATGTACAAGTCTATTGTGCCATTTTTGTGTGTGATCAATCTTAGCTGAAGAGATAGAGGAGTTTAAACCTCTCATCACTTCGCCAGTAGTTATGTAAATATCATTTTTCCTAATTCTCTTAATAGAGACAAGTGCACCCTTAATCAATTTCAAAATTTCATTTCCAATTTTACCGGTGAAATCAGCTTTCTCAAGTCTTCCTATTGAAATTAAGTTTTTAGACAATTCCGAGACATATCTAACATCTTTTAAAGTATGCACAAAACCAGTATCAAACTTTAAAGTAATATCACCAATGCCAATGACATTATAAGCAGAATTGTCACATAACACAACATGCCCATCATTTGATTCATGCAGATCTTCAAACCAATCTTTTTGAGATGTCCGTGAAAAGATGCACCAGAATCAACTATCCATTCATGTAAACAAGAATTGGCAGTTAAATTCAATTCAGCAGGATAAGCAATAGGACTTGTAATCATATAGACATCACCATCACAATTATCAGAAATAGAAGACAACACATTTACCTAATCTCTATCTTTACCCTTTTGTTTATTTTTTTCTTTCTAGTAATCCTTTATAAAATACCTCATGTTCCCACAACCATAGTATTTCTTAACCTTGGTCCTAGATTTGGATCAAGGCCCACCCTTGATCTTCCTTCTACCTCCATTACTACTAGACTCGCCACTACTTTGGTAACCATCATGACTGTTTTGCCTAAACTGGGTTCTACCCCTCATCATGTGAATCTCACCGCTTATCCTATCATATTTTTCAACTATAATCTTCATATCCTTACTTCTAAGGGAGTCAACGACAATTTCGGGCGTCAAAGTGTCTCTACCATACTTAATAGCATTTGTTACTTCCATATAAGTATCAGGTATAGCATTCAGCAAAATAATAGCCTTGTAAGTTTCAAACACTGACTTTTCACAATTAACAATATCTTGAACAAATTTGTTAAACAAGTCTAAATTGTCATCAAAATCTTTTGAAGAATCCATTTTGAAACTGAAAAAATGCTCAAGTAAGTAAAGATTGTTTGGAGTAGATTTGAGCAAATACTAGTCTTCCAATTTTTTCCAAAGTTGTTTAGTGGTTTTCAATTTACCCACTTTTCTCAAAACTGCGTTGCCAAGTGTAAAATAATTGAGGTATAAGCAAGCTCATCAACTTCTTTTTGTTCTTTTGAAAAATCAGCGGCAAGTTGCCATCAATGGCTTTTGAAACCTTTTGTTGAACCAAAATACCTCTCATTTTTTTGTTGACAAATAGAAAAATCACATTTTCCGTTAAAAGTTCCCAAATCAAAATTGTATGTTGTCAATTTTAATAATCAATCAAAAATACAAGATCACAATTAAACCACACAAAGTAGACCTAGATTCACAAATATACACTGTTTTAGATTCCTAGAGTTACATAAGATTCACGATCTTAGATCAAGGAAATTTTCAAACGGGTAAGGTCTAGATATTCTAATAACTTAACAGTGCAACAAGAGACATGTCAACTAGACAGTTTCACTCACAATATATTACAAAAGATAATATGCTTATCAAATGAACAGTTTCAATCACGTAGTAACGAAGAGCAAGTAATTCCTAATTTCTAGCACGGACAATGGTTACCCCACACGGTAACCACAATCCTATTGTCACCACACACGATGACGCGCTAGTGCTGAAATTTAAACAGGATTAGCCAATTTACCAGAGTGGACCTGTCTGAGTCCGTAAATTTTGAGAGATGCGAATTTACCACACATGATGGCCTAAAGTAATTCAATAAATTTATTGCAGTTGCGATCGTCAACCCACCAAGGGCAGAATAGTCCAACTTTTCCTGCTTAACCTGAAAACGAAAGCAGTAATATTAGTACGTTCAGGAAATTAAAATAAGCAATCTGCCTGAAGAGAGCTCGCCGTGAACAGCCTCCACGTGCCGTCGTCGGACCCACACGTGCCGCATTGTCAGTAGCACCTCAGTCTGCAAAACACGGGTATGGTCTCAGATTTTCCGGTCGGTCACTGTTTTGGTCGGAATAGAGAGGAATAGGTTCGGTTCCCTTTTGAAAATCGAGAGCAACTTCGTCCTCCATCGATTTCTGTTGATTTCTTCACCTGATTTCTCAAGCTCTGATACCAAATGTTGATTAAAGAACTCCAAAAAAAATACCAAGAAACCAAGCTCAGTATTGAATCAACACCACAATGATTCAACCAAATCACATACCCAAATACTACCCAATCCAGTTGATATAAGATTTGCCCACAAAGAGCTTGGTGCAAAGGATGTTGTAGCCTCAAAGAATCAGCCACTAAGGCTAAGGAAGAAGAAGAAGAGATCACTGTAAAAGCACAAAGCTAAAAGGGGGCTCTATTTTTCTCTCTCAAATTACACTGCTGCACACACGTTTTTTCCCCCTTATCAATAGTAAAGGGACGGTAATTATAAAAGGAAAAGAGGAAATTAGGCTGCATACCCTATAAAAATAAGTATTTTGAGTAATACCTATTAAACTAATTAAACATTTTAAACAAGTAAAAACTACGTTCTAATCCTAAACTATTAACTAACTCACTCAACCTAAAGTAACCCGATTGAAACCCACTCCTCATCCTTTGAAATATTCCCCACTCCAGAGTCGATTTCCTCCATCTGTGAATGAAGTCCAGTTCCATTCAGAGAAAAATCCCATGGTTACTAATTCTGATTCTGAATCTGAATCAACAAGTTTTGAGCGTATTCGTTCTGTTGTGAATAGCTTCGTCGATTCGTATAGTGAGGGCTTCCTGTCAGATGGAGAGTCCGATTTTGATGCTTCAATGGATACTGATGGTGAAAAGGAGAATTTAGATTCAGAAGGTGAATTGTCTGATTTGGAAGAAAATTAGGAATTATCAAATGAATTTGATGACGAAGACAGTGATGTGATGGAAGAGCTTTGGAAATTAGAAGAGGATACGTTAACCTTGGATTTTCTGTCTGAAAATGATTTTAATGTAGATTTAGACAAGAAAACTAAGGAGCAATCCGTGCATAAAAATGGCGATGATAATTCAAAAAATCAAAAGTCAAGAGATTCATCACCTTCGAATTCTGAGTATGCAAACAAATTAGTCATTGTGGGAAAAGAATTGTGTTCGAGTTGTGAAGATCAGTGACAATTCTTCAGCAAAAACGAAAAAAAGGGATAATTTTTCAATGGGTAGTCGGTACCTTTATGTCTGATTCTCAATATCAGATAAAACGATATGAAAGTTAATTGAGATTTCTTTTATATCAGGATGGTGATGGCCGAAACGGAGAGGCTGCTCGCGGCGGAGAGTTTAATTGGATTTAAGATTTGGACCGATGAACAATAGTTCGTGCGAACTGAACCGACATTTGACGAATGATGAATATTGATTATCTTCTGGAAGTGCCATTTACCGTTGTACCATACTACCATGTCCATGTGCATTGATGATGTAACAATTATTTTTTTCTTCGTCCTTGTGGAGAGGTTTTGTCTTTGTTGTTTTTGTAAGTTGTTTCCAGTTTTACGAAAGATTCAAAACTTGTTTCCAGTTTTGTAAGATGTCAATTACTTAATTTTATGCATTATCATATATGGATGTCAAAGTTGTTAGTCAATCTTATAAAAGTGACATTGTGCCACTTTTTTAAAAAAAGTGACATTGTGTCACTTTTTTTAAAAAAGTGACAATTTTATCACTTTTTTTGTGTGTTTGTAACTTTTTTTGAGCGTCACTTTTTTTTAATTTTATCACTTTTTTTGAGTTTGTGTCACTTTTTTAGAAAAAGTTTAAAAAAGTGACAATTTTTATAAAAAAAAGTGACATTGTGTCACTTTTTTATTTTACACAGTATTTTTTACTTTCTAAAAACATTTCACATGATTGAATCTATATAAGTGTAATTTATAAGGTTTTTGACTACTACCCTAATTGAATCTATATAAGTGTAATTTATATTAATTAACTAATTACACGACCATCAGTCAAAATCCCAAATTTCTTGATTCTGTTAATGAAATTAAACGAAATATATTTTTCCTAATATAGAATTATAAGTCTTGGTTCAATTCCATAAACAAGACGAGTTAAAAGGTCGTAAAAAAATAAATATATTGTATAATTTAATCTAGGCTTATTAAAACTATAAACATATTAATTTTAAATTAATAGGCACGTCGACCATCTAGAATGTTCAGGCACATTTTACTGAAAGGTAATTATATTAATCTAGTAGTAAATGCAATATTAATACACAATCAAGACATACGCAAAGTTATAATTTTCTACCCTTAAAAATAAATTTCGCCTTTGAAATTAAAACATATCGAATAAATATGGGTACTTGGCTGACATCTCATATTTGTGTTCCCAAGTTGCTTCTTCCATAGCATGATTCCTCTTAGGTACTTTTAATAGATTTATTCTCTTCCTTCTGAGTTCCTTTCAAATCCTCACGGAGGTCCAACGATTCATAGCTTAAGACATGAGAAGCGTCTTATATATACTTCCTCAACATGAAACGTGATTCCTAACAATCCTGGTGGTAAAGCAATCCGATAAACCAAATCAAATACATTTTCCAATATCTCAAAAGGTCCAACAAAAAGAGGACTCAACTTTCCATTTATTCCAAACCCTCAAAAAGATGATGTTGCCAAGAGCAAATTCTAAAGGCTTCCTTCCTTTGTCAGTATAGCTTTTCTGACTATTTTGAACACACTTTATTTGTTGTTGAATTTTCTCAACCACATCAGCCTTTTGTTGTACAATTTCAGGACTCAATAATTTTCTTTCTTTAACCTCGTCCCAATGGATAAAAGTGGAATTTGTTCCATACAATGCCTCAAATTGTAGCATACCAGTGGTAGCTTGGATACTATTTATTATAGGCGAATACAACTAATGAAAGAAACTCGTCCCAGAGTACCTTGGAAGTCAATACAAACTCGCATACCAATCATAATTCATTTTTCTTATTGCTTGATTTGGGTCATTTTGTAGATATGAATTTTGAAGCTGCAATATTTAAGGCCTCAAATGCGGGTAAAATTGAGACACTGGTCAAAATTTCAAGCTCAAGAGAGACCTCGTGGAGTCCTTAGTCCTGGTCCCAAAGCTAGTTAGAAAATACAAGAGAGTGGACCCCTAGGTGATAAGACTTTTATGGGATCCAGATTTTGTATCAACTTTTCAATCACACATTTCATCAATTTTTACTAAAAACAACTAAAAACATGATTTTTATCCAAATCAAACGGGAGCTAAATCTTAGCAATTACAATAAATCAAGTTTTTTTATCTATGCCCCCTTCACTTAACACATTCAAAAGAACCTTCTACAGAAATTTCTTACAAGAGCCTCATTACGTCTTCGTAAGTTGGGTTAAAAATTTCAGGAGACACTATATTTTCGACATTATTTCTCAATGGTTACTAAACTTCAAATTTTATTTTTCAAATAGTCAAGTGTAATTTGAATGTTATTTCTTATTCTTCACTTGGTCTCCATTTGTTTGAAAATTAATGATTTTGATGTCACGATAAACAAAATCTTTAATTTTTCAAACAATCAGAGTAGACGAATGGTAAATAACGTTAAGCCCCTGTTTGGGCTCCATTCTTCAAAGAAATGTATTTTTTTTCCTCTTATTTTCAACCAGATATTCTTCAATAAAATTATATTATACGTAATCCAAAAAAATTTCTTATTTTTTAACCACAAAATACATTTTTCTCCAAAATACATTTTTAATGGATCCCAAACAGGGACTAAAAGTACTGTGAATGTTATGAAACAACTTTGAAAGTGCTGACTATTAGGAGAAATTCTAAAATTTAACTATAGGGAAACAACTATAAAAGTGTAATAACCATTTCATCAAATTGAAGTTCAGTAATAGTTGAGAAACTAAATTGGAAGTATTGTAGCCCTTGGAATGTTATATCCTAAAAGTATATCTTAAATACTTATTTTGTCCCAAAACCCAAAGAATATCATCATATAGTCGCCTTTTTAACGTTGGCTATGGTACAAATGCGTGCACACGAGCACATGCCACATGCACATGTTCGCGCCCACACAATATGTGTGCACGAGCATGAGAAAAAATGAAAATCGACGAAGATGCAAGGTTATAAATAATGAAATAATACTACTCAAATAGGGATGCAAACGAGGGCAGGAACATGTGCTGCCAACGCAACACCCCGTGTGGCTAAGGTTTTTTTTTTTTCGTTTTTTCAAACTGTTCAATAATGTTGAGACATGTTCCTCTATTTTAATCCTTGTCGTTGAGTCTATTTGTGTAACATGATTGTAAATAATGAGGCATGGACGCTAAAACATGATTTAGGAAGCTAAAGCTGTATTGTAGGGCTGTGTACATACAGTGCTTTTATATATATGTATTGTACATACAGTTCTATACATATAGGAAGGGTACAGCCAAGATTAAGCCTACATGCATTTAAAAGTTCGGATGCGAGTTCGTCCTAATTTATCTCAATAGTAACTAGCAATTTATTGTGCCCATTTCAAGGGCACGCTCACATACTTACCAACCCAACCCACCCCACCCCCTCCCCAACTAGCACCAAAGAAATTAATCCGCTAGCTGGGAGTCACGACCCTAGATCTTTTGTTTCAAGCTTCGCTATCCTTTCAATATAGTTCTGACACATATATTGACGTCTTTCCATTCACCAAGAAGAGATGAAGGGTCCATGTCTTAAAAATGTACTAAAGAGATATAAGACCAAGACATTATATCTCAACTCGATAGTCACAGCAAGTCAAGCCATTGTTGCAGAAACGTGCAGAAAAGGTGAAACTCAACACTTCAATGCCATTCGAGACAAGCCCTCATGCCCAACACTTCTTCAATTCTTGAAAAAAATAATAATAAATAAATAAATCTGAAAACCATGGCTCGAGCCGAGCCCTCAATATGCCAGCCACATGGACCTTGGCGGCCTAAATGAAAGGTACATGAGGGTGCTATAAGCAAAACGAAAGGTACATAGAAGAAACCAAGACCTTTTCAATAAAGTAGATTTTGTTCTTACAAACTACGCATTCAAAATTCGTCAGAAATTCCTATTTTTAATAGATAGTAATGGCAACAGATTGGGTCTCTGTTTATTTTGAAAGCCAATAGATAATAAGAAAGAGCGTACAAGCAGCAATAACTGCAGATAGGATGAGAGTGTCTCTTGATCGTTTTCTCCTGATTGAACCTGTGAGGATCCAAAAAAAAAACAATTAGGAAGTGACTTGAATGAAGAAAATTAACAGTAGAACTCTCCTCAGGAAGTTACCAATTAGACCACGAATGACAGGGAATTTGTCACCAAGTAGCTTCACTTTTCCTTGAACATCACCAAACAAGGCTCGTTGGGAGCCCAACACAGCCCGAGTTGCTTGAGCTTGACCAATCACATCATCTATCTACAGAGAAAAATTGGACAAATGATATATCCACATGTTACCATTATCAAAGGTTGTTACATATAGATGAGCTAAACTTACCAAGAACCTAAACATCGCAAGTAGTTTTTTGAAATTAATTTAAATGAAATTAATAGCTCAAGTTTTCATAGACAAGTGAATAAAATCTTAAAAAAATATCATTACTTCAGTAAGACTCGATTATATAACACTAGCATCCACGCAGAAACATCATGAGCAGAAAATCAATGTTGCTGAAGTAAACATTCTTCAACCCTAATTGTTCATGTTAATAAATCAGGGGCTCAATCATTTTGTTCGATAAATCTACTGTAGGTTATTGGCCATACGATATGAAGAGTTTTAATGTGACATAATGAATAATAAATTCAGTATTCATCAACTTAGTTCTTGATTTTTTTATTTTTTATTTTTATCAACATATATATGTAAAGCATTGCAGTCAACCCCATGGTAGAAACCTGATTATTGACTTACAAAGATTCGGATATGATAGTAACGATGAAATTATATTCGTTCTTGTTTCTACTTTTACCTTTCATTTTCATGCAGCAATTTCACCAGATTATAATGTAAATATTCATTTGCAAAGTATAAGAAATAAGACAACTATCAAACAAGCATTTAAGTCGTACATGAGATATGCTTCCATGTATGGCAGCTCTTTCCCGTAGTAACTGCGCCCCTGAAGACATACTACCAGATGCCTGCATTATATAGCTATAAGAGACAATGGAAAATAAATGCATTGTATAGCTATAAGAGACAATGGAAACATATTTGTCTGTACTGACAGTTCGAGCTAATTTTGTCACCTTATACTCGCTGATATCATCTCTTACAGAACTTAGTAGCTCCGCGTGTTCCCTCATTGAGTTCATGTTTCCTTTTATGCGTCTAAATTCCTACAGAAAATATCTTCAATCAAGCCACGAGAATACTACATTAAAATACTGAAGAGAAAACAAACACAAAAGAGGAAAATGAAGAATTGACAGAAAATATGCACCAAGAATGTGAGCATGAGATTCAAAACCCAACTGTGTAATGCAAAATTTTCAGATCAATACAAATCACAAAGCATTACAAGAAAGGACAAAATCAGTAAATCAGAGGTAGGAACCACGAGAATTTTTTTCTTGTCACAATCACAAAATAGAAAAATCAACAACCCATTCAATAATATAAAGCATAATCGTAATTAGCAGTATTCTACACACGCATAATCGTACGACAACTAATCCTTTCATTCAATCCTTTCTACGATATGCATTACAATCTTATTTAAGTCTCCCTTCTCGTAGTAAAAAGTTAAGTTATATATATTAAACTTGAGAAATCAAATGTCACATGGCAAATTGTATAGTGCCAAAAATTAACATACTCTCTACGTAAGTGGGATCTTAATGATCATTATGAACTCCTAGTAATACCACAGACGTGTAAATATTATTCTACAAGATCTTACTCACAGTTGTTAAGATCAGGCAGGTAAAGTCCAATACCCTTCTTATTAATCCTTTATGTACAAGTCAGCAGCATTTCAAGGTATAAATTGAAAAAACTGTAAAAAAATATAGTGAACTGATTCAACTTGACCTTGGACATCTGAATGAAGTGCATCAGACATCATACAAAACAGCTTCATGAAACTTCACAGCACTCAGTCTCCTCAAGCCAAACTATAACATTAGTTTTCCCCTTTCTTTAGAGAAAAGATAGGTTCAATTCCACATCTCATTCATTAAATAAAAGATAAAGGTTGTAACTTGTAAGTACAAATCTAGATGTTTTTAATGTTTACCTCTCACTGAAACAAGTTACTTTCAGAAGCTGCTTAGTGCTTAGTATGTATTCATCTTGTCAGATGTAAAAGCTATTGAAAACATGGGATAACCCAAACCGATTACAATTTCCCACTTTATAGTAAGAACTTCCGTTGATAACTAAAACCATACAAACATCCATTAAACAATCTACACTGTAAAAATATTAGAAGCGTAGAAATAGGGAAACATTACAATGATTCTCTTTCTGACCTTTAAGAGCATAGACAAGGTGAGGAAGGTCCATTAATAAACAACAGACAATAAAATCAATAATGAACATGACTACACCCCTTAATAATGCATGGATCAATTCTGCATTTTCTTCTCAACCTCCAATATAACCTCCGTTTGGATAACAATTTATGAATGGTTTATAAATTTAGCCAAAGTCAAACATTAATTTCAATCACACATTCATAACTACGGCTTATTATTATCCACATATTTTGTGGGAAGCACTATTGTCTCTTTATAAACCATTTATAAATTTGCCAAACGGGAGGCATAAATAGACATTATCATGTCTTTTTTCCTTGATAAAATGATTCAGAATGATACTTGGGGATGCGGGACAAACAACAAAACAATGCAATGGTTAGACGACCAGAACTTATTGAAGCTTATGGATTTTAACCAATCTCAAGCTGATCACAACTGTGGGGCTACTTCAGGTCCTGCAATGTTGTGGGTTTTTATTAAATGAAAGCTCTTATCTGTGAATAACGAAAGTTTGCTTTTACAATAAATCCTTTTTTCCGTGGCTATATCCAAATTTATGAGCTATAGAGGTCTCTTTTTTAAGTACCGTTTTGGAACATATTTTTGGATTAAAATACAACAAACTATACAACCCTAAAATGGAGTGCTTGCTTAATTTTAGCTAGATCCTCAAAAGTCACCTAAATACACATCATTTTCTTTACCTGGTCCATGGACTTCTTGAGTGGACATTCTCTGTGTATGGTCAAATATTATGACGAAATACAAACAAGCTTGCATAGTTGCAAAGAGTTGAAATATATACCAACTTGTAATCTTTGTAAATGCTAGGGACTAATATGTAAACTTCCTTTTATATCCTTGTATATAGTTGGTAAAATATCAATCAATAAATAAGTTCTCTCTCAAACTTCTCGACTTGGTATCAGAGCCGAGTGTGAACAAAACCCTAACCCCACCCGTTCTTGTTTACCCAGACACCAGCGTAACTGGAGACACCGGGGCGCCGCTCAGGCGCCGATTCCGACTTCTGGGTAACCCCGATTCTGGCTCCTTCGCTTGACAATGGCTCCGCGCGACGGCTATTCTAGGTAACCCCGATTCTTGCAATGATTTCTTGGATTTTTTCCCATTTTCTGCCAATACTTCCGACACCCTAGCTGCTGTCGGTTCTGCCTGATTGTTGTCATTTTTGGAGCGTGACCTCTAGTGCCCCTGCTTTGGGCTCGGCTTCTCCACCGGTTTTTTTTTTTGGCTTCTTTCATGGCTGCCTTCTTTGCTTGATTTCCCATTGGACTTGCTATCTGCAATGCAGCACCAGGTATAAGCCAAGGCCGACTCTCTCTGTGTTGTTCTCTACCAGAACTTGTTTCTTTGTTTTTGAGTCCTGCTGGATACCCACTGGACGTGGGTGTTTTAGTACATTACATTATCCATTAACAACCCGAAATAATGGCGGATAACAAGGTGGTTACATCGTTAATTCATGAGACATCATCTCCTATTTACATTAAGTTAGATAGTACTAACTATCATGTGTGGTCAAAATTACTTGAGATGCATATTACTGGCCGAAAGAAAAGAGCTCACATTTTTGGTGAACTAACTATACCTAAAGAAAATGATAGTAGCTATGAAGAATGGGTGGCAGATGATGATATTTTAAGTCTTGGCTTATCAATTCTATGATCGATGCTCTTGTGGCCCACTTTGTTCAGTTTGACACAGCCAAAGATGTGTGGGATGCCATTAGGAGGAGTTATCTTGATGTCTCTGATTCGTCACAAGTTTATGAACTAATGAAAAAGTCATTTCAGTTGCGGCAAGGGGCGGCAACTTGTCACGTACTACACTGAAATGAATTCCATTTTTTTGGAGCTTGACTATCGAAGACCCAACCCTATGAAGTGTGCCGTCGATGTTGAGGCATTAAAGCAAAGGTGTGCTGAAGACAGGATTTATATGTTTCTGGTGGGACTTGATCATGGTTTGGATCAAGTGCGTAGTCGCATTTTGGCTACTACACCCCTTCCAAGCTTGGAAGAGGTGTTCTCGATTGTTCGTAGTAAAGAACAAAGACAACTCACCATGGGGGCTGAAAGTCATTTCGAGATGTCTGCATTGGCGGCAAAAGGGTTCAATCCTCGATCACGAGCTCCTATTCAGTCTACTGAAACTTGCTCATTCTGTCTACTGAAACTTGCTCATTCTGTCACCTTAAAGGGCATACTGTTGACAAATGTTTCAAGAAAAATGGCTATCTAGACCGATATTTAGCAAAGAGGGCAGAGAGGAAGGGTGGAAGATACTCTCAGGCTACACATTCATCTGCTGCTTCTACTTATGCACCTACACTTACTGTTTCCAATATTGCTCGTTCATCTCCCGAGAAATGTACTTTTGGGTTGCAATCTACTTCTACCGTATCTGATTTTTAGGTTATAGATTCTGGAGCTACCGATCATTTTACCTATAATCCTTCTACATTTGATTCCTTGACTACTTCGCCTGTTTAGTTTGTTCAGATGGCTAATGGGACTACTGTCAAAATTATTGGGGTCGGAAGTGTCTTGTTTTCACCCACTTACTCTCTCTCATCCGTTTTACTTGCACCTACATTTTCTACTAATCTCTTATCTATTAGTAAAATTACAAAGCAATTTAATTGCTCTGTCATCTTTTCACCTACTAATTGTGTATTTCAAGACAATCGAACGAATATGACGATTGGCACTGGTAGAGAGAAAGGAGGGTTGTATTTTTTGGTAGGAACAAGGGATTTGCAAACTAAGGATAGTCATAACCTTCAAGCTGTTAGTAAATCCTCTCCAAGAGATAGGATCCTTTTGTGGCATTGTCGATTAGGCCATCCTTCATTTTCTTATCTAGAACACTTGTTCCCAGAGCTATTTAAAAAAATTTCTAGTTCCAGTATGCAGTGTGAACAATGTATTTTTGCCAAAAATCATCGTGCACCTTTCAAAATCAGTTTTAATAAAAGTGATGTTCCTTTTACTTGTGGTCATACTGACGTTTGAGGGCTTTTCTCTACTCCATCTATTACAGGTCATAAATATTTTGTTTCTTTCATTGATGATTGTACCGGAGTGTGTTGGATATATTTGCTAAAATCTAAGAGTGAAGTAGTGCATGTTATTCCAAAATTCTCAAAAATGATTGAGACACAATTTCATACACGAGTTAAAGTTATTCATTCTGACAATGGTCATGAGTTTGTAAACCAAACACTTGGCAACTTCTTCTCGACTCACAGCATTCTTCATCAAACCACTTGTGCTTACACACCTTAACAAAAGGGCATCGCAGAGCAAAAAAATCGACACATTCTTGAAGTAGCTCAAGTTTTATGTTTTACTATACGTGTTCCAAAACCTTTTTGGGCTGAGGCAGTAACAACTGCTGTCTTTCTCATAAATCACATGCCGTCTCGCATTATTGACTTTCAAACTCCTTTTAAAATGTTGTCCAAGTTTTACCATATTCCCTCTGTTTTAAATATCTGTCCCAAAATTTTTGGTTGTGTATGTTATGTTCATGTGCATTCTCATCTTAGAGATAACTTTGATCATTGTGCCTTGTAATGTGTCTCTCTTGGCTACTCAAGCTCCTAGAAAGGCTACAAATGCTTTCATCCCCCTACGGGAAAATACCATGTTTCTATGGATGTAGAATTTTGTAAATCAGAATCCTTTTTTTCTGATGATGTGTCGTTAGTTCCTCTTCAGAGGGAGATTAATAGTAAGGAATAGGAACGAGTATGGTTAGATGAAAAGAAAGTGTGGACTTCTGGAAAGGAGGGAGAATCCCGAATTGAATATCGAGTTAAGGATGATAGATCACCTCGCCTGTTCCAAAAGTGTTATACAAGGAGAAACTCATACAATGCTTGCACTCCTATATTACCCTCTTCAGACCCTGATAACCCTCTGCTTGATTCTACAATGCCATCTGATTCTTCTGAGATTGAAAATGAGGTACCTACTTTGCTTACCCCTTCTACTCCTATCCCTGTTTCTGATTCGAATCCTGCAGCTTTAAATATTGTTGATACTCAGGATAGGAGATATCCCCTTCGAGTTCATAATAAGCCTGATAGATTTGGTTTTTCGAAATCTTCTTCCAATGCTATCTTTCCCATCTCTGATTATATCTTGTACCACCGCTTATCTAAGACTAATTTGACGTTTGCCCTCCAACTATCTTCTGTGTCTATCCTTAATCACTTTCAGGAAGCTCTTGATCAACCTAAGTGGAAATCCACTATGGTAGAAGAAATTAATGCTCTCCAAAAGAACTCTACTTAGGAAATAGTCTTATTACCACTCGGGAAAATGATCGTGGAATGCAAGTGGGTGTACTCATTAAAATACAGGTCAGATGGAACTGTGAATAGGTATAAAGCTAGATTGGTTGCCAAAGGGTACACACAGACTTATGGAATTGATTACCAGGAAACTTTTGCTCCAATAGCTAAGATGAATACCGTCAGAGTCATCCTATCTCTAACAGTCAATCTTGATTGGCCATTAAGGCAATTCATGTTAAAAATGCATTTCTTCACGGTTTGGAAGATTGAGTTGTTCAATGAAAGAGTATGGCTTTAAATAGGCCTTGGCTGATTATACTCTATTTTATAAGAGAGATGGTCATGATATTACTATGCTCACTGTGTATGTGGATGATATGATTGTTACTGGCAGTAATCCATGTGAGATTGAGGAACTCCGAAGTCATTTGACAAAGGAGTTTAAAATGAAAGACTTGGGTACTTTGAAGTATTTCTTGGACTTTGAAGTATTTCTTGGGCATTGAAATATCACGGTCCTAGCAAGGACTTCTTCTATCTCAACGCAAGTACGTTCTTGACCTTCTAGCAGAAACTGGTATGTCGGCTTGTGTTCATGTTGACACACCCATTGAGGTATATCATGGTCTATCTATTTATCCTAATCAGATTTTCGCAAACAAAGAGAGATACCAAAGATTGGTGGGGAAGTTGATTTATCTAACCCACACGAGACCTGATTTGCCATATGCAGTAAGTGTTGTGAGTCAGTTCATGCATAACCCCAGTGAGTAACATATGAGTGCAGTTAATCAAATATTGGCATATCTAAAGTCCTCTCCAGGCAAGGGCATTCTATACTCAAAAAGGGGACATTTAAATATTGTGGGTTACATGGATTCTGATTTTGCTGGATCGAGACTGGACAGGAAATCTACATTAGGATATATATCGTTTGTTGGGGGCAATCTTGTGACTTGGAAGAGTAAGAAACAGAATGTGGTCTCAATATCCAGTGCTGAGTCGGAATATCGAGCATTACATCATCCAACTACCGAGCTTACATGGTTAAAACTCCTCCTTAGTGAACTTGGGTTTGGTCCGGACAAGCCTATGTTACTTTTCTGTGACAACACTGCTGCCATCAGAATTGCAAACAACCCTGTGCAACATAATAGAACCAAGCATGTTGAACTTGATAGTAGCTACAACAAAAATAATCTTGACTCTAAGAATATAGAGGTTCCATACATCAAGAGAGGGGAACAGCTGGCTGATATAACGACACATAGAGTTGCTAGTGGTCCTTTCTATACAATGCTATCCAAGTTGGGCATGCGTGATATCTATGCACCAACTTGAGGGGGAGAATTGAAATATATACCAACTTGTAATCTTTGTAAATGCTAGGGACTAATATGTAAACTTCCTTTTCTATCCTTGTATATAGTTGGTAAAATATCAATCAATAAATAAGTTTTCTCTCAAACTTCTCGACTCAAAGGATAAATTCTTAAACCGGTAACCCTGGTAGCTTAACAACCTGTCAATAATCTTTGACCTCTTATGCTTAGAACCTCTGCCTGAGTATTTCTTACACAACATGACCACTTCTTTTCTGTTTCTAAAGTAAAGAAATGATTTCTTAGAAGCAAACATCATTTTTCCCTTATATTTATCCTTTGCCTTGTCCTAGATGAAAGAATTACATGTTAGAAATCTCTACTAGCTTAAAAAACTACATAAGATTGCATATAACCTGGGTAAACTCGTGCAGTATGTCCCTGTGTCTTGCAAGCTTCTGAGTAACTGAAGTAGTAGGGGCCACAGATGCTGCACATCGACTCATAGCATCATTTACATCCACTAGCTTCTCAAGCAATGATTGAATCTCCATTTCCATGGACTTCCATGACCTGCTGGAGCCAGCAGTTGGTGAACCAGCATCCACGTAACCTAAACACCAAGAAATCATCAAACACACTGGAAATAAAATATCTCACAATAGAAATTGAGGATTTCTTGTTTGGAAAAGAATTCTGAAAGTGTGTTGCTTTATTCATCATAGAAAAGCTCCCTAAGAGGCAAAGTAAGTACATTTAAAATCCTAATGATTCTAAATTAAATATTCTAAATAAATATTTAACAAACTTGCAAAAAATAAAAAGATACATAATCAAATAAATGAAAAGGTATGGAAGTTGAATTTACACCAAAGCTTTTCGCTGCCCCATGGAGGGCTTGCTCTTCAAATGATTTCAGGAAACTGTCTTTCAGTTGCATCTCTATCACTTTTCCGTTGCCTTGATACAACGTTGCTATTAAAGCGGAGTGGGTAATATATGATCGTTTATGTACAACAATATGCCTCATGTCAGTGAAACCAAAGTATTATTTCATGGGTCTTCAGAAAACTAATTTACTGCTCATGAAAGCGTGAAACAAAAGACAGCATATGGACAGTTTAGTTGAGATTGTTATACTAAACAGCCTGAAACATTCAAGCAAATTTACTGTATCGCTCATGTGTTGTCTTTGGATGATCACACAGAGAAAAACACTTGTGCGCACACCCACACAGACCTGCACACATATATGATCATAATAATTTAACGTGGACTGAGTCCCTAAATTTGGCTGTGTAATACATCTCCTTTAACCAATAATTAAGAAACCATCAGATTTTCTTCCAAAAGATAATGATTCTCTTTCGTTTGACTAGCTAACTAAGGAGCCCATAACGGGCTAAAATGAATGGTGCTCCAATCTGAAACATCATACCACCAGATAAAACCAGAGCGTGGTATTGTAACTCGTGAAAAAAATAAAAAATAAAAAATAAAAAAAAATAATATAGGAACTGTGTACATTTTAGTGTTAACTTATCTAAGGTACATGTCCATTTATCAATAGCATATATTTTGAGATTATTATATTCCCAATCATGACTTCATTGAATTCATATTACTTGTTTCACTGCTTAACAATCCTTTATAACAAATAAATCAACTTACCATTTATATTATTTATTCAAGACTCTTAGCGAAAAAGGTTCCAAGTATATCCAGAAGTGATGCAAAACAAAACCCAACTGTAGGTAATGCAGTTACTGGATTGAATCTTGAAAATAAATTAAACCCGTGTAATCACGAATCTCAACATATATGTATGAACAAATCAGCAAACAAAGTCTTCATAAAATCACGTCCATTAATATGCACAATAGCCTGATTACTAGAAGATTTCAATGCAACATTTTTAACAAAAAATTTCAAAATTCATGTGAAAATTTTAACAGTAACCGAAAATGAAAACTACTACACAATTTTACCTCCTTGGGAGAAGCGAGCGCCAAGTTTAGCATAAGAAGATAGCTTGAAATCAAGATCACCTTCGATCTTGCGGGCCTCTTTTCGGAGCTCCTCCCAACCCGACTCCTGGAGCATATCCATGCCCGAATTCCCCGACATTCGGATATACTACGGATCCGACCCAATGGATCGGTGTATTCGCTTCAATTCGGGTTCACGATCCGAATCCGACAGTTTATACAGTTGGAAAAGGAAGATGGGTTTATTTGCGATTGCGATTAGAGATGCGCCAGTGTGAATCACTGCTACAGTTTTTGAAGGGTTTCATCTCATATTTTGTTTGACGAGTTAAATATTTTGTTAGTCACTGTACTTGTGCATCTGTTACGTTTTACACACTGAGCTTTAAAATACTTTTGAATAGTCATTGAACTTTAACACATTACACTTCATCACTCGTTCATCATATTTCATTTGTCACTAAATTTTAAACATATTTTCGAATGATCACTTAACTTTTTTCACTACGCCCCTGTTTGAGCTCCATTATTTCAATTTATAATGAGAAAAATAATATTTTTTGAAGAATATATAGTTAAAAAGAAGGAAAAAAATTTTGATTGATGTATAATATTATTTTATTGAAAAATGTATGATTTGTAAGAATAAAGAAAAAAATGAAATTTAATTTAATGGGGAGAAACCAGGGGTTAGATCATACGGTTAAAAAATTAAAAATTTTGAAATATAAAATATCATATATGAAGATGGCGCCCTTCTTTCACCTGAATTACCTTGTGAAAATTTTAAAATTTATATTTTGTTAGTCTTGATTAATATTATTGACTCTAGATCGAAAATTTCATTACATGTTTGAGATATAAATTTTTATTTTCTTGATTTTAATTTACTATCTCAATTGAAATGAAGAAATAATTTCTCTATTTTATTTTCTCGACGTAAATGAAGATTATGATCTAAATCAAAATTTATGTCAATTCTAAGCTAGCGTTCTTCTTTTCCCTTGACGACTAGAAAAACTATATATTTTTTACCAATATCAATATGATAAGTGAGTGATGGAGTGCAACACTTTAAAATTCAGTTATCATTCGAAAACATTTTAAAATTTGGTGAGTAAAATATAATGGAGGTATAAGTTCGATGACTAATGAAGCATTTAACTTCATGAATGACTAACCTTAAAATAAAAGCAAGTCTACTTATAATAAACTTTAATGTTTAGCCAAACACGTTTAAAGCTTTATAAAATAATGTTCTAAGTTAAAATTCACTTAAAAAATTTAATCAACAATCAAAATCTACTAATAGTCAAATTGTATAAGAATCTTAAATTGACCTGCAAAAAGAATATACATCTAAAATTGTGTTGTGATTGACCAACGGAAGCTCTTTGACGCTCAAATTAATCGGGATGGGATATAAAGGAACTGTGTTTGTATTATGTGGTGTATTAGTTCCATTTTATCATACACATTTATGCACCTTTATATAATTTGTTAAAATTTGAGTGTGATCTGAATTTCTTGTTAAAACAATTAAAGAATTATAATTGAAATGCACATCAAGAAGAATTCAGTTTGGAATACTATTGAAGTCGTATGTCAAGTTGAAGTTCTATTTTGAAAGCTCATTAGGAGTTGAAATTTATTTTTGACTTGATTTTTGGTATCTTACTTCATCAACAACTATGTTAGGAGGGTTTGAACATTTCCTACATGTTCCCTATAAATATGATGATCTTCTATATAATTTTATGATGTGAGAAAAAAGATTACTAGAATTTTATGATCAATTGTATATTTCTCCAATATTATTGGTGCAATAAAATCTCCTAATTCATCGTCATATTTTCCCGTCTTATTTTATTCTTTTTCTTGTAATCAAAAACTTCATTATTGTGTCATATAACTTCAACATCTCAATCTGATGGTAGTTTCATATCAAGTGGTATCAAGCGATCGTGATCCTTAAATTTTCAACAATTGGTATCAGAGATTTTGGGCGTAATTAACACAACAAATATTATCAGAGTTTAGGATCAGTAATTCCGCAAGAGCGCAATGTTTGATTTGTTCGAGATTTTTTGTTCTTGATGGCTTCCATGAAGTATGACATTCTGCTTTTAAATCGGAGCACTAGATTTCGCTATGGCAGGTTAAGATGCGTGCAGCACTCGCACAACAGGATTTGTATAATGCGTTGCTAAGAATTGACAAGATACTTGCAATTTTGACCGTGGAGGAAAAATTACGAAATGATAAGAATGCAGTTTCTCACATTCATCTTCATCTATCGAATACCATTCTTCAGGATGTTTTGAAGGAGGGTTCAGTAGCTGTTTTATAGTTGAAGTTAGAGCAATTGTGCATGGCTAAAAGTCTGACGGGCAAGTTGCATTTCAAGCAGCGTTTATACTCTCATCGAATGATAGAATGGGGATCATTGAAAGATCACCTATCAGTATTTAAGGAGATTGTCGCTGATTTGGAAACTTGGGAAATAAAGTATGACGAAGAAAGTTTGACCTTGATCCTCTTGTGTTCGTTGCCCGCTTTGTTTTCTTCATTTAGAAATACGATCTTGTATAATCTTCATACTCTCACCATAGAAGAGTGTATGATACTTCATTAGAGAAGATGAAGCATCTGGTGTTTGAGGTTGAGATAGAGAAGACCTTATTGCTCATGGTGGTTCTGGAAGGGGCAGATCGAAGTCTAAGTTCAGTAATTAGATTTGTAACTTCTGCAAAAAGAATGGGCATATGAAGAAGGATTGTTACAAATTGCAGAATAAAGAAATGTTGGCTGCAAGTCGATATGGGAAGCAATCAGAGACTTCAGGTGAAGCAGATCTCACAGAGAACATTGTAAGTTAGAGATATCTCTTGGCTATTTCTGACATCGAGTCTAAACCAAATGAGGATTGGATTCTGAATTTAGTGTGTGTTTTATATGTGTCCTAATAATGACTTGTTTAATATATATGAAACCGTTTCCAAAGGTGTCGTGGTTATGAGAGACAACACACCTTGTCGGGATGTTAGAATTATTACGGTCAGATTGAAGCTATTGGATGGGATAATTAGAACACTTGGTCAGGTTCGACTGTTCCTGATTTGAAGAAGAATCTCAACTCGTTGTCTATCCCTGATTCAAAGGGTTATGAGTTCTTTGGTTGAGGTTGAGCTTTTAAGGTTTACAAGGGTGCCCAGGTTGTATTGAAGGGACAAAAAAAGTCTCAATTATACATCTTGCAAGTTCGTGCAGAATCTAGAAGAGTCAATCAGGACAGGTTCAGTACTATGGTAGACATTCAGTTTGGTACAATACCTTTAGGAGCTCGTAAATTGTCGGATTTGAAGAATACTACTCAGTGGAGTTCAGAAAATATGGATAATGTCACTTTGTCGTCATCACCTACGGTGCCATTGTATTCAATTGTTAGGGTAATAACCCAGTGGTAAAAGGTATGTGGATGCTGATTTTGTTGAGCGTGCTTTCAGTATAGCATGAGGTATATTCAGTGGAGTTCATGATTTTTTTGTATTCAATTGTTCATTCCTTACTGACAAATTTTCTTCTCCAAGAGGAGAATATTTTGGAGATTTGTTCATTGCAGTAGAATTCGTGTTAAGGTGGAAATTGTTAGAATTTGGGTGTGACCCAAATTCCCTGTTGAAGTAATTGGAAAATTCTAATTAAAGTACACGTCAAGAAGAATTCAGTTTAGAATGCTATTAGAGTCATATGTCAATGTGAAGTTCTATTTTGGAAGCTCATTGGGAGTTGAAATTTGTTTTGGACTCGATTTTTGGTATCCTACTTCATTAACAACTCTATTAGGAGGGTTTGGATATCCCCTACACGTTCTCTATAAGTATGAGACTCTTCTATATAATTTTATGATGTGAGAAAAAAAGATTACTAGAAGTTTAGGATCAATTGTATATTTATCCATTATTATTAGTGAAATAAAATCTCCTAATTCCTCTGTCATATTTTCTGATCTTATTTTATTCTTTGCTTGTGATCAAATACTTCATTATTATGCCATATAATTTCAACATCTCAATCTGGTAGTTGGTTTCATATCAAGTGGTATCAAGCGATACGTGATCCTTGAATTTCCAACAATTGGTATCGAAGATTCTGGGTATAATTAACATAACATACTTGTTGGTTATAATTCAAAAATAGAAATATGTGTCGATTTAATTGGCATCAATAACGTTATTTATTCTAAAATTATCTAGGCTCATCAATTAGTTTGACCAATACTCATTATATCGTTCATCTTGCTCCATAATTTAGAAGAATGTATATATTTATGCCTTTACAGATATCTCACTCCTGAGGTGCAAAGAGATAAGGTTTGGACTTGGGGGGTAAGATTTTAATATATGGGTGAAATGACGTCTGTACTCTTGAAATAGTCTTAACCATTTTTATTGTTAGTGGATGAATCTCATGTTTCATTATGTGAGTCAAGACTTTGCTCTCAAAGTAGTTAAAATGGACTGTTTGGGACCTTATCAAATTGTTGCAGTCTAATTAATTGCTAGAGTGATTGAATTTTGTTAACGTGGACTTTGCTCTCAAAAGTAATTAAAATAGGTTTTGCTTCTTTACCTGATTTGTTTGAGCATTCCTTTCTAGCCACTACATCTATTAGGTCCTATCAGATGGGTTGCTCTCGAGCTATGTAAATGGATTGAAATAAATTTGGTAACTTATTGGTAAGCTTTGACTCGTATCTTTATAGTCGGATCTCCATCCTCACATGACCCGATAATTGCCGATGTCGGTATTGGTGATTATTTCTGTAAAACATGCTTGCATGCTTCTAACGAAAATTCAAATTGTAAAACTTACTTGAAACCACCAAAACGAGGTTGAATCACTTGCCTTTTGTTTGCTTGTCTCCTACACTGCTTTGCAGTCACTCCTTGGTGGAAAATTCGATCACAAAGGAGGGAATTTGATAGCCACAATCCAAGAACCAATTTAGAGATGATATACTTCAAAAACAAGCCACCACCCACATGTATTTTTTTTCTCTTGATTTTCATACGAATTTTGTGTATGTATATACTTTATATTTGTGGTGGAAATTGTATATGAGAGTTATGGGTTGTGAGGAGTTGAGTTTCAAATTCAATTTTTCTCAACTTCTCCCTCCAATAACACTCTCATATAATCTAGGTCGGGTCGGGTCAGCCCACATGGGCGACCAATTTTCTTCCAACATCTCCCACTCCCACATGATAGGCTTGACCTGATTCTAATATCAATTATATTTATCTCAACGTCTCTAAGTTCATACAGGTAAATGGATCGTGTGATCAGCGAGTTAATTTAAGAGCACACGACACTATACACCTGTTAGGGATATATAGTAACTCTAAAAGAGGAAATATATTTCTAACTGGGAGATTTTCATAAATGTCACAAAATTTGAAAATCCACAAAAAAAAAAGGACATGTACTTAATTTGTTCAAAAATGTCATTTTTTTGTTGTGAAATGTCCAAATTACCCTTGGGTTCACCTTTTTAGGAGCAATTAATGCTTGATTGGAACAACATTAATGGTTTGATGTGATGATTAAATTTGGATAATTATATTGAGTGAATATATGTATATTATATTGAATAAAATGTATTTTCTTTCAAAAAATAAATAAAAGAAATTCAAAAGCTAACATAAACAAACCATAAGTCCTAAATCCTCATCCATTATTTTCTTCCAAAAACTTCATTTTCTCCATTCATCTTCTTCATTCCTTCATGAAGAACACATAAGTATTTAATTGATCATCCATTTCGAGAGGTTAGCTATTGCAAATTGTTTATATTTTCATTTTTTAGCTCATTATTTTGTAAATGTTAAATACAACATGGTGATAATAAATTTCAATTTTTGAAATTATTACTCATTGATTTATTTGATTTTTGAAATTTTTTTTCCGGTAAAGATATTTGGAATCGTTCATTAAATGTGATAGATTCCATATTTAATGAAGCATTGACTTTTTTATTTTCAAAAGACATTGTCATGTTCAAGTAGAATTGATTATCACCATTAATATTCTACAATAATGTACTCCTAAAAATATCTGAAATAACTGCTTTGAAACCAACTCGAATGTTCGTATTGAAATGGTCGAATAGTGTTTCAAACCGTCGGACCCCGACAGTTGAACAGCCGAATTCGACAGTTCAACTGTCGGGATACACATTTCAACTGTCGATTTCGACACTTGAGAACTGTTGAAAACCTTGATTAGTTGTTTTCCACATTTGATGGTATTCAATGTCGATATATTGATTGTGCAGACTTTTTACTGTTGTAATCTCAACGTTTCAGGTATGAGTGATGATTTGAGATTCCTCGTCTCTTACGGGGAAAGTTTCGAAATGTGGATGACGAATGTAAGTGGAGAGGGGACAAAACTACTTCCATTTTAGTGCCGACAAATATTATGGTAGCAAGACTTGTTCCAGGTTGAAGGAAAAACTCGGTATTCTCGATCCTCGCACTGAAATTGAATTAAAGTCCAAAGTCCCGAACTTGAATATACCTCCAGCCAAAATACGTGAAAATGAAAACCTAAGTCGGCCGAACGACATTACAGTTACTTTTATTTTGCCACCAGTTGTACGTCATCCTCCAGGTAGACGTTGCTTTAAGCGTAAGCGGTCCAGATACGAGTCCACCACTTCCGGGTCATGACTAAGGACTTGCACTTGCTATGGTCGAGTTGGTGATACTCGGAACACATGCTCGAACCCCAATGTAACGCAACTCACGTAAACGTTGCTTTATGTAATTATGTGCTTCAAGTTGTAAAGCTACATGATCCCCCATGCATTGTCCAATGAGTTAAATGAGTAGTATTTACGACTGTGATGTACACTGAGCTCGACATTCATACAAACAACACGAATGAGTAAACGCAATATAGTTGCTACATGAATTAACATTCACATTCAATGTACACAAAATCACAAAACAAATTGTTTCATACTCTGGTACAAAAATATGATTGAAATAATTACATGAATATTTGAAATTAATGTTTCACAAAACAAATTGTTCCATACTCCAGGATCAACATTATCACAAAATCTCTTCCATGCATCTTCGGGAACAAAATAACAAGCGGGCTTTGCAATGTACTGGGTGCTTCTACAAGCCATCGAGTCCTTCAACGCAAGCATGATACTAAAGCCCCATTCAAATAAGCTTGTGTATGTCGATTTGCTAAAGTCATGAAATATGTCATACATTAGCCTCCCGACAACAATCATACTACAGACAAACAAAGAAGAAACCTATACAGTCCAACTAATACGGATGTAAGAAAATCTCATTTAACGAAATTACGTGGATCATATAACGAAATAAAACTAATCACCCAATGCAACACAGAAATCATAAAATACGGGAGAACAAGTTACCAATGTACTCTCTTGAAAAATGGAAAAGGTGTGGTTCACATTATTTCTTACAGTAAGTCATCTGCCGAGAATGAATGCGGCTAACTGTCGGGAACGACAGTTCACTTGTCCACATTTCACCCATCTGTCGAGAATTACAGAGGTGAACTGTCGGGAACGAAAGTTAGCCGCAGTGCCATTTCTCCAGTGAAATGAACTATCGGATCCTGTAATGTATAGGAGCCTCTTTACATCTACCTTATGTAAAACAGTCGCAACCACCTAATCGTCATTCCCTTAATATATCAACAAATTGATATCCTTTAGTTTGCATTTGTTGTATATTCAAAACAATAGAATAAGAGCACTTGCAAAGTATATTACTTTCTTGTTAGTAAAACAAAGTAACTTTGAAATCACAAGTGTTCTAAGTGAATCAAATATGTCGTATAAATCTCTCAGCATCAATGATATATAATAAATAAAAATCATTTTCAAGGAATCTAAGACCCATAAAACTTGGGAATCGAATTTTCGTTTGAGCCTTTTAAGATAGAATGTCAGAAAAAACTCAAACGAGCAGTCGACTCCCAACTTTCGTCTTTCTAAACAAGCCACCATCTTGTAGGTAAAATTTTAAACTCACAGAAATAAGGGTATGAACAACCGATTGAAGAGTCCTCTCCATGTTCTTCTCCAATTTCTTCAAAGCAAATTCTCTTTCTGTTCTTAAGAAACTACACTCATCCCTCAATAATTCAGCTTGAAATCTCCATGTTGCCTCTTCAGTCCCACCTTCTTCATTTTCTTCTTCTTTATTGAGGTGGTGGCAGGCGGTTGAGTTGGGTTGTTTCCAGCAAGGTTCCTCTCGTGAGCTCTTACCTTCCCAAACGTTGAATCACCGGTAGGAAGAGTTGGAGAAAGTTTTGAATTGTGGGATAGTGGGTTTTCTTCAACATTTGGTAATGAGAGGTAAGAGATTGCTTCTCTTAATTGTGTTGTAGGGGAGTGAAAAGTCTCGTTAGAGTTTTTCAATTTTTTGGCCAAAACTTTCAAGTACAATTGTGATGTGTGATGTGATTGCTTGTCATGTTTTGGTACAACTTTTTTATTTTTTGTACAATTTTTTATGTTGTCAACTCAAGGAAGTATAGGGTATTTTAATTCTTTAGAGGGGCAAAAAAGTCCAAAAGTGACAATTTTGCAATGACTTTCAAACGGTGACATTTTCGTAAATGCAAACCCAAAAAATGACATCTGGTGTAATTTCCTCTTTCTAACTATACCTTAAACGTATTTTGTAACACCAGATTGAGTATTTCTGACCTCTCAATTTATTTTAGAACATACCTTCTCATTTATATTGTATTCACAATTGTGTCACAAAACTCAAATGATTAACACAATTGTCCGGCCAATGAATACAAGTTGAAGTGTTAGATAAAATAGTCTTCATTTCCTACTTGAATCCCTTTATTTCAAGTTAGCTACTTTCCTAGACATGTTCCATCAGACCGAATCAACCATAGTTATTGGCAACATGCTAAAGTAGCAACACTGAAATAAAATTTCGAGAAATAGTCAAAAGTCATAAGGGTATACAAGTGAGGCCATATGTGCCTCAGAGACTCACACAATGAAGAAGCGGGGATCAATTCTTTCGTTTCTCATTGGTCATTAAAACATACGTGGTATGAAACACGTGCTAAGATGTGTTTCTCCCTTTCTTAAGGCGTATGTCTAATCTTACAAATAAAATACATCGTACAAATCATTGTTCAGATATTCCTCAATATCTAACATGGGTTCTCCTTATATATATTCCTCTAGGAAATCTCAATCGAGAACTGTCTTACGGATAGTAAAACAAAATCCATACCGATTACTTGTTGTAATCTCATCTTGATATCTTATCAAGGCAACTGGATCATGTACACAATATGATCACCGTGTCTCATCTCAGCACACGTCAAAGTGTCTGAGGCGATTGTTCACGTGAATGAATCAATCTCAACTTGTTTGACATACTTTATGTGTGCATATTCGAAGGTAATCCAAAAAATAATAATAAAAGATTACTCTTACATATGAACCCAAAAATACTGTTCATTAATGGACTTGTAGAAAAAAAATTTTACATAATACATAACTCAAATTCTACGCAATCCCAGAGGTCTAACATGATTCATAAAAATATCTCTAGGGATATGTTTTGTAAATGGATCAGCTACCACTTGGTGCGTAGAAATATATTGCAAACTCACTTCTTTCCTTCCTATGATGTCTCTTACAAAATTATATTTTGTATCAATGCGTTTGGTTCTGCTGTGATAGTTGGGATCCTTTGTATATGCAATAGCTGCCTGACTATCACAGTAAATCAATACAGGTCCTACATCACCACTAAAGACTCTTAGATACTGTAAGAATCTCCTTAGCCAAACAGCTTCCTGTATTGCTGAAGCACATGCTATGAATTCTGCTTCCATTGTAGACAAGGAAATGCATGTATGTTTCTTGCTACTCTAAGAGATGGCGCCATTATTAAGCAAGAATGCATATCTTGAAGTTAATTTGCGCTCATCTAGGTCTCCACCCCAATCAGCATCCGTGTATCCTTTTAAGCACAAATCATTCCCTTGATAGCATAAGGAATAATTAGCAGTACCTTTTAGGTATCTCAATATCCTTTTAAAAGCTTTCCAATTCTCTCTTCCAGGATTAGATTGATACGTGCTGACGAGACCTACATCATAACAAATGTCAGGACCAGTACATATCATAGCGTACATCAAGCTCCCAACCGCACTGGAGTGGAACTCTGGATATTTCTTCTTTTTCCTCAATAGTTTTAGGACACATACGAAGACTTAGAGGTTCGCCTTTCGATACGGGAGTGTCAATGGGATTGCAATTCTCCATTTTAAAACGTTCAAGAATTTTCTTTATATATGGCTCTTGTGACAGAACTAGAAGCCTCTTCGAATGATCTCTATGGATTTTAACACCTAATATATAATCTGCTTCACCCATGTCCTTCATTTTAAAATTTGAGGAGAACCATTTTTAATGGTTTTAATATACTCATTATTATTCCCAACTAGTAAGATATCAAATACGTAGAGTGATAAAATTACAAATTTCTCATTGGACCTTTTCGAATATATACAGTGATCTTCGTCCATCATGACAAAATTGTATGAGATAATTGCTTTGTCAAATCTGAAGTACTAATGTTTAGAAGACTGCTTTAGGCCATAGATTGATCTATTCAATTTACAAGCTTTATTCTCCTGGCCAATTTTAATGAAATCTACTGGTTGTTGCATATAGATTTCTTCATTCAATTCTTCATTGAAAAATGCAGTTTTCACGTCCATTTGATGTAATTCTAATTCTAAATGTGCCAAGATAGCTAAGAGTAGGCGAATTGAAGTAAATCTCACTACTGGTAAAAATGTCTTTTGATAATCTATACCCTCTTGTTGAATATAACCATTTGCCACCAAGCGAGCCTTATACCTCTCTATAGTCTCATCAGCTATTCGCTTTATTTTGAGAACGCATTCGTTCACAATGGCTTTTCGACTAGATGGAAGATCAACCAAGTCCCAGACTTGAATCAATTTCATAGACTCCATCTCTTTTTCCGTTGCATTCTTCCACTTTTTCTTTGCATGGCATGATATAGTTTCTTGTACTGATATTGGTTCTTCATCATCTTCTAGAGATACTAAAAAAACTTGCCCTTCAATCTCGAAATGACGTTTTGGCATAATTTTCCTAGTACTCTTACGAAGTGAAAGTTCCAATGTGACCCTGTCACTTGGAGTTAAATCGCTCCTACTTCAATCCACAGGTGGTAATGCTTCATCTTGTACCTCGGTTGATCCATCAAGTACATATCTATCATCTAATTCATATAAAGGTTCTTCCTTTTTAATTTTTCCCATACTAGGAAAATAATTCTCAAGAAACGTCACATCACGTGATTCTATCTCAGTTACAGTCTTATCTCGATTTTTACCAATAAACACATATCCTTTGGATTAGTTTGAGTATCTTATAAAAATACACTTCTTGCCTGACGGACCCAATTTTCCAAACTTACTTGAGGAATCATGGATATATGCAGCTGATCCACAGGATATAAGAGAACTCAAATCAGGGGATCTACATGTCCAAAGCTGATATGTGTAATAGGTACCGATTTTGAGGGAACTCTATTCAGAATATAGGTCACAGTTAACAAAGCATCTCTCCAATAGGAAATAGGTAAGTTAGCATGCGCCATCATGCACCTCACAATTTCTAACAACATTCTATTCCTCATTTTAACAACACCATTTTGTTGAGGTGTATTAGGAATAGTTAACTGTCTAATGATTCTCTTATCATTGCATAGTTATTTGAAATCATCAGTTCTTAAGGCTTTCACCTTTCTATCTATTTGATTTCTACCACATTTAAATATCGTCTAAAGCATTCTAATGCCCCTGACTTATAAAAAATCAAATAGACAAAACTGTATCACGTGAAATTCTCTATAAAAGTAATGAAATAAAAGGGTCCATGTCTTGCCCTCACATTTATGGGGCCACATATATCTGAATGGACTAACTGCAATGGAAGTTCGGCTCTTAAGGCTTTATCGAATGGTTTTCATGTTGGTTTTCCGATTAGGCAATGTTCACAAGTAAGCAATGAAACCTTAGAAATTGAACCAAGCAAGCCTTCTTTGGCTAACCTACTCATTCTCTCTTGTTCAATATGTCATAATCTAGCATGCCATATAAATGTATCAACATTCAAATCTTTAGAAGAAGAAGATACATTCATAGAAAAACAACGATCAACATAATAATTATAAGTGTTTGGATCACAATCCAACACTACAAAACCACATTCCACATGTCCAAATCCATATCATACATTATCATTGTTTATACGAACAGAGTTACCACAAAAGTTCAAACTGAAACCTAATTTTAAAAGAACAACAACAGAAATTAAGTTCCTTCGTATTCCCGGTGCAAACAGGACATCATGAAGGAGAATTGTACAGCCACCACGCAAATGTAACTTTCATGTACCGATCTCTTTTACCTCCACTCTATCATCGTTGCCGACGTATATCCACTTTGTACCAGCTGGAAATCGATGGAAAACCACAAAAGCTTCTCAATCCCTAGTCACATGGTTTGTTGTTCCCGAGTCTACAATCCACTTAGGATAAGATTCAATTAGCATAACCGTGCTTAAAACATAAATAGCACTAAAAGAAGTATTTATAAGAGCTACCTTCTTTGGCTCAGGGCATTCCGGAGCAAAGTGACCCAGCACCTGACAGTTGAAATATTTCAACTTGCTCTTATCTTTCTTCTTTCCAAACCATTTACCATTTCTATTGCATTTTGTTTTGTTCTCTTTAGGTCCATGTCCGGTTTCTTTTTCCTTCCATTTCCTGCCTTTGAGCCAGTTCTTCTTGCGCTTAAAACCTAAAACTTTTCCAGAACTAGTTTCAGCTACAAAAGCATGTCCTAGAGATTTAGCTGCACCAAGGCGCTCATCCTCTAGTTCCACATGGCGGGCAACATCAGCAAATATTTTGATGTTATCATTGTGAGTCAGATTGACTTTTAGATGTTCCCAATTATCAGGAAGGGAGTGGATCAAAGCTTGAACTTGTTGCTCATCAGAAAGTACGTGACCAACCGACTTCAATTTTCTTATCATAGTAGACATGATCCTCACATGCTGTTTGATGTAGTGATTAGGAAGTTTCTTGTAAGTATCAAACTTAATAGTCAGCTGTCTTAATCTAGTCACACTAGTACCACCATATTTCTCTCTCAAATATGTCTAGATGTCATGAGCAGTTGGGAACTACTCACATTCATGAATGAGATCATCTACCACTGAACTTACCAAAAGTGCACGAGCAGTGGAATCTTTCTTTTTCCATGTCTGGTAAGTTTCCTGATCCCTTCTCTGTTGAGTAGTTTGACCTGCCCCTGGGTCTTCCATCATGTGGTTAATGCCCTTAAGGCAATCATGTTCTTCCAGGATATACCAAATTTTATGGTGCCAAGTGTTATAGTTATCGCCATTCAATTTGTCACCCTTATTAACGCCAGCTATGATATTCTTAGATGCCATGGTCTATTAAAAATTTTAGAGACAATCGTGTAAATATCCATTTATGCACACATCATTTTGCACTCATGCAAATTAAATTTTACGATAATTTCATACTAGACACGGAGTCGAAAGTTCACTAAGTTCCCAATCATAATCCAATATCCTAATGTTACATTATCACAAAATTAATTTCATAGAGAAAAATCATAGGTTCTAAGTCAAAATTACTCAAACTCTTTTAACCTTAGAATCCCACTAAATTAAACTACTAATCATGTACAAAATAGGCAAAACATTTTGAATATATGTAATAAATATGAGCATATATATAAGTCTCAAAAAAATGTTAAATTTATACATACGATCATATTAAGCATCTTTAAGCAACTACTAAACATGGAAAAATAAAAAAAAAATTCACATAGATATTGTTCAACAATCTGAACTAACAATACATATCTAAATTAATTATGAAATTCTCATTTTTTGAATTCCATTTCCTCTTCAAGATCCTGATCAAATAACTATAGCGCAGAGGTGACAAATTATCCAAAACTTCAATAGCAACATCATGCCAATGTTTAGGAAGCGTTCACATTAGATGATACATACTTTCCACCTCACATATAGGTTGTCCCAAATGTATCACTTTTCGACGCATTACTTCAAGATATTTAATGTGTTGTATTAGGTTATGTCGTGGATCCATTTCATAGTTTCTATAAGCACATAATTTTTCAACATGTTCTACAACCCGTGCTCTTCCTGCTTTTCCTCTAAGGGTGCTAAAAGTGCTCATTGATCAAGTCATATCCGATCAAGCACAATAATTGGAAACTAGTCACAATGGATCACATAACCTAATCAAGATTCACACCACTTATGAACGTATAGAAAATATAGTATATTAAATACTTTCGGAGTATTTTCCATTTGAAAAATGAGAGCACCAAAAAAAAATTAGCTCCCACTATGCAAATACCACTTGATAAATATTCTTGATTTTTATAAAAAAAATTCAGAATATATATATATATATATATATATATATATATATATATATATATATATATATATATATATATGCAACTTTTCAAATTGGTATTGGAATAAACAACTTCCAAAAATAATATTGGGACCAATATGCAATATGAAATTTCTCAAATTGCATTTGGACTAATCAACATTCAAAAAGTGTGAGGTCTAACATGCAATATTTTTTTGAAATTGCATTTCGAATATTTAAGGGACCAATATGAAATTTTCTCAAAATTGAATTTGGAATCACTCACCTCTACGGCAACAATTTATGTTTCTGAAGGTACTGTTCATCTTCTCCAAAACAATAGTTTTTTTTTTCAGATTACTGTCAAAACTTCAATAAGCCATAACCACTTCAATTTAAGGCAAAAAAAAATTATGCTCTTTATACCGTTGGAAAACTCTTGAAAAGATCTATCCAAGTATATAAAATGAGCAACGTGGAACTTAAAGTGAAAGAAGTTATCGTGCGATGAAGTTTCGGTTTTCTCAACTAGGGTTCCATTTTTCTCTCAAAATACAAATCCAAACGCAGTGAAATTTTCCAAATATGTTCTCTTTAATATCATGAACATACAGTACAAATTTCATGAATTTATACGAAGTGTATCAAAAGTTGCCATTAACGATGTTCAAGCTTTTGAAGAAAACAAGATACATGTGTTTTAATTATTTCTACCCATTTCCAACATGAACTTAAGTAAGAAAACAACCTTCTAAGGCTCTGATACCAATGTAAAACATGGTTTCATGTTTCTAACGAAAATTCAAATTGTAAAACTTACTTAAAACCACCAAAACGGGGTTGAATCACTTGCCTTTTGTTTGCTTGTCTCCTACACTACTTTGTACTCACTCCTTGGTCGGAAATTCGATCACAAAGGAAGGAATTTGATAGCCACAATCCAAGAACCAATTTAGAGATGATATACTTCAAAAAAAAGCCACCACCCACATGTATTTTTTTCCTCTTGATTTTCATAAGAATTTTGTGTATGCATATTTTTTCTATTTGTGGTGGAAGTTGTATATGAGAGTTGTGGGTTGTGAGGAGTTGAGTTTCAAATTCAATTTTCTCAACTCCCTCAACTTCTCCCTCCAACAACACTCTCATATAATCCAGGTAGGGTTGGCCCACATGGACGACCCTTTTTCTTCCAACAATTTCCTAGTCATGTAATGAACTCGTTGATAACTTCTGTACAAAAATGAAAATATAACAGAGTAGTTCAACTTTAACTTTTTCTTTAATTAACAAAACAAAATTTTGGAATATAATAGAAAATGTGCCATCATTTATATCAACTTTTTTGTTTGGTAGCGTTATCTCTATAAATTACGTGGCATGCACATAACATAGAGGGGTCCACATTGGCCTACTCAACATCAACTATTTAATTGGATTTGACATATTTAATCAAGTAATCTACTTTTGGACCTAGGTTTGGGTCTGACCCACTAGCTCATTTGGCCCATTTGCTTCATATACATGTGAGTTCATTCACAATCAAGGGATGTTTTCATTTTAACCCTAACCAAATCTCCTCTTCCTCTACCTCTCTTGCACTCTTTTTATCTCTCGTTCGATCGTTGACCATTAGAATGCAAACGATCGCCTGACATTTTTCTCGACCAATGGCCTTTAGACCCCAACATGGTGTTCTAGTGCGCATGTGATGTCTACGTAGAAAGGAAGTGGCCAAGATTCTGTTAGCGTACTTTTTAAGGTCAACGATTGACACCATCTGTGAGAAATCGATACATTAACCACGTCCTCACCACACTCAAAAGGTCATCAGAAAAGATACTTTTTTCGAGCAATTCCTTTACCAAAAATCCAAGAAGTCGACCACAAGAAATTAGGGAAACCCTACTAGAAAGAGAGTAAAAAAATTTGATGAAAACTGAAAAGCAAATTTTAGGATGATGTTAAGGAAGCTAAAAGTATCCAACATTTTTTCCTCACTGAAAATGGAAAAATCGACAGAGAAATGAAGAAAAAATACCCACAAAAAAACTCATTGGAAAAAGGAACTTTTCAACGAACAGTTGACAAAACGTGGGTTGAAAAATCCGCAACGAAAAATGGGTATTTCAAGTTAATGGTCTAGAAAACTAGGATCTACTGAATAAATGTCCACCTACGGGTATGTCTAAAAATATAGGGATAATTGCAGTAGTTGTCCCAAACCTTTCAGTTTTTTGCAGATTATACCTTAAACTTTCATTTTTGCGACTGCAGCCCAAGACCTTTCACTTTAATGGCAGTTGGAGTCCATTGAATAGATTCCATCCAATACTCTGTTAGTCAACTTGAAATAAAATGTTTGACTTAACTTGACAAATTAAATGAGGGGTAAAATGGTATATTACAATTTCTACAATAAAACAATTAACCAAAACAAAAGTATTGTTCATCTTATCCAAGGCCCCACCCCAACCCACCCCACCCCAACCCTTCTCCTTCCCTTCCCTAAAATCAAAAATCGGGAAACTCGATCACTGTCGCCACCACCATCCATCCGCCCGCCGCCGCACTACGCACCACCGTCACCGTAAACTGCCATCACCGCATACCTAAATCTTAAACAACAATACAAAAATCTGGATATGACCAAATTGTAGATCTACAAAAGCAAGCTCTACCCCATAAATCATGAAAAAGATCAACGATTGTTAACAATATGAGATTACCAATTAGACAAACGAGGTTCATCCAATTCTTGTATCGATTATTGATCCACTGTTTGTTCTTCTTGTAAGGCAAATATTAGAGAAAATATTGTAAAAATTTATAGTCACCAAAAGGGACAGGTGGTCCTGGCATAACTGGAATAGAGTTATTGGAAAACTGATGATTATATCAAGCAGCTGAAGAAATTTGAGGAGAACCGGTGTCTTGAGATACATGTACTTTTCTATGGATAACTTGTGGGATTCTAAACAAAATTTCCAAAGCATGCAAAAGGGTCTCAATATTATTAAATTTATCTTGGCTTCAAAGTTTGAAATTAACTTTTGGATTCCTTCATCAAGTGTCTGTGGGTGGGTGGTAGCAATAGCAGCGACTGGGTTTCCTAAATTTATCATTTAGGGAAGGGAAGAGGAGGGTGGAGTGGGGCCTTTGGATAACATGAACAATATTTTTGTTTTGGTTAATTATTTTAATTGTTTTATTATAGAAATTGTAAATATACCATTTTGCCCCTCATTTAATTTGTCAAGTTGAGTTAAACATTTTATTTCAGATTCACTAACAGAGTATTGGATGGAATATGTTCAATGGACTCCAACTGCCATTAAAGTGAAAGGTTTGGGACTGCATCCACCAAAATAAAAGGTTAAGGTCTTTGCAAAAAACTGAAAAGTTTGAAACTGCTGCTACAATTATCCCAAAAACATATTTCGTATTGCCCTGTATTCGACCATATTCACCTATTCTTTGGACCCAACACCAAATGCTACAAGTGCTACAGAGAGAGGAGAAAATCAAGGGGGCCAATTCCTTAATAGAAATTATACTTAGTCAATAGGAAAGCAATGGGCTAGAATTTTCTATTTTCGAAAGTAGCATTGAAGTGAACCAACGTCCTCCAGCATGGAACTCTTACATAATTTCTTGCAGTCATTTTGTTCTTGGTATCTCATAGCTTAGGTTTATCATAAACCAATGCGACACCAAGACATAGTCGGAGAACAGTCGTAGGATGCTACAACGACTCAGAGGTATTAAAACTCTAGTCCCTACACTTGAACCCGACAAAGAATCATTATTTCGGTTAAGGCTTCTGCTTCTAAGTTTATTCTTGCTTCTATTAGACACTATTAAAACAACTCCTGCATCTCATGAAAAAATCAAGTGACTTACACAGTAGACAACAGTGTATTGTTCTACCTTTTATCTAGCTTTAAAATTAGTAGAGACAAGATGTTCACGGTGGTGTGTTCAGAGAAAAGAGTTGTACTTTGTCATGTAAAGAGCCAATGGGGAGGAAGAAAAAAATGAAGGGAAGGAAGAAACCAACTGAACTTAACTGAAGCAAATGAATTGAAGACAACGTGGATTGACTCATGTAGTAACGGTGCCATTTTGTTTTAATTGAAATTGTATGAAGTTAGTTAAAAAAAAGCCTTTTCCATTTTGTCTGGAAAAATGCGTTCTCTCTATTTTTGAAGCCTATAAATATAGAATTGGGGGAAGATGAATTGCAGTGTATAATCTGATCATTTTAGTAAAATTTGTTGAAATCGTTCGACAGCCTTTCACATCTCTTTCTTCTTAATTTTGTCATTTTTCCTTATCCCCAATTCTATTTTCATTTTAATTTGTTACGGTTCAGTTGAATTCAGCTGATTGGTTCCATATTTAAGTTACGATGGAATTGAAATTGCAATTAGAGTTCAAACATGAAAAAATGGTATAGGCATATTAGACTAGGTAAATGGAAATCATGGACACAAGGTAGTGGATGAACATCTAAAGAAGTTGGACCTGGAAATAGCAAGGATCTAGTGATCAAGACTTTAGCAACCGTACCAGGGGTGACCTCAGGAGAGCCACCAAACTTCCTAAAATTGATTTTCCTCATTTTTTAGGAAAACAACCTAAGGAAAGGCTTAGAAAAGCTAGAAAGTATTTTCAACTTCATCAGATCCTAGATGAGTTAAGATTGTATATTGCTGTAGATGAATTACGATTGGGTGAAATGTACCTGAAAGGTAAAGCGGACATTTGGTTCGATGGTTTCCTTGCGAACCATCCTAATCCAAATTGGGAAGTGTTCACTGAAGAGCAATGTAAAAGGTTTGCTAAGAATACAGGGAAATAAGTGAGTGTCGAAGAGAATACTGAAATTATGGTTTTTCATAATAAAAAAGTGGAGAATGAAAAAAATTAGCAGGAGCATGGATTTCGAGTAGGAGATCCTTTTAGCAGGAGCATGGATTTCGAGTAGGAGATCCTTTTAGCAGGAGCATGGATTTCGAGTAGGAGATCCTTTTGGGGTAAAATTAGGAGTCAGTCATTGTGACCCGGACAAATTCATAATCTATTGGATGTTTTTGTTGAAGGTGGGCATGAAGTCAAATGGGGAGGAGAGGCCGAAATTGAGAATGACGGTGAATCGCAAGATATTGATGTTCAACAGGGTGAGAGACATGACTTTATAGATGGAAAATATATTTTGGTTGGTAACCAAAAGTTGTTAAGTGAAAATCAAGTGCCTATACCAAGCCTTGTAGAGAAATTTTTGGAAGAGTTTGAAGCAAATGCCAGGACAGGAATACTTGTGGAATAAGATAACGATCTAATTGGTGTTATTGGGGTAGCAGATACATTGAAGAGAAAGTTGATGTTGTAGTAAAGGGTCTAATGAAAATTGGCATGAATCCTATTATGGTTACTAGTGATAATTGGAGAACTGCTCAGGCCGTTTCTAAGGGGTTAGCATTACAGATGTTTGATGTGGATATCAATCATCGAGATTTAGTTTTTTATTGTTATTGAACCTTATTAGTTATGTTGTCTATTATTAAACTTGTAGTAGTGGGTTGTTTCAAGCCCATCATTTGGCTAGGTTTTTACTATTTATTGGATTTTTCATTATTGATTGAATTAGACGATGAATGAATAAAAATGAATTGAGTTTTTGGCTTGGAGCCATGTTTCCTCTCCCCTTTTCTCCCATAATTTCTCATCTGGCTTCTTCCCCCATTCTTTCCGATTTCTCCCATCCTCCCCCTTTCTTGCTACTTTCTTCTCCTATCCTGCATCAAATTTGGTATCAAATTTGGTATCAGAGCCTAAAATCCTACACCAAACTCCACCACGGTCATTTTCCATAGCGTATTTTGCCAAACTCCTACACCAAATCCACCACAGTTATCTTCCACCACCACAGTCAACCTCCATAGCAGCTCCACCCTCAAATACTGCCCTCAGCAGACCACAAATAGCTGTTTCCCATTGAAGCCACAACTCAATTCAGTAACTCCATCTCCACGGTCGCGGACAGCAGTAAACTGCGACGCTAGCAAAAGAATACGAATATAGAGAAGGAAAAAGAAATGAAACTCCCTTCTTCTGCACATGCCACAATCAACCCACATCAACCACAATCAACCATCTGTACCTTGACAACAACCCACAAATTAATCACCAAAATCGGAACCTTAACCACAAATCAAGCACCACCATCGGAACTTTACATCACCAACAACCCCAAACTCGCCGTCGACCGTCACTTTACCAGTCGGCCGCCGCCTTCTCCCAGTTCTAATTCTGTCAAACACTAGTCACCACCGCAATCCGCCACCATCAGATTTCCTCCATTTGTCAACCAGCAGACCCACAACCAGCAGTTCTCCCTCTAGCGACACAGCCAGGCGTTGACGGAAACCCCAAAATCTCACCGGTTGCACCGACTTCTCACTGGGTAGATCTCTCTCGCGACACAACCCCGCGACACAGCCTTGGGTGTCTATCGACTTTTCAATTTGGGCTTGTATTTTGGGGCTAAGTTTATAAATGTGAAAATGACTGGAATCCTACTTTTCAAGATTCAAGTTCAAAAATCAGATATTAAGTTTTAATTTTCAAAAATAAGATATTTTATATATAGATACAGATATTTTTATATTTAATTAAATATTAATAATTTGTTAAAAAATCAGATGTTTGATATTTAAATATTAAATATTATATATACAAATTTCACCTTCAAACCCTAAAAATCATTTACCACTCTCATCTCCCTTTTTCTCTCTCTTTCTGTCGCCTCTCTCTCTCTCTCTCTCTCGTCTATCCCTCACACGTGACCGCTATCGATGAAGACCATAGTGGAGGGTGCGGCAGTGGTGCGGTGACGCTCATACCCATTCTCATCAGACTGAAACTCATCCCAATCAACGACGACAAGCGGCGGCAGCAGTGCCGCCTTGAGGACCTAGATTTTTTCTCTCTTCTCAACCTCTCTACCGACGTCTGAACACCCTTAGTTGACTGCTGCAAGTGACGCAGCAGTAGGTTCGCCTTAGAAACACCAGCAGAGCTCTATTGCGACTCGAATCTGCAGCGCCTCCTAAATTTTTTGAGCGTTTTTCTTTTTTATTCATCTATTATACGATGGGTGTGGTGGTCGACAGTGGTGATGGTGGTTGTTGTGGGGGTGCTTTTTGTGTGAGATGGTATAGGAGATGTAATCTGGTTGTGGTTGTTGCAGATCGGATTCGAAGAAGTGAATTGGTGGTTGTGGTTGTTGGTGGCGGCTGCGGTGGTGGAGTGGGACGAACCATGTAGCGGGCGCGATGGTGGTGGATCTTGCTGATGGTGGAGTTGTCGTTTTCTCTTATTGTTGTGGTGGTTTTGTAGCCAGGTCAACGGCGGTGGTCGTTCATTTTGGTGTCTTTGACTTAGCTATTAAATTGTGACTTTAAAATTGATAAATTGTAACTAGAAAAATAATCTGTGACCAACAAATTTGAAAACACGTGACCTGTGATATATAAATTTTTTTATCTGTGACCAATAAAATAATCTATGACTAAAAATATAATCTGTGACCAACCATTTTTTTATCTGTGGCCGTAAAAAAATATGTGACCAATTAATTTGGAAATCTGTGACTACCTATAAATTTTGATTTGTGACCAACTAATTTTGAAATCTGTGACCAACGAATTAATTGTGACCTATAAAATTTTTAAAAGGTGACCGTAAATTGTAAATCTATGACCAGAATAGTTGTCGAAATAATTGCTGAAATCGGAACAGTCTTCGGAATGATCGCCGGAGAAAAGTGGGGGTCGGAATGGTCGCCGGAATAGTCCCCGGAGCGGTATGGGTGGTGCATGTGGGATGAGTTAATTATATTATATTAGAATTAAATATTTAATAATAAATTGATTTAATAATTTATTATTTCATAAATAAAAATTAAAAAAAAAACCTGATTTTTGAATTGGTATAAAGTATATATCTTATTTATGAATTTTTCTCTTTATAAATTTTGTTTTGGGCTTGCATTAGAATTTTGGGCCGGGATTTATAAATTTAGTTTGGGGCTCGATTTTGCCCTATTTTTGTAATTTACTTTAAGCAAAAAAAATAAATAAAAAAGAGTCTGGTTTGGTATTTGGTTGGGCCTCAATGTGGCCTTGAATAGTGAGTAGTTTATTGGTACTTTAGGCCTCGATTCGGGCTCCTATTTTTGTAATTTGATTTCAGTTTATAAAAAAAAAAAAAAGAGTGAAAAAAAAATAGTGTGAAAAAAAAATCTAACGTTTTTTTAGGTATACCTTTGACCTATTGGTTGGCTCAGTACTTCGACGAACTTGTTGATTGGCTCATTTGCTTCGACAAACTTGTTGATTGGCTCGACTACTTCAACGAACAAATGGGAGTTTCTATTTTATTTATCATTGGTTTATATTACTGTTTATTTTAAAATTGCATCGATTAATTTCTTTGTGCTGTTGTTATTCTAAGTTTACCTAAAGTTCACGTGACCGAATCCCTTGACTTGTTAAATTCCCATAATTTTATATAAAGTTCACGTGATCGAATCCCTCAACTTGTTTAGTTATCATTGCACCCCACTTATTTTACATGATTGGATTTTGACTAGTATTTGACATCTGCTTTGCGATTATACATGTATCAGCAGTATTAGCTTATCAAATTATATATATACTAGGTGCAAGCAACGTACAATGCACGTTTGCTTAGTTTATATTTAATATTTTTGTTTAATAATTAATTTGTTATTAATAAAGATGTTATTTTTTTTTTGTTAATTAAGGGCGTGTCTGGGTGCGCTGCAAGGAGGAAGGAAAATTGATTATGTTACCATTTTTTTTTTAAACCTACAGCCCTACAGTGAGAGAATTGGTCCAAAATTGCGGCTCCCAACAGCATGAATTGTGTGCCAACGGCTTGATTTCTGCTGAAAAGCATAAACAGAAACCCTATAAATAATTAATGATGTAATATTTATGTAATTGATAAAAAATTAGATGTGTGATTTTGATATTGTGATGTAGGTTGGTGAGATTGAAGAAAATAAGTAAAAGTAGACAAATTTGGAGAAAGGGCTAAATTGTAAGGGATCCAAAGTTCGGGGGCTAAAATGTAAATACTTAAAAGTTATGTCGAATCTCACGATGAAGATTTGAGAGTGCTCGGAGTCAATTGGATAAAGGAAGATGTCAAGGGGATCAAATTTAGCCAAAAGATGATCACAAATCAATTTCCAACCGAAAAGTTATGCTCCGGTGTTTTAGTCTCATATTGAGACCTATTCTTGGCATAGGAAGTGATCGAATTGGAGAATGATGTCTGAATTAAAGTTGTAGCCAGATGAGTTAGCTTTCCAACGCATTTTGCATCGCCTCAATAGGATATCGGAATACAAAGTTATGATAAAAACACTGAAGGAAGGTGCAGCTGCCTTTTTAAAACAAGAAATTCCGTTACATAGTCCGTTATATTGAGACCTATTTTTGGCATATCAAGTGGTCGAATTGGAGAATGATGTCTGAACCAAAGTTGTAACCAAATGAGTTAGATTTCCAACTCATTTTGAATTGCCTCAATCGGATATCGGAATACAAAGTTATGATAAAAACACTGAAGGAATGTGCAGCAGCTGCCTGTTTAAAACAAGAAATTCTATTACATAGTCCGTTATATTGAGACATATTTTTGGCATAGAAAGTGATCGAATTGGAGAATGATGTCTGAATCAAAGTTGTAGCCAGATGAGTCAGCATTCCAACTCATTTTGAATCGCCTCAATCGGATATCAGAATACAAAGTTATAATAAAACTATTGAAAGAAGGTGTAGCTGCCTGTTTAAAACAAGAAATTTCGTTGCATAGTCCGTTATATTGAAACCTATTTTTGGCATAGAAAGTGATCCAATTGGAGAATGATGTCTGAATCAAATTTGTAGCCAGATGAGTTAGCTTTCCAACGCATCTTGAATCGCCTCAATTGGACATCAAAATACAAAGTTATGATAAAAACACTGAAAGAAGGTGCAACTGCCTGTTTAAAACAAGAAATTCCGTTACATAGTCCGTTATATTGAGACATATTTTTGACATAGAAAGTGGTCGAATTGGAGAATGATATCTGAATCAAAGTTGTAGCCAGATGGGTTAGCTTTCCAATGCATTTTGAATCGCCTCAATCGAATATTGGAATACAAAGTTATGATAAAAACAGTGAAGGAAGGTGCAGCTGCCTGTTTAAAACAAGAAATTCTGTTAGTTTTTCCGTTCAACCAACAAATTCCGTTAAATAGGCACTTTTTATATATAGAAAGATATATATATATATATATATATATATATATATATATATATATATAATTTGTTTTCATTTTAAACACGAGTTGTTTATTGATCTCTCCATACATCACTGCATGTAGTTGCATAGTGGTAGTTTTGTCGAGTCTAGCTCCAGTACACTTCATTTAGCTGGTAGTATGTTGCATGCAGTTACGTAGTGGTCGTCTTATCATATCTAGTTCCAATAACCTGATCATGGACCCATCCCAATTTGATGCCCTCACTAAACAATTAGCACAACTTACCACTGACCAACAACAATTCCAAACTCAATTAGCGGCTGTCCAAACTGAGATGGTTGCTAATCTTGAAGAGTGTAGGAGCCTAGCTGCTAGTCTGAACAAGTTTAAGCAAATCCATCATTCGACTGATGTTGATAATTTTGAAGTGTCCTATAATAGACAAAATCATTGTCGACAAAGTGTTAAAAATATTTTCGACATGATCGTAGGGCTAGGGGTTAGGTTCATGAGCGAACACGATGTTATAACCATCACAGTACTCATTCTCTTCCACGTCATAAGAAGCCTTTCTTTAGAAATAATAAAGTAGATGCTCCTACTTTTGATGGTTGCTTAGATTTTGAAGTTTTTACTCAATGAACCACTCTTAAACAAGAAAATCGAGTAGTGACTGAGTATATTGCTGAATTTGAGGAATTTCGAAGGAAATGTCATGTCATTGAGGATGATGCCTTGACTTTGAGTAGGTTTACTCAAGGTCTAAGAGGTTTTTCCTTTGGGGTGCCACTACTCTTGATCACACTTATTCTTTAACTCGAGATTATGAGTTGATTATTGGTATCCATATGAAAAGCATGGTGACAATCATACATCCATCTCATCAACACCAATTAAGTCTATTAGGAGACTGTTCGCGTGAAACCCTCAAGCGTACGGGATCCTTGTACAAATAATAAGATTTGTGAGTTAAAAGTATCGTTCCCATGAGAAATAAGATCTAATTTTTAGTTCAATAGCTACTATTAAATTCGAAATGTGATGAAATCAAAATATTTGGTTTGTATATTTTCTGTACTAATCTTAAACTAAGAAAGCAAATAAAGTATTTATTTAATATGTAAATGTTTGTATTGCAATTGTGAATCTCCTTATTGCTATTTAATTCAATTCTTAATTTTTAATCTTGTAAATTCATACATTCAAAACAATCGATAATCCACTGTTATTTAATATTCTTTTTCAAGGTATATTAAACATATGTTTAACACGACCCGATCATATTCCTAGTCCGAATTCATATGAAAAATATGCATTGAATCACATGATTTATCACACATGATGATGCGAACCCACGTAGCGTTAACTACGAAAACCCACGTTGAATTTGATTTTGAACCCAAGATCGCCACAGTTAATCAAGTTTGGGATTGATTTGAAAATTATCGAACCAAAACAACCAACGATCCAATATGAACGTCGACCCTTTTGATTTGAATAAATTGGAACCTCACCCGGGATTTGAACGCCACAAGATTTACCTTGATAAGTTCAATAGATTGTCCAATGAAGAACAAGAAAGTAGAAAGCAATAGCCTCTCGATATGAATCTCAAATTATTGTGTAAGTTTTTCACAAATGAAAAATAAAACTATTTATACTAGACCTAGAACCCTAGTAAAAACCGTGCAAAATTAATCCAATAAGGTAAGAGTATCAATTGGAATGAAAGTCTATCAAATAAGGAAATCTCGCGAAAAGGAAAAAATTTCGGTCCAGTTTACTCTATGCGACCGCATAGAGTATTATCATGCGGTCGCATAGACCATATGAATTCCGTGCCTGTGCTCTCGGGATGGACGCATGTGATCGCATGCCTCTTAAAGCTATGTGGTCGCATAGCTTTGCAAATCGCCTCCAACTTTGGCTGCCAAAATCATGTTCTTCCAAATCGTTTCGGGCTTCGACTCCTTCATAGAAAATGTTCCTTGGTTCGTCCATAATGCCAATTCATTCACCGCTGCTTGCGCCAATGCTTCCATCGCCTCCTTCACCAGCTTTGTTCTCGCACGTGTCATTGGCCAACCTTCGACTATCAACTGATCTCTCCCGGGACTGCACCTTGGTTCGGTCATGCTCACATCACATGCCATAAATATTATTCCTAATACCTATTGTCTATGTGTTGATTTTGTCGTGTTCTAAACTTATTGTGAGTATTCCTACACTACGAAAAGTAACTTACTATCTAATTGGTGATCAAGCAATCAAATAGTTCAATGGAAATCCAAAACCAATCAAGAAAAATCAAGAAATATTAAACTAATTGTCTTGAATTAAAATAAATAAACAGTAGGGTTCATCATTCATCCAATATAATGAAAAACTTAGCCTAACATTCTTATAATTAAATTATACAAGAATAATAGGAAAAACATCACTCGAAAGTAAGAAAGATAGAAGAAGTAGGAAGAATCCACGTTCTTGACTCAAATCTTGAAATCGGGCTATGAACATTCAAAATTGTTATGATTTTCCTTAAATTGATGTATAGGCTTTTTCTTCGCCTCCAAAATATGTAGAATATGATGAAATTTAGGTTGAATGGAGGTCTCTCACATTCTGGTCGAGTTTGGTATTTAAATGACGTCAAAAAGATTGCATTGAATTGTTACCAAAACAAAAGAAGGAAAGTGTGATTTTTCCCGTTTAGCCTTGAGGCGCGCACCTAGTCCAACCTAAGGTGTGCGCCTTGGGGTTTGGTAGCCTCAAGCGAGGCATTTTTGGTCTGGGGCGTGCGCCTCTCATGCAGGCGAGGGCACGCACCTCGCCTAATTTCTGGTAGGTGAACAACTCTCACTATTTTTGTCATAACTTTCTCTTTAGATTTCCGATTGAGGTGATTTAAAGTGAATTAGAAAGATACCTCGAAGGAATAAAATTATTCTATAAATATACTTTTTCCAATTCCAGAGTTTTCTATGCCAAAATTGGGTCTCAATGTGAGCCTAAAAATTCGAAGTATAACTTTTTCGGCTGGAAGTTGATATGTGATAATACTCCACTATATTTCATCCATTTAGTTTCTTTCCTCACCCAATTGATGCTTAACACTCTCAAATATTCATCACGAGGTTTGACATAACTTTTAAGTATTTACATTTCAGTCCTTGAACTTTGTATTTGATACAATTTAGCCATTTTTCGCTATCTTTGCATTCTTTTCTCGAATTTTTCATCAAATATTGAGTTTTACCTACAAAATGAAATATAACATAAGTTAGGTAGTACTTTATCGTCATCATTTAGGATATCAAAGAAGTGTAGAAACTACACTTATCAGAGACCTGCCCTGTCAAATGTTCCTCATGCATTCGACAATAAGGGTATAATTTCTGAAATTCCAAGGCTTTCTTCTCACTTGTCGTACCCTTACCTAGACCAAAGGTGCTATTGATTTATGTAATCATGCCATTTTCATGGAAAATCTTGGGAATTGGGATTTGATCGTCCCAACAATTCAAATTATATATAAAAATTATGTGAATTGATCAATAAGTATGAGTCCCTTTGAATTTATTCTTGGTTATGAGCCTATGAAGCCTTTAGACCTTATTTCCATGTCCTTACATGCTAGTGGTCAATGTTAGCCGAGGCATTTGTACATCATCTTCATGATTTGCATATTGAGATCGATAAATGACTTGAAGCAAGTAATGCATTATATAAACTTCAAGATGATTTGCATAAACGACATTTTAAATTTAATATTAGGGATTATGTTATATTGCAAGCCCGTAGTGCTAGTCATTTTAAAATTTTAAAGCATGTTGGTCCAAATGCACATGTCATTGATCTTTTATCACATTTTGGCTACCATTCTACTTTAAATATTGATGACTTCTTTATTTACAAACACCGTTTCAAATCCTTTGATGATCCTTTTCTATTTAGCGCTATAGACTTCCAACCTGTCTATGTTGATATTTCTACTTCCATACCATCTGTCACAGCACACAAAGATACAATTGATGTTATTTTAGATGAACATATTGTGTTGACCAATGATGGAGAGATTCGGTACTTCCTTGCTTATTGGGTAGTTCCACCTGATGCAGACCGTACATGGAGTCCTATAGAGAAGCTCCAACAAATCTGGATTTCACTGCTGGAGTTTCGATATTTGGTTCTTACAAAAGATCTTCCCCCGTGGTGGAAATTTATCTACTCAACGGGGTCGAGTTTTCTCCCACCCTAAGAGAGTTGTGCGGACATCGATCATCGAGATTTAGTTTTTTATTGTTATTGAATCTTATTAGTTATGTTGTCTATTATTGGGCTTGTAGTAGTGGGTTGGCCCAAACCCGTCACTTGGCTAGGTTTTTACTATTTATTGAATTTTTCATTGTTGATTGAATTAGAAGATGAATGAATAAAAATGAATTGAGTTTTTGGCTTGCAGCCACGTTTCCTCTATTCTCATCTTCTCCTCTTCTCCCCTGATTTCTCCTCCAGCTTCTTCCCCTATTCTCTCCGATTTCTCCCCCCTTTCTTGCTGATTTCTTCTCCTAGCTTGCATCAATGTTGAGGAAAAAGTAATACCTACAGGAAAAGCTAATGCTATTCTATCTTTCTTGAAAGGTAGAAAAATTGTTGGAGAAAGAGAAATTAGTGTCTTACTAATTCAACCTGGTAATGTATTTATAAGTATTTCCTAATTCAAAGATGCATGCAAATGAATACATAGTTCAGAATCTGATCGAAGAAGGTGAAAATAGACCCCGTGTAGGTGAAAAGGAAAATTTTGAGAAAAAACTTAGGCCGAAGGACATGATTTCTAATGAAGATGAGACATATGAGTCTGAATAGGAGCATAATGAGGCATATGTCATTTTGTACTACTTGCTTAATCCAAGGATAGTGAAGAGAATGGTGCAGCCCACTCAAGCAATTCCAGCTGTTTCTTCAAGAGCGTCTCAAAGTTCTCAGCCATCACTTCGAAGTTCTCCATTGCCGCCATCATTTTATGAGGGTCCACAATTAAGAATGGAATTCAATCAAGTTGAGAGATCGAAGCAAACATATAGAGTCCCAAGGATGCCCTGTTTACCTAAGAATACGTCAGAAACACATTCTCTAGGACCATCCTTGTTCCCTAGTCAAATGGGTCCTGACAATCAGCCTCTTTGACCACCATCATTGAGTCTTGAAATGGAGAAGGCATTACTTCAACAATTATGGTCCTACACTGTGAACCTTGAGGACAATGTTCATTTAAGGGGAAGGGTTGTCATTTAAAGAGCCAGTGGGGATGAAAAATGAGGGAAGAAGGAAAGGAAGATAAGGAAGGTTGGAACTTAACTAAAGCAAATGAATTAAAGACGACATCATTTGGGATAAGTAGAAACGGTGTCGTTTGGTTTTAATTGACATTGTATTAAGTTAGTTAAAAATAACGCCCTTTGCATTTTGTTTGGAAAAATGCGTCTTCTCTGTTTTGGAAGCCTATGATACAGAATTGGGAAAAATGAATTGTGGTGTGTAATCTGATCATTTCAATGAACTTTGTTGAAATCATCAAACAGTTTTTCTCATCTCCTTCCTAATGTTGTCATTTTCCCTTATCCCCAATTCTATTTTCATTTTAATTTGTTACAGTTCAGCTGATTAGTTCCATAGCTAAGTTAAAGTGTAGTTGAAGCTGCAATTGGAGTTCAAATCGTGACATACTTCTCAGCCTTCTATCCTTCTACTACAGTGCATGACTTTGCTGGTTTTTCTCACATAATCCTAATTGGAAGGCATCTTATTGAGTTCCATATACTGGTATGTATAATTGTGCCTGATTTTGCTTTGGCGTCATGGCCTCTTTTTTTTATATATAAAATGATTATGCCCATTTGATACTTCAATTTCCTAATGTTGTCTTTTTCTTGGGCTAGTGCAATATATTGGACATTAGGGAAAAATCATAAATCAGTGGTTTGGAGTATACCAATTCAAAAATCAGGTGTATTGTTTGGAAATTCAAAAATCAGGTATATATATATATATATATATATTCTGTTATATCCGTTTCCTAAATATAAAAGGACTCCTGCAATACAAAACCTCATCCCAAATTGAGCGATTTCTTCTACAATTCAGCTTCGTTTCCTAAATATAACAGGACTCCTGTAACACAAAACCTCATCTCAAATTGAACGATTTCTTCTACAATTCACAATGTCACGACGAAGCAGATAATGTCGTCCATTGATTTCAATAATTGCCCAGCGATTTATGCCTGAACGATTTCATTCAACCTGAAAATTCTCGGCGGAGAAGACAATCTAGGTAAGAATCTAATTATTTTCTTCACCGTCTCTAATATTGTGATCAGAACATCATTCTGTAATTAGATTACAGAGTCACAATTTCAGAAAAAATTCAATCCTCTTCACATAACAACCTGATCATCGTCGACTACTACATTAAGCACGAGAATCATTTTGGCGTCACATGATGAGGATAACCTGTAATACATAGATCACATATTCTCTACTCAGGATGGAAAAGATTTTCAAAGTAACCAAGTCACATTATCTGCTCTCTGTTTATGTGACTGTGTGTGTATTGGAATACACAGAATGACTTTGAGAGTAGGGGTAAATTAACTGTGACCTATGTTGCACTCATATTGTTAGTATATGTGACTTGTTTGAAAATGTGACCTGTAACCACAGATAAGAATTTCAATGTAACAAAGTCACATTAACTGCTCTCTGTTTATGTGACTCCGTGTACTTAAATACGAAGGATAACCATGAGAACATGAGTAAATAAAATGTGACCTATGTTGCACACATTGTGTTAGTATATGTGATTTGTTTGAAATGTGATCTGTAATAACAGATAAGAATTTCAATGTAATAAAGTCACATTAACTACTCTCTGTTTATGTAACTCCGTGTACTCAAATACGAAGGATAACCATGAGAACATGAGTAAATAAAATGTGACCTATGTTGCACACATTGTGTTAGTATATGTGACTTGTTTGAAAATGTGGCATGAGTTATTCTAAGCATTCATGTACGAACTCTGTGAATTGCATCACCTTCATCGTAGGCCAGTTTTGATATTAATTCTAATTTACAGAAATGGTGTATGTGCACGTATGTTTGTTGTATGGATCTCAATTGTCATTGGCGTTGATAGATCGTAATTGCAGTTATGAAAACCTTGTGGACACAGTTATGAGAGAGTTTGTTCTAGATCCTACAAAGGTGGCCATCTCATTGAAGTATGTACTGAGTGAGGATTTGCCACCAATCAGGATAAAAAATGATAATAATGTGCTATCGTACATTCTGCTGAAGGATGTGGATCCTAAACTTGCTAAATACCCATTAATCATTGAGGTTACAGATGCAGAAATTGTTGAAGCTGCTATCACATTGCCAGTAGACTCACATTCTAGTGGTGGAATCTGCACATTGCAGGATATGGCGTCCGACATATGCGAAGCATCACTAGAAAAAATTGGTCACATTTGTGACAACAAAGTCAGGTTTTATCTATTGCAGATGCTAGAGAGATGGAAGAAGGAAGGGTTTTCCACGATAAGGGTGTTTTGAAAATGAGCGTGTCCTTTTTTGCCATACAAAACATATTTGAGTTTATGGTTGAACGGTCCGACAAGAAAGAATATGTTGTGAAATGTTCACATGATTGGATATGTAGATCGTCGAAATGGGGTAAAACATATTTATTTAAGATTCAAAAGACTGGTAGTCACACGTGTGCTACAAGCATAGTGTTGGGGTCACACATGCAAGTATCAACTACAGTTGTCTCTTCTACCATTAAATACAAGTACGCATCGTCCCGTACTATATATACTCCAATGGATAATTGCAATGAAAAGTTGCATACTTACGAGGTTTATTTGAATTATTCGAAAGCTTGGAGATCTCGTGAGCAAACATTGAAACTAATAAGGGGTGATCCAGCTGAGTCATTGCTAACATACCAAGCTTCTTCTACATGCTCCAACAAAAGAATCCTGGCACAGTCACAGAGTTGGAGGTTGATAAGGACAATAAGTTCAAATATTGCTTTATGGCACTTGGTGCATCAATATGAGGATGGGAGCATTGTAGGCCCGTGATTGTTGTTGACAGTACTTACTTGAATGGTCACTATGGAGGTACCCTTTTCACAGCATGTACATAGGATGCAAATAATAGCATATTCATTCTTACTTTTGGAGTTGGATTTAATGAGAATGATAAATCATAGAGATGGTTTTTCGAGAACTTTAAGAAGGCGTATGGTCACAGAGAAGGGCTATGTTTTGTTTCAGATCGTTACACGAGTATAAAGAATGTGATAGAACATGTATATCCGGGGACCTGTCATGGTATTTTTTTCGTATCATTTCCTACAAAACTTGAAATCATATTACGAAAAGTCAGGTCAAAACATTACACAAGCTTTCAATTCGGCGGTCCGTGCTTACACAATGGAAAATTTTGAATATAACATGCGATGTCTGGACTCAATAAATGAGAAGATTAGGGGTTACTTGGTAGTGTATTACATCTGATTATATTTTCACAGATAAAATAATGGTCACATATGTCATTTGCATGATATTCATCCATATGATGTGTTTGCAGGCTGATGTTGGTCCTGAAAAGTGGTCACGAATCCATATGCCAGTAAACAGATATTCTACCATGACATCGAACATCGTAGAATCAATCAACGCGGTCACAAAGGCAGCCAAGATTTACCTAATTCTATCTTTGCTAGAGTCGTTGCGTCAAACTATACAATCTTGTTTCTGTAAACATAGAGATGACGCATATGGAACTTTTACGAAGTTGTCAAGCAAGTATGAGAAAGATTTGAGGACAATGAGTGCAAATCTAAGGAACTTGAGGGTAACTTTATCATTTACATACAGTGTTTGTGACCCGACGTTATGTACATGTGACCTTAATGTACATCCATGACAAAATGCTTATGTACAACCATCTGTGACTTGAACTTAAATGTATGTGACCAGAATATAAATGCGTGTGACCTAACTTGTATATCTGTGAGAAGATATATATGTCTGTGTCGTATACCTCATGATTGTGACCTGAACTCGAAAGAATAGAAGCTGAATTATACGTGTGTGACATGGTACTCACCTATTGAACCTGACATATACAATGATTGTTATTACGTTGTCGCAGGTATCTCCTTCTAACCAGTCAGCGTTTTCTGTTAGCAATGAAAAGTCCACTTTTGTTGTTGATATTGAGCAACGTACGTGCACTTGTAGGACTCTACAAGTAGATTTGTTACCGTGTCCACACGCGTTGGCTGTAATTGCAAATACAAAGATAGATCCATATACTTATTGTTCTTATTATTACACAAAAGATGCATACGTGAATGTTTACCAAGATTCTATTTATCCTGTTGGAAATCCAACTGAATAGACAGTGCCTGAAGAAGTACAACAGAAAAACGTGTTACCTCCAAACCAGAAGAGGAGTTCTAGAAGACCAAACGAGAAAAGGAAGAGATCATTTAGAGAAGGGAAACCAAAGGCGAAATGTGGATGTTGTGCAGGACATAGGCACAACCGTAGGAGATGCTCCAATTTGATCCCAATAAGCAAAAATGACAAGGACAATATCAGCAAGTAATAGGAAATCAACAGATGAAACAGATAAATCATAGATATATCACATTCTTGTATTTGAACACATTAGTTCAAATATCATAGTTCAAATTATCTACGTCCATCGTATTTTCAATTGTGTAATAAATATTTGACTTCTACATAGTCCGATAGTTGTGCATTAATTAATCTGTGACTTCACAATTACTGAATAATTAACTGTGACCCATGTTTGAATTCTATAGTCAGTGTGATAAGTAACTGTGACTTCTGTTTGAATTCTGTAGTCTGTATGTCAAAGACGTGTGACCTATGTTAAAATCATGTGACCTGAGGTGTGAGATACATGTGACTATTTATTCCATACAAACAATGAACTCTGGCGCATATATTACAACATGTGACCTCCTCCCATATATGTGTTCTGTAGATTTACATATGTGACATTTTCCATCAAATCTGTAACTCATTGCACTAATATGTGACCAACAAAATGTATTATGCAGTAAACCATGTTTTTTTTATATATTGGAAATCAGACCTTACAGCCACATGGCAGCCACAGTATAGTATTCATTACAATCATTTCCATTAAGTAGAAAATAGTAAAGGCTACAAACTAAAACACCAACTGCATGTACAAAATGTGATTTCAATTTTCAATCTATAATATTCTCTTCCCCCTTTGTTGGCTGCTTCATCCTCTTCTTGTAGATCTCCCGATGTTTATAGAGCAGTGTGGCAATATCCAGTCTACACTTGCTGACATTAAATTTGTGCGGTATGGAGACTCTTCCTTCACGAAGGATATACAACGCGTATAAAATCACGAATATCCCACAATCATGATTGCAAAACAAACATGATACAGAATGTTATGAATGAATTTTTTCTTTGTAATGGTAAGCACACTGTAATTTTGGTGACGAACTTACCCATTTGTCTGCTGAGGCAGAGTATCGTCAATGATCACCTTCAATTCCATGCAGTCGGGTTCTTGATAGTCAGGGTCCTTTTTTGAAATGCCCAGAGCATTCATTAAAGCAGACAGGATTTTCACGTATGGCTCAATACCTTGCAGAACCTACTTTTCACGGTAAGTTTTACCAGCCGAATTAAACACCGTCAATGTATGACTTCTGAATTGTAACAGACCAAGCATCCAGTGTGCTTTGTTGATGGGCATGATTGGAATGAACACATAGTCAACATCGGCCCAGGGTGTGCTCAAAGGTAGGCTGTGACCTGTGATAACCTCAATCAGGCTGGACTCCGACATCAAAACGTGAGGATCTTTCATGAAAGCAGGGTATATGTCTTTGATCTTATTCTGGAACCAAGAGTTTGTCGTCGTAGCTCTTAAAATTAATTTTTTGCCAAGTTGCGCTACCTGACGAATGTAACAGAAGCATGCATCCATGTGTTGTTTCAAAAGAAGGAAAGAATTAAGTATGACATGAATTAGTTTGGAGCAAAATGATTTTGTAACTTGAATCCATTTTAAAATGTGACATATGTTCCATCTGTGTTTTTGCTCCTCAACTTGTGACCGAATAAGGTAGTAACTGTATCTTACTATATCTGATTCGTACATATGTTCTGAGACTCAGTAACAATGAAATGTGACTTAAATGGGTAGAAAAATGTAATCATAACGTGCTACTCAGATACGACTCTGAATTTATAATCTGGTAAAACCAGCTTTTATGGCCTACTTTGAATGAACCAATGACAAAAGTAGGTTTGATAATATCATCATCGTCTCTAAACTTTTTCTTGTACCTGAAATTGAAGATTAAGATACTATGTTACAATGAGTTCTTGAGAAACGTTCAAATCTACATACAAATGGAACATACCTATTTTTTGGTTTGTACCCTCTCTGGAACCATGCCATGAATGCCGATCTATCAACTTCATCAACATTGTCTTTGTAATTTTCAAAAATAAGGACATTATCATCGTGCTTAAATAATTTCCCTTCTCCAGTAACAAATGGAGACTGCAATATCCTCGCAGGCCTTGAAACCCGCTTAACTGGTAATTCAGAAGTTGGCTCAACAGTAGGTGATCCCTATATATTGTTGGAACAGGCCGCACTTAGTTTATGAACAGTTATTATGTTGAAAATCTAGAAATGAAATGTCTGTGACATGTTTTCGTAAATACCTCTGAATCAAAATTTTTGGTTGCAGTCACCACTTCAAATATAACAGAATCCACATGCTTTTGTATTTCTTGAGAATGTAAAACATCAGGTTGGGTAGATCCAACCCCCAAATCAAATGATGGTAATTGGGGAAAATATGGAAGACCAGGATCATCACTTTGGTCTATCTTTCCCTTCCCTTTCATGTTGATGTTTGGTTCTACTTGTTTCACCTGTATATTAGATTGGAGAATGGTTGAAATATCGAATGCAACATTGATCGTTACAAGAAATGTGAAAAACAATCATGTAACTACCTCATCGGGCTTATCAGATCCTCCAACACCATGAGCTTCTGCATCTCCAACTCCATGATCACTTGTTTTGTCACCAAAACTTATCATAATCTCGTCCATTGTACTGGAAATCATTGCTGACATAGATTCAGACAAAAATTGTATGTTTGTCCTAATATCCATCAAGCCACTTCTTATTACTCCTTGCATTTGGACAATATCGATCATTTTTGTTGTCTACTCAGCCTTCATTGATGACATCTTTGACTTGATCTCAGCATGCTCCACGGATAACACCTTATTCTGTGACTTGATCTCAGCCAGCTCCACAGAAACACCTTATTCTGTGACTTGAGTTCAGATATATGCATACTCAACTCCTCAAACACCTGACAATATAAAACATCCAGTTATTGTATGTGACTTAAAAAAAGAGACATGTGACCTCAAAAATATGAAATGTAACTACGGATGGAAATGTTTTACAGCTAACTTGAACAACCTGATGTATACAAAATGTGACCTGATGTATACAAAATGTGACCTCGAAAATATGAAATGTAACTACGGATGGAAATGTTTTACAGCTGACTTGAACAACTTACAACGCTCCATTGCGCCTCATGAGAATGTAGTTCAGTTGGAGAGGTATGTACAGCTGACAGGACTTCATCAATCATGGATTTTTCTGGGAAATATGTCTCCTGGAATCTTGGTGGAGGATCAACAAAATCATCATCATCTTCAGGTACAGGAACCTGTCCAATACTACTGTCGGTCAATAGGAACACTACTGATGATTTCTTTGCATATGGTGGTCCTGACTTCCCACTTGTACCCGCACTGCCCTCACGTGATGACTCCGGTTGAATAGGCTTCTTGCACTGGACACCATTCATGTATGGCATGGCCATTTCAGTTTCTGAGGGCTCCAGGTCACAAATCTCTATCTGCCGTATAATATAAAGATTAGAAAAATACAATACCAACAGATCACTATGAAGTACATAACGCTTACAGAAAACTTTACATAGGGTTTGCGAAGCAGTCAGCTTCTTCCAACTTGGCAGCTGATGGTTGCTCATCTGCGAGCCAGTTCTTGATGTGAGGATACATAGTTGATATCCTTTTGACAACATTTCCATTGAGACTGGGAAAAGTTTCATATATCCATGCTTGGAATGCTACCAACATACCTCGTAGTCTGTAGTGTGATGTCCTCCTACTCAACCCATCCTTTAATGCACTCAAAGTGATTTCAAAAAGTAACTTGCCCCATGGGAAGCTGTTTATTGCAGTGAAGTCCTCAACGAGAGCAAAAAAGAATTGATCAACCACCTTCTTCTAATCTCTTGGAAAGAGATAATGAGTACAGAAATACAAAGCCCCAATCATAGCAACGTCTTTATCTGGAAGGGTTTCAACAAGATCCAAGTCCGACATTTGGCATGCAGATATAAATGTGGACTTAACATCTTCATGTGTTACACTATCCACCAAGGAAAAGTATTTTGTCTTCAATTGCGACGGTCTACTTTCAAACACCTGTATATTGCTATCTCCAAAACATCTCAGGCCCTTGACTAAACAGAACTCTGAGATAGAGAACCTAACGTATCGTCCAGCCACATAAAACCACAATTCTTCGTCGTTAGAGTGATAAACCTGCCTCAAAAGAAAGTAGTGAATCAATTGCGGTTGTATCACTATCTTATGGCAATCCAAGAAATGGGCAAAACATGTTTCCATCAATATACGCTTCTGTCGTTGGCTTAATTTTGTCTAAATGCTGGTAAGAACGCCCTTTTCACTGAGGTTGTGATCTTGCCTGTAAACCAACTGTCTTCTGGTATTTTGAATTGCTAGACCTGCATTAAAATGAGGTCACATGTTATGTGTTCAATTGGTCATATATTCTTAAAATAGTGATTATAGACAAAGCTATTGTTATGCACTAAAGCCACATTTTTCATAAAATCTTGGTCACGGACATATCTACTGTCATGCACTCAAGTCACATATTCATAACAACTTTGGTCACATTCAAATGATATGGTCACATATGAACTCCATACGTTTACACCAGGTCACAAGCATACTTCATGATATGGTCACATTGGTCATATTGGTCACATTCGCATAACATGATCACATTTGACAACTTCATGTTTATGAAACATATTATTAATAAAATTAAAAAAGAAAAATCACTTTCCAGAACACATTATATTCAAAAACCAAAAACCCTAGCCCATTTCAATCACGAATGAAATTGAACCGATTGAAGGTCAAAAATATCGAATACATCTTCAATACATCTACCCCAACGCTTTATGCATACAAACATTACACATAAATTATATTAAAAAAAATGAAGTAACCTTGTTCGATTTCCCTTTCCGCTTGTTCAGAGACGATGCGCGCTTTTTCAGTGGCGTTTCGTTGTGGCTCACCTCATTCTTCATCTTCCGTCCTCTTTGTGGCGTGGTATCTTCGAGATTGATTACCCTTTTTTCACCCTTCGACTTCTCCATTTTACACCGTCCGATGAATATGAGGTTTTCAAAATAAATTTTACAATTGACTAATGAGATATATAAAGAATAAAATGGATTATATGGATAATATATAGAGGAGAAGAACAAACTGTAATGGAAATGGCCGGAGTGGGAATCAACTGACCGGAGATAATGGTGGAGTCGTGGACGTCGAGTTTGAGAGGGAATAGGTTTAGATGATAATGGAAGTTAAGATAGTTATGGAAGTTAATATATTTCAAATTTGAATTACTATAATTAAGGAAACGCGCCATCTGTATTTTATTTAATTAAAACCTATAATTAAAATATTTAATATTTATTTATTAACCTAATGCCTGAATTATGATTAAAAAAATTAGGACTTGACCTTTGCACAGTGAATTTTAAATGCCTGGAGCCACGTAATTTCCTCTTGGACATTATTCCCACTTCTAGTTTTACATTCCATGGTACAATTAATTAGCTGCAACCACACTTCATTTTTGGGCTGCCACAATTTATTCTCATTTTTTGTGCTAGAGATTTATATTCCTTGGGCCATAGGACATCAATTTTATCCAATGCATTTGTGCCCATAGGGTACTTCAGCTTGCTCTTGCCATTTTAAGTCATTTTGGGTCAAATCTATACAATTTGTTCACAAATTATCGAATTAATTGGTTACAAATTATTTTTGGGTCACTGATCAAAATTTTTATAGGTCGCAAATTATTTCTCTATTACATATCAAAAAATTTAAAAATCACGAATTATTTTTGCACAAATCAAAAATTTTGTACAATTTATTCACGAAATCACAAATTTTATAAGTTACAACTTATTTAACGATCACAAATTATCAAATGAAAATCGGCCACAAGTAATTTATCGGTCACAACTTAGTAAATTGTGAGTTACAATCACATTTTTTAGGTCACATATTATTTGTTGATTATAAATTAAACAATTTATTGGTCACGTATTAATCAATTTATGTTTCCAATCAACCAAATAATTGATCATAAACACTTCTCATTCCCATTCCCAACCCCACCCACCCTATCCCCACCACCAACGATTCTGTTACACCGTTGCCACCACTACCACCAGCCCACTACTCCACATCAACAACCCCCATAAAAAAATATTCACAAATCTGTCGCCAAAACCACCACCTCATGTATCAATAATAATCATCACCACTACATGTATCAACAAAAATACCGCCACAGCCACATCCAAATCTTTTTAAAGCCTCCACCACCACCAAATCCTACAACGCCACTATCAGATCCACCCCACTAGATCCACCATCGATCCAGCAAAACCCACATCCACCATCGATCCACTACCATCCCCACCAACAAAAACCACAGCCAAAACATGTAAACCACCACCACCACCATCCACTACGCAAGGCGCCTTGGCGCACGACTTCTCTACGCAGCTGCGATGATGTCGTTGCGGGGGGTGTTGTAGCATAGAAGTCTCATCCACGATTCGAACGGCTTCTACGCTCAACGCTGCATAGAGAAGCCCCGTCGATGATGGTGCATAGCCTCGTACAATGCTGCTCCGGCGTCTAGGCGTATGGCAACAATAGTGAGGTAGAGAGAAGAAGATGTAGAGTAGAGAGAGAATGAATTGAGAAGGATGAAGGAAATGAATATTAGTGTTTGGATATATAATTAATTGAATTTTATGATATTATTATTTAATATTAAAATATTATATTAATATCTAATTTTTGTATATATAAACTATAATTCTGATTTTTTTTATGCAATATTTAAAAGCAAAGCTCCATGTAATTTCCACTTTCGATTATTATTTCTTCTAAATTTATGAACCCAAATCTACTATGACTTATGGATATTCTACATGAGTAGGATTATATTTTTATGACCAACAATTATTGTAGCAAGGTTTAAAGAGTGGCATCACCATGCCTTGAAAATTAATGCACAGTCCTTTCGATCGGTAATTTTCGAGGCTATAATTTAACTTGAAAAGCTACCAAGCCAGCCTGCCATCACTTTCTGGAAAAGGGATAAATATGTTCTAGTTTTTTGGCCTCCAAATGTAATGGAAAGTATTATAAATTCAAAAATGAAAGAAATCAATTAGATGGGTCACTTGAAGCATTATTAAGAGCTGGTTGTGATAAATTTGATCTTTTACCACCCGAATGATGTTGTTAATATGGGGCAGAATGTTCATTATGCAATAATATTTTAGCTTCTTTTGGTTATCTTTGTATCGCCTCGGCAAGGCATCTCAATCAAGCCCTCCAGCATCTAACTCTTGGATGTGCATTGAGGATAATATTTATGACACGGATTAGATTGTACAAAATGGGCTAAGGATTTATTTTCCTTGAGCCCTTTGGGAACTTCAATTGGAGACATATTTGTGAACTCCAACTAGTCCTTGCACATCAATGATAGCTCGTGGTTTTATTATTTATTGAAGGTGAGCCCTAAATCATGGATTTCTTATTATCAAAGATAGCATTCTATGAGTCATCGTTCTTTGATTAAAAGAGGAGGCAGTACTTGAAGTCCTTATTCCTTGAAAAGATAAGTAACAAATAGTCAAACATGTTTGCCCTTGCAAAAGGAGCATTTCCTGATCTTATATGCAAGATGTTTATTCCTTGCTCTTTGAGATGCCTTGCCTTGCGAGATGCTTATTTCTCGCTCTTCGAGATGCCTCGCGACGCAAGATATTTATTCCTTGCTCTTCGAGATGCCTTGCCATGCGAAATTTTTATTCCTTGATCTTCAAGATGCCTCACCACGTGAGATGTTTATTACCTACTCTTCCAAATGCCTTGCCACGCAAGATGCTTATTTCTCGCTCTTTGAGATGCCTCGCCACTTGAGATACTTTTCTCTCGCTTCGCGGGGTGTATATTCCCCCACTTCACGATGTGGATTCTTTGACTTCGAGAGATGCTTGTTCCTCGTCCTTCACTATCGTCGAGCTCAACTATAAGACCTCATCCATCCAAGGCTAGCTTATAAGTCTCTGATAGTTCGAGATAGCCATCCACTTGATATTTATTCCTTTCTCTATGAGATGCCTCGCCATGTAAGGTCTATAAGACCTTGTCCATCTAAGGCCAACTTATAAGTCTCTGATACTTTGAAAGAGTCATTCGCGATATGTTTATTCCTTGTCTCATGGGAGCTTATATGCTTCTTCGTCAGATAGATTTCGTAGTTTCGCGAAATATATATTCCTCTACCTCACCACTTTCTCCAGGCGTGGCAAGTTATTTGCCTCCAATGCTTGTACGAGCCGTCTGCTCAATCCCTTGTGTCTGTTGCATTTATCTTCATATAGCTCATTATTCATTTGGATTAGCTTATCACATGTACTTATATATATACTCAGAGCCACGCCTCTACATTAGCTATATCAAGTTATATCTATCTTCAGAGAGCTCATCATGACTCTACATCAACTGCATTACAACTGTACTTATCTTCAAAGAGCTTACATTATCCCCTGCATGGATGAACCATCCACCATACAAAGATGTCAGTACAGTTGTTTATATTCAGTTTAGAGCATCGACTTTGCATCAACTTATCACAGTTGCTTACTTTCAGAGCAACACCTCCGCTATAGCTACATCATAGTTACTTACATTCAGAGCATCGTCTTTACATCAGCTTGTCACAATTGCTTATATTCAGAGCTTCGTCTCTATCTAAAAAGTCCATACATTATATAAATATTCATAATTAGACTTAGGGGGCTATTGTGCTACTAGTATCTTAGTAGCAATACATTATTACTGCTACACATTATATTATTGTTGCAAAATACACATGCCACATCATCTACATTATCATTTTATTATCGTCGACACATTATCTACTATGATACATAATAGACTCTCTGCATATTATATTTTGGAAAATTTTGATTTGTCATTATTCACTTTATCGTCATGAGCATGTGAAAGGCTCGAATGGGCCCAATTTATTTTGTATGTATGTAGTAGACATATTGTATTGTATTTCAAATTGGTTTAGTCCATATTACAAAGGAGATGCTGCTAAAATTTTGGTAAATCATATCGGCTTATATTCTCGAGGTAATTTGTAAGGTCTCGTCGATTTGGAATCAATGCATATTTTCTGAAGTAATTCGTAAATCCTTACTTATTGTCATTGATCATATTTTTGAGGTAATTTGTAAGCCCTCCTAGTTGACAACTTATATTTTGAAATCCAACCTGCACATGAATATACTACTCAAACTTAGGAGACTATTGTTATATTTATAAATTACGTAGCATGAACGTGAGACCGAAGGGGTCCACATTGGCCAACTCAAAATCAACTATTTAATTGGATTGGACCTATTTAATCAGTAATCTACTTTTGGGCCTAGGCTTAGGCCCGACTCACTAGCTCATTTTGGCCCATTTACTTCATGTGTGTGTGTGTGTGTGTGTCAATTCACAATCAAGGTATATTTTCATTCTAATCCTAGCTAAATTATCTCTCCCTCTTTTGCACTCTCTTTATTTCTTGTTTAGCTGTTGAGTTGACCAGACCTCTTTCTCGACCTGCGACCTTCGGATCCTAACGGGATATACCAGTGCGCAGACGATGTCTACATGGAGGAAAAATGGCCGGAATTTTGTTGACGCGTTTTTTTAAGTCAACAAGTAGCACAATAGATCTCTGACGGACGATTTTACACTTGTCTTCAATTAAAAGTCATAATTTTGTTAAAAAAAATAAAAACTTGTCATTACCTTTAATTTTAAAAAATTAAAAAAATTAAGAAAAGAAAAAAACAAGAGTAGACATTTGCAAGGGCAGAGCCACCTTAAGTCTATGTGCATTGAGCTTTGGGCCCAGCCTCGGTAGTGGATGGAAACTTTCAAGGGCTACTTACAAAAATACCCTTAAAATTAGGGATATTTTGAAAAATCATATGAAATGTTTTTAAGAAATTAAAAATACTGTGTAAAATGAAAAAGTGACACAATGTCACTTTTTTTATAAAAATTGTCACTTTTTTACTTTTTTAAAAAAAGTGACAAAACTAAAAAAAAAGTGACTCTCAAAAAGTGATACAAACTTAAAAAAGTGACAAACTCAAAAAAAAGTGACAACCAAAATAGCACCATCCATTTGTGCAGTACCAGTAATCATGTTTTTAAAATAATCAGCATTTCTAGGCCAATCCACATGCTGATTATGTTAGGAAAATGTAACATATTATTTCATTTTTTTTATCTTCTTAAAAAGTGACAAAAACTTAAAAGGTGACAAAAACCTAAAAAAAGTGACAAAATTTTAAAAAAGTGACATGGAGGAACGTAGACTTAAATTTGCTTCCCCCTAAATTGTCATGCAATTCATGCAAATGGAGAGATACAATGACATGTGAGTGTTTATGTGTGTATATTCTATGTATCATACAAAAATCATGGTATAATTAACACAAAAATGCATTTGAAGCAATTAATGAACACATGATATGCATAGTAATTGAAATGGGTAAAATTTTCTTATGATTCTATGCTAAATCCAAATATTCCACAACCAATCCACAAAACCAACATCAACTACGGCCATACTCCCAACAAAACTCAAAAAATTCCAACAATGAGCAAGAATTTAAGACAAAGAAGAAAAATTTCGAAACACATAAAGTTGAGCCAATTTACCTTTGAATTCTTGAAATTTTTATAGATGGAAGTGTGAATTCGTGGATGAATGATGTTGGAATATAATTAATCTTCAAAACCCACCGAAATTTGGAGAAAAACGGGATGATGTTGATGAAAATTTTGAAAAACGATTTGGGGGAGGATACGATTTGGTCTCGGATACGTTTCTGAGGAGGGAGGAAATGCAGTTTGGACTTTGGTTTTAACAATTGAACGTAATTAATACTTCATTAAAATGTTTAATTAAAGTTTAAGAATATTAATCAAAACACCTATAAAATCAGGGTACTGGCCTAATATTCCCAACTTTCAAAACCCATTGGCTTAGTCATCTACAAAGTTAGATGGAGCCTTGGCTTAATCATTGCTAAATTTGGGGAATTCACGGTTCTTACGGTACTCGGGGTTTAGAACGATGCGATTGGATCTCTTGGTGAAATTCTCCATAAACCTTAGCCCATACTTGAACTTCAGATTTGGTGTTCTTCAGCCTAACGCTGTTGTTTGTCTAAAATCAATCATAAATGTGGGTTTCTGGATAACGGATGTTGTAATCGGCTACAAACCCAAAATCAAAAAGTAAACCCCGAGTACAACTCGTGGCGTTTGAGTGAGAGTGAGGGCTCGGCCACCAAAGCCTCTAATTTTGCTCGTAGAGAAAGCAGTGACAACAGCCCTTTTTATAAAAAAGATTGCCTCAGTGAAATGAAAGGGCGATCTAAGGGAATACATGTCTATGGTAATGGGTGCACAAAGGGTATTTGAAAGGTGCCCTTTTTATAAGTACTAGTCAGAAGCACGTGTAATGCACGTGCTATGATGTAGTTGAGTACGTAATAGCATAAGTATTAAAAACAAATATCTATGTCAAACATTAGTTACATAAAATTTTCTTATAAGTTACTAAATGTTTCGAGGCAACATTAAATGTGGAGATGAAAAAAAATCACACCCACAGTTATTGAAGAAATCGAGGCTCACCTTCCACCACAGCCTCAAGTTATCGAAAAATGTCTTCTCACCAATCCTCGATGTTCAGTCATTGTCATTTATTTCATAAACCTCTAATCAATTTTTAAATAAAATAACAGGGGAAAAACTCAAAATAAAGAAGTTTATTATTATCACATTTTAAGTTTTTTTTTTTAAAAAAATTGAAATCGATCCAAATGGATATTCATATAGTGAAATATCGAATCAAACGAAAAATTGTATGAAAATAAAGTTCGAAAAAAGGATATTGGAATGAGGTTGAGATTGAAAAGAAATATAAACAATCACGATGTTACGTTTCACAAATAATGTAAAATTATTTTGATATTTAAAATTTATCGATCATATATTTATTATGGCTGCACTTCAACATTTCCAACAAATTTTAAAAATCGCTTCAAACGAATATCTGTAACTTAAAATATTGAATCAAACGTAAAAAATAAATAAATAAAAATGGCTTAACTGAGTCGAGTCGTCAAGTCATTTGGCTGGTAAATAGTAAACAAAACTAATAAAAAAAAGGTTAGCCGAGTCGAGCCGTAAAGTCATTTTTATATTTTAACTTAATCGAGAAAAAAATGTTAAAATAACTAATAAACCCAAAGAAATTGAAAAAAACTAATCAAACGTAAAAAAAAAAAAAAAAAGGCTTAGCCAAGTCGAGCTATAAAACCATTTTTATATTTTAACTTAATTAACAATATATTTATTATTATCACATTTGAATTTTTTTAAAAAAATTGAAATCGATCCAAATGGGTATTCATATCGTGAAATATCGAATCAAACGAAAAATTGTAAAAAAATAAAGTTCAAAAAAGGATATTAGAATGAGGTTGTGATGGAAAAGAAATATAAATAATCACGACTTTACGTTTCACAATTAATGTAAAATTATTTTGATATATAAAATTTATCGATCATATATTTATTATGGCCGCACTTCAATTTTTGATATTTAAAATTTATCGATTATATATTTATCATGGCCGCACTTCAATATTTTCAACGAATTTTAAATCGCTTAAAACGAATATCTGTAACTTAAAATATTGAATCAAACGTTTAAAAAAAAAAAAAAAAAGCCGAGCAGAGCCGAGCCGAGCCGTAAGCCATTTGGCTCGGCTCGGCTCGGCTCGGCTCACGGCTTGTGAACAGTAACCCCCAACTCACTCTTTTATATTTAGGTAGAAATGCCTGCACTGAACAATGGTGATGAATATGCAAGGAACATGTATAACATAAACTATGTCATTTTTAATATTCTCGTAATATTGTTTTATATTTTTACTATCATTTAATCTATGGTCAAACTTGATATTGAACTTTGACTTTTTTAGGCTTGAGACGAATTTTAAATTTGGACCCTTAAATTATAGTATGCAATATGCATTCAAATTTTTCTTAACTAATCTATAAAATCAAAAATCAATAAACTAACCGGATAATATTTCCAACTCCACTCCCGAACATTTGGCACATGTAGAGATAGGGTTGAATACAAGCAATGGCAGTTTGGATTGTGTCTTTGTTACTTTTAGTAACGTCAATTTTGTCACTACATCTAAATATCATAATAAACATTTATATAAGCTTCTATTTAACAAAATCATTTTCAATCCAGTGATGATATATTTGTCGTAGGACTAGATAGTAGCCAAAAAAAAAATATATATATATATATATATATATATATACAGAAATGATCTAATGAAGACGGGTCTTCATCTTATCCTAGAGGTGAGTTGGCACATTAATTCATTGGTGGATTGGAACTCACAAAATCTTTATCCACCAATGAATTAATGTGCCAACTCACTAGTGCTTAGGATAAGATGAGCATCGGTGCTCATTAGATCATTTCTGTATATATATATATATATATATATATATATATATATATATATATATATATATATATATATATATATATATATATATACACTATGCTGCTCAATTCTTTTCAATATTACGAACAAATCGTGCAATTATAAGTTTTGGATCAAAATATTGGTAAAAAATACTGCAAAACTTAAAAAGCTAAATTGGTTTCAGGCAAATGTATTGAAGAATCCTACTTTTAATTTTCTTTGGCACTCCAAATCATAGTTATTAAATTCGACCGAACTCCCATGTCGAGAGAGTTTTTCAATAAAATTTCTGACAGAATCCTTCAAAATCTCATTCAAAATTATTTCTCCTACATTGGATTGGCCTTCATAATTGAATCAACAAAACCATTTGATTCATAGCTTAACAAAGAGACTAGCAAAGGGCAAAGGAAAACCATTCAAGCAACAGTATAAAACCAACGCAATCCTTCTTAACTTTCAACTCTCCTTAAACAACTAACCACGGAAAGTTTCTTCTATCCTCTGGCCATTATTCCCAGATAACGCCTTTTCCATACGCTCCATAAAAAGCCATTAATTTTTCTTTTTTTTTTTTTTAATACCAAGGGGATGAAAGAAGATAGTCCTAAAATCCAGCTGACCCAACTAATGAAGAGTAGGAAGCATTTTCATCAGCTGTAGGAGTCTGTCGAACAATCTTATTCAATTCTGCGTTGGTAGCTTTTAGTATTTGTTCGGTTTTTATATTGGCCATATCACACAACCGTAACCTTCTACTCTTTGCTTCTTCAATATCACCTTCCCAGCAAGTCTCGGTAATAATTTCAACGGCTTTATCTACTTTGTCCTCTGACATTAGATTTACATTTTCCAGAAGGACTAAATACACTTGTTCCGCAGCAGACTTTCGAATCTGGGAAAGATATTATAAACTTGATGAGTATACTTCTCACGAGCAAATAAGCAGGTTTCATTTTAGTGTCAAATATTTAATAGAGCATTTTCTTTGTTGTCAGAAAAATGTTTGGAATATATAATAAGCAAATGGCAACTATGTTACAGACCTTTGGATAGCGATGCTCAAGGAATGAAAGAAGTTGAGAGAATGCCCGGATGTTGATAGGCTCTAAAATCGAAGCAATATACCCAAGTATGGCAATTCCTGCACATAACTTTGAGAAGTCCTTTGATCTTCTCAATTCGATAGCAAGAGAATCCAAAACACCAGCACAGAAGATGGTAGTCTGGGCCTGAGAAATCAGGCATAAGATCGCATCAATGAAAAGATAAAAGGGCAGTCAATCATGCATCTAAGTTCAAGCTACCAGTAGATAATCAAGTCGAACCATGTCTGAGAGATTTAAAAGGTAAAACTGCAATTTACCTCCTATGGTTTCAAGAGCTCGCAGATTAATCCTGTGGTGTAAAAATAGGCTACCTCATCGTGTTAAGAACCATGTTAATAATACACTTTTTTCAATCAACTTGGACTAATGGTTTTAGTTTTTTCTTCACGGGAATTGACCACTGCAGATATGATGTTCACTCCACAAGGGGAAAAGAGAGGAGAAAAACTTAAAACTGTTCGGCCAAGTTATCGGAAGATGATAATCAGCAAGGTTACAGGAAACACAAGATGGCGAATTCCGTAGTACCAAAAGTAGGAGTAATCAGTAAGTTTCCGAAAGCAAGAGGACGAGGAGGTAATTTGCAAATTTAAGATTATAAAACCTACTTTTCTTAGAGCAAAGTGTTGTACTATCATTGATGAATAATGAATGGTAATGTTTACTTGGGAAGAAACGCACAAGTCCACCACTTCATAACATTTTGACTAGATTTGGAAAAGAAACACCAAGTCACTTTATGTGCATCAACTAATATAAAAGAAATCTTACAAAGAGGCTATAACAGGATTTCTCTATCTATGATGGCATGGAAAATTAAAGATAAAGTACAACCAGTCCATTGATTAAATAATGTGCCTGAGCTACTGATTGACCCATTATAAGCTGAAAATCAGAATATGAGGTAACAGATGAAGGTCTTATTGTAAAGGCGCATGGTAAACCAATTTATTACAAAATCAAAGAAACGCGTTGTCTGTTTAATTAGAAGCATTTCACCTAATTCCCACAGTTACAATTATCAAGTGAACAGAAAATAATCCACTATCAAGTACAAAGGCAAAGGAATAAACAATATTCAACTTTGCAAGAACTAAAAAGAATGTACTAACCTCCATGTTCAAAAGTATCTTTTTGCTGAAAAGGATCTCAATAGTCTGAAACGAAAATACATATTATCAGCATAATTTTCAGGAAATAATGGAAAAAACCCAATCAACCGGTCATAACATTTTCAAAAGATTATTAAACTAAAAATAGCACTTTGGAAATTTTTACTTCCAAGGGTAGCAATTACTAAGCCCTTGTTTGTCTCTCATTCTTTCAAAACTCTTTTTCCTACATACTCATTTTCAACTACACATTTCTACACGTAAATCCAAAACTTTTTCTTACTTTTTAACCACACATTTTCCAAAAATTCACTGTTCAAAACAATGATTTTCCAAAAAAAACAAAAAAAGGCCACCAAACAGAGGCTAAATGATGGCCATCTTCCTTGTAGAGAGTCAATTCTCAAAAAGAAAATTAAGTCTTCAACCTCATGTCAACAAGAATAGGAGTTCTTCCTAGCTCTCGCATGTGCGCATACTTCGCTTCCAGAACATATTGAGTGTCCTATAATGCTATAAATCTTACACCCTTTATTTTAGAAGGGACCCATGGGTTCCTTCAAAAATCCGTAATTTCTATCCACATCAAGGGAAAATGAATTACTAGAGGAAAATGCAGATCATAAATTACATAATGTTGTTCTTTAACCATCAAAAATATTATTCCATTCAATTTTTCAAATTGTACTTCCAAAACTTCCAAGAAAATTAAAAGAATAATAGTAGAAATCAGTGAAGCTTAAATAACAAAAAAGAAAAAGAAAAAAAGAATTGCATTATGGTCCTATACTTAACAGTATTCTTATGTAAAAAATTCTAAATATAATAAACTATTATAACGTGATTTGGAAGCAAAAACCTGGGGCATTTAGCCCCAGGGCCCAAGTTCCCAGACCCTATCTGTGTCTTTCACGTTTTACCTCATTCCATAATCAAATAGTCACAAGAACATGTGACCAAAGTAAGATGCATTATATCTTAGTTAACAGAATAGCATCAGACTATTTATTCCACTGCTCAAACAAATTCCAATATTTAAATTTTAAAAGAAAGGCTCACATATAAAGTAGATGGAAGTAAACCAATCTACAGGCTTTCTTTCCTTTGTAAAACTGATGAAATTAAGTTAACACTTACCTTTTGCTGTTGAAAAATGTAAAAAAAATCTACTAATTAATTTCCAGAATGCCAGCAAAGTAAATGACAAAATCCATTGCTCTTCTGAAGCAAAGAGGAAGTGAATGAGAATGATCTCATGTACTACAATACGATCAACAGAGCTTAAAGACTGAGGAATCATTGAGCCATCAGTTTTATAATCAATTCTCTTACGTTATTATCCAATAAATAATCTCAGTACAGATAAATGTCTGAAAACTTTCCCAAATGACTGATCATCCAGGCCTATTCTATTTTTAAAAAAAAATCATCTTTAAACTAATTAGCACTAAGAAAAAATTGAGTGAAAGAAAATACTACTGCATTAAGAGCAGAAAAATCATTTTAGACAAAATTCAGCATAGGTACTGGAAAGAGACTGAGAGCATGCTTGGGAGTTGTTTATAATCAGTTTAAATTATTAATTAGTACATAGAAATAAGTGATGGCTAAGTGGGTACTAAAAGTGAGTCCCACGAAACATGTGGATAAAAAGTAATTTGATCGATTATAATATTTCATTAACATGGAACGACAAATTTTCTTGTGATTTATAAACTAAACACCCATGAAAAATCCCATTTTCTTCTTAGGAACATCTAATAGAAGCGCATATTTTTTCATAACAACAAAAATATGTTAACAATTACATTTACCAATTCTTTGGTAGCTGTTAAATGTTCAAAATCACATGCATAACCCCAATCATGAAGATAAGCAATGATAATCATCAGTTTTGGTGTAATTACCTTCAAAGTGGGTATAATGACTCTGTCACATCTTTCATACTTTTGTAGAACCCATAGGATATCAGTTGAGAGAGTGAACTCCCTGGAGTTGTACTGCCCTTCAGTTTCAGTACTTTGAAGATAGTCTAACAAAGCACTGAGCGATGCCTTTCTCAAAGAATCTTGTAGTCCGCCAATAGAAATGACCAACCCAGATATTATGTATTTACTGTAGCAATTAAGCCGAAGTAGTTGAACAAAACGAGGATATGAGAACGTAGGTACCTACAGTGAATGTAGAATCATCTCATTTGTCAAGACAGTAAATAATCAGTATCTTAAAGGAGATTTCACTAATTTAACATACCCCCCACTTAATGTCTGCTTCATTAGGAACTATGTTTTCTAGTTTTCCTCTGTATGGTATGTATGGTACAAAAATTGCTTTGTTGTACAAAATTCTTTGGAGTACCCTTGCCGCTGATTCCCTTATTTTATCCATCTTTTCTACAGCTTGCTTAGCTATGCCTCCAACTAAATTGGTTGCCAGGTTTGCATCAAAAAATGATTTGATCTGGTCATTTTGCACGTTCTCTTTATCATGCAGCTCTGTGATAGAATTAAATCCTTGTGATCTACAAGGAATATCCAATGACTCTCTCTTGCATAGAATGTATGTACATCTTTCAAGGCCATCCATTGCAGCCTCACGAACCCAAGAACCTACATCGCCCCTGTTATCAACAGAGTAATCATCCAAAGCTTTGAAAAGGCAGCACATCACTTCTCTTCTGATGAAAAGAAAGAGAGAAATGCCATCTTCTTCGGAAAAGAAATCAGAGAACTTTTCTGCATCCGTTAACGTTTCGCAAATGGACACAAGTGCTTTGACGGCATTCACACGTGCTTCAGCATCCCTATCTTCAGGATTATCCTGCATATATGCAAACTGTTCAGTCAGAGGAGCAAAAAGGGGAACATATTGGAGGTTGGTAAAGAGTTTCACACTTATGCCCCCCTGTAGAGAAGACAACTAAAATATACCTCAACTGCACATGAACTACAAAGCTTCGATAATACAGGCTTCCAGTCTCTAGCCAGCAACTGAAAAGGCAAAACACCCAATCCTAGTGCAGATCCTCGTCTTGAAGCCACATTAGGATCGGTCAACTGCTCAAGGTATCTTGACGTGATATTATTCACACCTTTGCTTTCCATAGATAAAAGGTAAGCTGGAACATAATGTTCCAGGGCTTCAAAAGCAGCTTTCTGCACATTCCAGTTTAAATGTGATTCGACAGTTCGACATTTAAAATGCGCTCTAAATAGAGTTTGTATAGCAAAGAAAGACCTGTATGTGAGAATTAGGATGTCTCAAATTCTCAGCAAGTGTATCAAGTAAACTTCGTTTTATTTTTTCTGTCAAATGTACTTGAACTCGGGCAATGCATTCAATGAAGCGAGAAACAGCAGAACGCATTATTTCTCCTCCTTTTCCACGATAGAGCCTTGCTTTCTCAATGGCAGGAACCATATTAGCAACCATTTTCTGCTTATCTGCAGGAGCAAAAGTAAAGTTCATCACTAACATTAATGAGGCGAACATTGTTTATAAAAAAAATCACCAATTAAAATAATTGAAACAAAATAATCCACTAATTATGACCATTTTTTTCTCATCAAGGGTCATGATAATCAGCTTTTAGCTGCCTTACATAAGTGAGGCTTAGTTGAATTACAAAATGACCCACAGTATTATTAGATTACAAAACATGAAAGATATTTCTTCAGTCCTTCATAATTAGAAACTAGTAGTTGCATTGATCTCATGCTATCAACCATTTATCTATAGTTTCGTTAGAAACAGTAAATAATGGTATTTATTGATCTCAAAATAAATATATACTTGGGGATAACAACACTTTGTTTCAAGTGGGAAGTAGGAGCAGTTCTTTTCTCGTAAAAAAGACTCGGAAACCATTTAAATAGCACATACTGCAATTCTTATGATCTCTTAGAATTGAAATACAAAAAGCATCAGCTGTAATTCCTATTAGCTCGTTATAAATTGAAAAGAGTATTAGTACCAACCTGTTGATAGAACATAGTTGCCCTCGTGCAGAGCCAAAACCACCTCACCAGTAGCTAAGGTTGCACCATGCCGCATGCATAAATCAGACGACAGAGTGCAAGGAATTAATTTCTCCAAAACCATGTTGGCAAAATATTCAGGCTCAAATTTCACAAGCGATGAGAGAGCATTCGCAGCAAGTTCTCTCAAACTTTTGTCCTTTATGTATCAACATAAACTATGAAACCATTACTAAAACCAACCAATAACAAGAAGATAGAAGAGTACATGCCTTTTTTATAAACAAATTGTCATAACAGCAGTCATTGCTCATTACTAAGATTACATGAGCAACTACTGTTCAAGACATTATTTAAATTATGTAACTGTTACCATATCTAACGGCTTAAACTTATAAATTAAATGGTTCACCATGCTACCAGAGCAAGCAAAGGTCTTGGTCCAATTCTCGTCGCCACCCATTTAAATGAAAGTTTGCACGTGTTAACCTTTGACAGAAAAAATATTAATCCCGGACATGTGGGGGATGTTTTGAAAAGAATATTTAAACGACATACATATTACCCTATCTAATAGCCCAAGTTTTTAAATCCACTGGTACTACAAGAACTTTCACACCATGGAGCGAAAATTAATAAAAAAAGTAATACTATTTAGCCCAACTGGGGTTATAATTACAGTCTATGTGGTGCTAATGCAACATGGTGCTAATGCAACATTAAATGATAAGTAGAATTAAATCGATCATTTAACTCTACCTTTCATTTAGTCTATCACATAAAACCACACCGGTGGGGGTAAATAGCATATATTTAATAAAATAGTAAGGGCTAAAAACAGTAACAAATTCACATCATCTTGATCACGAAACAAAAAGAGAGGGGATAGAAAGCAAAGAGCAACTTCCAAAATGCCATATTTTATTACCTTCCATTCAATTTTTTCTTCTTTTAGGTTTCCATTTTAAGGCTAGCAGCTGGAGTGAATTAGAGAATAGGCATTAATTAGACACATGATGTTGGGCGGTAAAATTGTGGCATATTGTCACGACCCGCTCGATTCATAACAAAGATAGCAGAATTATCTAGAACAACAGCATCTTGAGGCGAATCCAGAATGTTCTAGATAATGATGGTACATGAAACTGCCTAGAAGGTAAAAGAGAAATCTAGAGAATTGGTAAATCTAATACTTGTGGATTATTCTAGATAATCCTAGATAATCCTTTGTAAAAATTTTATTATGGATGGTTGTAGAGAATTCTAGAGATGGATTGTAGACCGTTGGATCAAATTGATCCTAGCCATCCATTAGGAACCACTTTGCCTATAAATAGCTTGTAGGTTCATTCATTTGCTCTAAGAGGGAGTGAAGTTGTAAAGTGTTAAAGCATTGTAAAGTTTCTTTGTTCAATACAAAGCTTTCTTCATAAACACCTGTGTTCCTCCTTTGAATACTTAAGTGTTCTACTTGGTGCCGTTCTAAGACCTCAACGCTAAAGTGGAAGGCTGACTTAGTGTAAAAACCGCAGGGGCGGAAGTTGGAGACACTAGGTGCCGCACGGTGCTTGGAGAAAACAACAAGTCCGTGACAGTATGCTCCCCAAAAAGGAAAAAGAAATCAATAATAATGTTAGATTTGCATATAAAAATTAATATAAGGCAATATCAATGCATTTCTTGTCCAAATTATCTTGATATCTCCGCAATGAACTTGACTTGGCAGGAATATTTGCCACCTAAATGGCTAAGTGTTTAAGAAACAAGTATCTCATACATATAAATGGACTCATCAATATCAAGATGAATCCCGCTATAAGGAAACCATGGAGGATTACTTCATCTTTATTCAGAAACTTGAAGGAAAAATTGCGACTTAAGTAACCAGACACAGTGCCCGGGCTTTACCACCCAATTGCCCGGGAGGAGTGAAAAGGCATAAAGAAAACAAAAATACTGAGTTCAACCACCAGATAGTGTATATCTTTAGCAAGCTCAAAGACAAAAGAGATTTAATTGACAGGATCCTTTTTTGAACTTCTATTCTCATCAAGGTGGCCTTGTTTTATTTCACATTTATCGCTTAAGGCTTATGACTTTTCATATAACCATTTTCGATACAAATCCTGAAGTAGATCCAAAAGCCAAATTTTGCAAGAAGTAATTCTCTAACTGAAAATAAGATAGATCTTTCATTGATTGCAGATTTGATAAATTATGAATAAAATGCAAGAAGTGAGTGTTGATGATGCAAAGGTTTAGAACCACCTCATCTAAAATTTTACATTGCTAACTAAGTGAAGAATTTTTATCTAGATTAATATCTTCTACATGCTATCTCATGTGCATACCAGATTACTTTTTTTCAACAAAGACCTGAAGGAAAACTTACTTATCAAAAAAAATAAGACCTGAAGGAAAACTTTCCAAGTTAGATACTTATTTTAAGAAAAGTAATTAGGGTTTTATTTTATAGTTTTCTAGTATTTATTAATTATTTCCTACTTAAATTAGATTAGTTGAAACACTATATAAAGAGGGATTACGCGTTGTAATAGTTAGACTTGATTATTGAATAAAAATATATTTCTTCTTGTTCGATTGTGTTCCACATCAAGGTGACATGGAAACTGAATCAACGACATTTGTTTGCTTTGACACCATTTTAAATAGCTTCATCTAAAAGTTTAAATGGTTATGTATGTAAAGAATTTATTTATTTATATTTAACATTGAAGATTGAAATATTATTCCATTGTCGTGCCACCAAACCATCATAAATTTCATCTAATCATAACAAATTTATTTAAAATCCAAACCTAATTTTTGACCCACAACATTTAAATAAAGATAATGGTGTGCAATAATATTAGTGGTATGCAAAATAAAAAATAGAAAGTAAGAACAAAGCTGCATTAATTTTTACTTCTAAATGTTGAATAAAATATGTTGAAAAATTTACCTAAATGATGGCATCAGTTCACTCTTCTGAATACTCCAGTCCATAAAACATAGTTCAATTGAAAATTCAAAGATCTAACATTATAACTCACTGTGAATAATAAAATAGAAGCTGGCATGGAGTCCAGATTGAACATACCCAATGAGAAATCTTGCTGTGCATCAGTTCATCCACAAATGGATAAAGGTAGCCATCATATTGAGCAATACCAAAAGCAACATGAAGATATGAATTTACACGAGAGGAGAGTGCAAAATAATCAGCCATATTTACTATATCAATGCCATGGGGAAAATTTCCTTGTCTCCCAACATTTTCCTGGAAAGCAGCAGCGGCCGCTCTTCTGCAATTAACCTAAGCATTATGCTTAAACCTTCAGCATCATAGTAGATAAAAAGGAAAACAAATGCAAGAGGAACTATCCGTTCCTGAAAAGTGAAAACTTATGCAAGTACCTCACGGTCATAGCAGGCCACGACTAAAAGGTGTGGAGCTAGCTGTTCCAACACACTCTTCATGTCTCTGTGATAATATGAACGACCAAATGCCCAACAAACATAAGCAGCTGCATCACGTACATGAGATCCAACACTATGTGGTCCTCTTCTAACATCATAATGTAAAGCCTGTCCAAAGAATTTCTTATCAAACCTCTATAGCAATAGATTAGTAAAGACAAGGAAAATGTATCTATTAGCCAAAGCGGACCCAAGTCTGCAAGTCAAATGAATCAACTCATAGAGAAACAATCAAACTGCAGGGAATGTGACAAAGATCTTGAAGACACAAATTGCTAGGAAACTTTCACACATAAAGAGGAAAGGAAAAGTTGCAAATAAAGTTCAATGAACAATACTGGTACTTTACTGGAGACATACTGATGCAACAATACCAGGTCCATGTTATTTTCTTTTCGCTTCTTCTTAATTTCTCTTTTCTAATTTTTCCTTTGCTTTATTTCTTCTGTTTGTTTTAAAAATTAAAACTTCATCATAATACGGGTTCTCCTTGCCTTTTTCATTTTTTTTTTTTTTTTTTTTTGTGGTTGTTTTTTAATTTTTTTCCTAAAATCCTCAGGCATGGCCCAGGAACTGTGTCCAGTATAATTTATATCAAGCACAATAGTCATACGAAATTTTATCCCTCTACAACAAAGCAAATAAAGCCCAAGATCCAATTCTAGAGCATTGGGTGTGAGGGGAATGTAACAGAACTTCCTAGACAGAACAAGCATTGACCAAGAAGAGCTATAGCAGAATTTGTGAAAATTTGCGACCTAGAACTCCTCTAAACAGATTGAGTAGTGATGCAGTGGAGAGAGAGATCCAAGTAGCATGCAGTCCAAACTATTTTATTGAAGAGAAAGAACCATCATCGTTGGAGTTTAAAAAGGAAAAACATTAGAGACCACTAATAATGGGCAATGCAAAAATGTAATTGTCAAATATGCACGCTGATTGACAAACAAAAGGAGTACAAGCTAAATGAATTTTTTGAATCGTTAACCACAAAGAAATGATAACATATAACCTTTATAATGACAGGAACAACTTTAGGGAAACTGATTGGTAAAAGCAATCCTCTACGTGCCAGTTCTGCCAATGCCAAGCATCCACCATGCCAGGAACCATCTCCCTACAAGAATACATTAATGATGTTTGAATCAGAATAAGCAAGAAATCTTGGCTTTAATTCTCAAGGTACTTCAAAAAAACGTAGCTCTGAACTAGGTAGGAGCATCATCCTCTTACCCAATAATGTCGATCGAGCTCAAGGTGAACCAGATTAAGTGAGCACGTGCAAATCTTATAATTATGTGAATATTATTTATCTTCTTGATCAGCTTAAATGATTAAAAGGTTAAATCCCAACATTATGTAATAAAGGTTAACAGGGTTTAAGCACTAAGTTTGATAGCTTCAATCTTGTTCTTCCTTCATCAATGCTCAATCTTTGAATGCAAGAAAATCTCTTTCAGCCATCCTCTATACGTGGTGTGGGACTAAAAACATAATTAGTCTCCAGATTACCAATTGTCAAAATATATCTGCAATGAACCATCCATATTAACTGTCCAATTTTCTACGTTTTACAAAAATAAAATGATACAATGTGTAACCTGCCTAAAGAACAAGAAAAAGGGAAAAAGATGAAAAGAGAACAGAAAATATGTAACAGGTGTTATATCCTTCCGTTCAGAACATTAATAGTATTTATCTTCTGAACCTTCACATTAAACAATTTCGTTGTCTCCACTCTCACTCAAAAAAGGGGTTGGCAACGAATTAAATTCAGCACTCCATTAAAATTCATTGGTTGTGAATCAATTTCCTCATCATATCTGAAGAGTGAAGACCACCTATTAACTAACATTCAAATGGCCCAAATTACAGTGATCCACAGTTGAATCCAGATGGAACTGTAGTGTCTTGAGTTCATTTTTAATATCATCTGATTAACTAAACTTCACAGTGAAGGATCGAGTTCTCATGGATTTCCACGGTGCTTCTCCAATGATACGAGGATTTAATTTCCAAGATGTGGTGGGTAGTATCCAATAGTATTAATCATTAATTTATTAGAAAAATTTTACTTGTTTTCGGCAATCCAAAGTTTCTTTCCGATAAAGTTGAAATGAAACTAGAGGAATTAGAATAATGCTCCCTCCTGGAATTAAATGGCATCTTTGAATCGGCAAAGTAGTATACATCAGAGTTGAAAAGCGAGCATCTGAATCCGGGCGGAGGGAGTAATAAGTTACGACAAAGGTAAAATAAAATTATGATCACAAAATGTCTTGTGCTTAAGTAAGCTTAGCATTGTCCATGGTTGTAACAGGAATCCACAAAGTTTTGATATTGACAATTATTGGACATCCAAGTTTGTGAATGTTTGGAATCCAAAAAGAAAAGGGGAAAAAGAGAGAGAAAGTCTAACTGTGGATAGCAAGAGGCCTAAGAAAATAAATTCACCAAAATACCTCATACGGAGAAAAACGCTCCAATACAGAAGACAGGACTTCATCCGAAAGAGAATAAGTCAAACGTGAAGTGACGCGGCCAATACCTTTTGCAGCAGACCATCGCACAACAGTGTCCTGCATTACCAAACATCAAGTTGAAAATTTGCAGAAGTTGTCTTAGTTTGATTTTGATTCTGAGAATCACTTTTCTCCCACTTATTTTCAACTACACATTCTCCAAAAAAATAAATTATTTTTCACAATTACACATAACTTTTCACTGTTTTTTAACCACTCGCGTTCACCCAAAAAATAAATAAATAAATCCTTTTCAAAGAATCCAAATCAAACAATGGCTAAATAAAGTTCATTATGAATGTCCTTGGTCTGAGAAAGTTAATATCCCAAATAAACGCTTATTTCCGATTCTTGGGAAAAGGCAGAAAATAAAGAAATGACTGTAGTAGTCCATATATGATTATCAAAAGAAATGCTTTAAACTACTTTACATATAAATGTTGAGTAATTTGATCAGTAGAATCTCAACATCTAAACATACCGTATCTCTCAATCCTGACAGTAGAAGTTCAATAATCTCTTCCACAATTTCTGGAACATCCATATCTTCATCTTCAAGGGAGCTTTCGCTTTGATAGAAACTGGAAGTGTCCATGTTTACAGCATGATTTAACTGATTACTATCTCCTTTCACGTTTGAGGAGACATTCTCTCCAAGAATGCTGTTTCTACCCTACAGGGGATGCACAAATTCAAGAAAATAAAAAATTTTAAACTCTAACACAGCTCTTACAATTGAAAGAGCTTCCATACAAGGAACCCAATGTAATTAATGCCATACACACTTTCACATCCACTAGGATTGGGGAGGTGATGTAGGACAGAGTTCTATATACATTCACAAAGTAAGTTCCTCCAACAATATTACAATAGTTTTCCTAATAATTTCAGTAAAATAAATAAGAAGGGAAAAAATAGCTACAAGGAAGGTATTTAACTGGAGAAGAAAATAAATAAGTTCCCTCAGTAAAAATTCTATTGACATATCCATTTTATGTCTGTTGGAAGAATAATCCATAGCAAAACCAGTGACTTCTAGTCTTTGTGTAGGAGTGAATGTTGTTTTCCAATTTGGGCAAAAGGTACGAAGCTCACAACAGAGAAAATATTCTAAGTCTGTTTTCTTATGCTGAGGGTAAAGGATAAAAATCAATATCAGAGTACCACTTAGGAGTTCTGTAGTTCTCCATATTTCTTTCGACACTTTTCTAGTTATTTCCTCTATTGTTAATCATTTTAGATTTCAGGCTCAGTCCTCGGGGAATGCTAGATGTGATTAGCCTGTCTACTCTCATACTTATTTCGACCTTTTAAGTTGATCGAGCTATCATTAGACCTCTGTTTAAAATAATGAAGTCTCTTCATGAAGTCCTCATTTAGCAAACCCCATTTTTGTAACACTTTTGCGTTTCTTTTCCATGAGCGAAGTGAGGATGTACTTGAAGGAACACTGAAGAGCATTCACAGCAAAATATTCTGCAACTAGTTTTCTTCAGAGAAGTTTCTACTTATTTTGTTGTGCAAATCTCAAGAACATTAAAAGGCTAATTCAAACAGTGTTCAGCAATCCCTTAAACAGCAAGCATGCATATCAGGTCATAGACAATATATATTTGAAAGAATTCAACTTATCTAACCACATAACACCATGTTGGAGAACGATGGGGCAGGCAAGTGAGCCCAATCCGCTGGGTAAGTTTTACTAGATACTTGCGAAGTAAAGGACTCCGAGCAGCAGAGTTGGACTTCATCAATGCTGATGTATCACTCCAAACAATGGGAACCATATTGAGCAATGCTTTTGTGTTACCAATCTGCAATTAAATAAAGTAGTCAATATACAGAAGCAGCATCTAAAGATACAGCAGTTGATGAAATATGACCTAATGAAACATGAAGCAGCTGAGAGGGTAAAGAAGGATAATTCACAAACATTGTTGGATATAAGTTTTTCAAAGAAATGAAGGTCCTCAATTCTCTCCTAGTTATGTTGCAGATGCTTTATGTACTCGCTCTCTGGTTGATCAGCATGTCATACTGCTATCCTCGATGATCTGGACCACATTTTAGGTGGATGGAGGGAGGCAGTTGCGGCCAATAGAGGGTGCTAAGCCAGTGAATCAATTTCATAGCTGTGTCAAAACTTCCAACCCCACCCAACATGCACAATTCTCGATTGCATCTCGTCATCTCCATGTTTCCATCTTTTCTCAGGTGCATGTTTATTAATTGTATTACCAGACATACTCACCTAACTTAAAAAGCAGCTGATTTTTAGTTTCTTGCTCAATTTTCTTTTTTTTTTTCCTTTTCTTTGATTTTTCATTTGACTATGAGCATGTTTGGTAATGCTTTTAAGTGCTTATAAGTTGTGGTCATAAGGAATGTATGGATAACAAGTGGAGAGTAAACTGTGGCTCCTACGAAATATGAGCATAGAAAGTATATTTGACTGGCATAAATTATAATTTAAGCTTTTCCAAACATGCACTATGTTTGATATCGGGTCATCCACATTGGGACGTCAAATATTGGCAGGGTAGTTTTAACTTCCTATACTAGTTTTTATTGGATATTTGAAAAGATTTATACAAAAGTACACTGGAAATATTCTTAAATCCCATATAGAAATTCAGTTCACTTGCAAAAGATTCCCAATGTTGGATAAGTTTCCTGAAATCAAATGGGGCCTTTATGCATTCTTTCTGCTAGGGATAAACCAGAGTGACCTAGTTTCTCTAACTTTCCAGCTATCTTTGTACTGGATCAGTCGGTATTCAGGCAGTATTCGAAAATTAAGCATGGTGCATAGAAGATTACATCTCAACTTTTGGTAAGCTATGCGGTAATATAATGTATCAATTTTGGGACCACATCTTATAATGATTCTCAAGAACAAGATGACATCACTCTAAAGATTACTCTCCCAACGATCATCTGCTAAAGATTACTCTCCCAACGATCATCTGCCTTCCTGAGGTGTGATTTCCATTCAATCAAGTGCTCTACAATGCAAGGATTATTTGAATTTCCATTTCAATTCTGCATTCTTTACTGGTTCAAGGTAACCTTAATCTAGCCTCCACGTGTATTAAGTTCAAGGTTAACAAATTATTAGTTAGCAACTTTTGTAAAAGGTAATTTGAGACATGTCAATAAATTATCATATCCCCACAACCTGTAATAAAACTGGCCCCCAACATATATTAGGTTCAAGGATGTGAAATTAATAGGTAGTAATTTTGTAAAGGTTAATTTGACAAATGTCAATCAATCATCATATCCCTCTATGATATTCTCTAGTCCTCCAGTTTAGTATATAATGAGCAAAAGCAGTTATTCATATCATGTTATAAAGGAAAGGGTCAAGAAAATTAAAAGAGAACCTTAAAAATGGCAGCTAGAGCTTCAACTGCACCTAATAATCGAAAATGATCAATGACATTGTCCTCCACAGAAGATAAAATTTCATGCGTCCAATCAATAAAGCTGAAAGAAAATAAACAGAACTAAATGAAACAAGTTTAAACATAATATTTAATAACAAGTTTGTAAATTAAGTTCTAACATTTGAGAATGACTTAAAATAGTTTAATTTAGCCCATGTTTTTTTTTTTTTTTGGGGAAAAATGAGTTTTAGAATAATGATTTTTCGGAAAATGTGTGATTAAAAAGTAGGAAAAAAATTTGGTTTACGTGCAAAATATGAGAATGTGTGGTTGAAAATGAGTTGAGAAAAAAAGAGTTGTGTAAAAATGATAGTCAAATAGGGGCTTCGTAATGTGGGCATCATTTGGGAAGCTCGCTGAAAAGGTCTATTTAAAGATAAAGAACGTAAGGCACATAATAGGAAGCAAGCTTATCTATTTATTTCACATCTGACTTTATTAACGACCACATCAATATTGAAACCCTTTTCCAAGACATTGAGCAATCTGCATGTATTGTTGAATGATAGAAATGTAAAATACATATTTTTTCCTTCTTATTTTATGCGCTTGTATGATTATTTTGTGCCAAAATGTACTTATTAATCTCATATTTTGATTTAGTGGCAATTTAATGGAGATGGCGTAATTTGGGAGAAATAGGTGAAAATGGACCACAGTGAAAGGAAATGAAAGTTCAAGGACTAACGTGGAAATACACAAAAGTTGTGTCAAACCAAACGATGAAAATTTGAGAGTGTTAGAAGTCAATTGAATGAAAAAAGAAGTCAAAGAGATGAAATGTCGTCAAAGTAGGATCACACATCAATTTCCAATCAAAAAATTATGCATCAAATTTTCAGTCTCAGTTTGAAACCCATTTTTGACATGACAAACAATCGAATTGGAATATGATATCTGAAGCAAAATTGTAGCCCTTTGAGTTATCTTTTCAACGCATCTTGAATCGCCTCAATCGAATATCGGAAGAAGAAGATATGATCAAAATACTGAAAACTGTCCGAAAGAAGTTTCGTAAAATCACGCGGTCGCATGGCTTTAATTCCATGCGGCCGCTAAGACCGCTTCCGAGAGTTTGAAGGCTGAGTTTACTTGTTCCATGCGACCGCAAGCCTCTAAACCATACGGCCGCATGGTTCATTTCCGACACGAAAATTTTGATTTCCGAATTTAAATCAACTACCTATGAAAACAACTATAAATACATATTTAAAACCCTCGAATAGAAGGCTCCAAACTCCATTTTTCATTATTTATCTCTTAGATACATGAATTGTAACTAAACTTTTACACTTAGTCGAATAAACGGAAGCCTCGGAACCACATATTGTGAGATCTAAATAGTTTTTCTTATTATTTGATTTATATTTTGTGTATTGAATGTTCTTCTGCATTTATTTCTATGATTTGTTACGTTTAATTGCTAGAAGGCCCGCTAATTCATTGATTGTAACAATCTACCGCTAAGTTAAATATCAAATTCGTAATTGTTTGATCCATTTAACTTGTGAGCACTAGAATTTGATGATTTTCTGCGATAGAAATTATTGAATCTTAAGAAGAATGTTTGAATAGATTAAATACAACCGCTGATGTTTGTATTATCTAGTTCATCGATTTCTCTATTGTGTAAAACTGTTATTAAATTGAATCTTGAGCGCTAGTCTGGGGTGATTTAATAATTAGGGTTAATTAGAACACTGGTTTCTAACTAACTAAAATTAAGGAGAAATAAGAATTAATTCCAACGACGAATATTAAAAATATGAATTGAATTATCATTGCATCTATGATCAATCGTGAGTTTCCGACAGTGAATGTGGACTTAGACCAAGGTTAGTCTTTTGATTGTTTTCGTTAGTTTAATTTTCATTATTATTGATTGCGTTATTTACAATTGTTTGCATACAAAAACCCCCTGATTATTGTACGAAGCATAAAATATTGAATTACATACTCTTCGTGTGTCGACCCTTACTTCCCCTACTACATTAGTTTTAGAAGTTAAGGTATTACTTGTGGGTGCCTGCGACAGGCGATAGCACACACCATTGAACTTTTTGTATATTCTGATTTGGTTCATTGGTTGAGTAGACCTGTATATTCTTATTCTAGCATTTGGAGATGCCTTGAGAAATAATCCCTCAATAAGATTGAACTCTTTGTAGGACGCATGATCTTGAAAGCATGAAGACAGGATGTTGCAAGTTCAAGGTTCAATAAAAGTAGGCCATAAAGTCGAGACACCTAATCAAACACTAGATGGAATCTCAGTGATGCCAAGAGGGCGTAGAGGATTTCTAGAAAGTGTTTCCTTGACTCATGTCATTAACTAGTGAGAACTGAGCTTACAGGCACACCCATATATAGATAAGTTCTGCTATAGCAGTATTTGGATAAATTAAAACTATGAAGTCCATAGATTCATCATGCAGAAATCTGTTGTCAAAATAGGGATATCACATCGTGAAAAAAAGACCTGGTAAATGCCTTTGACATATCCGGGCGTGTCAAAAGCTTTGAGAGCAGCAACCCAGCTATGGTGCGCATCGGACCTGCATTTGATAGATAGTCTTTACAGAATCCTAAAATTTTTATCACCAGTGGTGGTGGCTCATCTCTATGAACATAGCTGTCATCAGCCATACTAGTATCCACAGATGATAAATCAAAAGGTATCAATACAAGTATAGATAGCCATAGAAGCATGATGCATTTTGCCTCCATCTCTCCAGTACTTTCTTGCCTTAATGACGTTGCAGCATTTATGTTATGGCATTTATCCAAAAGAGATACTGCAAGTTCAAGATCTGAAACCTGATGGGGAAAGAACTTGATCACAGACTTGTATCCACAAACTGTTACCAGGGAATAAATAATGATGCATAAAGTCTTTATAATTTCAAGAGTTTCCTCAGAGGCAACAACTTGTTCAGCAGCTCTCGAGCGGACAATTGACATTAGCGGTAAAACTATGCACTTGAGATAAGGCTCTAACAGCTGACCTTGTTCCTGATACTTGTCCATCTGTACATAAAAATTTTAAGAATCCACACCTTACACCATAAAGCATGTCAAAATTGAAAGGAAAAAATATAACTTATTGAAAACATATGCAAACAGATCAATAAAAGCCAGATTTCTGCATCGATGGAAAAGGGTAAGAAGCACAACTATGTTTGTAGAATTTACAACAAATCAGATCAATAAAATCTAGAGAAAATCTAATATATGTTCAGTAATTATTGTGAAGCAGACAATTAAATCTGTGCCAGTAGAAGCATAATTCCTCGGCTTTATATCACAAAGCAACCAGTAATCAGCTATCATCTTCTCTAAAAATTCATAATTTATTATCTTTTCTCGCATAAGAAACCTTGAGATGGCATATTTCTGAGGAAATCTCTTCCCTCATTTTATTAAAAAATTAAAAATGCATCCAAACACATCAATAATAATTACACACTATTTCTGTTCATAATCCAATTTCCAAAGTACTAAAATTTAAATCCCCTGCCACTGGAAGGCACCATCTGCAAAGTATAATGTGCTGTAGCTTCAATTCTCCAAATGTGATCTAACAACATGACAGAAAAATACTTATCAATAAACAATCATAATTCCCCACAAATTAACTCCTGGGAAAAGTTCCTCGAGGTACAAGTGCCAAAGCATAAGGAACAACATTACCAAATTGATTGAACTAACAGCTGTTAACAAATAACAAAAACTTCACACAAATTCATCCATGGAAAAAGAAATATCAAGGTGCAAGTGCCAAAGCACAAGGTAAGGCATCACAAAGAGCTTCACAAGCTGTACTTGTGAAGAAGAGACGTACAATGGATCGGATCTTGTGGACGGATGACAAATCGCAGGCGCCTCGATTCAAAACGATGTCGTCTAGCAGCGACTTGACGAGCTTCCATTCTTGGAGGAAGTATCTCTGCAGAACACTTTCTTTCGATTCATGTTCATCATCTTCTACTTGCAATGATGATAATAACGAATTATTCTCGTCATTTTCCATTTTCTTCTCCAATTCTTCCCTGCTAATCGCCATTTTTACACAGATTGAGCTCAGCAAAAAAGAAGATGAGATTCGAGATAACTGAAACTGATTTTGATTTCCCGCGTGGGGATTTGGGGTTTAACATACAATTGATTTTGTTGGATTAGAGAGTGTAATTCGAACAGTTATAATCGAAAATTGAGAAATTATTGGAAATATCCCAAATTTGACATAGCATTTTCAAAATACCCTTTTACCATTTTAAAAATTTAGGTTCGATCTGATTGCAATGGAAAATTGGTCGAAAGAAAATGATTTATTTGGAAAAAAAATTTCTTAAAATAGTTTTATTGGAAATTGTAATTAAGTGTGTCTGATTGGTATAGCCCATGTTTGTTTACCATTTTTCAAAAAATTGTTTTCTACAGTAATCAATCTCTACCACACATTCAAATAATAAAATATTATACACAAAAACCGATAAAATTTCTTTCAATTTCAACCACACATTTTCCAAAAAATACTATTCATTACACCATTTTCTTCTCAATAATGGTTGACAAACATGCACATAATTTTTCACTTGAAAAATTTTTAAAAGTTTGGATTTTTTGTTCACGTTTGGCTTTATTTTATATGGGAATTGTCCATTAAAAATGAATTCTTTTATACAATTGGTTATGAAATTTGTTAACATTGACAAAAAGTAAAAAAAAAAATTTTGCTCGAAGACTATTTTTTCATCAAATTTTAGCATTCGTTTGACTTCGTTTTATATGGAAATTGTCCATTAAAGAAATTTTTTTTTACAATTGGTTATGAAATTTGATAACATTGCAAAAAAAAAAATTATAGAAGAACCTGGAAAATGTTTTCCCACCATTTTGGTAGAAAACCTTTTCCAGAATTTCAAGGAAAATGGCACATAGGAGGGGAGAGAGGGAAAACTTTTTTTTGGCTAAATTTTACTTATCAAACAACTCTTTTGCATGGAAAAAGAAAATGTTTTCTATTTTCCATAGAAAAGATATGCTATCAAACATAGCCTTAAAGTTCCTAAAATATCCTTAATATAAAAGGTTTTAAAACAAGTCATTCTAATATTAAATAAATCTCATTTTAGTCATTAAAACTTTAATTCTAATTTAGGATTCGACGAATTGTTTGTCCCCTGTAATAAAAATTTAATTTTTCTACAACATCAACTCTTTCCACATTTTTTGAGCCCCAAAAATTTGATATTGATTACAAAAAATGTGAAAATAGTTGATGTTGTAGAAAAGTTAAATTTTTATTACAGGGGACAAACAATTCATCGAATCCTAAATTAGAATTAAAGTTTTAAAGACTAAAATGAGATTTATTTAATATTAGAATGACTTGTTTTAAAACTTTTTATATTAAAGATATTTTAGGAACTTTAAGGCTATGTTTGATAGCCTATCTTTTCAATGGAAAATAGAAAACATTTTCTTTTTCCATGCAAAAGAGTTGTTTGATAGGTAAAATTTAGCCAAAAAAAAATTTTCCTTCTCTCCCCTCCCACGTGCCATTTTCCTTGAAATTCTGGAAAAGGTTTTCCACCAAAATGGTGGGAAAACATTTTCCAGGTTCGTTTATAATTTTTTTTTTTTATTTTGCAATGTTATCAAATTTCATAATCAATTGTAAAAAAAAAATTCTTTAATTGACAATTTCCATATAAAAGGAAATCAAACGAATACTAAATTTTGATGAAAAAATAGTTTTCGAGCAAAAAAAAAATTTTTTTTTTTTGAATTAATTGTATTTTTTGCATTTTTAGGAAACCCCCTCATCTTAATGGTATCAGAGCTCTATATTCTGAGGAGTTAGAGTTAAGAAAATGGAAGATAATAAAAAAATTTGCGTAGGATGGTATGTTGATGATTCTACTGAATACTTAGATATTGATTGTTATATTCGACATCTTGTTAATAAATCAAGAAATTTGATTGAAAAAATAAAATACTCGGATAGTCTTAAAATAAAGAAAAAATTTGAAAAGAAAATTACTTTTCTTTTAATAGATTTTGATGAAGTTTTAGATGAAAACTTAGGATATCTTGTTAAAATACCTATTCATAATGAAATAAGATCTTTAAAAAGAATTCAAAATGTTCTTAATAATAAAATTAGGAGAATTGAAGAATCAGAACCTAGATCATGGAAATTGAAAATTCAGAGGATTTAGAAACTGAAGTATATGAAGGAGTAGAAGGATATACTTTAAAAGGAAAATTTGATCGGAAAAAATTTAGAAAAATCAATATAGTAGAATTAAATCTTAAACCACCTGGAGAAAATAGATTATTTAATATTTTAGGGTCATCATTTAGAAGAAAGAAGTTAGTTATTAATGAATATCATGAAATAGAAAAAGTCATAGTTATTAAACATATACAAGGAAAATAAAATTAAATCTAATAACAAAAAGAAATATTAATAAATTTTTAGGAAAATTAAAGCATGAAAAGAGAAATAAAATATCTTATGTCTACCTTGCAGGAGTGCAAATAATAATAAAATCATGTTTCAAAGAAGGAATTAATAGCCATATAATACTTAATTTACAAGATAAAAGATGTATAATCGCAGAAAATGAAAATTTAGGAATAGTTAAAGGAAATCTAGCCTATAAAACATCAAAATTTACTTGTTATCCAGGATATTGTGTATATATAAATCATAAAAATTTAGATTATTGTCTCGGTTTACATTTTAAGATAACTAATAAATATTAAAAGATGATAATAAAGTTTTTACTATATTACATCAAGAATTATATTGTTATACAAATAGTAATTATGAAAATATATATAAAGAAAAATCTTTTATAGAAATCGACGAAAAATTTAGGGATATAGGAGAAACAATCCTACCTAGAGAACAAGATACAGAGGAAATAAAAAATTTTGAGATAGAACATGATGATGCTATAAGTATCGATCAACCTATTATACCAAAACAAATAACAAATAGAGAAAATAAGATCATTATTGGAGATAATACAGCAAGACATAGTATTTCAAAAATAAAACAAAATAAGAATAATAATGTTTATGGAATCGAAGAAAAGTTTTTTAATGGAAATAAATGGATAAATGAAAGTAAAATACTTATTGATATTGGAGCAAGTCAGAATCATATTTGTTCTCTTATTGATGAAGGAATTCAAAAGAAAAAAGTATAACCTTATAGTTATAGAGATTTTGAAAGAAAAATAAACTCTTGTGATATCATAAGACAAGTTGAAATCAAATTAGGAAAGTTATTATTAAGCATAGAATGCTATATTGATAATAATATGGGCCTGTTTGGTAGGGATTCTCATTTTTTACAGTAAATCAATTCTTATTTTCAATCACACATTCTTCAATAAAATAATATTTTCCAATCACATCAATAATTTTTTTTTCTTTTTCAACCATACATTTTCCATCATATCACTATTCAAAATCAATTCTTCCCCCAAAAATTTCCTACCAAACAAGCTCTATGAATTTTGATGAACATCCAATATTATTAGAAAATTCATTTTTAGATAGTCTTGATAATTACAAAATAGATAAGGAATGAATTCTTATTATACATCAAGGAATAACTATATATTGCTTTAAAGAAAAATGAGTAGAGAAATAAAATTTTCAATAAGTGTATATATACAAATAACTGTATTTGAATCAAAAATAAATACTTGTGCTCTAATTGACACAGGAGCTAAGATAACTGCATTTAAAGAATTATTATTGCCAAAATAGATTGAAAATAAACAACAATTAACTCTAGAATGAATAATTGGAGTAAGAGAATTTTTAAAACATAAAAATGAAAATATAAAAGTTATCATAGGATCTAAAATAGTAATCATAAGAAATGTTTACCAATATAATATAAATGATTGTGATATTATTTTAGAAAATAACTTTCTACAACAATTTAGTCAATATATTCAAAATATTTATACTATTCAATTAAAAACACCATGTGGACATTTACTAAAAATTACTAGAGAATTTAAACCATTCAGAGTTCAATCAGCTCAGCGTGGTGAAAAGATAGAATTTATACCAAAATTACTCAATTTTTCAATCAAAACAATTACTCTTGATCAAATAAAATATCTTTTAGCTAAAAATTATAATGAAATTCCACTTGAGAAATGGAAAAAATCAAAAACAACAGCCAAAATAAAATTGTTAAAACCAACAATCATTATTAGAATCAAACATATGCTCTATAATCAAGAAAAATTTCAAGTACAAATTCAAAAACTTCTTAAACAAAAACTTATAAGAAGAAGTAATAGCCTTCATAGTAGCCCAATCTTTATGGTTAGAAATTATTCAGAAATAAAAAGAGGAAAACCTAGAATGATTGTAAATTACAAAGAACTTAATAAAAACACTAAATTTGGTGGATATTATCTACCAAATAAAAAAGTTTTAATAAATATTGTTAAGAATAAAAAATATTATTCAAAATTTGATTGTAAATCTGGATTTTGGCAAATCAAACTTGAAAAAAATAGTATACCATTAATAGCATTTAGTACCCCTCAGGGACATTATGAATGGATAGTTATGCCATTTGGATTTGAAAATGCACCACAAATTTATCAGAGAAGAATGAATGAAATCTTTAAAACTTATAATTTTCTTATTGTTTATGTTGACGACATACTTGGTTGCTCAGAAACATATGAAGATCATCTTAAATATCTTAGAAGTTTTGCTACACTTTACTTAAAAGAAGATATAATACTTAGCCAAAAAAGGCAGAAATAGCAAAAAATGAAATCGAATTTTTAGGAATAATAATAAATTATAATGGAATAAAATTACAACCTCATATTTAAGAAAAAATAATTTTATTTCGTGATAAAATTGAAAATAAGCAACAAAATCAAAAGTTTTTAGGATGCCTTAATTATGCTGAAGGATTTATAGAAAAACTTGCAGAAAAAATAAATAAACTTAAAAAACTATTAAGAAAGTCAAATAAGTTAGGATGGAATGAAGAACATACTCTTTGTGTTAAAAATTTAAAAGAAAATTGTAAAAATTTACCTAAATTTAGACTCCCATATGAAAAGGATAAATTAATTGTACAAACAGATGCATCAGATTTATATTGGAGTGCTTTATTAAAAATCGATTTAAATGAAATTTGTAGATATACTAGTGGAACATTTAATAATGCTGAAATAAATTATTCAACCAATGAAAAAGAATTATCAGCAGTAGTTAAAGGAATAAACAAATTCAAAATGTTTTTGTTACCTAAGGAATTTATTGTTCAAACTGATAATATTCAATTTAACGGACTAGTAAATAATAGATTACCAAATTCACCTCAACATAGAAGATTACATAGATGATAAGTGCTATTATCTTTCTATAATTTTAAATTTGAATATATTAAAAGAAAATATAACTTATTTGCTATTTCTTGAGCAGGAATCGTGATTTTGGAAAAGATTGAAGCATTTACCAAGGAATTGCAAGATTTTCTAACAGATTTTAATGCAAATTATCTTGCTATTCAAGATTATCATCTTGACATCCGACAAATTTTGTGCAATCTATCGAACAAAGTTATTGAAAGTGGAAAAAAGATTGATAAATTAAATGACAATAAAGAAAAAATAGCTGAAAATTTGACAGAATGTTTAGACTTTTTGGTAAGTTGCAGTCAGGAGTATCCTCCTTTAGAAAAAGGTAAATACAACCAAAAGGTGAGTCATATCCCATTTCAGGAGATTAATACATCCACCTCAAGTGGAGATTCGAAATCTAAGAGAAATGACCATCTTACCTTGCAAGAGGAAAATGTCATAACAAAGGGTCCACAACAATTACCCGTCAGTATTGACAAATTGTTGGAAAAATTTACAAGTGGAAAAGGAGCCGTTGAGTCCAGTACTCAAACATCCTTATCAAGATGCCCATTGGAACAGCCTACTGTTATCAGTGAATTCCAAGAAAATAAAAAAGTATCGATTGGTGACCTCAAATCACCAAAGGGAATAATTACTACTCATCAAATCAGAACTAATCTACATCCTATGGAGAAGGAGTATTATGAATTTTCAGAATGTGTATATAATTTCAGAGAAGGAAATTCTCTATACTTGACAGCCCTTCCAAAGGCGATTTATCCAAGGATCAGTGCAATTCAAGGAGCGGATCCCAATATTGTTCGAAAATTGGCAGCATTTAGATTTTTAGATCGACTCTTCCCAATGATAGATCTAAAAGAAATTGAATAATTTGATAAAGAATTCATTAATTGTGTTAAAAAGTTCAGTGACAAACAGTCAGTTGAACTGAGATTTTACACAATTAGTCATGAATATAAAGAACCAGAATGGTATGGAGAACATCATCTAGTCATTGTTCGAAAGAATAATGGAAATCCACTCAAGGAGATTCAGATTTTTAAAGAGTTACCCACTATTAATAAGAAATGGATGATTTACAGGAGAGCTCTTGGAATAAAATCAGTCTGCTCAACAATGCAATTCTTTTATGGAGAAAGATACATGGTTTATGGCATGAGTAATAATTGGATTCTTATCTGTAGAGGAGATAAAGAATCAAAGATTCTTGAAGGAAAAATTTGTGAAATTATCAATGATCAATTTTCTGGAAGTGAAGAATGCATTAAAGAGTCTTGCCAACTCATGGGACACGTCCACAAGTAAAGGACGATAAGAAAGTAACATCACAGACAGCACCATGTGAGCATTAAAGCAGAAGAAGACAGCTCAAAAGCTGGAATAAAAAAGTCAAAAGAAGCTTTAGAGCCTGTTTGGTACAGATTCTCATTTTCTACAGTAAATCAATTCTCATTTTCAATCACACATTCTTCAATAAAATAATATTTTCCATCACATCAATACTCGTTTCTTCTTTTTCAACCACACATTTCCCATCATATCACTATTCAAAAATCAATTCTTCCCCCAAAAATCCCTACCAAACACACTCTTAATAAAGTTATCTACTTTTTGAATTATTGTACTATCCCTTTGAAAAAGTTGAACAGTTTGATTGGCTAGAAGCTTCTCGGTGAAGTGAGTGTCTTCTATAAATTGAGTCTCTTCTCAAGAAGAAGATCATCCGAAAAAAGCCATCCGAAATCTCATCCTGAATTACCAACTTCAAAATACCATCTTGAAAAATGATCTTTGTAATCATTCTCATTAGAGAGTAGAAATCACTCTTCGGAGTATCAATCTTTGTAAAAATCTTTGTATAATAGCTTTCAAACTATCATCATATCAATAAAATCTTTGAGTTTGAAATAAATCTTTTATAATAGCTTTTATTAATGTCTTACAATTGCATCATTTGGATTAAAAGTAAGATTGCTTAAAGAAATAATAAAAATGATTATATTTTTCCGGATAGATAATGAAAAGAGTGAAAAAGTTTTTGAAACAATAGAAGAACGGCATAATAGTTATAATGAAATTGCTGAATTATACGATTTTGATCTTAGTTTTGATGATAGAGAATAAAAAATAAGAAGACACATTTCGAATATATTACCACGAGAATATAAGAAATTAAAATTTAATTTAACTTTAAGATTTTATATATTTATAATAAATAATAGATCATATCTTTCTAAATTAAAAGAATATATAGAATACACAAAAAATGATTAAAAATTCTAAGATACCGCAAAAGGTATAAAGAAATACATGCCTGGAATAACTACAAAATTTTGTGATAATAAAATGAAAATTTTAGAAGAACAAATAATAATTAACAAAAATCGTAGAGAAATCGAAAAGGAAATTTTTAATTGGAATAAAATTAAAAGAGAATTATTAAGAAATGAAATTATAAGAGAATTAAGAAGAGAAGAACAATTAAGAAGAGAGATAGAACAATGATAAATAATATAGTAATAAATCTCTTAAACTCACTAGACTAATATGAGTTTACCAACAAAAATAAGATTTGATAAATAAGAAATAGAAAATATTAGATTACCAATAGGAAGTTATCAAACTAAAGGATGGAAAACAACTCTATTTCAACCTTTAAGTTCATGGAGAAATACAGATGGATGGTTAAATATGACTACAAATTGGACAAATGCATTTTTATGGCAACAATTAGGACAATTAAAATCTAAAGACATAGAAGTTATAGATGAAATAAATGATATACATCCAAAAGATAAAATAGCTAAAGAAAAATTAGAAGTTTTAAGTAAAAATATGTCTAAACAATTTAATAAAATAAAAGAACAAATTAATAATTTATAAATATTTGATGAAACTAAACTTGAAGAAATCCAAAATCAAATATCAAAAATTGCACAGAAAAATAGTATTAATAAAATAGCAACATTAGAAGAAAGATACAATATTAATTATAAAATTGATTTCTATTAAATAAATTAGGATTTGAAATTGACAAACCACCTTATAAAAGACCTAAAGTATGAGTATGAAAGATAAAATCAATTTAATTGAAAAAAATATAAAAACAATTGGTGAAAAAATAACTAGAGTCGAAATAAGCTATGAAGAAGAAAAAAAAAACTACAAAATATTTTTTTAAGAATAGAAAATCTTTTAAATAAAATAATAGAAAATCTAAACAAAGAAAAACTATTTAAACCAGATTATGCCAAAAAATTTAAAGAAATTAAAAAGAAAATTAAAAAATATGAAAAATTAATAAAACTTAATAGGGGATTAAAAGAAGATATAGAAAGATTATTAATTGATTTTAGAAAATAAGAAGAAAATCTTATAGAAAAAGAAGAAGAAAAATTAACTATAGAAGAATAATGAACGAAAATATGGAAAATTTAATATTTGACTTAGAAATTTTAAAAATTTGTGAAGAAATAACTAAAAATCATATGGTCGGAAGAACAGGAGGACCACGAGCAGTTAAACAAAAAGAATATGGAGAAACTAGTACAGCTAGATATGAAGCAGAAACAGATCCCAGAAGATATGTTAATACAAAAGTTGATTTTAAAACTAAAAAGGAAAAAATGTATAGAGACCAATTTAAATCATTATTAAGATAATCAAACCCAATGAAAATTGTAGGATCATATTTAAATTTAGGCTATGTTTGGTACCAATTCTCATTATCAACAGTAAATCAATTCTCATTTTCAACCACACATTCTTCAATAAAATAATATTTTCTATCACATCAATAATCTTATCTTCTTTTTCAACCACACATTTCCCATCATATCACTATTCAAAATCAATTCTTCCCCCAAAAAAATCACTACCAAACACACACTTAGATTGTGAATTAGATGTTAGAAAAGTTATAAATGAATGGAGTACTAATATGATAGCACACTTTAATTATAATTGTAGTAATACAGATAATAAAAATAGAACTGAATATTTATTAGCAACTTTTAAAGGAAATGTAGCTAATTGGTATCGAGAATTAGAAGAAACAACAAAATGTGTTTGGAAAGATAGTATTGAAGCAGGATTTGGAATTAGTATAATAGAAGGAATAAATAGAGTTGCTACAAGAATTTATAGAGAATTTGCAGGAAAAGACTGGGTAAATGAAAGTACTAAAAATAGAATACAAGAAATAGAAGATGCTAAAAATAGGATGGAACATTTACAAATTTGTAATATGTGTTACCTTAATAAATATTGTTGTGAATATAGTAAATATTATTATATGATGTTCGGAAGTGGAGCTGATAACAATTATTATAAGGAAGTTTTTATTAGAAAATTACCACCACCATGAAATAATTATTTTTAAAATAAGATTAAAGAAAAATAATTTGGAAGAAATGAAGAATGTTATATATTAGGATTTATAATAAGAAATATAAAAGATGAAATAAGTATTATTTGTAGTAATCAAATGATCTATAAACAATTAGGATTTATATATGATAGAATTTGTTGTAGAGATACTGAAGTACCAGAAAATTGGGGATGCTATGATTATAGACGAAAAAGAAAAATAAAACCCAAAAAATATAAAAAATATAATAAGTTTAAAAAGAAACTTTTTAAACAAAAACGAAAATATTTTAGAAGAAAATATGAATCTTATAATAAAAAACTATTAGATAAAAAAGATGTAAATGTTAATATTGTAATGAATAATGACATATAAGTACTGAATGTCTAAAAAAGAAAGTTAGGATATTAATTACAAATTTTGAAAAAATTAGAGATGAATGTGAAGAAGTAAATATTGAAGAAATGGAAATTAATGAAAAAAATTTTGAAGAAAAATCAGATTTATATGAAACATCTAGTGAGGACGAATAAAAATAAAACTAGTTTCTAAAAACTATTTTAAAGTTTGAGAACATGATTTTAATAAAAACTCATTTCATTAAGGGCAAAATGGACTTTTATATAAAAAAAACCCAAATGGGTTATTTGACTCGGCTAATTTGAAAACTCGCCCTCGAAAATTGCGGCTAACCGAACCGAACTGGACGCGCAACGGGTGATTATGATTTTGATTTTAACGACCCTGTTTGGAGTGGGGCGGATATGGTATTTAGCGACGGTGCCTGTCCCGAAACGATTACTTGTTTTTTTTAAAAAAAATTAATTGGGGAATTGAAATTTCCATTATTTTTTCCCAAAATTAATTGGGCAATTTTGACAATTGGACTTCCCCAAAATTTTGGTCCAATTAACATTACTAGTAAACCTTTAACTCAATAACTTAACTCTAAACCTACACGTTAAAATTGAAAATTGGAAACCAAACTTACAAAACATTCGTCTACTCAACCAATGAACCAAATCAGATCCGCCGGCGCTCTGCTGCCTATACCTCAGCTTCAAATTGTAGTAATCAGCAAAGAAATCTACCATCTTGTGAGCACACTCTTTGATTTGTTCTGCGTCCATTGGCTTCAACCAATCTTCCCAGTACAATTCAACAAAACTCAAATACATTATTTATAATATTATTTAAATATATGATGCGTGGCCCCAAAAATGTGATTTTTAGTCTGTTTTACTTGCTAATTTATGTGTTCTTCAGTTTCTCTATGTTCATAAGAAGTAGAGAGTCGAATTGTTAATTTGGTTACAGAATTAATGTGGCTTTTTGCTGATTTTATTAATGAAATTCCAGAATTTAACATATATTTTGGGTTATATTGTTTGCGAGAGCTTGGTAATTTACCAATTCAGTAGGGAAGAATTATTTTTTTATTTCTGCTTTCATTTTTCATATATCTGTCAAGTAATTTTTATTTTTATAGTCATTGTCATTTGTATTTCTCTACTTGGTAGGTACAAGAGATGATTTCTTTATCCCCTTTTAATGAGTCAGAATAAAGAATTTTGATTTTCTACGAATGCAGAATAGAAATTTATTTTCTGTAATAGTGTCTAATAAACTCTTGTTTTATTACTTTAAACGGGTATTTTCATCATACTCCGGAGTTTGTGAAAGGTTTAATGAGGAGGACATTGACGAAGAGGTACATTTTTTTGTTTAAATCTTCAATTAAGACCATTCTTGATTAGCTAGTATGGTTGTATTATTACTCTAATTACATTTCTTATTTACTATATATGAATCAACTTTGAATCTTGATTCTTGACCTATGCTAGTAAGAGTTGTGGGGAAGAATGAAGATTGGCCTATATTAGTAAGAGTCTTGACCTATGTTAATAATATTATTTGTTAAATTCGAATTTTGCATTTGGAAGTGGAGATATTGTTTGCATTTTCATTTAGGATATTATTTGCTAAATTGACTTAGTATTGTGTTTTTGTTTTTATTGACTTTTTTTCATAAATTTTTTTTTTCAATTTGACGGTCGGTGTTTGGACTTATAAAAAATAATTTATTTTGGTGGTTATTAACTGAACTGAGATATGAACCTAGCCGAACCAAACTATTGCTATCCCTAAGAGACTGAGAGTATTTGTTTTAATTATTTTTTAAAAGAGTTAATTAATTCTCCGTCACGAGCTGCGACATTTTCTTCGGATTACTACTTACTCACGAAAATAAAAGATTACTAACTTCTCATTCAGTTTTTTAAAAAAAAATTACTCATTCATCACTCATATCAATTCCACTCATTCAACTAGGCAAAAAAAAGTCCACGTGGCAAACGAAAATCTTACGTGACCACTGATGCAGTTAAATTAAGAGTGCTTTTTCCCCAAAATTGAAGAATCGTTCTTTTCCTCCTTTACCAATTCCCCAATCTTCTATATGAAACCTAATCAAGACTTCATTCCAACATATTGCGTCTATCAAGATTTTTATCAATTGAATTCCAAAGTGAAATTGTTCCAAATCGATCCCCAATTTAAAATCCATTAGATTTATAAGCAACCTAGATTCAACTGAAAAAAAACAATCAAATTGAGCCCATAACAGTGTCAAACTAGCGTCTTGATAATGAGGAATGTGAGTGACCCGCAATAGCCTGAAATGATAAGCAACTATAATGTTGATGAAGAAACATCGTTGGTGAAAGTAAAAGAGCGACCACAAGCAAGTATATTTTAAATTTTTTTTGATGAAATGTATAATATTGTGTCCATAACATTATTTTGTGTCAGTAATTTATGAATTTATCGACACTTTATTGTTTTCCACGTTATTTCAAGTTCTTAGAAGAGGGACCACATTCTTTATCGTATATTTCGGCACTTCTTTTATGAATCTTAGCTTGCTATATATGTTTGTCATCCAATATTTAGCTTATGTTTGGTAGCCATTTTTCAGCAAAAAAGAAGAAAAAAATGACCATTGAAGAAGTAAAAAAGACGGCTGTAAGAGGGAAAGTAAAAGAAGTTGGCTGAATTTGATTTCTAACGGGCAAAAAATGCATTCTTTGATCTGAAAAATTGCTGTCAAATAGAAGCTTAGTTAGTTCATCATTTACGGTGGCATTTAGGTATTGCAATGGTTGCTGAGTATTAACTGTTTAAATTCTAACCATTTTTAATTAGTTCATCATCTACAGTGGCATTCATAGGACTGCATCATCGTATTTAGTTGCTTTATATTGAGGGTTTGGGCTTCATGAGGAGGATATGATCTAAATAAATTTCTTCATTTCATCGCCTGAAATTTTCTCAAGATATATAGGTTATATATGTGTGCTGACCATATATTTGCTTAAACATGGATTTCTCTTCGTTTTTTCTTTTGTTTTAATAAACAGCATTTACAAAGTTTTGCATCACCTTAGTTCTACAATACTACTTGTTTCTTTGCAATTATTAGACTTGAAGAAGAGAAAGTGGTACTTGATGAATACAATTTGACTGATTCATATGACAATATTAATGACGATGATTTTCATTATGATAAGAATGAAAGTGAACGAATTTTGGTTGGATTAAAAGCATATCATACTGTAAATCTTTTGACTACTGGGGACAAAGAATCAAGATCGGAAGACACTTATTATCTAAGTGAGGAGGAGTTGTACATCAACTATTCTTTTAATGAAGAAAATCATTTTCGTTTCTCTAATTATGATGTTCGAGAAGGAGAAGTTCAATTCACCGTTATAGGTAGGAAAAGAGTTTTTAAATATTGGGGACTTTAGGCAAGCTGTAAGGAATCATAGCGTAGCCAATAGATGCAGTTTTAGATTCGAGCCTAATGATGAGTTTAGAGCCCAAGTTATCTGCAAATCAGATTGTATATGGAGGATTTGGGCTTCATAGAATAAAAATAAAGGAAGCATGCAAATAAAATCTAAAAACTCCGAGCATGCATGTGTTAGGAACAAAACCAATAGACATTGCACTGCCAAATACATAGCACAGAGGTATTTAGATACCTTCAAAGTTGACCCTGATTGGAAGTCTAAGCTCATTTTAAAGGTTTTAAAGGAAGATATGAGATTGACAATTAATAAAACTACACCATGGAGGACTAGAAGACATGTGAGGATAATGATACAAGGATCTGACAAGCACCAGTTTGGATTGCTTAGGTCTTTTGCTGCTGAAATTTTGAGAACTAATCTCGGGTCTACATGTATTGTTGCTATGCATGCTTTAGGTTTCAAGGTGTTTACATTTGTTTAGAAGCTTGCAAGAGAGGTTTTTATTAAGTTGCATGCATTTTCTAGGATTGGATGAGTGTTTCTTGAAAGGGACGTTTGGAGGGCAAATGGTTGTGGCAGTGGGATTAGGTGCTAATGATTGCACCTACCCAATAGCATATGCTATAGTAGACAAAGAATGATAGTAACTAGAGGTGGTTTATACAGCATTTAAGTGAAAATTTGATGATTGTGAATAGCAATGAATGGACTTTTATGACAGGACTTACAGAATGTCATAAATGATTTATACTCGAGGCACAACATTTTTTTGTGTTAGACACATATACACTAATCTCTTTATAACAGATTTAAAGAGTTTGATTCTTAAGAAATACTTATGGAAGGATGTAAAATTGAAAACAGTGCCTGATTGGATGTTTTGAGTGGGTGAGATTGAGAAAGAAAGTCATGCATCATTTAATTATTTAATGAATCAAACACCCAAGTGAATTGAGTAAGACTTACTTTTTAACAAAGGTAAAAAGTGACATACATTTGAACAATTTATGTGAAGTGTTTAATAATATTTTGTTGGAAGAAATGGAGAAATTCATATTGACAATGTTGATTGATTTGCATATAAGTTTCATGAAGATGATGCAGCAAGGAGGGACGAGATGAGAAGAGTAATAGGGATTTTATGTCCTAAAGTGCAACGAAAACTTATGAAAAATGTTGAGTTAGCCGAGGGATGTGAGGCGGATTGGTCCAGAAGAGCACGGTCTTATGTTAAATGTTCTAGTGGGAAATATTTTGTTGATCTACTAAATAAGACTTGTGCACGTAAGAAATGAGATATCAATGATTCCTTGTACTCATGCATTTGCTGCTATAGTAAATAGAAGGGATGAACCCTGAGGTACGTGCATGAGTGTTATAGATTGAGTAAATATATGAGCTGTTATGAAAATATTACAAACCCCATCAATAAGACAAAATTTTGGCCTCGAGCAAATGTTCCCTTGGTCAAACCACTAAATTGGTGTGTTCCTAACAAGGGAAGAAAACAGGAAGAAGAAAATGTCATAACTCGTTTTGGGTCCGAAGTAAAGTTGAATAAGAAGAGTACCATGGCGATTACTTGTAGTGCCTGGGGTTGAACAAGCTACAACGAGAGGTGTCATGAAACGGCAGAAGCACCACACGAGGTTTGTCTATATATGGAGTTTATTAAGTGAATAGATTTCTAGTAGAATATATAATCCAATGTACTATGTTTATATGTTCGTTACATGAATGGTCTTATGTGGCTATAGTTCCTGAAAGTCAAAAAGCTCAAGTCACTTATAGAGTAGAGTTGCAAGGATAATCAAATTTATCACAATGTCCTACAATTAGTAAATTTGGTCAAATAAGGTTTTGAAGTCATAACTGATATGTTTTTACCTTCTTTACAAGCCAAACTCGTGCCTAGGAAGTCGTCGAGGATTATTGTATTTGAAGTGGAACTAGTAGAACCACTATCTAATTTTCAATTCATGGCAACACCTGCAATTGGTTTAACTAGTGTTGCACAATTTGCCAACTAAGGTCCTCCACAAAGTGAGCCAGATATTTCAGTAACAAAGAAAGCTCATCTTCAAGCATTAGTGGAAGACTTGCAAGAAATAGAGAATCGAGAAAATACAAAGAAGAGGGGCAACCATAACAAAAAAAAAACAAAACAAAACAAAACAAAACAAAACAAAAGGGTTGTTCAAGGATCAATTCCATATACACCACCCAAAATAAAGAAAAAATTAGCAACTTAGTAGTACATTAATGTTGTTTAATAGCTATAATTTTAGGTTATGAAGATGAAAACTATGTTTTGAATCAATGTTTTTCTATTGCACATATGATTAAAAGTATGTTTTGTTGGTGTACAATTGAATCAAATTATGATTAGTATATAGCTGAATGAAATTTTATATTTTGGTGTATAGTCGAGTGAATTGGAATGCTTGGTGTATGGTTAAGAATGATTGGTTCCTTATATCTGAAATAGTAGATTATCATTGGATTTTCTTTCTTGTGCTTAACATCGACATAAGTTTTTGTGACGGTGCTGAATATACATATGGCTTGACTAGTGATAGCAAAAAAATCCGGCTCGTCTTGCCCCGCCCCCGCCCTGAGGGGTTGGCACCCCACCCCGTAAAGAATTAAAAAAAAAATTAATTAACTACAAATGTTTAATTTTGGACATTGTTTGTTTCGAGTACTTACTTTGGATATTGATTTAGTTGGTTTGAGCATTATTTACTTTGAATTTTAAACACTTGAATTTGTATTTTAATTGGAAATTTTTGGTAAAAAAGGGGAGGCAGGCCTGCGCCCCACACCCACCCGCGTCCCGCCCCGCCCGTCGGCGGAGCGGCTGCCATCTCTAGTCTTGACTATTTACCAACAAGTCTAGAAAGTTGTAACATTGGCTGATCAAGCAGCACTTGAGGTAGAAGGTCCCATTAATGTGGGAAATGCAACTGATTTTGATAAATCATGGCATATGGTGCCTCTGTTTTTACAAAATCATTTTAACAATGCTGACCATGGACATCGAATAAACATTGTGGATAATAGATTTATGTCGTTGACTAAATACAAACAAGGTAAAATAGGCTAGGACATCGTGTTTATTTAACATAGATTTCAGTAGTAATTAATAGTATGAGAATTATAAGTCCGAAATTTATTATCTCCAAAATCCCTATGGTAAAACAAATGGAAAACACTTCATAAGGGGATTCAACAAAAAATCATACCAACCTATTAATTAAACAGGAATAGGAACCAATTAATTAACCACTGTAAAACATGTGGTTTCTTCTACAACAATCAATAGAACTACAACACCAACATTCAACTACCAAACACACCAATAATAAACTACAAACTACACATTCAAAACACCATACCTAGTACTTTTTTCCTACAATTCCAATCACAAACAACATCATACCAACTAAAAGACATGAATTTATGACATAGTCTTCACTTCGATTCGTAGCCAAACTCATTAAACAAAAATGGGCAAATGGCATTGTAAACCCAATCCTACTTGATATATCTTCATGATTTTTTTTTAAAAGTGGTTGAGTTGTTAGTAACCCTTTTATCTTTGGGTGATAACTACATGCAAATGTTGGTGATTGGTGATTTCTTTAACTTGTTTTTAACACATGCATCGTTAAGCAAAAATCTAGATTTTTATTTAGAGAAAAGAAGCATAAGAGTGAATTCCTTTGGAACGTGAGGCCCAAATATCTTTTTCATCACCTTGATTTTATTAAGAAGTTTCCAATTGTTCATCGCCAATTGAAATTATCCTATCATTATCATTCGGTCTTTTTGTATAGATCTCAAGTAGGCGAGCCCTACACCGAGTGGTAATGGCTTTGACATGCTCATTTAGGTTGATTTTAGTATTATTTGAAAATTGCCTGATTGCCTTTGTGGATAACCTTTATCAATTGTCCGATCTAAGCTTTTTATAGAAATCCCTTGACTATGGAAGTTCGTATAAGTTTTTTGCATGAACTGAGTTGTCATTTGCATAAAGTAAAATGTAGTGGATGTTAATCTAACCAGTTCATTCTAGTGGAGATCTTTTTTCTTCAAGTTAATAAATTGGTGGTTTATTCTAAGATTTCTATGCATTACCCTGAAAGAAGTTCAGATGGTTTCTCCGACCTAAATTGTAAGTGATGTAGTATGCAATAAAATAACTATCTTTGGAAGTTGTGCTTATAATTTGCTTCATCAACTGTTTGAATAAGTTATCTATGTCCTTTACAATCCACACTTGCATGACTATCCTGATACTTAAACTGCATTTATTGCAAGGTTAACGGTGATACCCTCCACTTTCTTTGTAAATCCCTATCCCTATACAATAAAAGAGCCACTTCTGAAGTTACTGTTCCCAATTTCTCCCTATATCCCTATACAATAAAAGAGCAACTTCTGAAGTTACTGTTCCCAATTTCGTCCGCCTAAAACGACGTCGTTTTGGCATAAACGATGTCGTTTTGGAAAAAAATAAAAAAGATGTTTTTTCACGCAATCTTGCTCCACCATTTTCCTCTCGTCTTTTCTCCCTCTCTCTCTCGCAGTTTCCCTTCTCATTCACTCGACGAAAACCCTAAGCATCTTCGTGTTGATGGATTTCCAAGAACAAAATCACAGCTTGAAATCGGTTTCTCCTTCTTCCGCTCGTGGGCTGCACTTCACCGTTTTACGCTGCTACCGTACTGCCGTCGTTCCGCCGAAGTTTGCCCTCGTTCGAACGTGTGAGACACCGACAAAATTGTAAGAAGAAGAGCCTCCGCTGCTAGGTCGAGACTCATGTATGTTTCTTCCGTTTTGAACCCTAATTTTACTTCTTCTCTCTCGATTGTTGAAAGAAATTCGAAGAAAATGAGAGTTTCTGATGATCTTTTTCACAGCAGTTTTGGGGTCACAATTGCAGTTTGGGTCAACAGGAAGGTTCGAGTTCCTCCTTCCAGTTAATCGATCGTTCTGCTGGGGAAGACTCTGGACTCCAGTTTTCTTCCTGTAGTACTATTTGGGCCTTCCTCACGGAGTTGAGGTAACTTTGTTTGGTTTGGGCCTGTTATTTTGGGTGCAATTGTGTTGGGCACATAAATTATTTGTATTATTTTGGGCTGCTATTCTGAATTTGTTGGATTTAGGACAGTGTCTTTCCTCTTGAGTGTGATTTTTGACCGTTTCTTTGATTTGCTATTTGGATTTTGTGCTTTGATCTGGTCTAAAATGCATGGATCTATACTTCAATTATTCATTCCTGAATTTTACTCTTCTTTGGGTATTATCACTAACATCATCTTCTGTCAAAATATATCTATTGCAATTTGACAGTTCCATTGAAGGCTCTTACACTTGCTGTTCGAGAAAGTTGGAGTTTGATTGCAGAGTTAATTTCAGCTGTGGTATTTTACTGATCACAAATCTGTTTAGTTGGCTCTAATTTCACTAGATAAGTTTGACAATCTATATTCTTGCTTATAATGAGACTATTGTACTTTCTCCCTTCATTTTATGTTGAATTTCTGAAGAATTAGCTTATTAACACTGTAAAAGTAAAACTAAGATTATCTCTTGACTCAATTTTTTTTGATATTATCAGGTTCAAGTCTCCAAAGAAGGCACTATAAAGCCTACGGACTTAAAAAAGGTAATTTGATATTGAAATCTTTATTACTGTTATGTTTTTAATTGGATTAAATCGATGCAAATTTGTTAATGAAATTGAGGAATTCGAGCAGAGTAATTCTAATTTTTTGCTTGCATTACTCTGAAAGAAAAATTAAATCTTGAAATAATTGTATTTGTTCGTGTTATTTCCGAGCACAAGTGTTATTTCCGAGCACAAGGCACTGGTTATTTTTAGACAATTATGGAAGTGGTCATGTATTGATAAAGGTATTATACACAGAGATTTGAAACCAGAAAACATCCTCTTGAGATTGGGTATCTTCTACTCCTTGACCTGGTTTTTGCTTGGTTTGGTTAAATTTTTTAACTTAAAATGGTCTATCAGTGGTTACAATTGCACATACAAAGGATCGGAATTCTGACATAGTTTAGTTTCATGGACTAGGCTTGGAAGAGCTCATACATAGTTTAGTCTTTCAGTGAATCCCATCAATTCTAAACTTCTTTTACATACATTAATCATATGCAGTATTACCGTTGGGGATACCTTGATTATCTACTCTTTATACATTATTACTCGCACGAGCACTCATGCACACTCTTAAAGCATGTTCATTTATCTATCTAGATGACATATCTATTGCAAAAGAATGTTGTCTTTCAATTTCCGTGATTTGATGATCACGACCATAATCTGCAATAGGTCTCAAGTTTATTCATCGTTGCAGTTGCCGCAAATATGTTGAAGTTCTGTTGTGCAATGATTTGAAGATTTGGTGAATTTAGAATGTTACCATAACTACGATTTTGGACACAGTTCCAATATTCCACGAAATTTTGTCTTTATTTTTAAATCTAGCTCGAGCAATTGTCGAGGCATTTTCCTATCTCTTTTTCTGAATTATTACTCGCACGAGCACTCATGCACACTCTTAAAGCATTTTCATTTATCTATCTAGATGACATATCTATTGCAAAAGAATGTTGTCTTTCAATTTCCGTGATTTGATGTTAGTATAAAACCATTCCTGTGTGCTCTTATTTTTGCATTATAGATCATCAAGTCAAATCCCCTGTTTTGTGCTTGAATTGCAGCCTGGTTATGAAAGGCTCTGCCGGTTAAGGTGCATTTGGCTACTTGGATGCACTTTAAAGAATACTATAATGCTAAAATGTTCTTCTGAAATGCAGCTAGGTATTTCAACCATTAAAGTTCACACAAATTAGAAAGCAGCTTCTATCTTTATGGATGACATGTAAAGGAATTGGAAGTTATTTAAACTCAATTTTACATATTTCCATGCAGCTGATGCTTATTGCACATTCTTTGTATTAAGAACAAAATGTAATAGCCTTTTCCTTTTACAAGACTTCAAGATAATTTGCTGAAAACTTTCTGTTGTATCACTACAAGCCCAAATGAATCATTTTCTACCATTCGTTTTTGGCACGATGTACATTTTTGAACTCTCACCTCAATGGGTGGACCATCTGCTCCAATATATTGTCCATGTCTCCGTGTCACAGAAATAACATGTCTTCGTGGCACAGAGAATTTCTTACCCGTCCAACTGATGAGATTGGGTACCTGATAAGTCCTTTATGAGTTGGCCAAATCTTTCCTTGAGTAATTTATTAGAATAACATTTGGTACGATTCTAAACTACTTCAGTTTTGGATCTGCATAACTGCATACACATATAAACAGGTAAAATTATATTCCCAGTTTCCAGTTCTTATGTAATATGAATTATTTTTCTTCTTACACTGGGAAGATGTCTATTGTCTAGGAGAGAGACAGTTCTTTTGTCTTTCCACTTAGGTTTGTATACAGTTTTGTTGCTTTGATGCTTTCAGAATCTGTAGCCTTGTAGAATGTTTAATTATATGCCTTCAGTTGCCTGATCAGAATTTCATGATCCTTTTGAATCCTTCATCCACCCCCCCCTTTATTTTTATTTGAGCTTTATTTCTGTATTTCGTTTATGTTTTAAATGGGAAAATAAACCGTATAAACTAATATCATAGTTTAAGCGAGTTAATGCTATGACCAATTAGGAATCATTTTTCTAATACTATAACATACATACATTATACATTGTAAAAAAAAAAAAAAAAAATTTAACTAACAAAAGAATCAATTTTTACAGTTATACAAACATTAGACTAAAAAAATAATTTAAAATCACTCAACGCTATTAAATACACAATTAAACTGTAGCACGTGCATCGCACGTGCGCACACTAATTATGTAATAAGAGCGAAAATTGTTGTTAATGTGTCAACCTCTAAAATCCTCCAATTCTCTTTCCACTTGATTTGTCAGAAATCCACAAGGAACTAGTGATTACGAAACCCTTCAAGATTTCATATGCTTTATTAACTGTCTTTTTGGTTATCAACCTCTCACAAGCAGAGTCAAAGGTGAATCTACTAGTTGGATTGTGTAATGTAGAAATTTTGGACTTGGAGCCACTTTTGTACCCTGAGTTGACTAAATAAATCTATAATTAACTAAGTGTAAAACATTTAACTACTGAGAAGTGTTTATGAGCTCGATAATGTAAAGCACTAGGACTTTAAATCTCCCTATAATTTCCATTTCAATTAACAATTCATGAAATTGACAATACATCTTTCAACTTGATGATCAATGTCCCTATTTTATTTAGTAATCTCTCTTTAGTAATGCCACATATATCCTCACATGTGAACCTATTATATTTCTATAAAGATTACGAATATGTGAAGAAGCATTTAATAACTAGAACATTCAATTAAATCATGAAAAATATATGATAAGTGTAGTTTCTACATTTATTCGAGATCCTAAATGATGATATTTCACTGTTCTTTGGATAAAATACTACCTAACTTGTGTTACATTGTATTTTGTAGGTAAAACTCGATATTTGATAAATAATTGGAGAAAAGAATGCAAAAATGGTTAAAAAATGGCAAAATCCAAACTGGGGGATTAAAGTACAATATTCCAATAGTTGTTTCAAATTGAAAGACGGTGATTCAAGAATGTCAAGGGTCAATTGGAGGTGAAGAGAAGTCAACGGGATGAAAAAATTATTGAAAATGATCAAAATACACATATGAGAAACTTTAGGGACCAATATGCAATTTGGTCCAAACAGGCAAAACCATGTGTACGCATAGGTCTGCAGGCCATGAGTACACTCAAACCTTATTTAGGTTAGGGATGTCAACGGGACGAGTCGGCATTTCTCACCTTCATCCCATCAGGTATTTTGTCACCTCACACATTCTCATACCCGATTAAAGCGGGATTGGACAAGATCGAGGTAGGACGGGGCAGGTCCCTTGAACCATACGTTTGCGAGTTTTACGCGAACAAGTTTTTTGAGCCGTTGTCAGAGAATAACAGATTTAATTTTAATTTAATAATTTATATTAGATTAAATTATTATTTTATTTGTACTTTTTATTTGTTGATTTTGGCTACCCACATTGATATCTCTTATTTGGTACTCTTTCCAGGTGCCATTCAGGAGTGCATCTAAGATTCTGAAACTGATATGATAGAAAGATTTTTACAATAAATAATCTCGATATGGACGATGAGAAAGAAAATATCTATTATAAATTCTTGCTTTGGGGTGCATTATACTGGCTACTGCGTGAATACATGTATTGAACCCCATCTGCTTAAGCTCCTGCGGTCTAAACAATATTTAAGATGTCAGAGACTAGCAATTGACACGTTTGTTGAATGCTACATGCCTATGGACGAGTGTATCCCTCCTGACATACTTGTGGGATTTGGTCCTTCCATATTGAACAATGAGGTACTTCCAAAATACTACATTGATCTTTCCATATTGGATGAAAACAAATTGTGTGTAGGAGATGACATATTCTAGGATGAATTTAAAAGGTGGGGATACAATGCACTTGAAAAGTTTGAAAGAAAAGAGTTTTCATTGCCCGTGGATTTAAATTTTGAACCACCCATTCAACCTGAGGAGATATCAATTATGGAAGACGAGTACAAAGATGATGTAAGATGAATTATAAAGGAACAAAATGAAGAGGAGACAATTAATGTAAAAGACATTAACCCACATTCTGTCAATTTCATTAAATGTCATATCATTAAATTTGTAATTAAGCCTGAAGAAGAGGAATGAGTCTACATAGTTGAATTTGAATAGAATGAGATAGACAAGTCAAAAGAGGCATTATCACATTGGAGGGGGTAGTGTTAAATTTGTAAAAGCAACAAAAAGTGGATCAAATTCAAAAGAGACAAATTGAACAAGGCATCAAAAGAGTTCTTTAGAATTCCATAGTGTCGAAACAATAAAGTCAAGTTAAGGATTTTAAACAAAGCGCTTATTGGAAAGCAGTCCAATCTTTCTTCCCTTTTATTTATTATGATTTATAGTAATATGATAATTTAGATTAGTTATTAGTTTTAGTTAGGAAATCATCATCCTCCTCTTGTTTCCCCTTAGGACTTTTAGACATTTGTTGGTATACTAGATGTTTGAGTTAAGTAACACTTGTTTCAGATTTTTAAGTCTTAACACTTTATTTGAAAGCTTATGCATGAATATGACATGGCGGAATATTTAAACCAACATTGACCAAGGACAATGGGAGCAATAGGACAAGCTAGCAATTGGATTTCACGTCAAGCTTTATCAGGAGAGTATTTTCTTCATTTTCTTCCCCACCCATTTATTGCGGCCTTAGGATTTAAGACATTAAGGATAATGCCTAGTTTAAGTTTGGAGGCGAAAAATATGAGTTTTCTTTTTATTTTTGTGTGCTTTTAATACTTTAAAATATATAGAAAATACAAAAAAAAAAAATTTGAAAAATTTCAAAAATATTTTCTTTTCGTGTACTTGCATGAGTTAGTTGGCGGCTAGCAATGGGGATTATATTAAATTATGAATTGATCTATGAATAGTGAATAGATTGCATGCTCCGTTAATTTTTGCTTTTCCATGTAAAGTTTGATATATATTGAGGACATGAATTAAGTTAAGTATTGTGTAGGAATGAGTTGATTTCATAATTGAATAAGTTAAAATAATGGATCATAGATACTAAACCCAAAACCACTATATTTTACTTCCTTAGACTAAATTTAGAAAAATTTTGGAGGATTTCACTATTGTGGGAATATGTCATTTTGTTGAAATAAATGGGGATTCAATGTGTGAAATTAAAAATCTCGTGTAGATTTTCTAAGATCAATATGATGAAATTGGACGAAAGTCTTTAACTTAGAGGTCGATTTATTTGAATATGTGTTTAATGAGGGGGCATTGTACTAATCAAGGTATAAAAAAATATATTTTATTAAAAAAATTCTTTTCATAACATTTATGACTCGAGTTATTAAGCTAGTAAGGGTGTTGAAATATGCTGCCTTAAAGTCAACTAATTTGGGAGTAATCGGCTTTATTACATGGGTCATTGAAAAAGTTAAAGGGAGAGAATGTTGTAAATAAAGAAAAAAAAGTAGTAAAAAATGAAAATTGAGAAAAAAATATAGAAAATTAGAAAAAGCAAGTGCATGAAACAGAAGACGCATCAAATGCCTTAGTTAAGTCTCAAACACTTATTTAGGGAAATGCGACTTTTGATAAGGGATTATTAGCGTAATTAAGTTTAGAGATTGAAGCAATCAAATTTGATGAAAAATCTTTGTTTATTGACATGTTGAACTGCAATTGGTAAAATTTACCTAAACCAGAGAGGTGAGGATAATATAAAATTCAACTTTAGTTCAGACATTTGAACAGAATAAAAAGAATAAGTTTGAGGGGGTGTGAATTTCACGAGTGATGATAGCTATATTTGACCATTCATGGTTGGGAATAAAATAACTTGTGAATTGATGATGCTATGCTTAATTCTTCACCCACACGTCGATTTTGCATTGGAAAAGTGAACTTTGATTTACGTATTGTGATTTTGAAGTTGTGCTTAAATTTAATGTCATGATTTCAATTTTGAGAAAATAATTGTCTGGTTAGCTAACTGAATTCTCTTGCATAATTGTGTTTTTCTTGTAAAGTTGGGTTATGTTTTTATTTGAGGACAATGAAGATTCAAATTTGGAGGTTTGATAAGTGTAATTTTCATACTTATTCGAAGTCCTAAATAATGATATTTTACTATTTTTTGGATAAAATATTACCTAACTTGTGTTAGATTGCATTTTGTAGGTAAAACTCAATATTTGATGAAAGATTGGATAAAAGAATGCAAAAATTGTGAAAAATGGGCAAAATACAAACTATGGGGACTAAAGTGCAATATTCAAATAGTTGTGTTGGATTGTAAGATGATGATTCAAGAATGTCAAGAGTCAAGTGGAGGTGAAGAGAAGTCAACGGGATGAAAAAATTGTTGAAAATTATCAAAATACACACACGGAAAAGTTCAAGGACCAATATGCAATTTGGTCTAAAAAGACAAAATCATGTGTATGCATAGATCAGCGGCCATAGTACATTCAAACCTTATTTGGGTTAGGGATGGCAATGGGGCGGGTTGGTCATTCCCACCTCCATCCCATCGTATATTTTTGTCACCTTACCCTATTCTTATAAACCGATTAAAGTGGGACATGACGGGTTCGAGGTGGGATCGGACTGATCCCATCTATCGCTTCATTTATTTTTTAATTATTTATTTATTTTTTTTATATATTTAGTTAGTAAATATTATTACTTTTTTTTCCAATTTATTAAGAACAACTTATGTTCTCTTTAAAAATAATGATAAATCTTTTGTTTTTATTTCATAATACACTTAAATTTGAAATTAAGTTGAAACGGGACAAGGACTATGTTTCCCGTACTTGTCTCATACCCGCGTCCCCACCCCGTTTACCCAGTTAGGCGGGTAATGGGGCGGGGTCCACGGTATCGAGTTGAACGAATTTTTTTGTCATCCCTAATTTGGGTTGACTGAGGCTAAATTAAATGAACTATGTGTACACTCAAATTGAGCCATTTGCACGCATGGTTCATTATCAAGGAAAAAATTTCTTCCCATATTTTGTTCCACTTTATTTTGGTATGCAATATTTTGGCAATCTATATAAGACTTAATACGTCCAGAACGTCACCAACCTCCCTAAACTTAAAAATCTCTATATTCTACATATTTTGGAGGCAAAAAAACGATGTTTGATAATCAAACAAAGGCGATTTACTCAAGATTCTTGAAGATTATTAACCAAAATCTATATTCATTCAAGAAAGTGGATTTCCTCGTTTTCTTCCATCTTTTTCATGATCCGAATGATGTTTTCCATATTTTCTTGTTAATTCAATATTCAGTATGATTAGCTAATTTTTTCTGTGATATTGGATAATTGAGGAACTTTGTTTTTGTTTATTTCAATTTAAAACTTTAATTTTATGTATTTCTTGATTGATTTTCCATTCTCATTACCCTATTTAATTGTTTGTTCATCTGTTGAATAATTAGTTATTTATTGTAGTGTAAGAATACTCACAATAAATTTAGAACACGGTAAAATCAACACATGGGCAATTGGTAATATGAATATTATTTATGGCATGTTCAATTATATAGATAACATCAACCAAATATATGATTTTCATATAAATTCAAATTAGGAATAAGATCTAGTCGTGTTAATCATATGTTGGTGTATCTTGGAAAAGAGCATTTAACATATTAGCGTTATCGGTTGTAAAAAATGCATGAAATTATATATATTATTAATTGATAATTGAAATAGATGAAAAAGGGGGAATCGATAATCCAATACAAGTATTCACATTTGATAAAACCATAATTTACTTACTTTATTAATATAGTTTAGAAGTAGTATAAACAACCACAAAATCACTCTTTTGTTATCACTACTTACTCGAATTTAATACTAACTATTGAACCACATTTCCTTGTTCCTCGTGAGAACGATAAACTTGAAACTCACTAATTCTGTTACTTGTATAACGATCACATACTCTTGCAAGTTTCACACGAACAATATACATATATATCTCTATCATCTATCGAACTTTACAATTATCGTAATCACGTGTTATAATCCTTATTCATTCTCTCTAACAAAATAAAAATCGCTAATCAATTCAACTGAAGATCAATTAATTAAAAGCATTAAACTCATAAAAATCATTTAAGTTAAACAAGCATTAAATGTCAAAGTCTTGAAAATGAATTAAAACGTCATAATATTAGGTTCATCGTCATCCCAATGACTAGAAGTTTAGACAAGCATCATAAAGTTACAAAAATATATGATAGAATACTAAGATATTGCCCAATATTAATCGTAGAAAGAAAAAGGAAAGTCTTGAACTCTTGAATTTGTTCAATGATTCTTGAACAATCTTCGTGTATCTTCTTTTTCGTCGTCCAAAATCCAAGAAAGAATATTCAATTTGTATATATAATTGTGTATTCTTGTCTTAGCTTCTCGTTTCCTCTCAAAGGAACGATGGCTCATTTTTTCAGCCCCAAAGTTAGGTTAAAAATGAGCCTAAATTTTATTTCATACAGAGGTTGGGTCAAATTAGGGGAAAAAAATCATGTCAAGAACTACCATGCAATCACATGGTACCCTCTACTGCGATTGCATGGGTTTGTCTTTGGCATTGTTGGAATTCATTTCACCCACCTTGCGATTGCATAGAAGGATCCTTGCGATGGCAATATCTTCCTTTTTACTTCTTGTTATTTGGTCTTAAATTCCTTCTTCAGTTTAGCTCTAGTCGCTTCTTCTTGTCCGTGGGTCATTCAAGTTCCAATTCTTTCCAATTTGATCCACACCATCCATCCTTGGTCTGTCTCGAATTTTGAAGATTTTCAATTTAGTCTCCGAACTTTCACAATTGTTCTTCTTTAGACATATCCAATCGATTTTCATTTATTTTCCTCATCTTCCATCCAACATCGAACTTTCTTAAAACAATCAAAATTTAACCAAAATTAAGTAACAATTCAATCAAAGTGACTCACAAACATCGACTTTTGAAAGTTCAAATAAATGTAAAACTACACTTATCAAAAGTCATATTGTTAGTCGATGTACTCTAAATTTTAAATTGAAGGGAAGGGATTCTATTTTATGATGAATAAATTTTAAATTTTATTTATGATTCATCTACTTATAAATAAAATATTAAAATTTGTATTTTTGTTGGACATCTCTCAATTCTTCTTGAATTTCTGTGTTAGTTTTGAAATTCTCGTTTTAAAAATTGTATCCACCTTCCATTTCGTTCTCCTTTCCATTGCCAACCACTATCTAAAAAAGACAAGTTTCTTCTCTCTAGTTCCGATTTAGATCAATAACTTGTTATATGGTGTTTAAAGAAAATAGAACCAAAACTTGAAGAACTTTCCAAAAACGTTCAAAATTTTAAAGATCTAACCAAAAAACACAGAGTTTTGAAAGAGATCCAACCAAAAGTTGAATAGAAGGGAAATCAATCAAGTTTCTCCTAGAAAACACAATTGTTTTCACAAAAATTCTAAGTCAAATGATTTTTAGAACAATCACTTTTTGAAAAACTAGGGTTTCATCAAAAAATAAAATCTGAAACCCTTTTGAAAAAAACATTGAAGCACTAATACCACTTGTTGGTTCTCAAATCGATTGTTTAACCAAAATATTCAAATAGTAAAATTACAGAAAATAAAAGATTGGATACAAATAATTTTTACCCACTAACATATACAGAGGTTCACGTGCTCTAAACTCTACTCACCCATTGAGCATCTACTACATAGATATTGCTCGAGATCACTAAAATCAAGTCAAAATCAATTTGTACAAATGTATGAAATTTTTTTGATTTCTTCAAGTATTTTTCTCTCCTTGCAAAGACAAGTTTACCACAATAAACCAACATTCCAAAAAACAAAAAACTTAATCTAGCTAAAACAAAAAAAATATCATATACTTCCAAATCAAAGATTTTAAGTACATCAAAATGTTAATGTCAAAACGATTTTTTTTTTGAAGTACACCAAAAGTATTAGTAAAAAAAAATCCTTATCATATGCCTTAATTACTCCTCCTTTTTGTCCCAAATTACAAGGGAATCAATAATTAAAAACGTACAATATTAACATATAATAACTCAAAAATGCAGTTGTTAGCATGTAGAAGTATAATCAATGTACATAAAACTTTTCCATATAGTTCAAATTATCATGGAGTAAATTGTATAAGTGATTCATATCTGTAAAGTGTCACTAATCCTTTGTAAGTAGGACTCCAAATCTTAATTTTGTGAGAAATGTCATGCTAAACATTACTACCATTAAGTGTATTCCTATACTTATGAAAATCAAACTATTTAAAGCACATTAGAACCTATAAAGAAAAATTCATTTTGTATGGATATTTTCTTTTCTCCCCTATGACTAGGGGTGTCCAAAAGTCCCGAACCGAACCGAACCGAATCGAGCAGTTCTTCATAAGTTAAATACCCGAACGGGCACCCGAATCGAGAACCGATGGGTTTGGGTCGGGTCTCGGTTCTAGACCAAAAACCGAATAAGACTCGAAACTAAATAATTTTTTATATTTTTTATATTGAATTAAATTATTTTTTTCTAAACAAATTATCAAATTAATTAAATAAATAAATCAGATCATTTCATAATTTTAATTTTGAAGCCCAATACCCAAATCATTTTAAAGCCCATTTTAAAGACAATAAATAGTGGAGTTTGGGATCCATTTGCAGTTTTTGATATGGATCACCGATATTTTAATATTAACATCTATTTTTTGGTATTTGTATGAATTGAATTAATTTTATTGGATAGCTAGTTATTTATATGTTTTTGAATTGGACTACGTTAGTTTATAAAACTTACGAATGAAATGTCATTAATTGTATTTATGTAGTGTTGCTGTAAATGTTAAAAAATTTAATTATGGTATGGAACCAAACGGAACGGAACGGAATGGAGCAGAACCGAACGAAACTGAATCCGAACGGTTCCATAATTATATTTGGATCCGACGGGTCCATTTATTAAATACCCGAAAGTTTTGGGTCGGTTCGGTTCTCTTCAGAACCAAACCGAATCGACCCCACAGACAGCCTCACCCATGATTTTGAGCAAATTTTATTTTCACATTTTTTAATATTTTAAACTCATTTCTTATGTGCATGCTCTTTTTCATTAAGAGATTAAAATAACCCATGTAGTGAGCTTTAAGTCGGTTAACACAAGTCAGTTGACCATAGGCAGGGGCGGAGCTAGACTTTTAACGTAGGGGGGCTTGGAGGTAGAGCTGAAGGGGTGAGGACCCACGGGGGTTTGCCCCCGAAATTTTTTTTTTAGATACGTTATTAACAAAAAAATCAGAAAACGTATAAAAAAAAGTACTAATATTTAATTTAGCAAAATCATACCTTATTACAACCGTTCCCTTCGAGTTCTCATACTTTGATAACGTTGTATAACTACATTATCATCAATTCTGTCGAATACATCCTTCTCAAAATAAACAATCAAGCTATCATTTAACCATTGATCATTCATTCGATTGCGCAATCGATTCTTGACATAATTCATTACAGAAAATACCCCCTCCACCGTAGCAGTAGCAATTGGAAGAATTAATGACAATGTCAAAAGCTTGTATACTAACGAGTATACTTCATGTTTTTTTGTCACAACCAACTTTTGTGCAAGTTCACCAAGACCTCGTAATTCTCCAAATTCTTCACTAGTGCGCATATCAATGATATATGTGTCAAGTTGATCATCAAGTTCCATCACGTCTGATCCTTGAAAATCTTTCGGATAAAATGTACACATGTGAATTAATTTGCTCTTGTCAAAAGTTGCAAATGAATCATCTGGACACAAACACGCTACACAAAGAAGTAACTCACTATTCACCTCAGAAAACCGAGTATTCAACTCTTGAAGTTGCATATCAACAACAGAATAAAATAAATCCACACGGAAGTGATGCAAATTTGTCACAGTGATACATCGTGAACGACCCAGAGGTGTATACATATCCTCCATGTTAGGGACGATAATGTCGTGCTTTCCACAAAAGGAATTAACCATTACCAAAAAAGAATCCCAATCATCATCTCTGAACTTTTGGAGCTGTTGTTTACATATTTTTACCAAGCACATGGCATTAGCAATATCTTGGTCTTTCTTTTGTAATGTCTTCGACAACTCATTTGAAATTCCTAATATCTTTTTCATTAGATGTAGGCCAAATGCAAACTCAAATGTACGAATTGATGCCAACAAAGTCCGTGCTTCACCTTTTTTCCCACAAATTGTATTATCAGTAGCAATGATCTCAATAACATCAACTGTACTCGAAAACATGAGCATCAAGTTACATAAACATTTGTAGTGCGAGCCCCAACGTGTATCACCGGAACGCTGGATATTAGTTTCTTGATTAAGGCCTCGTCCACTTGATATTTCACCAGCATTAAGTGCTTCACAAATTTTGAGTCTTTGCATCTCGCGAATAATATCACACCGCTTAGCCGATCCTCCAACAACATTCACCACACTATCAGCTAAATAAAAGAAAGATTGGATATCCCCATGTTTTTTGGCAACTGCTAAAAGAGCTAATTGAAGTTGATGAGCAAAACAATGAATGTAGTACGCACTTGGATTTTCTTTTAAGATAAGTGTTTTGAGACCATTATACTCACCCCGCATATTACTAGCTCCATCATAACCTTGACCTCTCAAATTAGCCATGCTTAAGCCATGTCTAGAGAACAAGTCGTCAATAGCAAGTTTAAGTGAGATAGCCGTGGTACTTGAAATATGTTGGATGCCAATAAAACGTTCAATTACATTCCCATTCTTCACATATCGCAAAACAACTGACATTTGCTCCTTAGTTGAAATATCACGGGATTCATCAACTAGAATAGAAAATAACCCATCACCAATCTCACTAATAATAACTTTGTTAATTTCAAAGGTGAAAGCACTAACAATATCCTTTTGAATGTCTGGTGAGGTTAATTTGAAATTTGCAGGAGCATTCTCCAAACAAACAGCATTAATTTGAGGATCATGATTGCACAACCATTTTAGTAGTTCGATAAAATTTCCTTGATTGCACGAATCTTCAGACTCATCACTTCCACGAAAAGCAAGCCCTTGCCGTCGAAGACATCGAACACAATCTATTGATGCACCCAAACGAGTTCGATATGCACTTCTTGTTTGTTCTGATTGCTTGAAGAGACTAGCCTCAATACTTTGTTCTTGGTTATTGAATGATTCAAATTTAATCCGAGCTAGGTTGTGTAAGCTACCGGCTTTTCCAACATGTTTTTTCAGAAGAGTTCTCTTTTTCCAATTTGAGAATCCATCAACAACAAAAGGAGCACGACTTGAACTAAACAGATAGCAATAAAAGCAAAATACTGCATTTTTTTCTATACTATATTCTAGCCAAGTGGGACATTCATCATACCAACTAGTAGTAAATCGTCTTTCTTTATTTCTCTTTTTTGATACCAAAAACTCATGATTACGAGGTTGGCAAGGACCCCTTTGCACATATTCCCTTCGAACAACATCCCGAACATTAACATTATAATGATTAATTGGAATTCGCAATCCAGGATCCGAAGGCAATTGTTCAACATTAATCTCGTCACTTTCATCCCCTCCATCCCCAACACTAATTACATCAATATCTTCACTTTCATCAGTGTCATTCTGATCACTGTCATTTTCATCACTGTCATCCCCATCATATGCTTCATCCCCAACATCCTGAATATCAATCCGAACATTCCTTTCATCAATGTTTTGTTCAATCGAAGATGGATGAAATTTACACACTCTTTTGAAATACTTCTCCATGGACCTGAGGAGTGAGATAAGTGATAAACAATACAACTATTTACTATACAAGAAGAGAATTTCTAATTTGCAAAGAGATTGTTTGGAAAAATTCCACCTACCTCAAAAGTGAAACTGCAGCCTGCACCTCCAGAATTTCTAATTTGCACTGCTGAAAATTTCTAGACCTCAAAACCGCAGCCTGCACCTCAAAATTCTCTGGCCACCACAAAAACAACCACCCAATTGTCAAACAACAACAACCACTACGCACAAATTAAAAGAGACTAGAGAAGAATCGGTCACCTGAAGGTTTGGAACTTGGAAGAGAAGAAGAAAACGGGAAAAGCTGAACCGACTGGAGTCAGAGAAGAATCGACGGTCGCCGCGAAAAGGGGAAGAGCTGACTGGTCTGAGAAGAATCGGCACCCAGTTCTTTGGTTTTCTTCAGAGAGAGAGAGAGAATGGGGAAAATTTGGGAAAAAATTGGGTAGGGTTGATTTTTATTCAAGACACGGTGGTAATATAAAAAAAAAAATTTAAAATTAAAAAAAAATTGGTCAAAATTTGGGGGGGGGGGGGGCAGGCACCCCCTCCCCCTCCGCCCCTGACCATAGGCACCATGTTATGAGAAATTTCGCAGGCTTAATTGCTCGAGTCAAATATGCTTCGAAGAAGAACATATGATATTGAGTTTTTTATTATTGGGGATAAACTTAAGTTTATGTCTAATAAATAAGGTCAATTCATGTTCAAAGTCACCTTACTAACATGTGATTACCATCCCAAATCTCACAGACGGGGTTGAGTCCCACTAACAATATCATAATGTGTGCAATGCAGATGGTACATGAAAACACCTATACTAAGTACTCCATAATAACATAAGTCAGCAATGAAAATTATGTTACAGCTCATCGATTAAACCCATGTATGATCACAACAAACAAATTCAAGTATATTATATATTATGCTGTAAAAACAAATTTCCCGCATTTTTTATTTTTCAAATTTCTATTTTTTTAATTTTAAAACATGAATGCACGAAGTATACAAAAAATATTAAATACACACAAAAAAAAAAAAATATGCATGAGTTCTCTACCTAGAAAACAAATAAACAAATATGATGCATGTATAAATCAAATTCACACGATGATAAAGCACGAACATACACCAAAGTACCTACTTAAAGAGGTACACAGACACCAATAGCCTTCCTAAAATATTCAAATCGCATACCATGTAACGGTTTGGTAAATAAGTTAACTAATTGGTTCTCTGTAGAGATGTGCTCCAAAGTTACAATACGGTTATCTACAAACTCTCGAATAAAATGATGTTGTATATAAATATGTTTGATTTGAGAGTATTGAACGAGATTTTTGGAAATATTAATAGCATTAGTGTTTCATAAAACAAAGTCATAGTACTCTGTTCAACTCCATAATCATTCAACATATGCTCCATTCAAAGCAGTTGAGTGCAGCAACTTCCTACAACTATATATTCGGCCTTTGCCATGGACAATGAGATAGAATTTTGGTTCTTACTCATCCAGTCTACAAGATTAGTACCAACATAAAAACGGCCTTCAGAAGTACTTTTTCGATCATCGGCATTTCCAACCCAATCGGCATCGAATAGCCAGCAAGGTCAATATTAGAATCCCAAGAGTACATGATTCCATAATATATGGTTCCATTAACATATCTAATGATACTTCTCATGGCGCTCAAGTGGGATTCCTTAGGATCAGTTTGAAATCGCACACATATCCCAACACTAAAGGCTATGTCGGTCTACTTGCAATTAGATAAAGTAAACTACATATCATACTCATGTATAGTGTCTGATCAATACTCTGACCTATAGGATCATAACCCAACTTGACACTAGTTCTCATTCGGGTTCTAGTGTGTTTCTTATTGTCGAGTCCAAAACGCTTGACAAAGTCTTTTGCATACTTCGATTGAGATTTGAACAACCCATCATCAGTTTGTCTTACTTGAAAACCAAGAAAGCAATTTATTTCTCCAACCATACTCATCTCAAATTCTTACTTCATGCATTCGGCGAATTCATGAGTAAGAGAATCAATAGGAAAACCAAAAATGATGTCATCAACATAAATCTGAGCTATGGTGATGACTTCTTCAATATGTCTAATGAATAAAGTTCTATCTGTACCACCTCTTGAAAAATCATGTTCCACGAGATATGCAAGTAGTCTATCATACCAAACTCTAGGAGCTTGCTTAAGATCATATAAAGTTTTATTCAATTTATAGACATAATGCGAAAAGTTAGGATCAATAATCCTTCTGGTTGTTCAACATAAGCTTCCTCTTGAAGTATTTCATTCAAAAATGCACTTTTGACATCCATTTGATATAATTTGAATTCTAAAGTGCAAGCAACTACCAGAAAAACTCTAATGAATTCAAGTTGAGCTACCAGGGCAAATGTCTCATCAAAGTCAGCTCCTTCAACCAAAGTATATCATTGGGCAACTAACTTAGTCTTGTTCATAGTTATGCTACCTTGATCACTAGTTTTATTCTTAAATATTCACTTAATACCTATAACATTACAATCATCAAGCCAATGGATAAATACAATACATTGTTTCTCACAAACTGATTTAGCTCCTCATACATTGCATTTACCCAACATTAATTAATCACTAAGGGCATCTTCGACTTTCTTAAGCACAATCTGAGACACATAGTTAGCAAATGTTAGGTTGTTTAAAACCCTCTTACGAAGTCTCATCCCTTCGTCTAAATCCCCAATAATATTTACCTTAGGATGGTTAGACTTAACTCTAGACGAAGGTTCCTTAGGAGAATTAGTTTTATCACCAGTTGAGGACTCCTTATTGGATGTATCTAGACCTTTAGAAGAGTATGAGAGATCAGAAATTGAAGTTTCTTTAAGTTCAGTTACCGTGACAGGATCTACTCAAGTGATCTACTCTTCACAATCTCCTCCAATCTTCCTCGTTCAACAAGCATCAACTATCACGACATTGATGGACTTCATCACAACCTGAGTACGAGAATTGTATACTCGATATGCTCGACTATTTCTCTAGTATCCTAGGAAAATTCTCTCATCACTCTTGGAGTCAAACTTGCCAAAATTATCTTTATCTCTTAGAATATAACACTTGCTGCCAAACATACGAAAGTACTTGATAGTAGGCCTTTTACCATTCTAGATCTCATACGGTCTCTTATCAATTTTAGGTCTAAGGTAAACCCTGTTCACTATGTGACATACAGTGTTGATGGCTTTACCCTAAAAATGCATAGCTAGTCCCTTACCATGAGTATGGCTCTAGCCATTTCTTGAAGCACGCGATTTTTCTCTCAACTACTCCATTTTGTTGTAGAGTGATCGGCGAGAAAAACTCATGCTGGATTTCCTCCTCCAGGCAGAAGTTCTCAAGAGTCGAGTTTTCAAACTCTTTTCTATGATCATTACGAATTCTAGTTATAGTGAAATCTTTCTCATTTCTAAGCCTTTTGCACAATGATATGACAAGACTGAATACCTCATATTTTTCTCTCAACAGCTTAATCTATGTATATCGAGAGACATCATCTACCACAACCAAAATATAGTGTTTACCACCAAGACTCTCAGTCCTAGATGGTCCCATTAAGTCCATATGGAGTAATTCCAACGATTTGTTTGTCAAGATTTTAGAAGTTTGTTTATGATTTACTCTAAGCTGTTTACCTTGTTGACATGTTCCACATAGACTGTTTTCAATTTTTTCAAGTTTAGGTAAACCATTAATAATTTCCTTCTAAACTAGCTTAGACAAACTCGTATAGTTCATATGACCAAATAGTTGATGCCACAGTTCAATCACATCAATTTTGACATTGTACACACATAGTTGTAATTAGGAAGATCTCCATAACAATTGTCAAATGTTCTTACACCTTCGAGGACAACGTTACCAGTAGAATCATACACAATACACTTTTTCTGGACAAAACTAACCTCATAATCAGCGTCACGTATTTGACTAATACTTAACAAATTGGACTTTAAACGTTTCGCATAAAACACATCTAAGATAACAAGTAATCCAAATATATTAACGGTACATTTACCTAGGATAAGTGCAGTAGTCTTGTCTCCAAAAGTAACCATACTGCCATTCCAATCATCAAGAGTAGAGAACAAGCTTTATTACCACACATATATCTAGAACATGCACTATCAAGATACCACTTAGAGTTATTTTGAGCTTTTAGTGCAGCGTGGGTAACATAGCAATTCAATTGTTCATTAGACCTAGGAAGATCATTTTTCTTAATCCAAACCTTCTTAGAAGCAGATGTAATCCTAGTTCACCGAGTCATCATCTCAGTTAAGTGGCTAACCTTATTGGCGATAAAGTTAACCTTGTTCAAGATATCCTGACTTCTTCTTCTAGTATCAAGTTTATGACACCTAAGTCTTGTGTGTCCCAGTGCACCACAATTGTGACAGGTGGGAATAAACCTATGTTCAAAACTACACGCGATTGTCGTTGATTTAAAAGACGATTGGTCATACGTTGTCTAGTAAGCCTCGATCCTAAAACATTCTTGTCCTTAGGTTCAAGATTAGCAGCATTCCTAACTTTGTTGGTGGCTGAGACAAACGTGGTCTTGGATGTACTAGCAGGAGTATTACTATTTTGAATGTATCATAGACCGTGCCTATTTCAAGCAGGCTTGTTCATCCCTAACAGATTATCGAGTTTCTGAGTACCACTCATGAAGGAATGAAGTTAAGGATTAGATTTTTCTAGGTCACTTGTTAAGGATTTAATTTTAGCTTCTAATTTCTCATTAACAAGTCAACTCACTCAAATTTTTGGTAGAGGCCTAAAGGTCAGCTATGAGTATCTCTCTCTCTTTTTTAAGTTCATTTTTTAGTATGACTTTATTGACCTGATTTCAAGACTCTCCTCAAACAGCAGTCAATAAGACTCGTGAATATTGGTCTCATCCTCAGAGTCTTCTTCAGAGTTCTCACTATGTTCATCATTTTCCACCTTTTCACTTTTCTTATTAGATTCAATTTTAGCTATAGACATGAAAGCCATAAATTTTTGTTCATCTTCACCAGCAGAGGTATCACTCTGAACACTCGAATATGATTCATCATTGGTCAGAGTCACTGCTAATGCCTTACTCTTTCCTTTATTCAAATTCTTCTTAAAGTTAGGACATTCATTCCTATAGTGATCAAAACCTTAACACTCATGGCATCTAACTGACTGAGTTTTCTTACTAGAAGTCCTAGTTTTATTCTTATCATGCTTATCTTTCGAAAATCTACTAGAGGCACCATTTTTCATTTCTTGGGGTTTTCTTCTATTCCTCGTTGCTTTCTGGAATTTCTTAACGAAATAAGTTATTTCGTCAGTAGACTCACTCTCTTATTTTCTAATGGTATTTATGGCTATGGACTTAACTTTCTTCGGTGGAGATATGATGAGTTCATATGTTTGAAGCGATCCTACAAGTTCTTTTATTTTAACAGTATCTAAGTTCTTACTTTCTTCAATAGTTGTAATCTTAGGTCTAAACCTATCAAATAAGGATCTAAGGTCTTTTCAAACTATTTTGGACTCGGGATCTTCTCACCTAGATTGAAACTAGAGTTTACAATGTCATCGAGCTTGGAATAGAATTCATCGAACGATTCATCGTCCTTCATTCTAATTTCTTCAAACCTGGAAGTTTTCGCAGTTTAGAGTTTTTAACGGTTTTGGTTCCCTAATGTGTGGTTTCTAAAATATCTCAAACTTCTTTTGCAATTTAACACATCGATACTCTCATAAATTCGTCTGTAGACACAACAATAAACAGGCATAAAGCTCTTTACTTTCCAACTGCATTCATCCAGGTTCGATCTTGTGCCATTGGTAATGGTAGTGGGGATTACTTCATTATTAACGGTAGAACTACCAACCATTTACAACACTAAACCATCTACGCTCATCTAAGGATTTAAGGAATGCTCTCATTTGAACCTTCTAGTATGCATAGTTGCTTCCATAAAAAAAAACGGAGCCATGAATAGTGATTAACTCATCTAGATTAATTAATAGGTCAGGAATCGAAATGTGGCACTGATACCAATGAAATTACGAGTTGCGACCCAAATTACACCTAGAGAGGGGGGTGAATATATGATTATGTGGAATTAAAAACTAATAATTAAATAACAACAAGTCACTTTTAATTATCTATAGATGGTTAATCAATCAATCCAATTTCCATATGTTGAACTATCGCAGCTATATGAAAACAGTAAATAACACATATAATGATAACGGAGAAACCCCAATTAAGTAAGAATTCCGGGCACTTTGTCAGTCAAAAATCCACTATAAATGAAGTTAAACTTACAATCTATCAGACATGACTACCACTAGTGCTTTCTGACCTCTTGACTGCAAATCCCACAGCCCTCCTGATTGCATGCCCCCGCACCAACTCCTGGCTGCAATTTTCAAAACCCTCATGAATTGTGTGCTCCTGCATCAACTCTCAGATTTCTGAATTCGTCTCTCATGTATATCAACGAAGAACTCTACATTATCCAGAGTGAATTGCCCAAATAGTCACTGAACTTTATCGCATGCTTCCAAGGGGTCACTGAACTTTAAAAATCAGCCAAGTCATCACTGAATTTTGTAAAAGGTTTCCATGAGATCATTGAACTTTAAAATTCATCTCATTCATTACTGAACTTTGCAAAACATTTCTACGAGATCACTAAACTTTGCAAAATGTTTCCTAGGAGATCATTGAATTAGTGACCATTGGGAAACCTTTTACAAAGTTCAGTGACGAATGAGGTGATTTTTAAAATTCAGTGACCTCTTAGATGCTTAGGAATTAAGCAGTTTGGTATTTGGATTATGTGGGTTTGATGTTTTCACAAACAAGAATAAATTGAACTACGAAGGTTGAAAGTTATGGATGAATTTGATGAAGTAGATATGAAGCAGTATGTGTTCTCTCAATGTTCACCTTGGAAAAAATCATTCGGAGGCGTGCGGTATTAGGGTCGAATGAGCCAGTAAAAAGCCTTAAAAATGCGAATTAAAACTTTTCGGATAATACTGTCGCTCGAGCGAAAGTTTAGCAACAGGCGAGCGACCGATTGTCACTTAAGCGATGGGAAGGCGGTAGGCGAGCGACGATATTTCTGTTTATGCAGCTCGAGAAAAGTCAGGACGATAGTCTAGCGAAATTGCGGCATAGTTTTTCTCCTCTTTTCATACTCGAACCCTAGAACCTACACAACTCAACTTATACAAATTGCACCTTACTCCTTGACTTTTACATCACATTAATTTCAATCCTTTTTGTTCACAAACTTGCCAATTACATTAAAAGCCTAACAAAACCTAACATCTTGGAAATAGAGATGCAGCGTTTCTGAATTTTAAAAAAAGGAAAATGTTCGTTGTAAAATCCTTGTTGACAATTATGGTTGGTGACTTTGGTATTGTCAAAACTCGGACCATTAATTTTAAAGAATAGTTTTTGAAATGGATGAATGTGATGTTAACGAGCGTGAATTGTCAATCTAGACTATCAAATAAAATTGTTCTATGAATTTTGAAAAAATTGAAGAAAAGAGAGAAATTTTGTTGCAATTATTTAAAAGAAGTCATTTTTTATTCTTCGGAAGAATTGAAGAAGAAATAGCATGTGATTTTTGGATTGTGTCATGAATTAATGAGTACTATTATTTAGCACCACTAATGTTATAGATTGCACCTTATGACATTAAATGAAATGTACAATTCACATAATTCTACCTTTAATTAAGTTTATCACATAATAACATTTAGAATGATGCTCTAGCATTATTATGAATTTATGGTCGTTTTAATTGTGGTTCTTGAGAGTGATTAATGTAGTTTTAAATAAAATTGATCTTTTGAGATGGAATCATAAGCTATTATACAAAAGGGCACAAAAAGTTGATAAGTTGATCAAACGCGACGCCGATTTATAAAGGAAGGAAAAAAAAAAAAAAAAAGGTTGGGACATGCTTGTCTCAAACCACATGGTATTGGTGGTTGGTGGCATAAATAAATATTTATTTATTCTCTTTAACACATGGCACATAGCATGTACATTTACAAATTAATAAATAATCAATCCTTAGTCAGTTGACAGGTGTACTATTAATTGACACACATTCTTGGAATTTACATTATTTGCTAGGTAGATCTGTACTAGACAGGAAATATGAATTATTTCAACATCAAAATCCCTAGACACACATTGTTGTCTCTTGAAAACATTATGGTCCTGTTTGAGAGGGATTAAATTTTTCTACAGTAAATTAATTCTCATTTTCAACCACATATTTTTCAATAAAATAATATTTTCCATCACATCAATAATTTTTTCTTCTTTTTCAACCACACATTTCCCATCATGTCACTATTCAAAATCAATTCTTCCCCCAAAAATCTCTCCCAAACAAACTCTATAAAATATATAGAAAAAAAATGAAAATTGACATATTTTGAGTTTTATTTATCAAAATAGATCTATTTTTGTTCAAGAACTTATGAAATCTCCGATTAACTATTGCCAAAGCATTGTTTTGTTTCTAGCTCATGTTTAGTTGAACTAAAAATTTGAATTAAAATCTAAGTCAAAATTTAAAATTAATTTTAATCAAATATTTAATGAGACCTATAACTTTTCAACCATATATTTTATTAAATTTTATTAAAAATATGATTTTTTATCTAAACCTAACAAGAACTTCGCTTAAGGTCATCCCATCCGAATTACCTAATTCAGAGCCTGTTTGATAGGAATTTTTGGGGGAAGAATTGATTTTTGAATAGTGATATGATTGGGAAATGTGTGGTTGAAAAAGAAGAAAAAATTATTAATGTGATGGAAAATATTATTTTATTGAAGAATGTGTGATTGAAAATGAGAATTGATTTACTGTAGAAGATCAAAATCCATACCAAACAGGCCCTCAATCTTTTATCGAAACAACTCAATGGAGTCAAAATGATGCGAACATTCTACGTATAATATGTTTTGTTATCCTTCTTTCTTATCGGTCTTCAATCTTCAATTCTTCTAGGGTCCCCAACCTAATTATTTTGTAGCTTCAGTCTCCAATGTTTCATTTTGGTAATAATTGGACCTCCTTGACGATTTTATCCTTACCTTAATCATTTTTTTTCTTTTTTGGCTAAAATACAATTTTATCCTTATGAATTGTACACATTTTAATTACATTAAATGTCACTAATTTTTACTTATTGTCATCTTTATGTCCTCAACTTTTTTCATATTTTTTTGTATTCCCAAATCTTCTATTAATTAGCACAGTCATTAATGATAATTTTCTTTTGATTAACGTAATTTAAAATATTGGGCAAATATTTAGTCAAACTAGGGGTGAGCATGGTCCGATTCGGAGAACTCAACCAAACACGAAATTTTCGGGTATTTTGTAAATGGAATCGTCGGGTCTAAATTTAATTATGAAACTGTTCGAGTTCGGTTCCATTCGGTTCAGTTCAGTTAGATTCGATTTCGGGATTCCGTACAATAATTATTATTTTTTATATTACAACAACGCTACATTAATTCAACTATGATATATTCAATCTTAACCCTTACATAACGCAGTCCAATCTCGTGATGTCTTTTGCACATCTCTTTGTTTAGTTCTTCATAGATTTGACGTTAAAATCTCATGAAAAGGAAGATAACTAGTTCACAATAATAGAACGATAGAAATAACACTACGGTAGAATAAGATATTTGGGTAAATTTTAGATCAATTTGATTAAGTTGGGCTTGGCTAAAAATTAAAAATAATAAAATCATATTTTGGGTTTGTACTAAATTAATTAGTTATCAATTTATTTTAAAAAAAAATAATAATTTGACTTATTTAAGATAAAAAATTAGGGAGATTTAATTTTTATTCGATTCTTCGGTTCTTGGTCTAGAACAGATAACAGAACCAAATTCCGTTATTTCTCGATTCAGATATCTGTTCGGGCATTTAATTTAAGAAGAACCGCTCGATTCGATTAAGTTCGGTTCGGGTTCGGTTCGATCCGATTCGGTTCGAGAGTTTTGTCCGACCCTATGTCAAACTAGTATTTGTTTTTTATTTACTTATTTAGAAATAGGATCGAAAATAATTCTTTTATGAATTTTTGAATGAAAATTAATATTTGTGACAATAAGTTCTAATTAATGAAAAGTTGAGGTTAAGAATGATATAATTAAAGTTGATGACTTAAGTATGATAGTAAATAAAGATTAGAGACCTTGAATGAAATTAAAATGCGATTCATTTATGAAAGAAATGTTGTATGAAAATAATTATCCCTAAAAAAACTCAAGTCCTATAAAAATAAGAGGTTGGGGGATTGCAGCTGTCAAAATAATAGGTCTACGACCAACTTGCTACATTTCCAATAGGTTGCGACCCCAAGTGTAGTTCTCACTTTTTTAATTCACTAATCATGTTTTTGGCATTAATTAACACATATTTTTTTCATTAATTGTAGTCAAGTTTGACTATGCTCTTGATTCTTCAAGAGCCCACTCTCTCTAATCTTCCAGTAAATTGAAGATTCTTCTCCCTCCACTCATCTAATCCAACCCTAAAATCTCTCTGTTTCTCTCTAAAAGAATCCATTTCCAAATAAATGATCAATATCGAAAAATCAATTTTAATAAATAAAAACCAATAATAATAAGGAAGAGAAGAAAGGGCCAGTCGAAAAAAACCAGAAGATTATATCATCAATAAAGCATCGAAATCTTCCATAGCACCATCCCAAAGCTCCTCCACGCCATTTTTCTTATTTTGTACAATTATTTGGCAAAAAAATCCTTTTTATTTTTGTTGGAATCATTTTGTCAAACCCTAGACTTTTTCTGTTATTTCAAGAAAATCTTTAGATTATAGCCACATTACAGGGGATTTCTCATCTGGGTGTTTTTCAAATCTTCAAGATTTTGAGAGTGTAATGTCACAGATGAAGCACATTGATAACACCCCATCAACCCCAGGTAAGTTTAAGATGGAGAAATTCCCATACAATAATAGGCTGAGGATGCATTCATCTCTAGCCAAGCTCACCTTCTGGTCCTTTGTTTTCCTTGGCTTGATCTTTGTGTTCTTTTATAGATCACCTTCTTCTTCCTCTCCTGTCACGTCAGATCTCAATAGGAGGTCCCTCAGAACCAACTTTTATGGTGGTCCTTCCTGGGAGAAAAGGGTCAGGATCTCAGCTAAAATCAGGTCAAGAAATGGGATTTCCGTTTTGGTCACTGGGGCTGCTGGTTTTGTAGGCACCCATGTTTCGGCCGCCCTCAAGCGCCGTGGGGATGGCGTTCTTGGGCTTGATAATTTCAATGACTATTATGATCCTTACCTTAAGAGGGCGCGGCAGGCGCTCTTGGAGCGCACTGGGGTGTACATTGTGGAGGGTGATATCAATGATGTTGCCCTCTTGAACAAGCTTTTCGATATTGTCCCATTTACCCATGTTATGCATTTGGCTGCACAGGCAGGGGTACGCTACGCCATGGAAAATCCTAGTTCCTACGTTCATAGCAACATTGCAGGCCTTGTTAGTTTGCTTGAGGTTTGCAAGAGTTCAAATCCTCAGCCTGCTATTGTGTGGGCTTCGAGCAGTTCTGTTTATGGATTGAATACAAAAGTGCCTTTTTCGGAGAAGGATAGGACTGACCAACCTGCTAGTTTATATGCTGCAACTAAGAAGGCTGGTGAGGAGATTGCGCATACTTATAACCATATATATGGTCTTTCGCTTACTGGATTGAGGTTCTTCACGGTTTATGGACCTTGGGGTAGGCCAGACATGGCATATTTCTTTTTTAGTAGAGATATTTTGAAGGGGAAGTCAATTCCGATCTTTGAGGCATCTAATCATGGTACAGTTGCCAGGGATTTCACTTACATTGATGATATTGTGAAGGGTTGTTTGGGAGCATTGGATACCGCTGAGAAGAGTACTGGCAGTGGTGGCAAGAAGAAGGGGACTGCCCAATTACGTGTTTACAATTTGGGGAACACATCTCCTGTACCTGTTTCAGATCTTGTGAGCATTTTGGAGAGGTTACTCAAGGTGAAGGCAAAGAGGATGATTATGAAGTTGCCAAGGAATGGGGATGTGCAGTTCACACATGCTAACATAAGCTTGGCTCAGAGGGAGCTTGGATATAAGCCGACGACAGATCTCCAGACGGGATTGAAGAAATTTGTTCAATGGTATCTCAGTTACTATAGTAATGGGAAGAAGAGTGCACAGTAATGCAATATTTTTTCAGTTGTGTGGTAGAGTCATTCCATTCTTGTTTATTTTGATTCTTATAATTGGTTTTAACCTATCGTCACCCCTCATTATCTTGTTTCCATAAATTTTGATGATGTCATATATGGAGGCAATTCTGAATCCCATGAAGACGAAGCTTTTGTGGTTGGTGTGCATTGCTTGCTTGGACATTCTGGTCACCAAAAGACAACAAACATTTGCGATTCTTGGGAATTGTTGTAGTTTTACCACGGTATAATTCATGTCTGATAAAGCAATATGCTGATTGTTGGACTTGTATCAATTTTATGATATCCAAATAAGTACATGATAATTTGGCTATAACATTCTTTATGTAGATACATTAAATGACTCGTGAATTAAATTATTGCTTAATTACTGCTGTTACGAAGGCTGATGTATTGGATTGTCTACTTTTATCGGCGTATTCATTCGCTACTTTGCTTCTTTAGATTGTCTTACCAGCTTACTAGGAGTTTCACATATTGGTCTCTAATGTAAGGAGCTCCATTATAGTACATTTGCTTATGTTCAGGAATTGATTTCCGAGTATTTGGATCCATATAGTAGCTGCCCATGCTTGGAAGCTTGAAAATGCTGGTTTAGGTAATAAAAAATTCTCTTCAATATATATCATTTCATAGAATCTTTCTCTCCTTCCATTCGTACAGATGTTTGCTTATATAGGATTAGACATATAGGAGATGGAAGCTATCATAATTTACGAGGGAATCTTTGAACAAGAACTTCTGTAGCTTAATCTAATGTAGGGCTGCAGTTGAAGGTCTGCACTTCAAGGATGTCTTTAAGAAGTCTCATTTACTTGTGGTCTGTCTTATCATTTATCGAGGGGATGATTTACTAGGAAAAACAACAAATTAAGCTATATTCTCTATTGTTTTAAAAAGCTGCTGAGGCTTTGAGGTGCACAATGCATCTTACTTGGCACTTTCATTAAATGCCTTGAAGTGTACATCTTGTGGCACTTTCAAGGATTATGCATAGATTTAGTGAGGCTTACGATTCGCTTTATTTATGAGTATGCCTCAGGATTTAGCCTCAGGGCAGTTTTGTATCGCGTTTTATGGGCTTTTCATTATTAGGTTCACCTTTTAGGATATTTTAATAGATTAGAATGTTTTACAGATTTTTTCTCTTTCCTTTTTCCTCGCTTAACCTCAGGGATGCTTTTATACGGATTTCATTATTGGCTTCAGCCTTTTGGGCTATTTTTATAGCCTAGGACTTTCTAAATTCTTTTTGTTTTCTTTCTTCTTTTTCCCTTTTTGCCTTCACGCAGAAGGATATGGAGAAAGAATGATTGGAAGTAAATCATCACCAAAAATAATGAGAAGAAAACAAGGTAATGAAAAGGAGGATAGAGAAATCAAATATGAAAGACTTCTAGGTCGTTAATACTCCCAATATTACTAATTTATTTAACTTGGATCAATAGGCTGGAATTAGAGGTTTGCCTTATATGTTAAATTTCGAAGCCTCTCAGCATAGCTTATGAAGATATAATCTAATAAATTGTTAATTGTTGAGGTAAATGGTTAAGAAATTTAAAGGGATAGTAGAAGGAAAATATATAATTGAAAGCCTCAAGCTTGCTTCAGATAGCTATGCTTGTATAGCATCCTCCCCTCACGCACTTTGTGAAATGTTACAGTTTCATAAAGAAGTTGAGCGTGCCTAGAAGTCATCAGCCCCTGACCCCGTAACTCAAACTACTTCAGATAGCTATGCTCGTAATAAATTGTTGATTGTTGAGGTAAATGGTTAAGAAATTTAAAGGGATAGTAGAAGGAAAATATATAATTGAAAGCCTCAAGCTTGCTTCAGATAGCTATGCTTGTATAGCATCCTCCCCTCACGCGCTTTGTGAAATGTTACAGTTTCATAAAGAAGTTGAGCGTGCCTAGAAGTCATCAGCCCCTGACCCCGTAACTCAAACTACTTCAGATAGCTATGCTCGTAATAAATTGTTGATTGTTGAGGTAAATGGTTAAGAAATTTAAAGGGATAGTAGAAGGAAAATATATAATTGAAAGCCTCAAGCTTGCTTCAGATAGCTATGCTTGTATAGCATCCTCCCCTCACGCACTTTGTGAAATGTTACAGTTTCATAAAGAAGTTGAGCGTGCCTAGAAGTCATCAGCCCCTGACCCCGTAACTCAAACTACTTCTTGCTCTGCCCTTACTACTATAGCAAATACAGTCTTTACTCCTACTCGCTAACCGGAAGCAAGAGCAAGCGTAGATTTCTTTATCTAGTTGAACAGTGAGAGTGTATAAATGTTACCCGACAAAGGAGGGTAACGCGCAGCCAAAGGCTGTCCCACATTCCGAGGTACCCATACAACATAGTAAGCTATGACTTATTATATTCGGTTTAAAAATGATTGAAATATATAATTACACCAAAAGGATGTAAAAGAAAGACGAATGATCAATAAAATGTGGCATTTAAAGAATTACTGATAATCTAGAACAATAGAAGTAGATTTATCAACAAAGTGCTTTGATTTTATTTATCAATATTCTTTTATTCTCCGGATCTTCAAATTTAAGTTATACTTTTTGAATTGGAGAAAATTTATTTGGGGAATGATAGAAAATGAGAGAGATTACCATATTTTATGTTTCCTGGAACTAGTTAAATAGTTGAACTGCACTTTTTAAGTGTTGTGGAAGGGCATGATATCAATATGAACTTATATAACCTGATATTAAGTCTCCAGGTGAAAGGTTAATTCTTGCAGTGATTTCTATAATAATTTTCATATGTTTACGTTAATTTCTTTCCATCTTTGTGAAGTGATATATGTGATAATTTTCGTATATGATTTATGGTGAAGCCTTTATTAAGTTTTGATCGCGATTTCATCCTCAATGAATACGTACTTCCGTCTCTACTTTTGACTACAATCCAATTGAATAAGAGTTCTTACTGGTATTTCTCATATCTGTGCACTGATCTTTGTCAATCTCTGTTACTAGGAGGATTTGGTTACATATATCAACTTTTTGACCTTTTTAAGTAGATTGTATGATATTTGAAAAGAATTCTGCTATTTAAATTGTGCAGTATGGACCTCTGATGTTCGGACTCTTCGAAATGGCTTGAATACTCGTGTTGACACGATACGATACGGGTACGAGTACGGATATGGGATATGTGTCGGCATTGGCGGATTCGGGATTTTGAGTAAGCACGGGCGGTCATTGACGACCGCAATAATTACTAATGTAGTGAATTGAAATTGCTTATATCGTAATTCGAATTGTAAGTGTGTGTATGTTATTTATCATTTTAATAATGTTTAACGAATAACAATTTGAAGTTTGAAAAACGGGTTCAATATTTACTTTCTTGTTTCGATTTGTTAATAATTTCAGTCTAACATAAAAAATGACTATTTTAATAATCTCATTGTAAAGTTGATTTTTAGTTAAAAATATTTTAAAAACAAAGAGGGAATATACTTATTATTTGATAAAAGATCATATATAATTTTGTTACATTAAATATTAATATCCACCAAATGCATAGTTGTTAAATGTTTCATAATTCCAATGTAGTTCACTTCGAATTTTCCAATTGCACTGATTTTTATAATGTCCATATGCTCCAAAATGATGAAAATATTAAACTAAAATAAATTTAAACTTGATTGCTATAGTTGAGATTTGAACCCAAGACTCATTTATTTAGATGATACTCTAACCTATTGAACTACCAAAGCATTATATGAATAAAAAGAAATCACAGTTACATATCCAAATAAATAAATACATTGACAAAATAAAATAAAATTTGAATGTCGATGAATTTAGCACGGACGGCCGCCAGAGCTTGCCGAGTACTGGATCTGACGCTGTGTGTTGAATCCTCCAAGTTTCAACCTAGACATGTCGCTTTTTTTCTTCTCTTTGTAAACTTAATACCGTCGTCGAGTGGGTGTAGAAAGGCCGCGACCCTAGTTTTCCCTCATTCTTCTTCTTTATTCTTTTTCTTTTCCCTCTCTGTATCGGTGGTTTAGAGTTTTATTTGTATAAAATGAAAATAGATTAGTGCTCCACTAAGTCTAATTTGCAATCAAATTTCTCATTTTCTATTTTATATAACATTTAGTAATTAATTTTCCATAATTGAAAATTAAACCTCAAAATTCTGTTTTATTTATCTCAACCCTTATTCATCACTCATTTTATTTTTTGTGAACAATTGATTTTGATCTGTTCAAAATGATATTAAATTGTTAAAAAAATTGAAATTTGAAAGACATATTCACTTACCCGTGTTTGAAATTTGAACTCTTTTTAGTCACGTACTTGTATCTTATATTTTAGAAAATAAAAAATTCAACACTTACATATATACCCGTACCCGATACTTGTATCTTGAGTCCAAGTATCATAGGTATGGACCATAATTTCTATGTCCTCAATCTCATCTTGCTTGTTGGTTCAAGGTATTCCCTTTGTCATAATATATTTACGCCATGTTTGGTATATGTTGAATTGTATAGCACTTGATTGTACTATGGATGAAACTTATTGTTCACGGTACTATCCAGTACTATGTATCAATTATGTCTTACTATGTATTGTCTGGGTGTGTTTTAAATGCAAGGATATTGTAGGGAAAAAGCTTCATTAACTGTACATCGATTACAAGTCTTTGATGTCAAGGCGGGATTCTCATCATAGAAATGTCTAGTCGTTTTGGCCGCTAATAACCAATATCTGTTACTACGACATGTTCGAGGCCCTTATGGGATGTTTGGTTTGAGTTTGAGTTTTCTGATTTCATATCCTATTTTAAGATAAAAGAGAATACGTTTGTTTGTCATTCTGAAAATCTATTTTTCAAAATAAAAAATTGAAAAATACGTTTAATTTTGAGGTTTTTAAAAATTGTTTTAAGACAATTTATTCAATGAATTAAATTATTTAGTAAAATAGAATAATTTTATACTCATATTATCAAGTAATATATACACTTAAAAGTTAGTGAATCTTACAGTGATTTTCTCCGCTTAAAAAATAAAATAATAATAATAGTAAATTCACTTGGCAAAAAAATATGATACTTGATAAAAATTAATAACTTGAGCTAAGAATTATAAAATGTTAATGATAAGATTTCATCAAGCATATAATTTAAAGTGAATTAAGTTTACAAGCTTAAATACTGATAACAAAAATAAATGTAGTTGAAAAATTAAAACAATAAAATAAACCTATAGATTCATGTACGAGTCACCAAGTAATCATTACACATTTGTACAGCAATTTGATCTCTAACTTGCCACATTTGAATTGTTTGACTAGCATCGAATTGTATGACATCTTGATCAACACATGACTCCGACATATCTTCAAATATTATATTTTTTGATGAATATTGAGGGAAAAGTTTATCCAAAGCGTACTCCTGACGAATGAAATTATGTATTGTGCAATATGCAATAGAGATTTTTCTTTGCCTACTAAGTGGATAATTGGTAATTCATTTCAAAATGTGAAATCTTGCCTTTAACACTCCAATGGAACGTTCAATAATGTTTTGGCACGAGAAGTGTTTATGGTTGAATAGTTCTTCCTTTCCACGCGGTCTTCCTCATCTACTATAATCCCACAAATGACAGAAAACAAAATGTAACGATTTAAATCTATTAACATAAAGACTAAAGGAATAAAAAAATGTCCCCCTAAAAAGCAAAAGCTAACCATGTAGTGTATATAGGCATTGATAAATTTTGAAAGCGAAGATTCATTTCTATGATTGATGAATATATTGTTCTACCAGATCATCCAAAACACACTGATTAGGACTCCTAGTTTCAAAATTGTTGACCCCAAAAAACGAGCTCAACAGATACCGGGCCCACTCTTGCCGTGTCAAGTACGATTCCGGCACGTTTCTACCGGAATGTGATCGGTAGTTCAACTGTTCATGAACGTGGGAGGTACTTTCTGGCCAGAGACAGTGATGTTTTGGGTTCCGGTAATAATATATGAGGGAAATCACACTATCAATAATTTCCGGGTTTTCTTCACGCTTATTCTCCAGATTCCTCTTCTACCAGGGAATATGTGGAAGGATAGATAGGATGTAAGTTCAAGTGTTTCTCTGGATTTTTTGATAACACTCAGACTTTTCTCCTTTTTTGTTCCAAGCCAAAAATCCCTCTCTTTCTCGTCATAGAAATGCATTATTTATACAATTCTGGCAAATGTGGCGATCGTTAGATCAGATCCACGTGGAGACATCTCCCAAGCTGAGGCTTCACGTCGCCGTCTAATCATCGCATTCAATGTTTGACCGAAGGTCAGCCACTCTAGTGACTGGCGGACATTAAATACGACTGCCCACTTTATTGTAGGCGTCCTATCAATCAATCAAAAAGATCTTCGAATCTTCTCGGAGCAACGTCGAGTTCATGACCCTCAAAGGACATCAGGAAGACCTCGGATCACGCACGTTGTCGTCCTTGAGGAAGCGCCTCATGCCGAGGTTGTATAGAAAATGTTTATTTATTTATTGATGAAGGGCCTCGGCCGTTTCCTTTGCGGGGCTCCCGACCCACTTGGTTGTCCTCCCTGCTCTTTTCTGACTGCCCTACACGTGGCTTGCCACGTGGCCAGCCTTCTGCAACCCTCGAAACGAGGGGGGTAACAATAGTCCCCCAAGTCTAGGCATGATTATTTATGTAATGCATGGACTTGAAAGTAAAATTGAGATAGAGTTTCAGATAATAAGATATCCTCTTAGAGCTACTATGCTCTCCTAGAGCTTCGAGAAACAAGATGCTCTCTTAGAGCTACTATGCTCTCCTAGAGCTTCGAGAAACAAGACGCTCTCTTAGAGCTACTGTGCTCTCTTAGAGCTTCTACTAATAAGATGCTCTCTTAGAGCTAACTGACTTCGAGGCTCTTGGCCTTTGTAAAATTTGCATAAGTCGAGGCTCTTGGCCAAACAACTTTGAGGCTCTTAGCCTCTGTAAGTAAGCAGCAAAGGCTATGCTCTGAATGTATATACATCGATAATGTAGAGGCAGGACGAGCTCTCTGAAGATAACTGTAATGGTAATGCAACATCTCATATGGTGAGGCATCTCGCAGGGTGATGGACGAACATCGAGCTAGCGGCTCATTTTGAACTATCAGAGCCTTATAAACAACTTCGGAATGATGAGGACTTACAACGAAGCTCTGTAACAATGTGAGACGAGGAATAACCATCTCGCGAGACTATGAATAAACCTCTGACGAGGCGGTTTGCCTCTTCCTCTTTCAAGGAATGAGGACTTCAAAATGATGTTCCTCTTCTTATTTACAAGAAGAGTTCCCTTAGCAGCACAACTATTGTAGAACAACCTAACTTGCATCACTAAAGGCTGTTCCATGTTCCCAACTTTCGTTCCCTTTTTGTTGACATGATACATCCTCAAAATGTTTATTTATTGATGAGGGGCCTCGGCCCGTTTCCTTCGCGGGGTTCCCGACCCACTTGGTTGTCATCTCTGCTCTTTTCTGGCTGCCCTACACGTGGCTTGCCACGTGTCCATCCTTCTGCAACCCTCGAAACGTCTCGAGCCTCAGAAAAGAAGTGGTTCAACTAGAGCTTTGGAATTAAGACGCTCCATTAGTTTCAGAAAATGCGATGCTCATAGAGCCTCGGAATTCAGTTGATAAAAGGCTCTTTTCCTTTAAGGGGTGCCTACAGATCCGGACCAAAATGAGGAATGAAGCTACACATAGCTTCGAATCGAGGGTCACAGTGGTTTATCGTCATTTTTGTCAATTGTGGTATTTACGAGGCGTTTTAATCATGGGGCCCAAATGATTAGATGCTATGATGCCTTCCCAAGAAGACAGCTGGGCCACTACAATTCCCAAAACACGCACGAGCCGCCGTATTAAATGCGTGATAATGACCATTTCTCACGTCCGTTCACAAAGTTTCAGCTGCGTGAAGGCAAGTGTGAGGCACGTCCAAATACTACCCCTTGAAGACAGAACGTTAGATGTCGTGGATGGTTTAGATCATAGATCTGACAATCAATGGTGGGATGGCCTGGATCGAAATCTAACGGCTGGGGTTGCACAAGCATCGCCTATATAAAGGGGCCATAACCCTTGAGAGAATTTCCTTCCACTTGCTACGTGAATCCTTGCACTCTTTTCCTTCAAGTCTTCCTGTTCTTCCTGCGCTCTCTGTTTCTTTTTCTCATCTGCATTTCTGTGATTTCTTTGACTCGTAAGTAACTTATTTTTCACGAATTTTCTTTGGCATTTTCCCATTACTCATGGCTCCTTCTGGGGATGACATAGACGTAACCAAAGTAGGCAGCGAGTTAGGATTCCAAATAACCAGTACATCCGACCTTAGGAGATCCATGGAGGCAGGACGAGGCGCCTCCATATCCGGGAGCGTCGCCCAGTGTGATGATGGCATGGGCTGGGGGGCAGCCAAAATTCCTTCATGTGTTAGCCCGATCCAACTGGCCAACCTCAGAGAGAAATATAGGATCCCCTTTGACATCGAACTCCTTTCCCCCACTTATGATGAGCGAGCCTGCTTCCCTAGGCAGGGGTGCGTCGCCATTAGCGAGTACCTCCTGAAGGCAGGGCTTCGCCTTCCCCTTCACCCTTTTTTCCGAGCCGTCCTTAGGTTATACGGGTTGGCCCCCACACAATTGGCCCCTAACGGTTGGGCCCAACTGGTGGGTTCATACTTTTTGTGGAAGCAAGTATCCTTAGGCGAGGACATGCCCCTCCACGTTTTCCAAACAATTTACCAGCCGAGGTCCTTAGGAAAGGGGGACTCCAAAGGGTGGTATTCCTTGTGCCCATGGGGGGGGCACTCGCCTTTCTTACTGGGTCTTCCTTCCTCAATTAAGGGGTGGAAGGAGACCTGGTTCTGGGTTCGGGGAAGGTGGCAGGAGTGTGAGGGCGACACTGTCCCCTACATTAAGGTTCCAACCTCTTACTCCGAACCCAGTGAGTTCTTCGCCATTCTCTTCAATGCCACTTCTTCATTCCGAACTTGCCTTTAACCCGTAATCACTTTTTTGCAGGGTCGGTGGAGCGTTTCAATTTTGACAAGAGCGACTGGGATATCTTGTCCGAGATTTATCGTCGACCATTCTCAGAGCGTGACTTCAGCCGTTTGGTGGTTCCCCGACGCTTCTACGAGGACTTCTGCTTGATGGCTCGACGTGGTAAGGTCCCTTGATCAAACTGATTTTTACTCATTGCCCTTCTCCCTGACCCTTATGTTTTGTTGGATCGTAGGTGATTTTGAGAAAAGGAAAGCCCCTACCCCGGACATGGCCACAATTTTGGCCGCCACCTCCACCGCTGGTCGCAAAGGCATGAAGCCTTCATCTGCTGGAGGAAAGCAGGTGAAGGATAAGATCGAGAGGGTCAGCAAGGAGGCTGCCCCTCAAGAAGAAGAACGTCCTTCCCTGGGAGATAGAGGGAAGAAAGTGGTGGTCGAGGAGCCTAAGAAGAAGTTCAGGGTATCCACCACCGGGGTGGGTAGTTCTAATGACGTTCCCCCTCCTCGCTCCGAAGTCCCTTCGGGGCAGAAACTGTTGGCAGCGTCTATAGCTGCAGCTACGGGGGGTCAGAAGCGGGCAACCTTTTCCGAGCCCACAAATCAGAGGCCTGCCAAGAAGCCCAATATTTCCAGCGATTCCACTTCGGATCGCACACAAGGCAAACCTCCGTTGGCCAAGAGGACCGACGAATTGGAGCCTGAGGCTATATCCCTTCTGCCTCCGGAGATTCAGATGGCCAAGACGACGTTCCACCAGTTCTGGACCCCGAAATGGCAGAACTTCGTTGAGACAAGTGATGCCGTGGACGTCGTCGCTACTATGGTGGCCCAGACGTCGAGGGCCTTTGGCATGGCCATGGAAGTGGAGGCTCTTTTCAAAACCCTCCAAAAGAAGAATCGAGACTTTGTTGGCAAGGCTTCTCAGGCTGAGGAAGCCTTAAATAAAGTTAAAGCCGAGGCCGACGCAATAAAAAAGAAAGAAGCTGAGGAATCGACGAAACTTGCTTCTGCGCTGGCAGAAATTGAATCTTTGAAGAAAGAAGTCCACTTGTCTCAAAGTGAAGTGGCCTCTTTGACGAAGCGGGTGGAGACTTCCGATGCTCATCAAAGAATAACTGCTGAGGCCCTTGAGAGGGCTAACAAAGAAAAGGAGGGGCTAATGGGAGAGGTGAAAGAACTGACCTCCCAATTTTCCAAATTGAGGGAGGAGATAGGGGGGTTCGAAGCGAGGCCGACCGATTCAAGGTCGAGGCGGAGGATCACTTCCTGGCGAACTTCCATCTTACTGAGAAATATCAACAGTTTGCCCTTTATTGGAGGCGATACGCATATACCGAGGTGGTAGAGTGGATCGAGGTGCATTCTACGCAGGACACCTCAGAACTCAGGGCTGAGTTTCTTGATGAAGAGCCGGAAGGGTCTGAGCCTCCAACTCCTTTAGAGGAGCCTCAAGTCATTGAAATTGACGAGGACGTTGCTCCTGAAGTGGCTCCTGACGCCATAGTTCCTTTTGTTGATCCCAAACACCCTCCCCAGTAAGCACAAGTGTAATGGCCTCGGCCTCAGCTTATGTACTTTTTGTAATGAAATTTTTTGTAATGAAATTTTTGCATTTCTTCTTTCTTCTTGCTTTTGAGGTCTTCCAAATAATATTTTAAGCGATTCTAGGCTCCTAGCCTTCGAAATACTTGTTTAAACAGCATGAGGCTTTTAATTATCAGAATAAGATTTTAAACGAATCGAGGCTCTTAGCCTTTCAAATAACGTTTATGATGTCTGAGGCTCTTTGCCTTTTAAGAACAACAATTTAATAACTTGTGGCGTTTAGCCTTTAAAACGATATTTAGACGAACCGGGGCTTTTTGCCTCAGAAATGATTTTTTTTTTTTTTTATAAGGTCCGAGGCTCTTTGCCTTCTAAGAACAAAATTTTTATAATTTGAGGCTTCTAGCCTTGAGAATATCATTTATATCGTTCCGAGGCTTTTAGCCTTTTGCATCATGTTGAAAATACCCTAAGGCTCTTAGCCCCTGAAACAATCTTTAAATAACTTCGACTTGATATTTAATTAACATTAGGCAAACAATCTTTAAATAACTTCGACATGATATTTAATTAACGTTGGGCTCCCAGCCACTGATTTATACAAAACAAACGATCCAGTTGAGGCTCTTAGCCTTTCATTCAAATACAACAATCAATCCACACAAAATAGACGATCCATACAAAATAAACGATCCTACTGATAGTACTTCCGCAAGTGTTCCACATTCCAAGGATGAGGCTGTACCCTTCCATCCATGTTTTTGATTTTGTATGTTCTTGGCCGAATTTCTTCACATACGCGGTAAGGACCTTCCCAATTTGGACCCAGGGTTCCCGACCCATGCTCTTTAGAGGGTGGGAATACCCTGCGAAGAACCAAGTCGTCCAACCGGAATGCTTTCTTTTTTACTTTTGAGTTATAGTATCTGGTCATCTTACGTTGGTACATGACCATCTTTTCCTGGGACTCGTCCCTCCTTTCTTCAAGGAGGTCCAATCCGAAGCATCTTGCCTCATCATTGACTGTTTCATTGTAATGTATTCGCCTAGGTGACGGGATGCCCACTTCGACTGGACTCATAGCCTCAGCCCCGTAAGTCATTGAGAAAGGGGTTTCTCCCGTCGCAGTTCGACTTGTAGTCCTGATTGCCCAAAGCACTTGGGGTAATTCCTCCACCCATGCTCCCTTTGAAGCATCAAGTTTCCTTTTCAGGGTGTACTTGATTGTTTTGTTCACAGCCTCGACCTGCCCGTTAGCTTGGGGGTGATGTGGGGATGAGAAGTGTTTCTTAATTCCCAGTTCTTCGCACATTTCTCTGACCTTCTTGTTGTCGAACTGCTTACCATTGTCTGTGACAATAGAATGGGGAATCCCGAACCTGCAGATGATGTTTCTCCAGAGAAATTTGGAAGTATTCGCCTCAGTTATTTTTGCAAGAGGTTCGGCTTCTACCCACTTTGTGAAGTAGTCGATTGCAACAATTGCGAAGCTGGAATTCCCTTTCCCCCTGGGCAGGGGTCCGATCAGGTCGACTCCCCACTTAGCGAACGGCCAAGGGCTGGATACTACATTTAGTTCTTGTGAAGATTGCCTTTGGACCGTGGCAAAACGCTGACATTTGTCACATTTTTTGACGAACTGCTGTGCATCCTTTTTCAAGGTGGGCCAGTAATATCCTTGCCTTAGCGTTTTTTGCGCCAAGGACCAGCCTCCGGCGTGGTTGCCACAAACACCTTCGTGGATTTCTCTAAGCACGTAATCTGCTTGTTCCCTTCCGATGCACCTTAGCAGGGGCATTGAAAAGCCGCATTTATACAAGACATCGTCTTGTAAGACGAAGTGGGCAGCTCTTCTTCGAAGTTTCTGAGCTTCTTCTTTCCCCAAGGCTATTGTGGTCTGGTCTTTTAGGTACGACATGATGGGCGTCATCCAGGGAGGGGTACCTTCTGTCCACATGACTGTTTCGCCGACCTCTATGGAAGGTCTCAGGAGGTGTTCAATTGGGACTACGTTGAGCAGTTCGGAATCTTTGCTACTTGCTAGCTTTGCCAGTGCATCAGCATGGGAGTTGTAAGACCTTGGTATCTGCATCAGTTCAAACCTTTCAAAAGAAGGGACGTAACTCATCACCAGTTTTAAGTAGGCTGCCATGGATTTGTCTTTGGCAGAGAAATTTCCATGCACTTGACTGACAACAAGCTGGGAGTCGCTGTTGACTATCAGCCTCTTTACTTGCATTTCTCTTGCCAAACGCAGGCCTGCTAGCAGGGCCTCATATTCGGCTGCGTTATTAGTTGCCTTGAAGCCGAATCTTACTGCACAATTGAGCTTATGTCCTTCTGGACTGGTCAATACAACCCCTGCTCCTGAGCCAGTCTCGCCAGTCTACCCATCGACCGAGAGTCTCCAAATCTGAGGCTCCACAGGCTCCATTTCTACTTCAAAACTGGGAGCAGGCGTGAACTCAGCCACGAAGTCCGCTAATGACTGTCCCTTTATGGCCAGCTTAGGTTTGTAATGAATGTCAAACTCACTGAGTTCCACTGCCCATTTGAGCAGTCTTCCGGAAGCGTCTGGCTTTTGAAGTACTTGTTTAAGGGGATAATTGGTCAATACATGGATGCTGTGTGCCTGGAAGTAGGGCCTCAGCTTCCTAGATGCCGTTATCAGGGAGAGAGCTAGTTTTTCCATGTCAGGGTACCGAGTTTCCGCCGCTATGACCGCTTTGCTTACATAGTAGACTGGTAATTGATGCTCACCTTCCTCTCTTATCAAAACCGAACTCAAGGATTCAGGGGTTACTGACAGGTACAAGTATAATACTTCATGGTCTTTTGGTTTGGAGAGGAGATGCGGCTGTCCCAGGTGTTTCTTCAACTCTTGTAAGGCCGCTTCGCATTCATCGGTCCATTGGAATCTATTTCCCCCTTTGAGAATTTTGAAGAACGGCTGACATTTGTCCGTTGCTTTTGATATGAAGCGACTTAAGGCTGCAACTCGTCCAGTGAGGCTTTGCACCTCTTTCGATTTTTGAGGAGATCTCATTTCAATCAAAGCTTTGACCTTTTCAGGGTTAGCTTCGATCCCCCTCCGATTGACAATGTAGCCTAAGAATTTCCCTGATGATACCCCAAACGCACATTTCAGAGGATTGAGCTTCATCTGGTGTTTTCGTAAAATTTGAAACATTTCGCACAGGTGGGTAACGTGATCGTTCGTCCTTAAACTTTTTACCAGCATGTCATCCACATAGACCTCCATGGTTCTGCCGATGAGATTGACAAACATCTTGTTCACCAACCTCTGATAGGTCGCCCCGGCATTTTTCAAGCCGAAGGGCATGGCCCTGTAACAATACAACCCTTTGTCCGTGACGAAGGAAGTGTGTTCCTCGTCAGGTGGGAACATGGGGATTAGGTTATAGCCTGAGTAGGCGTCCATGAAGCTAAGTATTTCGTGCCCTGCAGTCGCATCCACGAGCTGATCTATCCTGGGAAGTGGGAAGCTGTCCTTAGGGCACGCCTGATTTAGATTCGAGAAGTCTATGCAGACCCTCCACTTCCCATTGTGTTTTTTGACCAGCACCGGATTGGAAACCCACTTCGGATACATTGATTCTCTAATGAAACCGTTGTCGATTAATTTCTTCACTTCTTCCCTGAGGGCCTCATATCTCTCTGGATTGAGGGCTCTTCGTTTCTGCCGATGTGGCGTGGCCTGGGGATCGATGTTTAGGTGGTGGCAACTGTCCCTAGGATCAATGCCCACCATGTCGCCGTGTTTCCAGGCGAAAACATCAAGGTTCCTTACTAAGAAATTTTTTAGCTCCTCCTTCACCTTAGGTGGCAACTTGCTTCCCACCTGTAGACACTTGGATGGATCCATTGTATCAATAGGGAAGGTCTCCAGTTCTTCCATTGGGGCTGTCTGGGGCTCGCAATCGATAATGCGGGGATCTAATTCTTCCAGATAAGTCATTTTTTCTACAGTTGTCCCTTTTTCAGGGGCCTCGGTCATGAGAACGTCTCTTGGCATCGGCATAGCCCCTTGTTCAGGGAGTTCTTCCATGTCGACGTCGTTGAGGATGACGTTGGTGGTTCTTGGTTCAGCCTTTCTCAAGGAGTTGGAGTAGCATTCCCTAGAACCTCGCTGGTCTCCTCGGACCGTAGCCACTCCGCCATCCGTCGGGAATTTCATGCACATGTGGTGAATTGAGGTCACAGCGCATAATTCCTTTAGCGCGGGTCTTCCCAATACCCCATGGTAGGCGGACCTGCTATCAACTACAAGGAATTCCATGAAGTTTCTGGTGACCAGTGGTTCGGCTCCAATTTCCATTGCCAAGGTGATTTTCCCCCTTGGAACGATGCTATCTCCCGTGAATCCGAACAAAGGGGAGTTAATTGGGGACAACTCGTGATCAACCTCCATTTTGTCGAACGTGGCACCAAAGATGATATTGACCGAGCTTCCATTGTCTACCAACATCCTTTTCAGGCCATTGCGAGCAACAACAGCTCTAACCACCAATGCATCGCAGTGGGGATAATGTACCCCCAGTGCATCTTCTTGTGTGAAAGTGATTGGGGACGAGGACCCACTCGTAGATTGATTCACTATATAGCTTGACATGGCTGGATCAGTCGCTTCCCTGGCATAACTCTTTTGGGAATTCCTCGAATCTCCTCCCATGTGAGGACCACCGATGATGGTGTCAATCTCCCGAACAGGTTCGTTGCTCGGTGGAGGTCCTCTCCCTTGCCTTTGACTTTCCCTAGGCTCTCCGCCGTTGTCTTCCCTTCGTTGGGGGTGGTCATTGTGGTTAGTCCGACGTCGTTCGTGGCCTCCAGGGGGTCGGTTAAGTTTGTAAGGAGCGTTCCTGGGGGGATTCTTTCCCCTTGTTTGGTTTTGATTTCGCGAATGTCTTGCGACATCCCAGCAGTTTTCCGTGCGATGACCATGGGACTGGTGGTAGGAGCAGTAGTTGGGAGCTTCATCCCTATCTCTAGGTTCAGCTCCTCGTCCCCTACCTTGACCCTTCCGTGGCGGTTGTGGGTAAGATTGACGCTGATGCATTTCAGCACCAGGATTCACCTCCTCATAGGCTAAAGTGGGTACGGCATTGAGAGTGGCTGCAGCGAGCTCTTGTCCATGGTTCAGTGGGACCTGATGATCCATTAAGTGAGAAGTTGGGCCTTTTCCTCTTTGCATTTGTGGAGGCGGGAGGCCTCGACTTGCCCGGTTCCTGTGGTCCTTCAACTCTTCATTCAGAATTTCTCGCCTTATCATTTCTAAAAGGGCGTCATAAGTGGTTGGATCCTTGTTCTGTACGTCCCTCCAGAAGAGGGAGTTCATGTCTAACCCTCCCCTCAGGGCAGTTAACGCTTCCCTGTCTGTGACCTGTACACAGTAAGTCATTTCGTCCGTGAAACGGGACAAGAAGGTTTTTAATGCTTCACCCCTTTGCTGTCTCATGTCCTGCAGCCGCTGGATTGGTCTATCTCCCTCCTTGCTTGTCGCGAAGCGTTTTAAAAACGTTTTCTTCATGTCTGGCCAACTTCGGATGCTCCCTTCAGGTAGCCTAGCGTACCAGATTTCGGCACCTCCACTTAACGTTAGGTGAAAAGCCCTGCACTTTGTTGCCAGAGTGGCCCCTTTCAAATTCATGTGTGTCTTGTAATTATTTATATGTTTGGCAGGATCACCTCTCCCATCATACTTCGGGATTTTAGGGAGAGTGAAGTAGTTCAGCATGGGGGCATTTCTTATTGCTTCTGAGAAGGGGGATTGCTCATCATCGTCATCTAGGTCGCAGGATCTTTGGGGTTCGTCTGAGTCTTCATCCTCAACTCTGAAGGGTTCTGGACGAGGCGGTGAAATTGCTGCCTCTTTCCTAGCCTGGCTCCTCATTTCCCGCCTATTTCTAGAGGGCGGGGCCGGTGATTCATTGCTGCATGCTGGCCGACCTTCACGATAAAGAGGGTCTGGTCGCCATCCCTTGTCTGGATGAGAATAGGTTTGCCTATTTCTAGGTGCGGGAGGAGAGAGGTCTTGCCTATTTCTAGGTGCCTCCGAACCTATTCTGTCAAAAACACTTCCGGCCCTTCGAGGTCGTCCTTTTGGCTCGTGACTCGGGAGATGGTCAAACGGTGCTCCGTATGGCCTTTCTGGGGCGTAATCTATGGATGTCTCCATTTCTGTCTCCCTTTCTTGAGGGGCTCACATTCCAGTATACGGGGTCTTGGCCGCTTGGCTTTGAACTTCTTCCTCTTGATAATACCCTTGTGCCTCAGGAAGGATGTCGTCTGGGGCCGTATATGGGGGGCATGATATCCCTGCCATTGCATGTTCGCCAGCATCTCTTGCATGGCCAAATTCTGCTGGGTTATGTTCCTCATGTTGGCGGCCATGGTAGCCATTTCCCTTGTGAGTCTGGCCGCCACCCTGCCTCCGCCTCTAGATCCTCCGCGCCTTCGTATCGGAGGTCGTGGGTGTGGAGCTGGAGAAGTGTGCGAGGGCTCCCCTTTTTCAGGGTGCTCTCTTGTCCTTCTTGGGGCTTGCTCGTCGGTCGAACTCATGATCTATAAAGCTTCCCTCGTATTCACAGGTTCTGATCCTTCCTTTCTTTCCGGATCTTGCTCCAAAGCAGAGCTTCAAAGTTGTAACTTAGCTTTTTCTTCGTGTGCTTTCGTGGTTAACCGTATAGTTTTCCACAGACGGCGCCAATCTGTTGACCCCAAAAAACGAGCTCAACAGATACCGGGCCCACTCTTGCCGTGTCAAGTACGATTTCGGCACGTTTCTACCGGAATGTGATCGGTAGCTCAACTGTTCATGAACGTGGGATGTACTTTCTGGCCAGAGACAGTGATGTTTTGGGTTCCGGTAATAATATATGAGGGAAATCACACTATCAATAATTTCCAGGTTTTCTTCACGCTTATTCTCCAGATTCCTCTTCTACCAGGGAATATGTGGAAGGATAGATAGGATGTAAGTTCAAGTGTTTCTCTGGATTTTTTGATAACACTCAGACTTTTCTCCTTTTTTGTTCCAAGCCAAAAATCCCTCTCTTTCTCGTCATAGAAATGCATTATTTATACAATTTTGGCAAATGTGGCGATCGTTAGATCAAATCCACGTGGAGACATCTCCCAAGCTGAGGCTTCACGTCGCCGTCTAATCATCGCATTCAATGTTTGACCGAAGGTCAGCCACTCTAGTGACTGGCGGACATTAAATACGACTGCCCACTTTATTGTAGGCGTCCTATCAATCAATCAAAAAGATCTTCGAATCTTCTCGGAGCAACGTCGAGTTCATGACCCTCAAAGGACATCAGGAAGACCTCGGATCACGCACGTTGTCGTCCTTGAGGAAGCGCCTCATGCCGAGGTTGTATAGAAAATGTTTATTTATTTATTGATGAAGGGCCTCGGCCGTTTCCTTCGCGGGGCTCCCGACCCACTTGGTTGTCCTCCCTGCTCTTTTCTGACTGCCCTACACGTGGCTTGCCACGTGGCCAGCCTTCTGCAACCCTCGAAACGAGGGGGGTAACAAAAATCATTTTCAAATCAAATACAAAATGCCACCCAAACTTAAACTGCCCATTGGAAGAGGAATTGGGTTCCTTGACAACTATCTCATTCAGTGACATATTGCAATGGACAACTCAGTTATGTGTAAAGTTCCCATCACTAAAAACATTATACAAAATCTAGTTGGCATGTAAATATAGATTTTTGATAGACTTTATGAGGGATATTCTTCACTGGTATATGCAGAAAAATAAAGGAAGAAGATAAAAACATATTTATTTTATTTGAATTAAGTTAGAAATGAAGCAATAACATCATAGGAACACCCAGGGACGTAGTCAGGATTTCAATTTTGGGTGACGAAAATACGGGGGGCTGGAGGGGGCCCCCCTTCAGCTCCCGAAATTTTTTTTTTTAACTAAGAGGATTGAAAACGACGATTTTGAGTACCAAAATAGGCAAGTTAGATTGACTGACCAAAAAGACAATCAGTTTATCGATACAAAAACAATATGTCCATCTATGTGTCTAACGCTATACAAATTGAAAACATGAACGTTAGATGGACATAAAAAAAAAAAAGTAAACTGCCTATCTATATAACAGATGGTAGAGATGACTTGGACATCTGAAATTTATCTCTCTTTGTCCTCATCACTTCAAACTCGTCAATAAGAAAATCTAATGGAAAAGTATCAATAATCTCATTCTCTATATACACAAGCATGGTATTGGATAAAAAATCATCTTCTATTCTATTACGCAACTTTGACTTAATGACACTCATAGATGAAAATGCACGTTCTGTAGTTGCTGTTGAAATTGGAAGAGTTTAGACAAGACGAATCAATCTATCAACAAAATTATAACTCATTGATTTTCTTGTCAATGCCAACAGTTGGCACACATCTATTGGATCTGAGCTATTTATTTATTTAAGTAACTATTGAATATTTTGTTTAGGTTTAAGATTTTTGTATGATTGAAGTTTAAAGTATAAGTTTTTGGGTCAATATTTATTAATGGAAAAAAAAATTTCAAAATTTTGTAGGGGCGAGTCAAAATTTTTTTGGGGAGGGGGGGACGAAACTGAAAAATACATTATAAATTAACTAGGAATAGTGGACCAGCAGATAATGTTCCCCTGCCCCCTATCTCCGTCTCTGGGAACACCAGTTAGAAATGAAAATGTACTCCAAAGGGACTATCTGAAAGAGACGTACGGTTTTAAATCTAGCCAGATCAATACTAAATGAGGCAAATTTGAGAATAAAGACCAATTAAATCCCAACAACTGAAATTTACTGTATAAAATATTTGATGTAAAATAGGATTATATAACAAAGTGAAACAGAGAATTGTGGAAAGGAGTTTCCAACAAAACAAAAAAATAGGGAAAAGCTATTCCAGTACCAAGTTAAAGAATTTTAGTACGAGTGTGTCTAACCAGCATCATAATCCGTGTTATCCATCTTGCTATAGCATTTTCTCAAAAAGTATAACTCTAAATGAGAGAGGAGATGAGAGGTGAGGAATCGTTGGATTTGTGGTAAAGAGGTGGGGTTTTATGTTTTTGTTTTAATTTTAATTTTAATTTAATTGGAGTGTTTTGAGTTTTCTATTATAAATTTTATTTTTGTTTTCAAAAATGCATTTTCGAAAATAGCAAACCAAATGTGTTTTGAATGTTTTAGAATACTGAAAACGGTCAAAAAAGGAAAAACCAAACACTCTTATTTTCCTTGCCTAAATTTTTGTAAAAATTATACTTCAATGTTGCTGTTAAATTGGAGGTATTAGGAAATCGTTAGTTATAGCCTATAGTACTCGATATGTGATTTTGACAGTTTTAAAACATCTAAAGAAATCTTTTATTTTTAGCCCCTGTTTGACACCCATTTTTTTCTCATTATATTTCTCTTTTTTCATTTCAACCACACATTATATTAATAAAATAATATTACACACAAACCCGAAAATTCTCCTTACTTTTTAACCACACAATCTTCCATCAATTACTATTCCAAAATTTATTTTTCAAACAAAATCGGTGTCAAACAAGGTCTTAGTATATATAAAGTATAAATGTCTACTTATATGTATAGAAGTGTTGAAAGAACTTCAGACAGGAAATCTTGAATTTTATACGCTAATACTGAAACCCATTAATCATATTGACACTTGTTAATCGTTCATCAGGCTCATGATTATTGTACATTAGTTTAATGAGTTCAATGTAATAAAGAAATTGATGGGCGGGGATCTAAAATAGAAATATTTGATAGTTATTTTAACAAAATTTATCCTAAATTGTTTATTTTATGTTAGATGGGTAAAACTCAATGGTTGGATGAGGAATTAAAAGAAAGAAGCGAAAAATGGTGAAAAATGGCAAAATTCAAAGTTTGGGGGATCAAATTGCAATATTCAATAGTTGATTCGAACAAAAAGATGAGTTTGAAGATTTTTAAAAGACAATTGGATGGAATTTGAATTCAAAAATGAATGGAATATGATCAAAATATTATCATAATCAATGTCCAATATTATAAGTTATATTCTAGATTTTTAGTCGAAGATTGAAACCCATTTTTGGCATAGTAAACGTTCGAATTAGGAAAATTTTATTTATCAAAGTTGTAGCCCTTCGAGTAATATGTCCAACTTACTTAGAATCGCTTCAATAGGATGTCAAAAGAGAAAGTTATGCCCAAAATACTGACTGCTGTGTAGAAACAAAAAAATCTACGCGCGAATGCAACTTTTCTTATTTGATTGGAACTCTTTTGGAAGTCAATTTGGACGTGATTTTCAACTAATTTTCGACTCTTACAAATATATAACAGCATAATACATATTGGGGACCTCTCATATACATATTATACTCCAATATTCATCAATTATTATTATCAAATGAGGGGAATTCATAATTTTTGTGAGAGAATTGAAGGGGATTTGTAAGAATTCAATCAAGTGAAAATTCAAATCTGATTTTTGAGCAAAGAAGAGAAGACGCAAGTGAAGATTTATCAAGAGACTATTGAAGAGATTCATGATTTCAAAATTCATCTTTATCTTCTCAATTTATAAAAATTTCGGATTATGTCTTTTCACTTAAATATGATTTCTTGTAATTTCGAGATGTTAGGCTAATATTATACATTATTAGGATGAGATGAACCCTTGTTATGATATTTTTAGTTTTTAATTAATTATTTTGACTAATTTGATTTGATTTGTGGATGTTTATTATCGTTTTTATCGGTTTTTTCAATTGCTTGATTACCATTGAATTGTTTGTGGATTTTATTGTTATCGAGAGAGACAATAGGATTTAAACACATTATAATAATCATTGTAAGGCTCGATAGATGATAGAGATATACATTTATGCTTTATATGGTTTCAATATGTGTTATAGTACATGTTAATACATTTATCATGTTTGCATCTTTCATCGAAAGATAGAAATGTCACATGAGGGGAATATATTTGATCGCTATCGAGAGAGGCTTTCAATTAAATTAGGAACATTAACTAACATAAATGATTTCAAATTGTCACTTTAATTATTACACTAAAAATGGAATAATAAAGGAGATTCGACATCTTAGCAATGCATCTCACATACTTGAAAAACACATTTACTTATTTTCATTAGTTTAATTGATAATTCAAAGATTAGTATAAAACAAATCACAAAATTTATTTGCTATCCGATTAAAATTGCAATTAATTTTAACCTGATCAAACACGTAGTCCTCGTGGGTTCGATATTCTATTCATCACTTTATTACTTGACCACGATTCTGTGCATTTGCGGGTTTTCAAACGATCAAACATTTGGCGCCGTTGTCGAGGACTATTGTTTTTGATAAGTTTAATTAATTTTAGTTTTAATTTGAATTTTATTTTTTTTAATTTATTTTATTTTATTAGAAAAATATTACTGTGTTTTCTACTATCTTTTTCAAGACCTTGTATGCGAAATTCAAAAATGTGTGATCTTGCTCAATTTGATCCGGAGATCAAACGAATATTCAACCTTCGAAAAAGACAACAGTTAGAAACACACCAAAAACAGAAAGAGGAATACATGACACACAAAATCCGAATCAAATTATCGAGGCTAATCTGGGAGTAGTACAGCTGAATGTGGCTGCATCTAATGAAAATGCAAGGCTAATGGGGGAGTATATGGTTCCATCGGTTGTGGAAAGCCAATCTAGAATAGTATATCTGGTGTTTGGTCAAGCAAACTTCCACCTGAGGACTGATGTGATCAACATGTTCCAAAACGCGCTACAATTCTTTGAGAGAGTTTTGGAGAATCCCAACGATTATATATCAAGATTTCTGGACATGTCCAGGGGTGTCCAGTGAAGCAATCAGACTGAGAATTTTCCCATACACCTTGAGAGACTCAGCCAGAGAGTGGTTAGACACTTGTCCTTCTCAGAGTATCACTACATGTAACCAATTGAGTCAAAAATTTCTTAGCAAATATTTTCCACCGAAAATGATTGCAAAGTTGAGGGACGAGATTACCACATTCCAACAACTGGACTCAGAATGCTATTAAGATATTTGGGAATGATACAAGGGTTTACCCCGCCAATGCCCACAACACGGATTGCAGAAATGGCTTCAGGTGTAGTACTTTTACATTGGTCTAAATCCGATAAGCAGGGCTAATGTAGACTCTGCATGCGATGGTTCTATCATAAAAAGAACTGGAGATCAAGTCTACCAAATCATGGAGGATCTGGCATTCACCAGTACACTTTGGCCTACTGAAAGGATGAGTAGAAAGAGAGCTGTTGGGGTATTCAAAATTGATTCTTCGACAGCAATTTCAACACAGTTGGCATCATTGACACAGAAAGTAGATCAGATGAATGCAGCCCATACAATGGGACCGAAATGCAAGCATTGTGGAGGGAATCATGAGAGTTTTGACTGCATCTGGGTAGTCTTTTTGCTTAATCAGTAGAGGATGTAAATTATACTAAAAAATTTCAAAGACAACAATACAATCAAAATCCTAACACTTACTACCCAGGCTAGAGGAATCACTCAGGTTTACAATGGAACAACAATCTGGGAGCTCAGATTACACCACAACAGACTGCACCACCAAGTTTTCAGCAAACTGAAAATAAATCTTTGTTAGAAGATTTTGTTACTAAATTGACGGAGATATCTACCCAACATATACAAAGAACAAATAAAACCTTACAAGTTTAGAAAGCTGCCATAAAAACTTTAGAAAATCAGATGGGGCAAATAGTGAAAACACTTTTAGAGAGATCACCAGGAGCACTGCCTAGTGACACTGAGATAAATCCTGAACAACAGGTAATGGCAGTGAAGGTCGTGGAGGAAGAACATATTAAGGCAATAACTACCCGCAGTGGAGTTCAATTGCTAGAGATTAATATAAAGAAACCAGTTGCTCCAAAAGAAAATGTACATTCTACGGTTGAGGAGCAATTGGAGGAATCTGAGCAGAATAAAGAAGTAGAGACAGAAAGAGCATAAGAGAGTCCAAAGGTTAAGGAAACCGTTCCTACTAAATAATTTGTGCCACCAATACCGTTTCCACAAAGACTATAAAAGAAAAAGCTTGATGATCAATTCGAGAAATTTTTGGATATGCTGAAAAAGCTCCACATTAACATCCCATTCATCGATGCAATTCACCAGATCTCGATGTATGCGAAGTTCCTGAAGGACATGATATCTAAAGAAAAGAAAACTTCCAGACTGGAAAGAAGTGGCATTGGCAGAGGAGAGTAGTGCAAGACTGCAAAATAAATTACCACCAAACTAAAGGACCCGGGGAGTTTCACTTTACCTATTTCACTAGGCAAAAAATTTCATTTTAATGCTTTATGTAATACAGGTGCAAGTGCAAATTTAATGCCTTTGTCTACTTTTAGGAAATTAGGATTTGAAGAAGTAAAGAGATCGAATGTGACGCTGCAGCTGGTAGATAGGAGCATCAGATATCCATGGGGTAAGGTAGAATATGTGCTCACCATGGTTGGGAAGCTGATATTCCCCGCAGACTTCGTTGTTTTGGACCTCGAAGATGACCACGATATGCCAATTATCTTTGGTCGACCATTTTTAGCAACAAGTCGAACTTTGATTGACATAGAGAAATGTGAGCTGACTGTGAGGGTGGAGGACGCACATGAGATCTTTAAATTACATAATCCACCCAAACAACCATTAATCCTGGAGGAAACCAAATCTATTGCTGAAAAAGTTAAACAAGGGTCCAATGAGATAAAACATAAACGTCTAGAGAGCCTTAAACAAGATAAGAATGGAGAGTTCAAAGTTTGGAGGGCAAAAAGAGGATACAAGACTGAGAATTGTGATAAATGTAGATTCTACACTTATTCGAGATCCTAAATAATGATATTTTACTGTTCTTTGGATAAAATACTACCTAATTTGTGTTATATTTCATTTCGTAGGTAAAACTCAATGTTTGATGAAGAATTGGAGAAAAGAATGCAAAGATAGCGGAAAATGGCTTCATTGTATCAAATACAAAGTTTGGGAACTAAATCGCAAAATGCTTATAGATGATTCGGACCTAGTATCGATGATTGGAGAGATGTTGGAGTCAATTAGACGAATATAAAAGATGGAGGAGGGTCAAGAAAATACAAAAAAGGAACCAAAATAAACAAAGAATGAAAATTCGGGGACCAAAGTGCAACAATTGAAAGATTTTATGCCTGAGCCCGCGTACAGGAAAAATATCTCGCGCGTGCACGGGCTTAGTTTTTATCTACCGAGAGCAAACTAATTGAACGGTACACGGGTAAGGAATAACACGAGCGCGCGCACAGGCTAATTCTGGGCCTATCCAAATTCCTATAAAAACCAAATTTAACCAACTTTCTAATAGGGGTGAATGGCGTGAATGACTCAGAGCATATCAAATCCAAATTTTCACCATAAGAAAGAGTCTAATACATCAATTCAATGCGAATCATACAAGGATTTTGAAGATTCATAGCCCAGTTTAAAGATTTGAGTCAAGAACGTGGATTTTTCCTACTTCTTCAATCTTTCTTATTTCCAGGTGATGTTTTTCCAATTATTCTTGTTTAATTTAATTATAAGAATGTTAGGCTAGTTTTTCATTGTATTGAATGAATGATGAACCTTATTGCTTATTTATTTTAATTCGAGACAATTAATTTAGTACTTCTTGATTTTTCTTGATTGATTTTGCATTCCCATTGAACTATTTGATTGCTTGATCACCAATTAGATAATAAGTTGCTTGTTGTAGTACAGGAATACTGACAATAAGTATAGAACGCTGCAAAATCAACACATGGACAACATGTATTAGGAATAATATCTATGGCATGTGCAATCATGTGTGATAAATCATGTGAATCAATGCATGTTTTTCATATGAATTCGGACTATGAATAGGACCGGGTCGTGTTGAATATAGGTTTAATATATCTTGAAAAAGTATATTGAATAACAGTGGATTATCGATTGTCTTGAATACATGAATTTACTAGATTAAAAATTAAGAATTGAACTAAATAACAGTAGGGGGATTCAGGATTACAATACGAATATTCACATATTAGATAAACATTTTATTTGCATCATTAGTTTAGGAATAGTATAAAAAATATACAAATCATCTTTTGATTTCATTACACGTTGAATTTAATAGTAGCTATTAAACTACAAATTAGACCTTATTTCTCATGGGAACGATACTCTTAACTCACATATTTTATTACTTGTACAACGATCTCGTACGCTTGCGGGTTTTAGCGAACAAGTTTTTGGCGTCGTTGCCGGGGAATAACATATTTAATTTTAGTTTAGTAGTTTATATTAAATTCGATTTGTATTTGTATTTTATTGATTGTGGCTACCCACCTTGATTTCTCGTACTTGATATTCTATCCGGGTGCCGTTCAGCAATGCATCTAAGATTCTAACACGGCATGGTGAAAAGATTTTTTGCAACGAATAACCTTGAAATGGACGACGAGGAAAAAGATATATATTGTGAATTATGTTATGGGGTGCATTATACTAGCTACTGCATGAATACATGCGCCGAACCTTTTCAACTCAAACTTCTACGGTTTAAACAATATTTAAGATGTCAGAGACTTGCAATTGACACATCTAATGAAAGCTACATGCTGTAGGCGAGTGTATCCCTTCCGACATGTTTGTGGAATTTGGTCATTCCATGTTGAACAAGGAGGCAATTGCAAAATACTACACTGATCATGCCAAGTTAGATGAAAACAAAATATGTCTAGGAGATGGCGTATTCTGAATTGAATTTAAAAGGTGGAGATACAATCCACTTGAAAAATTTGAAAAAAAAGAGGTTACATTGCCGCCCGTGGAATTAAATTGTGAATCATCCATTCAACCCGAGGAGATATCAATTATGGAAGATGAGAACAAAGATGATGAAAGATCAATTACAAAGGAACAAAGCGAAGACGAGGCAATTAATGAAGACAATGTTAACCCACATTCTGTAGACTTCATTGATTGCCCTATCATTGAATTTGTAATTAAGCCTGAAGAGAAGGAAGAAGTCTACGTAGTTGAATTTAAATCGGAGGAGATATGCATATCATATCACATTGGAGAGGGCAATGTTAAAATTTGTAGAAGCAATGAAGAGTGGAGCAAAGTCAGAAGAGGCAAATTGAGTAAGGCATCAAAAGCGTTTTTCAAAATTCCATGATGTCGAAACAACAAAGTCAAGCTAAGGACTTTAAACAAAGCGCTTATTGGGAGGAAACCCAATTTTTCTTCCTTTTTTATTTATTATGCTTTCTAGTAATAGGATAATTTAGATTAGTTTTTTTTTATTATTCAATTTTAGGGACTCATCATCCATACCACGTTTCCCCTTAGATTTTCGATATGTTAGTGGTTTATTAAGTAATACTTGTTCCATTTATTTAATCTTAATGCTTTATTTGATTGATTATGCAGGAACATGATATCGCGAATCATTTAAACCAACCAAAACTAAGAAGCTAACAGGAGCAATAGAAAGCTAGTCATTGGATTATAAGTCATATGATGGGAGTCTTTTCTTCATTTCTTTCCCACCCCTTTATATGCGGATTTAGAATTTAAGATATTGAGGACAATGTCTAGTTTAAGTTTGGGGGTGGAAAACATGAGTTTTCATTTTTTCGTGTTTGTGTCATTCTTATATTTATGTGTTTTTGTGTGATTTTATTGCATTAGTTTTGATTTTTTAAAAAATTGAAAATTCTTAAAATATTTTCTTTTTGTGTGCTTGTGTGAGTTAGTTGGCCTGATAGACAATAAAAAAATATGTTGAATCATTAATTGATCTATGAATGGTGAATAAGTTGCATTCTTAAATTAATTTTTTCTTTTCCATGTGAAATTTGATTAATATTGAGCACATGAATTAAGTTAAGTATTGCGAAAGAATGAGTTGATTTCATCATTAGATAGGTTGAAATAGTGGACCATACGTGCTAAATCCAAAACCACTAAATTTTACATCCTTAGACCAAATTTATAATAGGTTGGGAGATTTCATAGTTGTAGGAAGATATTGAGATAAATATGGATTCTATGTGTGAAATTAAAAATCTTGTGTAGATTGTCTAATGTCAATGGGATGCAATTGGGTGAAAATCTCAAGTTAGAAGTCGTTTTACTTGGATAGGTGTTTAATGAGGGACATCGCACTAATCAAGACAAAAGAAAAAACACGTTTTATTTGAAAATTTCTCTTTGTAGCCTTTATGACTTGAGTTATTAAGTCTGTAAGGGTGTTAAAACTTGTTGCCCTAAAGTCAACTGACTTGGGAGTCATCGGCTTAAAACTTGTTACATGGGTCATTTAAAAAGTTTAAGGGAGAGAATGCTGCAAATAAAGAAAAAAAGTGTTGAAAAAAAAATTTGAGAGAAAAAAGAAAGGTGCATGAAATAGACGTACCAAATACCTTGATTATATCCCAAACACTTGTTTAAGAAAATTTGACTTTTGATAAGAGATTGTTAGCCTAATTAAGTTTTAGAGATTGAAACAATCAAACTTAATAGAGAATCCTTATTTATTGAGATATTGACTGGCAATTAGTGAAATTCACCTAAACTAGAGATGCGAGAATAGTATAGAATTCAACCTTAGATCACACACTTGAAAATGGCGAAAAGAATAAGTTTGGGGGTGTGTGAATCTTACGAATGATGAAAGAATATATTTGACCATTGAGGGTTGAGAATTGAAACAACTCATGAATTCATAATGTTATGCTTAATTCTTTACACACACATCGACTTTACATTGGAGCAGTAAATTTTAATTTCTGTATTGTGATTTTGAAGTTGGGTATATATCTGATATTATGATTTCAATCATGAAATAAAAAGTCGGGTTAGCTAGCTAAAATTTTTGCTCTATTTGATTGACTGGCCACCAATTAGGTAATCAGCATTGTGTGTTTGATAGGTTTTAGTTTTGTTTGAGGACAAACAAAGAATCAAGTTTGGAGTATGATAAGTGTAGTTTCTACACTTATTCGAGGTTTTAAATGATAATATTTTACTGTTCTTTGGATAAAATACTACCTAATTTGTGTTATATTTCATTTCGTAGGTAAAACTCAATGTTTGATGAAGAATTGGAGAAAAGAATGCAAAGATAGCGGAAAATGGCTTCATTGTATCAAATACAAAGTTTGGGAACTAAATCGCAAAATGCTTATAGATGATTCGGACCTAGTATCGATGATTGGAGAGATGATGGAGTCAATTAGATGAATTTAGAAGATGAAGGGTCAAGAAAATACAAAGAAGGAACCAAAATAAACAAAGAATGAAATTTGGGGACCAAAGTGCAACAATTGGAAGATTTTATGCCTACGCACGCGCACATGCAAAATCTCTCGCGAGTGCACGGACTTAGTTTTTATCTACCGAGAGCAAACCAATTGAACGGCGCGCGGGCAAGGAATAACACGGCGCGCGCGCACAGACTGATTCTGGGCCTATCCAAATTCATATAAAAACCAAATTTAACCTACTTTCTAATGGGGGTGAACGGCGTGAACGACTCAGAGCATATCAAATCCAAATTTTCACCACAAGAAAGAGTCTAACACATCAATTCAATGCGAATCATACAAGGATTTTGAAGATTCATAGCCTTGTTTAAAGATTTGAGTCAAGAACGTGGATTTTTCCTACTTCTTCCATCTTTCTTATTTTCGGGTGATATTTTTCCAATTATTCTTGTGTAATTTAATTATAAGAATGTTATGCTAGTTTTTCATTGTATTGGATGAATGATGAACCCTATTGCTTATTTATTTTAATTCGAGACAATTAATTTAATACTTCTTGATTTTTCTTGATTGGTTTTGTATTCCCATTGAACTATTTGATTGCTTGACCACCAATTGGATAGTAAGTTGCTAGCTGTAGTGTAGGAATACTCGCGATAAGTCTAGAACGCTACAAAATCAACACATGGACAATAGGTATTAGGAATAATAACTATGGCATGTGCAATCATGTGTGATAAATCATGTGAATCAATGCATGTTTTTCATATGAATTCGGACTAGGAATCGGATCGGGTCGTGTTGAACATATGTTTAATATATCTTGAAAAAGAATATTGAATAACAGTGGATTATCGATTGTCTTGAATACATGAATTTTTTAGATTAAGAAATAAGAATTGAACTAAATAATAGTAGGGGATTTAGGATTCCAATACAAATATTCACATATTAGATAAACACTTTATTTGCATCATTAGTTTAGGAATAGTATAAAAAATATACAAATCATTTTTTGATTTCATTACACCTCGAATTTAATAGTATCTATTAAATTACAAATTAGACCTTATTTCTCGTGGGAACGATACTCTTAACTCACATATTTTATTACTTGTACGACGATCCCGTATGCTTGCGGGTTTCACGCGAACAAATTGCAAGGAGTGTAACGTTGCAAGATTCCTGCATGAGCCACCACGACCAATTTATTCAGACAGTCTAGCTAAAAACTATAAATTAAGCGCTTATTGGGAGGCAACCCAATTCCCTAACCCTTTTTGTTATTCTGCTTTCCGTATCGCATTGCATATAGATTTATTTTGATTATTAGTTTGTATTAGACTTAGACACATTTCAATTTATAGGGTATAATCATCCTATAATGTTTCCCCTTAAGCCATGGAATTTATTATTGGTTGTTTCGATTATTTGGGCTAAGTAACACATGTTTTAGGTTATTTGATTTTTATTGTTTGATTTGACAACTATGTGCAGGAACAAGATATCGTGGAATACTCAAACCAACATAGACGAAGGGAAAAGTATGATGAAGAAAATTGTCTAGCCGTCACATATAATGTATCGCACCTTCAATAGAAAAATGTGGGGAGTATCTTCTTCCTTTTCTTCCCCGTCCCCTCATATTCTTATTTATATTTTATGACATTGAGGACAATGTCGGTTTTAAGTTTGGGGGTGGGAAAAACTTTGAATTTTTACTTTTCGTGTGTTTTTAAGTGTGTGTGTGTGTGTGTGTGAGTTTGTTCTTCGTTATTACTTTAATATATAATAAAAAATTCAAAAAATTCAAAAAAAAAATAAATATATTTTCTTGTTTTAGGTTGTGTGCTTATGTGAGTAAGATAATTTGACTGACAATGATGATTAAATTTGAGATTTGGTGTTGATTTATGAACTGTGGATATGATACATGCTAGACTGATTGAGCTTTAACCTTGCAAAATTGATATCACACGTGCTCTAGAATTAAGTTGGACAGCGTGATACTATGAATTGATTCATATAATTGATAGGTTGATATCGTAGGACATATATATTTTACCCAAACCATACTAAATTACTTATCCTTAGATCAAGTTTAACACGATTTGGGGGTGATTTTGTTGTTGTAGGAAGATACGGATGTGGACAGGGATTCCATGTGTGAAAACTTTTGTGTGGATTGTTTTAGATTAACAGGATAAAATTGGGCTAAAATCTTAAGTTGAAGGTCGGTTTGCTTGAATGAGTGTTTAATGAGGGGCATTTCACTAATCATGGTAGAAGAATATATAAAAGACATCTCTTCGTAGCTTTTATAATTCGAGTTATTAAGCCTGTTAGGGTATTTACAATTTGGTGCCAAAAGCTCGTTACATGGATCATATAAAAAGCTTGAGAAAGGGAGTGTGCAAATTTTTTTGTTTTTGAAATAAAGCAGGTGCATGAAATAGAAGACGCACCAAATGCTCTGTTTAAGTGCCAAATACTTATTTGAGAAGATTTGACTTTTGATGATGGATTATTAGCCTAATCTTGTCCTAGAGGTCGAAGCAATCAAATAATTGGAGAATCTTTGTTTATTGATGTATTGACTTACAATTAGTAGAGTCCAGCTGGACTAGAGAGGGTGAGGATAGTAATGAAAATTTCAATCTCAGATTACACACTGGAAAATAGTGAAAAAAGAACAAGTTTGGGTGTGTGTGAATCATACAAGAGAGGTGAAAGGATATATTTGCGCACAGAGGGTCGGGAATTGAAATAACTTGTAAAGTCATGATTGTCTATTTAGTTCTTCACACACACAGTCGATTTTGCATTGGAAGAATAGATATTGATTTGATATTGTGACTATGAAGCGGTTTGTAGATTAGTTTTGTAACTTCAAATACTAAGATAAAAAACTAGATTGTCTAACCAAATATTTTTGCATGATTGTGTGTTTGTTGTTATTTAGATTATAATTTTCTTTGAGGACAAACAAATATTTAAGTTTGGGGGTATTTGATAAGTGTATTTTATACACTTATTCGGGATTTAAAATAGCAATATCTGATAGTTCTTTTGAAAAAATATATCTTAATTTGTTGTATTTTATGTTATATAGGTAAAACCTGGACGAATAATTGAAAGAAAGAAGCGAAAATCGATGAAAAAGGGCAAAATCCAAAGTTTGGGGATCAAATTGCAATATTCAATAGTTGATTCGGACCAAAAGATGAGTTCGAAGATTTTTAGGAGACAATTGGATGGAATTTGAGTTCAAAAAGGAATGGAATATGATCAAAATATTATTACAATCAATGTCCAATCGCATAAATTATATTCCAGATTTTTGTCGAAGATTGAGACCCATTTTTGGCATAGTAAACGTCCGAATTGTGAAAATTATATTTCTATCAAAGTTGTAGCCCTTCGAGTGATCTGTCCAAATCACTTTGACTTGCTTCAATCGGACATCGGAAGAGATGTTATGACCAAAATACTGACTGTTGTGTAGAGACAAAATTCGTACGCGAATGCAACTTTCCTTATTCGATAGGAACTCTTTTGAAAGTCAACTTGGACGTGATTTTCAACCAATTTTCGACACCTACAAATATATAATAGCAAAATACATATTGAGGACGTCTCATATATATATTATACTCCAATATTCATCAACTATTATTATCAAATGAGGGGAATTCATAATTTTTGTGAGAGAATTGAAGGGGATTTGCAAGAATTCAATCAAGTGAAAATCCAAACCCGATTTTTGGGCAAAGGAGAGAATGCGCAAGTGCAGATACATCAAGAAACTATAGAAGAGATTCAAGATTTCAAGACTCATCTTTATCTTCTCAATTTATAAAAAAATTGGGTTATGTATTTTCACTTAAATATGATTTCTTATAATTTCGATATGTTAGGCTAATATTATATATTGCTAGAATGAGATGAACCATTGTTATGATATTTTTAATTAATTATTTTGACTAATTTGATTTGATTTGTGGATGTTTATTATTTTTATTGGTCTTTTTAATTGCTTGATAACCAATTGAATTGTTTGTATATTTTATTGTTATCGAGAGAGACAATAAGATTTAAGCACATTATAATAATAATTGTAAGGTTCGATAGATGATAGAGATATACCATTATGTTTTATATGGTTTCAATATGTGTTCTAGTACGTATTAATGCATTCATCATGTTTGTATCTTTCAACGAGAGATAGAAATGTCACATGAGGGGAATAAATTTGATCAATATCGAGAGAGGCATTCGATTAAATTAGGAACATTAATCAACATAAATGATTTCAAATTGTTACTTTAATTATTACACTAAAAATGAAATAACAAGGGGGATTCGATATTTTAGTAATGCATCTCACATATTTGAAAAACACATTTACTTATTTTCATTAGTTTAATTGATAATTTAATGATTAATATAAAAAAAATCGCAAAATTTATTGCTATTCGATTAAAATTGCAATTAATTTTAACCCGATAAAAAACGTAGTCCTCGTGGGTTCGACACTGTATTCATCACTTTATTACTTGACCATGATCCCGTGCACAACGACCAAAATGAGAGAAAATGTTCTTGTATGTTACCGTGTTTTCTTAATAATTACGTACGCGAGGATTACAGAGTATATATAGAATAGAGATATTGCTACACAACGAAAGATTAATGATAGTGAACTATTGAGCTTGATTGGTGCGATATGTGGTGCTTGAATAATGCAATCTATCTGCTGCCTAATGCTCTCCATCAAGTTGGAGCATGGAGATTCGTAATGCCCAAATTGGAATAAAAGAAAGTGAAAAATCCTCGACCTAAAGGCTTGGTGAAAAGATCAGCTTGCTGTTAAGAAGTTGGCAAAAAAATAGGAATGATAAGACCTACTCAGATGAAATCACGAACCAGATGACAATCTATCTCAACGTGTTTGGTTCTTCATGAAAAACAAGATTGCGTGTGATGTGAATTGCAGTCAGATTGTCACAGTAGAGTAGTGTTGGATGTGGATGAGAGATGGTGAGATCACGACGAAGAGTGCATAGCCATGTGAGTTCACAAGAGGTGTTGGCCATCGCACGGTACTCAGCTTCTGCAGAGGAGCGAGACACAATTGTTTGCTTCTTTGTTCGCCAAGAAATAGGACGATCACCAAGCTTAGTGACAAAACCAATGGTGGAACGTTGAGTCATAGGGCAACTGGCTAGTTTGAATCACAATATGCAGATAATTGAAAATTGCATGTGGAGAAGTGGTTTTCAGATATCGAAGTAAGCGTTGTGCTGCTTGTTGATGTGGTCATTCCTAGTAACCACTATGTCATCTACATAAATAAGGAGCGCTGTGAACAAGGTGCCCTTAGTTTGGATGAAAAAGCTATGATTAGCATGAGATTGGTAAAAGTTTGCCAAAGTGAGAATTTGAGATAGTTGGAAGTACCACTAGCGAGAGACTTATTTCAAACCATATAGGGACTTGTGTAACCGACAGACACACATCTCCTCCTTAGGACAATAAAAAGGTGATGGTTGCATATATACTTCTTCATCGAGGTCTTCATGAAGAAATGCATTATTGACGTCCTTTTGGTGTAAAAACCATTTTTTAGATGCAGCTATAGCAAGAAGACAATGAAGAGTGACAAGTTTAGCAATTGGAGCAAAAGTGTCATGATAGTCCCAACCTTCTACCTGATTGAAACCCTTGGCAACAAAATGAACTTTATGGCGAGTGATGGATCCATTTGCATGAAGCTTGGTTTTGTAAACCTACTTGCAACCAATATCTTTCTTTCTTAGGGGGGAGAGACAAGGGTCCACGTATGGTTAGTTTCTGAAGCCTTGATTTCTTTAGCCATAACAACTCGCCAATGAGGAAAGAAAATAGCTTGGGAGTAAAGATGAGGATCATGAACATGTTTGGAATAGAGGTGACAAAAGAAAAGTGTTTAGGGCTAAAGAAATGATAAGAAATAAAGTTAGGTAAAGAATGAACCGTACCTGAGAAACTTAATGGAGGGAGAGAAGAACGTGAAGAACATGGAAGATCAGAGCAAATGTAATCTCGTAAGTAGGGTTTTATGGAATAAAAGTTCATATGGTGTTTTGTGATTGAGATATGCATATGGGGTACGGTTGATTAAGTATGTAGCAGTGAGAATACACTCACCCCAAAAAGAAATAGGTAGATGACCTTGAAAAAGTAAACAACGAGAAACATTCAAGAGATGACGATGCTTATGTTTGGTGATACCATTCTGTTGAGGTGTTTTGATGCAAGTACGCTCATGAATGGCACCATGATAAAACAAATGTTGCATTCGATGTGCTAAGAATTCCTGACCATTATCAGTACAGATGCACTTAATTGAGCAATTGAATTGAGTTTTAATCAAGAGAAAAAAAGTGTAAGAAAAGAATGTGTCGGATTTGAAATTTTCATGAGATAAACCCAAGTAACACGTGAATGATCATTCAACAATTGTGAGAAAATAATGTGAACCATTATGAGAAGGTGTTTAATAGCCACACCAAATATCACAATAAATGCGACAAAAAATAACATCACTTTTATTTTCAACCATTTTAAATGGTAGACGAGTGTTTTTAGCACGAATACAAATATTAAAATGAGGATTTTTATTCAAATTAGATAAGTCTTTGGGGGTGCAGGAAATCGAAGAGTGTCCTAAAGGAAAATGCCAGAGGGAGTTAGTGGAAGATCCAGTGTGGAGCAATATAGGACAAGTCTTTGAGATGGTAGAGTTCTCCACGTTTTTCACCCATTCCAAACAGCTTCCTCGTGTGCTGGTCCTAAAATAAACAAAAAGAGAGTGGAAAATGGGCAATGCAAGAAGAATTTTTGGTCAGTTGACTAACATAGATAAAGTTGTATTGGCAACCTTACAAATAACACGTGGTCGAGCTGAAGTGATGCGAACCCACGTAGCACTTGTAACTACGAAACTCACGACAAATTAAAACAACCTAAGAAAGTCAAGAATCAACGTTTGAAAAGCTCGATCCAATAAATTATTGAACCAAGAACCAGGACAATCCCTAACAATATCTTGACCCGCGATCACAAAACTTATGAACCTTACTTTGAATTTGTAGAACGCCACAAGAATTTAATTCTTGATAAGTTCAAAATTAAAACAATGAAGAACGAGAAGATAAAAAATTTAGCCTCTCGATAATAATCTCAATAATTGTGCATTTACAATGAATATAATGAGTCATATATATAGGGAACCCATAAAATCTAGTTAAAAATAGAATTTAAGTCTCAAAGATACTAAAAAATTCCATAAAAGAGTTTTAATTTAAATAAAAGATTACGCGAAACTTGGAAAAATACGCGTCCAGAATGAACTATGCTTCTTCGTCCGCTGCTTGAACCAAGTTGATCCATTTGGTTTCTTCTCCTGAGCCCAACACGAACGTGTTCATTTGCTTGTCGTGATCGACGTTTCATCCACCGTAGCTTGAGCAAGCAATCACTTTGCCTCTTTGACTCGCTTCCCTCGCGACCTAGTCATCGGTCTTTCCTTAATGATCAATGGATCTTTGTTCGGACTTGCTCTCGTATCATGGATCACATCATCCCCTCCCTCTTCGAAAGAATTCGTCCTCGAATTTGTACCAGCATCAAAAGAGAGAAAGATCAGAAACATTAAAGGTAGCCGAAACATTATACTCACCTGGAAGATCTAATTTGTAGGCATTGTCATTGATCTTTTCAAAGACTTGGAATTGACCATCTCCCCGTGGTTGTAGCTTTGACTTTCTTTGTTTTGGAAAATATATTTTCCTCAAGTGCACCCAAACCCAATCTCCTGGTTCAAATGTAATGCGCTTGTGTCCCTTGTTTGTTTGAGAGGCATAGTGCTCATTTTTCTTTTCAATTTGTAACCTTACCTTTTCATGGAGTGATTTCACCAATTCGGTCTTCTTCTTTCCATCTAAACTACTCCTTTCATCCACAGGTAAATGAATTAAATCCAAAGGTGTTAGTGGATTAAAATCATATACAATTTCAAAAGGCGAGTAAGAAGTAGTAGAATGTGTGACCCTATTATATGCAAATTCTATAAATGGCAAACAATCCTCCCAACTCTTTAAATTCTTATTAACTATAGTGTGCAACAATTGTATTATAGTCCTATTAATTACCTCAGTTTTCCCATCCGTTTGTGGGTGACAAGTAGTAGAAAACAATAGCTTGATTCCTAACTTACTCCACAAAATTCTCCAAAAATGACTAAGGAATTTAACATCTCTATCCGATACAATACTTCTAGGAATCCCATTTAAGCGCACTACTTCATTAAAGAATAGATCCGCTATATTGGTGACATCATCGATTTTATGACATGGAATGAAATGTGTCATCTTACTAAATCTATCTACCAAAACAAATGTAGAATCCCTTCATTTCTTAGTCCTAGGTAAACACAATACAAAATCCATAGACACATCAATCCAAGGTTCATTAGGAACAGGTAATAACGTATATAAACCCTGTGATAAAACCTTAGATTTCGCCTTTTTACAAGTTGTGCATCTACTACAAACCCGATCAATGTCAACCTTTATCTTAGGCCAATAAAAATGTTCACTTAGCATCTCTAAGGTCTTCTTTACCCCAAAATGACCCACTAGACCACCACTATATACCTCACGTACTAATAATTCTCTTATTGAACATTTAGGAACACATAACTTATTTTTCCGAAATAGATATCCATCATGCCTAAAGAATCTATCCATAGCACCCTTATCACATGATTCGTATATAGTAGAAAAAATTGGATCATTAGCATACACGTCCTTAACATATTCAAATCCTAGCAATTTAACACCTAATGACATTAGAAGTACGTACCTCCTTGACAATGGATTCGCTACCACATTTTTTTTACCTTGTTTAAACCGAATAACATATGTGAATGTTTCGATGAACTTCATCCACCTTACATGTCTCTTGTTTAGTTTGCCTTGACCTCTTAAATGCTTCAATGACTTATGATCGGTGTGAATCACGAACTCCTTTGGCCACAGGTAGTGCTGCCATGTCTCCAAAGCTCGGACAAGTGTATACAACTCCTTGTCATATGTAGGATAATTGAGAGCTACTCCACTTAGCTTTTCACTAAAGTAAGCTACTGGTCTTCGTTCCTACATTAAGAAAGCTCCAATACCTATTTCGGAGGCATCATACTCAATCTCAAAAGTATTGCTAAAGTTAGGTAATGATAAAACCGGTGAGGTACACAACCTTTCTTTAATAGTATTAAAAGCATGTTCTTGTTCAACACCTCAACGAAATCCTACACTTTTCTTTATAATTTCCTTGAGGGGGGTGGAAAGTGTGCTAAAATCTTTTACAAAACGCTTATAGAAACTAGATAACCCATGGAAGTTTCTTACTTCAATTATACTTTTAGGTGTTGGCCACTCCTTGATGACTTTAATTTTCTCATCATCCACTTCAATACCCTTAGCACAATGACATATCTAAGGAAAACAATATTTTCCATGCAAAATGTGCACTTTTTAAAATTAGCCTAAAGTTGTTCTTGCCTTAAGACTACAAACACACATTTCAAATGTCCTATACGTTCATTTAAATCCTTACTATATACCAATATGTCATTAAAGTAAACTACTACGAATTTACCTATAAATTCACATAAAACATGATTAATTAATCTCATAAATGTGCTAGGTGCATTAGTAAGTCCAAATGGCATAACTAACCACTCAGACAACCCATATTTAGTTTTAAAAGAGGTTTTCCGTTCATTTCTTTTCCTCATCCTAATTTGATGATAACCACTTTTAAGATCAATTTTACTAAGGGTAATTATATTGCCACAACAAATTTTACTTACTACACCACATTATAATTTCACCACATTTAAAATATCATTTTAATAAATACACTACAACCAATTTACTACTATACCCCTAATACAATAAAAATGAAAAATGAAAAAAAAATGTGGTGTACACATCCTCCATTATTAATCGCCTTCTCTTCGCAACCCTTTCTCAACAGTAATCGCGATCAGAGATACTCCCGGACTCGCAACCATGGGGACTACTTCCGGCGAAGGAGAAAGCTTCGAATAGAGGCGTATAGAATGGTCGATTGCCGCTCCTTCATGTCCTCCTGCTGCTATTGTTTGGAATTTGGTAATTGCTACAAGAAATTGGAAGTAAGAACTCATATGCATTTAGATTCAACAAAAATGTATTAGTTCTCGCTTTAAGTTAGGTTATACCGAAATAAATATTAACAAAATAGGAATTTTATCCATTTTCGAAATTTGATGTTTAATTGGACCGTATAATTTCGAAATTTCATCCTCGTTTTAATGACGAAAAAGTTTTTCATTCTCGGAAATTGTAGCCGCGTTTCGTCGGGCTAAATGGCATAACAATTTGACATAAATGAGAGGATAAGCTATTCTAATTGATCGGCTTCTTGAGGTCTTATCGAATACACAATTATCTTTATAATCTGTGTGTTTGCGTACTAAAATCAACACCTTGTGAACCTAATGATTGATTTTTCTTTTTGCCGCCGGTATACCACACTTACGACCTTAGGGACGAGACATTGTTTCTAACTCGTAAATCTAATAGACGTATTTTTAGCAAAGCAAACTATAGAGAAAGAAGTTGCGCTTGTCGGTTTGGTAGCTATGGTTTTGGCTTCGAAATATGAGGAAGTTTTAGTTCCAAATCGTGTTCGTCGTATTGAGCCACTTAATTTCTACTTGATTAAGATTTGCTTTCAATGGGATTCACACTGTCAAGTTAGGCATGTGATGCAAATAATTTGGAAGAGTTTCTTCAATGTTTATTGCTTGTGCTCCTAGGTTTTTTTATTTCATTTGAAATTTATGTAGGATTTGCCAATTATTGCTGCAAGAATTTATATTAACTCTGACTATAGTTTTCTTCTATTACTCTTCACAGTTTCCTACTTGAAACACCATCTGCTTCTTGTTGTTATCGAGTTCTATTTCCTTATACTTTCATTATTATCTAAATTACCACATTTATTTACTTAGCATTTGAGACATCCTCGTGGACACTAAAGTTCCAAAATTTTCATGACCATCAATGGAAAACAATGATATATTGGAAAGGAAAAATATTTCTGTATGTCGTTGCTTTGTATTCATTTTATGTTTGTTCATTTTACCCCCAGGCACTATCTCTCATTGTTTAAAGAGTTCAATAAATCAGTTTGATTTTGTTTCTGCAAGGTGCTCAAAGTTAAACAAGTATGCAATAAAGCTCGAAACAAAAAAATCGAGCAAAAGAAAGCCTCAGCCAATTGAACTACGACCTCAATATCCATTGCAGAATCCCAGTAAGTGACATTTTCTCTTCAGTTGTATTTTGAACTGCTCTTAAAAACTAAAGATCAGACTCCAATTTTCTCTATTATTGTTCATAAGATTAAAATTTCTATATGCACATCAGAGATTCTCAAATTCATTGTATTACCTACAGGTATTGCAGCGGCCAAGTGTTATTACCACTACTTCCCAAACATTGATTTAAGAAATTTGTTGTTCACAATGTCTCAGAAACAGAGGTCTTAATGATGCACAACAGCCCGCTGTTCATTTTTCTATCCTGTTCGAAGATACTGTGGCTTTTTAAATTATCGCTGACTGTTTAATTTGTTTAATGGCAGTACTTACTGCGTGGAGATAGCACACAATGTCTCTACAAAGAAAATGAAGGAAATTGCCGAGTGTGCAGCATAGTTGGAGGATGTTGTCACCAACAGATTGGATGTAGAAGAAGGAAACAACAAAAGACGGATGGAATTGGAATAACTATGCCAGGAGAATTGTGGTGTGTATAGGAATCAAAGAAAATGGATTTAATTTAAAATAAATAGAAAGAAATAAGAGGTTATTTACGTCATTTTATTAATGTTCAGTTTTATAAATCAAAAAACTGTTTAAAAATGTGGTGCCACAAACACTTTTTGTGGTGGCAATATATTTACCCTTTTACTAAATATGCATGATCTATGTAATTTATCTAACATATCATCTAACCCGGGAATAAGACGACGATACATTACCGTTATATTGTTGATGACCCTGCAGTCGACACACATCCTCCAAGTTCCATCTTTCTTTGGTACAAGTAATACTGGCACTGCACATGGACTCATACTCTCCCTCACATACCATTTGCTCATCAAATCTTCCACTTGCATTTGAAGTTCCTTAGTCTCTTCGGGATTACTCCAATAAGCCGGTCTGTTTGGAATGACAGCTCCAAGTACGAAATCAATTTGATGTTCAATGCCTCAAATGGGTGGTAGCCCACTAGGCATGTCCTCCGGGAACACGTCTTCAAATTTCTGCATAAAAAAAGTAGCCAAACTGGGGAGGGGTGTGTTAGATTCCTCGAGATTGAGGAATGATTCCTTATAAACCAACAAGACCATAAGTCGATTCTCAACTACTGCCCTCTTCAACTCACTCCTTTTTGTAAAGAAATTTACTTTTGACTTTTCTCTCCTCTCACCAGACTCGTTTACTTTTCTCTCTTGTAGCTCTACTCTTTTTTCTCACTTTTAGCTACCTCACTATTTTCTGTCTTGCTCTCGTGTTGTGAAAGGTCAATCTCACTCCCATTTTCTCTCAATCTTTTTTCTTCCTCACTTTTCAACTTGATTGATCTTCATACACTTGTTGTGGTGTCAACGGTACAAGAGTAATAGATCTCCCATCCTTAGTAAAGTTGTACCTATTTTTGTACCCGTCATGAATCACCTTCCTATCATATTGTCATGGCCTCCCAAACAAAATATTCCCAGCATGCATATGAACTACATCACACATCACCTCATCATTATATCGCCCAATTGAGAAACTCACAAATACTCACCTTAACATTTCCACACTCATTCAACCATTGTAGTTTATAAGGCCTAAGATGTTTTAGCATAGTTAATCCCAATTTTTCAACAAGTGTTGTGCTAGCCACATTTGTACAACTACTCCCATCAATAATCATGCTACATACCTTATTGTTGATGTGACACCTTGTATGAAATATGTTCTTCCTTTGTTGCTCCAAGTCATCAACTTTGATTTGAGCACTAAGAGCTCATCGTGTAACCAATAGCTCAACCACTGCATACTCCACTTCTTCACCATGGCTAGCTTCTTCCAATTCCGCCGTGTTAACATATTCACTATCACTATCACTAACCACATCTCCATTGTCCCGCAAGATCATCGTCCTTTTGTTTGGACATTGGGAAGCAATGTGTCCGATCCCAAACACCTAAACCACTTGATATCCCGATTCCTAGATGGTTGGGAATCCACCTTGGGCGTAGCCTTGCTAGCAACTTCCTCTTTTCCTTTCGGTAGCTCAATCCTACCTTTTGAAACAGCCTCATCACCTTTATTATTATCTGTCTTCGGCTTCCAAGAAGAATTAGAACCCGAAAAGCCCGATGAATACCTAGCTGTGCCCTTCCTCTTCAATTGTCTTTCCACCTTCATAGCTATATGTAGCATGTCTTCCAACTCCACATAATGCTGCAACTTTACCACATTAGTTATATCCCTATTCAAACCATTTAAAAATCTGGCCATGGTGGCCTCCCTATCCTCCTCAACATTTGCTCTAATTATCGCAATCTCCACCTCCTTGTGATAATCCTCCACACTCCTAGAACATTAGTAGAGGCTTTGCAATTTTTGATGAAGCTCCCAATAATAATGATTAGGCACAAGCATCTTCCTCATGATAGCCTTCAATTTTTCCCAAGTATAAATAGGCTTCTCATGGTTCCTCCTCCTAGATGTTACTTGATCCTACCAAATAATAGCATAATCGGTAAATTCAAGCACCACAATTTTTACCTTCTTTTCCTCTGAGTAGTTGTGACAATCAAATATCAATTCCACTTTCTTTTCCCACTACAAGTATGCCACCGGATCACTTCTTCCTTTGAATGAAGGAATTGTCATCTTAATGTTGTCCATACTCCTATCAATAGCATCTCCAACAAGATCTCTACCCTTTTTTTTCATGCCTAATTCCTCTATCCCTCATTCTTTCTAACTCGACATCCATCAATCCATCCTCATTAAATCACTATCCGTTTTCCAATCACCTGCATATTCCGCTCTATGGTCCCGCCTTCCTTGCCTCCTTGCGTTAGGAATTTCTTTAGATTGTTCCCGACGTAAATTAGCAAGCAATATATCTTGCCTATCCAATCTGTCTCTCATATTCTCAAACAACCTTTCGAATCGTCGTATCACCTCATCCGACATGTTGACTTGATTATCCTTCTTGTTTGAAGTAGAACTGTCCCTCAGACATTCTAAATCTATTTTGATATTTGCCTCACGTGTATACGCTCGTGTATCACTCAAATTGGTTTTTTCCCTCTCTTAGTCTCTCCACTTTGCATTTTTCCACTCAATGCTTTCTTACAAGTGTTTCAAAAAATTAATTTGAACTCAACCATGAATTATTCTCGTAGAATTCAAACCGAGTTTTAAGTGAGATTTTTGAAAATTTGAAGATTCAAGAAAGAAAAAAGAATTGAATTGGATGATTGAAATGTAATTTAAATTCAAAAAAGTGGTTCTTGAATTTTACACAATAGATAACGTAATTGGCCAACAATTTCCGAGATAAATAATAACAAATATACTCTCTTTTTTTAATTTCACTATTTACAGAATTTTCTGAATTCTTTTCAGAATTTTCGAAATTTTTTTTTAACTCGAAATTCAACTATGACATTGGCAAGAAAACGAAAGTTGATTTGGACACAAAATGAGCACAAAAATAACTTTTGAATTTTTTGACGAAAAACTTACGGATCAAAGATTTAAATAGAAGAACACGAAGAACTCAAGAAAAAAGAAATAAAGATTCAAACTAAAAATGAAAATGATATAACCTTAATTATGGAGCCCAAGCTCTCATACCAACTGATGCGAACCCACGTAGCAATTGTAGTTACAGAACCCATGACAAATTAGAACCCAAGAAAGCCAAGAATCAACGTTCGAAAAGCTCGACCCAATAAATTATTGAACTAAGAACTAATGCAATCGCTAACAATATCTTGACCCGTGATCACAAAACTTATGAACCTTACTTTGAATTTGTAGAACGCCACAAGAATTTAATTCTTGATAAGTTCAAAATTAAAATAATGAAGAACGAGAAGAAAGCAATTTAGCCTCGCGATAATAATCTCAATAATTGTGTGTTTACAATGAATATAATGAGTCCTATATATGGGAAACCCATAAAGCCTAATTAAAAACGGAATTGAAGTCTCAAAGATACTAAAAATATTCCATAAAGGAGTTTTAACTTAAATAAAAGATTACGCGAAAATTGAAAAAAAATACATGTTCAGAATGAACTATGCTTCTTCGTCCGCTGCTTGAACCAAGTTGATTTATTTGGTTTCTTCTCCCGAGCCCAACACGAAACTTTTTCCTTTGCTTGTCGTGATCAACGTTTCATCCACCGTAACTTGAATAGGGTTGGGCATGGGTTGTGTTGGGTCGGTTTTTGCCCCAACCCAACATGGTCGGTTTGATTAAAATTCAACCCAACCCAACCCATGTGAGAATTGAAACCCAACCCAACCAAATGTCGATCGGGTTGGGTTGGGTTGGTCAGTTCAGGACGATAAGAATTTAAGGTGATTTTGATCACTAGTTTCAAAATCAACTTAACACATGATCAGTAGTATATAGCAAAAATAATTCTGCAATTTTAGAGCTCTGGAACTTACATTCTCTAAGCTTGATAGTGTCTTTGCATTTTGCAGAGCATGATAAAGTCAAAAACCCATTACTTGTTGAAGCCAAAGTTTTATTAAGCGACCTGTTATCATAAAAAATATACAAGTCAGTTCTACAGAAATGAGAAAACTAATGGAAATGATGAAATTCAACAAATTGTTCTTTAAAACAAAAGAGCATGTAAATAAACAAAGGAACCAACATTTCCTTTCTTGTTTGTATTTCCGTCCTTATTGACCTGTTCCTTTCTGAAATCAGATCGAATTATTAAAACAACACTAATTTAGTTCCAAAACAATCAATAATATTATAATCAATTGCTATGATTATGAATGCGAAACAAGAACTCCCCTGTCGATTTCCAAGGATTTGTCAGGTTTTTATTTATTTATCAAAGTTTACTCTTGAACTAAAATTTATTGCAATATTCTCAATAAGGCATTTTGACAAACAATTGAACTACATACCAAACACTTGCAAATTTACCACCAAAGGATACACAAATACATCCCATGTATATATGAATTTATGCACAAAAAGAGAGCCCACATCATCTTTTTTTCAATCGTAGTACTTTCTTTCATCATTTCGATTAATACATTGTAGACTTCCACTGAAGTTTTAAAAAATTCTAGATATCATTGAAACTGTGTAATTCCAATTTAAACATAGAAAATTGGGAAAAATACATTATATTAATAGAATATATACCTGAAATTGAAAGAAATCAGAGAGAGGTTGAAGGAGGATTCATGGTGAAGGAGAATCATACAGGCACGCACGGATGCAGCAAAGGGAGACAGTGAACAGGGAATAAATAACACAAATAGGGGCCTATTCCGGAGCCTAGATGCCGACACAGAGAGGAGGATATTAGTCAACATAGAGGGGCCAAAGTTTGGCCAAGCGATGGGAGTAAACACAAGAAGCAGAGAGAGCTGCGGCGTGGAGGAAGAAGGACGAGAGGAATGGTGATTTGTGGGAAGATCAGGGATTTTTCTCCTTTTATATGTCGGGTTCCTTTTTTTTTTTTTTTTTTTTTTTAATATTGCGGGTGGGGTGGGGTGGGTTGTAACGGGTTTTTTAAGTTGACCCACAACCCGACCCAACTCGACTCGCCTAATCAACCCAAGACCCAAAAACCCACCAAAAAAAACTAAAAACCGACCCAAACCGATCGGTTTAGGTCGGGTTGGGCGGGTTAGTCGGGTTCGGGCGGGTTTTGCCCAACCCTAAACTTGAGCAAGCAATCTCATCGCCTCTTTGACTCGCTTTGCTGACGACCTAGTGATCGGTCCTCCCTCAATGATCAACGGATCCTTGCCCGGACTTGCTCTCGTATCATGGATCACATCATGAAGTGAGAGTGATAATTGGAGACGCTCCACGTGACTTGAGCCGTGGCTCCCGTGGGTAAGGTAAGAGTCTGTGAGTGTGGGGTAATACGTGTTGCATGATAAGAGATCCATACAAGATACATGGGCTGAAGCCCCCTTGTCGATATCTCATGCCTTAAACAACATTATTTGCAAGAGAGAGAACTATAGCTACTAGAGAAGTCATTCGAGTAGTCAGGTTGCAGAAGATCGATCATGTGCTTATATTGTTCATTGGAGAGGCCAAGGATTGCACTTGCTGTAGATGGTGAAGGCAACTAGGACATGACGTTTGCTGTGGCATTTGTTGCGGAAGTAACCTTCTTTTGCTCTAGTTTGGAGGTGTTCCAATGGGTTGGAGCACAATAATTTCAAAGCAGCATTTTCTTTAGTTACCATCTTTTCCACACTATGTGCACTTCTTGCCGTTTAATGCTCGATTGTGAAAATATGGTGGAAAAGGTCGAGTTACAGTCATGACAGAAATATCTGGTGTAGGACACAGCGAGAGATGGAGATGTCGTTGAGTCTCCTCTTGATGGATGACGACGTAGGCTTTGGTGACTCAACAGAGGATCCATGGCTAGAATCTGAGTTTTGGTGTTGCTGAAAGATTCATTTAGGCCCATAAGAACTTGGAAGAGTTGTTCGATTTCTTCTTTCTCCTGGTCATCTTTGCGAGCAACATGTGTGCAAGAGCTAAGTTCAATGAGGGCATGTAATTCATCCTAGAGACCCTTGATGGTGTTATAGTAGGATGTCACTATCATTGATTCTTGATGAAGATTAACGAGATCGCACTTTAGGCGATATAGGCATAGGTTGTCGCTTTGAGAGAATCATTGTTCTAGGTTTGTCCATACAGCATAAGGATTTTAGTAGATCAAACTTTTTTAGAAAGACTTGTCAGAGGAATTGAGTAGCCAAGAGAAAACCATGTTGTAGCACCTCTCCCATAGTGTAGCAATTGATGCATATGTAGGTTTTTTGAGGGATCCATCGACAAAAACCAATTTATTTTTGGCATTGAGAGCCATTTGCAAGGAGCGAAGCCATGTGGGGTAATTGTTGCAACTAAGACATTTTGGGACCAAAACAGCACTGGGGTTATCTGCTGCAATCAAGAAATAAGGCGAAGTGAGATCGCTAATAAGCTGAGCTCGTATGGGAGTGACGGTGGTGTCAGCCATGGTGAAGAAAATGGTGCGGAAGTGTTCACAGATTCCAAAGATCAAGGTGTCCTGTTACCATGATAAGAGAAAAAATGAGAATATTCTTGTATGTTACTGTGTTTTCTATATACACGAGGATTACAACATATATATAGAACACATATATTGCTACACAAGGAAAGATTAATAACAGTGAGCCGTGGAGCTTGATTGGTGCAATCTGTGGTGCTTGAATAATGCAATCTGTCTGCTGGCTAATGCAATGCAATCTATCTGCTGGAATGATGTAATCTGCCTTTTGGCCAATGCAATCTGTCTGCTGGCTAATAGAAATCAAGTCCACTAGGATTAATCCGAGGTTCTATTACACCATCATGGCCCAACCATGGAGGTGGGTTAGGCTACGACAAGCCTACGACGAGTAAATCTGATTCTTTTTGACACCTAGGTATGCATGATACAAGTGTGTAGCATATACCATATGATGCACGAGACATTTTGTTGACAATAACTTAATGACTATCACTGAAGTTGTATCAACTTATTTAGAATGATGAAGAGCTAAAAGGCATTATCGTCCCATTTTAGCACGACTGGCGTGACCTTAGATTTCAATACATTAGTCAAAACATAATGCCTTTGGAGTTGAAAGATTCAACAGAACTTGTTCAAACTTGTCATTTACATTTCAATGAATAATGTTATTCAAGAAGACGATCCTTGTAGCTACAATATAAGATCTTTCCCATTCCATGGCATCTTGTCATCTCCCTTCGATAATGTTTGGTAAAAGAAAATTGAAATCTCACCTTAAAAGAGGCAAATGGCCAGAAGATGTGTTAAAAAATAAAAAATAGAGAGATTAATTATACTTACCAGTCTAAAAGGGTATAGGCTCTCTTCGGCCATGATTCTATCTTCTGGAAATACTTTATGGGAACCACTCCATTGAAACCCTCAGTCAAGATCACCCTGTTGTCCGAAATGTAAAACTTCATTCCCTCTGACATAAAAGAGGATGCAGTGAGAAACATTAAAAAGCAAAAACAGAAAAAAAAAACACCGTTCATCCCAGACGAGAACTGTCCCATTGTTCATATGACGTACCTTCCAAAGCTTTTCTAACATCAAGAAAGATCAACAGATTGACATCTCGTCTCATCCCTGAAAAACCATGTCATGCATATCATCAAAGCACCAATACAATGATCTATTTGAATACATTGAAAACAAATAACAAAAGACTAAAGCCTAATTTAAAAAAAAAAAGTGTACGTTGAAATATTTTAACAATTACAAATTTACCTGGTTTCAAGGTTGAAATAACATATCTTAAAACTGGTAAAACCACTAAGCCACTCAAAGCATGGCAACTTTTCGTGCATGGATTAATGAATGCACGTCCCGAAGATTTCTTACCAAAAACTTAAGATAGAATCCCTTTTACTTTAGTGTTCAATAGACAGTCTTTACAAATCATCTTCCGCAAGAAGCAGGTTATTTTGCACATAAAAACCGCTCACCAGAATTTTAAGGTTTAAACTGTCCCAGGGCAAAACAAGAAAGAAAGCTAGCTATCTCTGTTAAGCTTCAATGAAGAAATGTTACATCAATTTTAAGCATCGGTGCACAGAATTCTATCATTGCTAATAAACTGAAAAATAAAACATCAATGACATGCTTGGTAAGAAGGATTTGATAACACTGGACAGTACTATGACGAAAAAGTAACTAGAACGCCATAATCTTGTTCACTATACTACCTAGTCGAGCGTATCAAACATGCAACAAATATAGAAAACCAATATGGTAGGTCATTCCCCATATATTTGCTCAAGAACAGTTTTCTTGTTTCCTTTGCTCAGCAATCCTATTCAAGTGAGCACATAAAGAATGTGGAAAGTGAATTGGCTAACAGAGGAACTACATGTTAGACCAGAGCACATGATAAACTAACATTAAATATCTCACCACTAATAACTTCTCCATCTGTTGGCAAGCCGCAAGAGAAATGCACATGTAATCTATTCATGCGTTTGAGACCATGTTCTAAAATTGATTCCAAGTTCTTCTTGTAGGTCCCATGTACACAGACTGCACAAAGCCAAGATGGAAGGAAGCTCTTAGTAGTGGAAGATGTAAAACAATTAACTCGATCTCTTCAAGAAGGAAAATAGATGACAATCAAAATAACATTACACCTGGAACTTCTTCAGGTGAAAGTATGGGTTTCAACAAGCTCTCTGTTTCAACTGTCTGTTCAGCCAAATAAATTTAGAAAAGAAAGAATGGAAAAAGGAAGAAAGAAAAAAAAAAAAAAAAAAAAAATCAAATGGCGCAACCATATAGAGATGAACAATTAAATTGTTAAAGAACTTAAAAGCAGAATACATTGTCGGAGGAAAACTTAACATGTCAATGCAAAACTGCATGATATAATGCTAAGTGGCACTTGAAAACACGTAACTAATACAGAAAATAAATTGATTCATCGATCTCATCAGACAAGTTTGAAGTTGTATTCTATTTGATTAAATAAAACTACTTGTTTATTAAGGAATCTATCACACATTAGATCTCTCAAACACAAGATCTCAGGTCTGTTCATCGATACTCACTTGAACACACAAGAGTTCACATTTACATTATATTTTTAATCAGATCATATATAATTTCAGATACAATTCATTAATTGCATATGTCGATCACTAGGATTATGCATGAATTAGATCACAACACTCACTGCATATGACAAGTCAGGTCTCGTGTGAGTCACACAGATCAACTTCTTTCCAGTCTTTGATATCTCTTTTTTTTTTTTTTTTTTTTCGTATGAGTTTGATCGAGGTAGATAGGTAAGTTATATTTACCACTATAAGAGTGTCTGTAGGTCCAGATATAGAGTAACCAATTTTTGCCAAGAGATTTAGTATATCTTTCTGTTGGGAAAAGAAAAGTCCTTGTTCAGGCCAACATACCTTAATCAACAAGAAGTATTTTTAGACCACCTAAATCCTTCATTTCGAACCCTTTGGCAAGATAGCTTTAAAGTTTTTTCATGGATTTACTACCTATAGCAATCATGTCATCAACATACACAGTAAGTAGCGTGGTATCCTCATCATCCTTTATATAAAACAGCATGTGATCTGTCGATGCTTGCATAAATCCATACCCCTTCATTGAACAACTCAGCTTCCCAAACGAAGTCTTTTGTAAGCCATACATAACCTTTTTCAACTTACATACCTTACCTCATGGAGGTGTGAAATCCAGAGGCGAATCCATATACACATTTTCTGTCAGATAATCATGGTGGAAGGCATTCTTAGCATCGAACTACTTTAATGGCTGGTCTAGGTTAAGTGCTAGAGATAGTATGACTCTAATAGTATTAATCTTGGCCACCAAAACAACGGTCTCCTAATAATATATCGCATAAGTCTGTGTATAGACTCTACCAAGTCTAGCTTTATACCTGCCCACTGCCCCATCTGACTTGTACTTTGCTGAGAACACCCACTTATACCCCACAGTCTTCTACTCCGGAGGTAGCTTGATCATCTCCCAAGTTCTTCATGAGAGCATTCATTTCTTCTACCATAGCATACCATGCTCAAACAATCCACAAACAACCAAAACCCCACAAACAGTAGCCGAACATTAGAACTATCAATCAATACCCTGCAACAATGTGCAGAACTTGAAGAGCAGATACATAGGGCTCACCTAAAGGCTAAGTCGACAAAAAGAGGGCCACCCAGCAAAAAAAGTGGTCACGAGAGGAATACAAGCACCAAATAAGTTGCAGTAGCCTGGAATGGCATCAAAAAACAGTTATACAAGGATGAAGAGAATTCGCGCAGTGGTTGTGAAGAAGCCAAGATGTCGCATGGCAGTCATGAGGTCATTGGAGGCCTGTGTAAACTCGTTGGAGGTTTGGATCTCAACTAGAGTTCCAACAAGGCTAGGCTATGGTTAGGGTTCGGAAAATTTGGGGGAAAATCTAAAGTTCGGTTAGGGTTCCTGAACTTTTGATTTTGGGGTTTTTCTTATTGTGCTTTGATACCAAGTCAGCTACAGGAGAGAAAATCTATATTCCATTATGCCAAAAATGATGTATATAACAAGTGAAATAATAAAGAATGTAATTCATAAATTAGTCCCTAACTAACCTAAAGTGACCAAGTTGGTCCATACAAGTCACACATGTATATTCTAACTTAAAGATTATATCGAGATGATGAAGTTCCAGTAAACCTGTTTCAACGTTCACCAATTCTGAGAAGTAAACTTTAGTATTATACCACTAAAATTCATTTAAGAATTTCTCATCCAGACTTCAATAACAAAGTCTCGATAAACCTCATTCCTTCAACCAAGAAACAAGAAAGGGAGCAATAATATTTTCGATCACAGAAATGACAGGCTACTTTCAATTATTAGTTTCATTAATACTTCAGTTGAAATGCAGTCCTAGTGACAATCTTTAGATGGTGCATTACCGCTATGGTGTGGCCTTGGTTCGCACGTATCAAAAGCTCCCCATTTTCTTCCAATAGGCTAAACCTCTGTTTGTTGTCCTTTCTGACAGCCTGATAGATATTAAATTCAGCTGAAGGATGGTTCTTACACAAAAATTGAATAAATGAAGAACAAAAATAGCAAGTCAATTGGAGAAAAACATGAACAAAAACAATTAATTAATTGTGGTACACATTGAGAAGAACAACAATTCCATGTGTGTAATGCTCCATGTTAGTTAGCAATACTTGAGAGAAAGGGGAACAAAACAAACAGAAAGGGACACAAAATTTTAAGGCCAAAATATTATTGCACAACTCACAAGCAAGTATTAGTCCACAACACCATTTCTAATCACCATCTTAATGTGAGCTTATTTGTAGACCATGCCAAGTTTTGTTAAATTCAAACCCAAATCTCAACTGAGTTATCTTACAAGCCCAAATGTTCCAGGAACTGGGTAAGTTTTGCTAATAAAATGATCCTTAACTTCGACTATCCTCCAATAAATGAAGATGCTTCTAAAAAACACCCTTCTTAATTAATAGTAATAAAGACATGACCATGCTAGGTAAACTCCCCGCATAAAGGTAGAAAAAGGATAACTAAAAAACGTGTACAACATTTTAAACTATAAAGACACTGCCCAAAATGCTGAGGCTTATTCCATGGAACCCATATATGGCAAAACAAACAAGCACATGCCTTAGCCACCAAGAGGCATAAGCCTCGAAAATAGCATTCAATATGTAAGCTTTGAGTTGTTCACTGAAAGTCCCACATGAGACGTGCTTCAAGATGTAACCTTTCTAAAATAATTTTCAAGAGTACAGAGTAAGAGTGGTTGATGACTTTTTAAGTGCCAAGGCTATCCCTGAACAGAGACTAAGAAGGGAAAAATAGAAGGACGACAATTGATCCATAGTTGCTAGATGTCTTAGGCTATCCAATATCATAGGTAAAGAATAGTGGAAGCATTTTACCTCCAGAAAGTAATCAATGTCTCAATGGAACATGTGAACATTACCATATGGTACTTGATATGAATTCTTCACATTAGGTTTATATACACAAATTAAAGAACAAACCTCTCTAACATCATCAACTGTATATGAGCGTAATGGAATGTCGGCAAGCGTTTTCAGATTTAACTTTAGCATGTCTTGGACCTTGACATATCCATCATTCCTAATGTCCAGTTTCAACTCAAAAGCCATGTGCCGCAATATACGAGTTCTGAATTTATTGCCAATAAATAGCTAATTAAAGTAAATAATAATTGAAGAGATGTCTCAACTAAATTTAAATGTGCACAAAGATTGTAGTAATCATGTCATATCTGGTTAACCATAAATGAAGGAAAAAAATAGATTAGAACCCAATAGAACACTATCAGCAATGGAAAACATTAATCACCTTCTTTGAGACTTTCTTTTTTTCTTATAAGAGACAATAATAGGTGTAAAAAATAGTAAGAAAACTTGTAATTGACTAGTTTTCAGCAAAACATCAGAAGCAGAACTAATGCATTGCCATAAGAACCAAAGTAAAATTTCAGAGTGACTTGTTTTCTGTAATCATATTAGTTTTAGACATCAAAATTTTTATTAGAAGCCCATTTGGATTAAACTTTTCGTCAACCATTTCCTCTATAAACCCATGCAAAAAATTTCCAATATTATAGCTTTCCCATGTCTGAATTCTCTAATCTTCTTCATCTTCACTACTGCTCTTATTCTATTAAGCCCCTGTTTGGTGGCCATTTTTTTGGAAAAACATTGTTTTAAATAGTTATTTTTTTGAGAATGTATGGTCAAAAAGTAGTTTACGTGTAGAATATTTTATTGTGTAAATGTGTGGTTGAAAATGAGTATATAGTTGAAAGAATGGGAGACAAATAGGGGCTAAAAATACTACAACTCAACACTAACTAATCCAAAAACAATAAAACAATCAAATAAATAAAAGAGCAATAATAATTGCATACAGGAGTCTGCCAAGAGCATCAATCTTATCTTTGCCAGAAGAAACACCGCCGCCACCTTGGCCTCTTGATCTTTCCCGACAATCGTTCTTCTCCAGTCCTCTTCCTCTACCACCACCACTAGCATAAATTACACCCAAAATTAGTAAAAGAACTAGTTCAGAACAGGAACTTTTAATCTTTTGACATGAAAACAAACAATTTTGAGGGAAAAACACACACAGACCTTCTGCTGGAACCAGCGGAAGCAGTGAAAGAAGCGTTTTTGTTCCAACCGTCCATCAAAATTTGGGTTCCGAACCCGCAATGCAACAGAAAAAGAGGATTAATGGGAAGAGGTTGTGGTTGATAAACAAGGCGGCAGCGCAGAATTCTTAATCCATTGCTACTGAGTGAAGACCACATTCAGGGCGCAGATCCACGATTTTCGATTAGGGGGGCTGAAAAAGAAAATTAAGCTTTCAGCCATATTCAATTGGAAAAACCAAACCAAATATACATACAAGCAATACAATCCCTTCAAAGAAACTCTATAGAAACAACCTCCAATCCCTTCAAAGAAACTCCATAGAAACAACCTTACTCCACTAGCCAAACAAACACACAATATGGAATATTACCCAAAAAAATAAATATCATTATACAAACTGTGAGACACGCCCAAGTTCAAGACTACTACATCATAAATACCACACACGAGAACCAATCAAGATTAAATAAAACAAGATTAAAGAATAAACGAAATCAACAATGTGCTGAAGTCCTGGTAAGAAGAGGAAAAAGGAATTTACGCCCCAATAGTGCACCAATTTCAGTGTATTTCCTCAATTATCTCCAAGTGCTGCGAGACTACACTCTCAATACAAACAATTCAATCGATTTGAAAATCTCTACACTGAAACTTCTTCAAGAAATCTGTCATTTTCTTCACTAACAAATGCCATTCCCTCGGAAATGGTTTCTAGGTCCACAAATTTATGCCTTTTTGGTTCAAAGGTTTACTTATCTCTACTTTTTAATCCAAAAATATTCCCCAGTTTTTACATAATTAAACAGGCAATTGAGTAAAAAGATCAACATGTAATTGAGTATAAGCCAGTAAGATTTGAGTAAAAATTATACATAATTAAACAGAAAATCAACATCCAAGAAAAAAAAGACCAATTTGGCCTAAAAATTAAATGAAAAAATAAACACATAACTAACGAATCTCATAAGTCCAACTCAGAGATAAAGATTACAGCCTACCTTAGACAATGGAGAAGCAGTCCCAAAAATATAAGTCTATTGAGGGCTGGTGAGGTGGTTCCTATACGAGAGAGACGGAGACCGAGAGCCATGAGGATGGAGTATCGAGGTTTGGGCTGGGCTGGGCTAAGGGGTTGGGGTGTTTTCCAAACTAGCAGGATATATTAGGGCCCTGTCTGGGCCAGCTAACAATTGAATTCTAATTGAATATTGGACCGTTGCAAATGCAACGGTCCAAAAAACACAAATTGCAGCTGTCAATTTCCTTTTTGTTTTTCCTTTCCTACCCTGCAATCACCTGTAGCATTTTTTTCTTGATTAGACCACCCACCTACCAAACCAACACCCACCTACCACACCAATTTCCCAACCAACACGCCTCTGCTACAAACCCTTCACCGACAATCACAACTTCAAACTCCCATTTCAGCTTCGTTGCGCATGGAATCCAGCCGGGAGAAGCCGTCGACCGTTTGCACCGACAACGGTGGGATCTGCAGCGGTCTGATCTGCCGGTGATTGTCCAGAGCGAACATGCCTCTGCACCAATCTGTGTGAATGCTACCATTTCAGCTTCGTTTTGCATCGTGTCCAGCCGGGTGAAGCGTTCGGCAGTAGGCACCCACAACTTCCGGAATTGGCAGCAACCTGATCTGCCGGTGACTGTCCAGAACCTATTGTGTTTGCTTCGTCGCGTAAGACATTCTTTGTGGCAGCCCGAAATTTTTAGATTCCTCCAACCGTCGTGAAGTCGCTCCAGTGGCAACGACAACCGGCACCCGCAATCGACCCAGGTTCCCCCAATATTCAATTCGAACGTGAGAAGTGCAATTGTACCGATTCTAAACAGGGCCTCACCTGCACGTAAAAGAGAACGAGGCCAACATCCTCCTTCTTCGTGAAGTTCCGGTTGAAACCTTTCAGAGTTTGTGATGGACCCGTTGAAACCGTCATGGGTAAGTTTTATTCCGTTTTCATTCCAGTGACAATGCAATTTATGTGATTCAATTCGACGTTGGGCAATTATGTAATGGTTGAACGAAATTTTTAGATTCTTGGTCGAATGTGGTTTCAATATGCTGTGCTTGAACATCAATTTGTTGTGTCAAATTATGTGGGTAATTATGTGGGTAATTCTATTCGAATGTGGGTGCTTACGGATTTCCTGAACAAAATTTTAACATTCTTGGTCGACAGTGTAATTACTTGGGTAATTCAATTCGAATGTCGGTATTTATGTCATGCTTAAACAACATTTTCACATTCTTGGTCGACTACAGCATAATTTGGAACACGTTGTCAGTGAGTACAGCAGAATGCGGGTAATTTTGGCATGCTCGAACAAAAATTGTTGGCCAATGATGGGGGTAAACATGTGGGGGATTGTATTCGAATGTGGCTACTTCTGCCCTTACTGAACAAAATTTGAACATTCTTTGTCGTGTTGTACTGATTTTGTGGGTATTTGTATTCGAATGTCGGTAATTATGTCATGGTTGGACAACATTTTAACATTCTTGGTCGACTACAGCATAATTTCCAACGGACTCAATACATAATGTTCAACGGGGTCAGTCGTCGACCTCGCCCGGCCCTTCGGTGAACAACCATAGGATGTCCCGTAAGAATGCTATGTGGAATTCATATGACACAAACATCTTCGTTGCTGCCTGCGAGTCCGTTATCGCTGACGGACACAGAAACGGCAAGTGCTTCACCAAGCACGGCTGGGAGACTATAATTCACCTGTTCAACACCACTTCTGGCCACGAGCGGACCAAACAGCAGTTGAAAAATCGATGGGATGCCCTACGCATGAAACACAAAAGATTCGAACATTTGCTCAACTGTAGTGGCGTCTCGTACGACCCGACCACTGGTAAGATTGGCGCATCAGATGAGTGGTGGGCTCGGAAAATTCAGGTACCGTTCGCTCACCTTTTTTTGGAAATGTGGAACCAGAGTCGCATGTCATTGACGAAATCAAGTACACAAGTTTTATGTTTGACGTGAAATTGTGAAACTGTGTTTTGATTAGATTATGTCATTCCATTCGTTTCGGCCAACTAGTTTTGCATTGACAACTCATTCTAACACCCGTTACTTCCATTATGTGTATTGTACGCTTACGTTGTCTATCCTCATGTTCTCTTCTAACTGCAACAGGAGAACAAAGAGTACAAGGAATTTAAGGACAAAGATTGCCGGGAGGTCTACCGATACAAGACGTTGTTCGGGGACGTTTTCGACAACGACAAGTACGCTGTGACTCCTAGTAAGCTATCTCGCACCGGCTTCGCAATGTTCGAAGACAATGCTACCGAAGATCATCGTGATGAAACACCGGTTGATGTGGAGAGCAGCGGGTCCAGTGACGAGGCCGTCGAAGTGGAACCCGCTGTAGCAACCATGGATATGTCGGGCCCGCACAGTGGTGAAAAACGGAAAACAACTAGAGGTCGCACTACAGAGAAGAAGAAAAAGAGGTCTGCGAAAGACGTGTCAGAGTCAGTGGATCGTGCGACCGATGCTAGCGAGAAGTTTGCAGCAAAAATTGACCAGTTAATTGGACCAGCTGTGTCCGACACGAAGGCATGCTTGCAGGAGTTACTGTCCACGGGTCGACTGGAACGGGGAACCGATTTCTATTATTGGACGTGCAATTTCATCAAGGACAAACGTAACAGGGAGATGTTGGATATTCAAGACGATGTCCACTACAAGATCGGGTATGTGGAGTGGAACTGGCAACAACATTTAAAGGGGCAGCCTCGATGACGTCTACTTTCATGTTGTCTACCTTATTTTTTTCACTACTGTCTATGTTATGTATCGTGGTATTTACATTGAAGCTGATCGTGTTGTACTGATTGTTAGCTGTGTACTTGAATTTGTAATTTGTGTACTGACCTCAACTGTTGTACAGCTATCCCATTACTAGCTCTAACTATCAAAATGCTCTACTCACTAATGTAGTTAAAAGAATCATGGACCTCAGGCCTTCACTAAATTATTGCCGGTTTTTTCTACATAAAGCTATTTCTCTTGTTTAAAGAAAGTGCCTTTAACTCTTAACAAAAAATGTAAGTGGAACTCAGATTCTTTTATAGAATTAGCAAGAAAGTGCAATGTTGTGCTTTTCATTTCAACTTCCGTAGTCCAGGATGGTTATGCTACATGTGCTGCAATTTTTACTATGTGCAATAATAGAGAGTCATGTACAGGAGAAATTGGGAGGCTATCAAACAAAATAGCCTGTGGAATAATATAGAGAATCCTGTACAGCAATGCAATAGGGGTACCTTTTATTGCATGAACATGAATCACTCACATGTTGCAAAAGTCACGGACATATTTAATTTGTGCAATCGTACAATCCTTTACCTACCATTTCTCTATAAAGGGGGAGAGCAAGTAACATTATTTCACACTTCTCTTTGCATCTTCTTCTATTTTGGAAAAACTTGTCTTTTTCATGGCGCATTTCGCTTTCAACTGTAATTTGCAACCATTGTCCGATGGCGAAGTTGAAATTGATGACACGGCATACATGGAAGAGTTGTTCGTCGATATTATAGAGTGGTTTCAATATTGTCAGATCAACAATCCAAATGTAGGTTACTATCGTGTACAACAACGTCGTATTTCTCGCTATCCATTCGCGCGAAACGGACACATGTTTATGCTAGATGCTATGAATTGTAGCCCTCAACAGTGCTATGCAGAGTTCCGCATGTACCCCGCGATGCTGCGAGCATTTACACACGTACTTCGAGATGAGTACGGACTGCGAAGCCAACAACATATCGATGTGTACGAACAAGTGGGTATGTTTCTATGCATTTTGGCGCATGGAAAGGGTTACAGACAAGTGCAGACGTTATTTAACCATTCGTTGGAAACCATAGGCCGGTATTTTAAACTTGTCCTTGAAGCGGTCGTTGAGTTCTCGTTCCGGCAGTTAATTAAACCGGATCCGAACTACAATCATGGGGCCGAGCACCACGTTCCGAATCTAAACAAACATACCCTATTTCAGGATTGCATAGGAGCAATTGACGGTACGCACGTCACGGCTGTTTTATCGCGTGATGAGCGGGTGAGTTTCATTGGACGCAAAGGAATTCCAACGCAAAATGTGCTAGTGGCATGCGATTTCAATTTGTGTTTCACATTCGTGCTTGCCGGCTCTACAGGAAATAGTCATGATGCTCGACTCCTGTCTAGGGTTATACACGAGCCCGAAATAGACTTCCCGCAACCGGCTCCTGGGAAATATTATCTGGTTGACTCGGGATTCGCGCATCGACCAGGGTACATGGCGCCGTATAAGGGTTCAGATATATTGTACCACTTCCAGCAATTCTACGACGGGACGACCGGTCGTAGGCGCCAGTTCCGAAATGCACGGGAGAAGTTTAATTTTCAGCACTCGTCATGCAGGAACGTAATCGAACGTGCGTTCGGCGTGTGGAAAAGTCGTTGGAAAATACTCGATCGGATGCCAAGTTATAATTTTAAAGTGCAAACAGGAGTTGTAATTGCAACTATGGGAATTCACAACTTCCTTCGCCGCGCGGGTGCTGTGGATGATGCTTTTACTAGAGCGGAGACAGACCCTGACGCAGCGGAGGTGGACCTCCCGGACGAACGAGAAGAAGTTGCAGCCGAAATGCATGCGCCGGAAACTCAACGAAATGAGTGGGATATGTTCCGAGATTACTTAGCACATCAAGTTTGAAATGTATATTTTATTCGGAACAAAATTTCGTGGGTGACACGGAATGTTATGTCATGTTTAATTAACGCATGTCGTGTGGTGTTATCGAATCGTCCAACTAAATAATGTTCGTGTGAAGGGGCCGTTTGCGAATTTGTGTCCTATGCTTGTTTTTTTTTTTTCATGTCGGGGCGATATGTTTTATGGACGACAAATCATTTGTAATTGCACCAATTTTGTAACAATGCAATTTATGTCATGGTTGGGGGCTACTTGTTGTTGGACGGTAAAACAATTGGTATATTTGTGTATAAGAAGACAAATGAAATGAAATGTTCATTGACCACAATGGGCCCACATACTTTTAATTCAAAGGTGGAAAGAATAGTCAAACAATAAATTATGTGGTTGGGAAGGGCATTAGTGGAAATGTCATATGATTTTGAAGGCAAGCAAGGACAATTACTGTATATGATTGGACGGGAAAATTACTTTTGGGAAATCTTGAAGCCACAACAGACAGGGCCTAGATCCATTTAGGTTTTTGTGGAAATGTCTATTTTACCCTTAATGATATATAATTTGTTTATTGCAAAGTATATCCTTTCTTTATAAATAGTTTTGACAATTGTTATGTTATATTTCTATATTTTCAATTCTATCTACCAACTCTATCATTTGATCTACTAGATTAGCATAATCTTTAATCTTTTGTTCATATTCTTTTATAAGTTTTATATATTCTTCATATGTTCTATTTCTATTTTCTAGTTGAGATCTAATATTTTTTATCTTTCCTAATATTCTTTCTGACAAATTATCTAATCCTTTAACTGTATATCCTGGCATTTTTAATTAGTATAATGGAACAATAATAGTTTAGTTATTATGGATAATTATCCTTTCTCTTTCTTGAATTTTATTATATAATTTCCTTCTATCTTGAAATATATTCGAATAACTTTTAAAAATATCTTTTAATTTTCTATCCATCTTTTCAAGTTCTATTATGTTTCCTTCTTCTTCCATCTGACAACATATTTGAGTGATATATTTCATTTCATCCCTCATTTTTTCTAGTAAATTATCTAATCCTTTTACAGTATATCCTGGCATTTCAATTATTAATAAAACATGTATCTAAACAAAACATCATTATAATATTCCCTACGGTTCTTTAAGATCTAAGAAGAATTATTTCCAAATTTAACAAAAACAATAGTTTTTACCTTAATTCTAATATTTTAGTTCCTCTCCTTAGAATCAAGTGATCTTCAGGCTCTGAATATGCAAACTGTTCCCTCAAGCGGCCATCTGCCTTAACAGGGTTCTTTGCTATTTCAGCTTCTTGCCTTCACTGTGTCAGTTCTTAGAATTAAAACTATAAATCTTAACTAAAGAAAACTCTCTTTTTGTTAAAGTAAGAAATAGATTTCTTCTTCAACCTTTCAAGAATCTACGGGAAGAGTAGTTTAGAATCTCATATTTGTTTAAGAGGATTGGAATGTGAATGGTAATATCTGAATAGTATTGATATTGAAAAATTGGTATACAAACAGAAGATTTGGCTTTCTCACAAGTTGAGTGCTCAAATTTTTTCTCTCCAATTCGTTTTTTTTTTCATCTAGCCTCAAGGCCTCTATTTATACAAGCAAATGAGGCAATATTATTGCCTTCTTACATCATTCATTACATCATACTCCAATTATGGAGCTTTTTCAAAAGTTTCAACCACTAAGATTATAGTGGTTCTATTATTACATAAAACAAATAACTTTATGTTACATCTTCTTTATTCAGGGCTCCATCCTTTTATTTTTCTTCCTCTTGGTCCTACATCTTTATGTGTGTCTTAGCCATGCAATAACACTCTCGCAGCTGGCAAGATTCTTGTATAGTAGTAGGATTTCCTGGGAATTGATGAATATCAAATTTTGTGATGTAGTCCTTCAAGATTTCGGACTTTCCATATCCTCCATTTGTTACCAACATCCAATTTTCATATTGGCATAGGCATGAGAAATTTTTATCATAAAGATTTTTTGCTATATTGTATATAGCTTTGATCCCAAGTGCTCTTCTATGTCTTATCCATGACTTGGTAATTTTTGGCATTCTTTTGTCATTCTCCATGACATCTATATTGAAGTTGGCTGCTACATATCCGATTGAGATTATATGATTAACCGGATAGTACATAACTCCATCATATTCTGGACTAATTGAGTAAAATTTTAAATATACTCTTCGTCCTCTAGCAAATCTTGATACTTCTTGTTTTAGCATATCATCAAATTGTTCTAATTCAATAAAGTTTTTCCCTGGATATATCAAATCCAAGAATCCATAATCTGCCCACATCTTTATGACTGTAGGATTACTTCCTTCCATGGCTGTTACTCTGGGATAAACATTTTGTCCCGGAGAAATGAAGTATGAATCACATATCTTTATTGCATAGACTGCTTGGACTATATTGGCATATTTTTCTTCGTTTTTGTCTAAAGGGATTTTATCTTCTGGGTCCATGATACTGATTGTTTTGGAATCTCCTCTATTTGCATCTACTCTTATTGTCACCTTTTTATTTGTTGTGATTGGAAAAGCATCTCCTGCTGGTATGTTGTCCCTTCTGGGTCCACTACTGCTTCCAGCTGTACCTGTTTGATATGAATTTGTATTTGTTTGGTATATATTTGGAAGACCCATTTCTGGGCTGTTTGGTATTTCTGTCTCAGACAGTATATTTTTCAGTTGTGCTGCAATAGCATCAACCTGATTTTTAAGTTCTATGGAATTTTTATGCTGTTCAGAAGTTATTTCCAACAATGTTTTTTGCATTGTATTCTTCTTTCATTGTTGTAACTCCGATATCTATGTCTTCAGCTTCTTCTTTGAGATAATCAGTCCTTTTTGTATATGAAGGACATATTGATATAATTCCATGGTCCTATTTTTTATCCATCAGTAAATTCTATGTTCCTGCTGAAGAAATCTGCAAGATAATTGTTAATACCTTTAATATGGATAATCTCAAAATTATAAAATGATAAATATGCTTGCCATCTGTGCAATCTCCTATATTGGGGTTCCATTGGTAATTTATTCCTGACTAATCCTGCAACTTGAGAATTATCAGTTTCAACAATAAATTTTTTAGATAATAAGAATAATGAAAACTTTTTTATTCCTCTAATAATTGCTAATAATTCTTTTTCATGTGTAGTATAATTTATTTCAGCTTGATTAAAGGTTCCACTAGAATATCTGCAAATTTCATTTAAGTCTGTTTTTAATATGGCTGCCCAATATTTATCTGAGGCATCTGTATTGACAATTAGATTATCCTTTTCATCTGGTAATCTTAATTTTGGTAAATTCTTGCATTCTTCTTTTAATGATTTAACTATTTCTATATGTTCATTATTCCATCCCTTAGTATTCGTTTTTCTAAGTAAAATTTGTATTTTATGTCTCTTTTTTGAAAGATTTTCAATAAATCTTTCAGCATAATTTAGACATCCTAAGAATTTTTGTATTTGTTCTTTGGATTCTAATTTATTTGGAAAACTACTTATCTTTTTAGATATATGAGTTTGTAATTTAATTCCTCTATTATCTATTGTTAATCCAAGGAAATCAATTTCTTGTTTTCTATAATAGCTTTCTTTTTAGAAAGGACAATTCCTTCCTTTTTATATTCATTTATGAATTGTATTAAATGATTCATATGTTCTTCTTTATTATTGGAACATATCAATATATCATCTACATATACTATTAGAAATTTATTAAATTTTCTAAATATATCATCCATTCTTCTTTGATATATTTGAGGTGCATTTTTCAATCCAAAAGGCATAACTAACCATTCATATTTGCCTTGGGGTGTACTAAAGGTTGTATATTGTATACTATCTTCTTCCATTTTTACCTGCCAAAATCCTGATTTGCAATCAAATTTAGAATAGTATTGTTTTCTTTTTGCAAGGTTTATTAGGACTTCTTTATTTGGTAAAAAGTATTCATCAAATTTAGTATATTTATTTAATTCCTTATAGTTTATGACCATTCTGACTTTTCCTCTAACCTGCTCAGAATGTTTCATTACCATAAAGGCTGGACTACTATGAGGTCCATTACTGGGTCTAATAAGCTTTTGTTCTAATAATTCTTTTATTAGAACATTAAATTCTTGGGTATCTTGTATAGTATACCTCATAGGTCTAACTCTTATGATCACATTTTCTGTTAGTTCTATTTTTGCTTTAGGATGGTATGGTTTCCAAAATCTCAATGGGTTTTCATCATAAACTTTTTCTAATTGTTCTATAATTTTTCCTATACTTATTTCTACTCCTGTTTTTAAGACTTTTTTTATACATTATTCTTTTATTTCTTATTTCATTTTGTATAATTAGTTTTTTCTCCAATCTATCACCACGCTGGGCTGGCTGAACTCTGTATGGTCTAAATTCTCTCGGTATTTTTAATAAATGTCCATAAGGGGTTTGTAACATAATCATATAATTATTTTGTTTATAATATTGGAACTGTTGTATAAAGTCATTTCCTAATAAGATATCACATTCTAACTTATCATAACTATATATCTTATTAATTATAATTTGCTTACTTCCAAGTATTATACTAATCTTATCAGCACTATTTATTATCTGAGTTTCTTCTCCTATAACTCCTGTTATTTTTATTTTACTTTTATTTTCCCATGTTTTAATTAAGAAGCTTTTAAATATAGTTATATCACTTCCTGTATCTATTAAAGCACACGTTGTTATATCTGTTTCTATAATAGTAACTTGTATATATACTGCTAATGGAAAACTTATTTGATTATTCATCTTTGTTACATAATACATTTTGTCCATTATGAAATATATACAATCCTTCTTTTTTTATACTATAATTTTCAAATCCATTTAAGAAACTCATTCCCAATAATATATGAGGATTTATATTAATACTTTCATCTATATAACATGACACTATCAGGTCAATTCCTCCTATTTTTATAGGTACTTTAACTTCTAATTCTGTAGTATGTATTTGTCCATCAAAATTTACATATCTATATGGTTCTGTTTTATAAGGTACTAAGCCCTTATTTCTTATTGAAACTATATGGCATTCACTAGCTCCTGTATCTATTAATATATTTGGTCCTGATATTCTTTCTCTTCCATTGAAATATTCTCCATTTATTTTCATATTTCCTGTATTCCTATGTATTTTCATTTTTCTTGTATGACTACTTTCTCCTGATAGTCTAGGTATTCTAAGACTTGTTGATCTTCTGATTAATTTTTCATCTTTAAATATTATATTTTTATCAGGGTATTCTTCTTCCCTAAACTCTATTATATCAGGTTTATCTGTTGATATCCTGAATTCATATTCCTTTGGAATTAAATTTATTTGTTTGTTTGGCTTTATAATTTTACTAATATCTTTACATTCCTTATGAACTTCTATATATGGTTTTTTAGAATAAATGTTCCCATAATTAGAATTAGTGAATGTATATAAAGCTCTATATTCAATAGTCATGATTTGGTCTCCTGGTTGCATTATATCATTCCTATGTAATTTAAAATGCAATCCTAAAACTTCATTAAAATTTTTATCTTTTAAAGAAATACAATATTTTGGGTAACAAGTAAATATTAATTTCTTATATGCTAAATTTCCTTCTATGGTTCCTAAATGACTATCTCTTAAATTTATTATTCTTCCATCATGTAAGCTTACTGTTAAAGGTGAATCTATTCCTTCCCTAAATAAGGATTTAAACATTATTTGTATTCCAGCTAAATAAACATATTGGATCTTTTCACTTTGTCTTTTATTGATTTTTGATAATAATTCATCAACTGTATTTTTTGTTAAAAGATTTAATTTATGTGTTCCTTGGGTTGTTCTAACATCTATAGTTTTTTCTATCTTATGATATTCATTTATAGCTATTTTTTCTCTTTTCCAAATTCTATCAAAGATTTCCCATTTTCCTACTTTTAAGTCTAAAGATAGTTTTTGTAATTTTTTAAATTTATTATTATCAAAAGTTACTTTTAATCCATATCCTTCTATTCCTTCGTATTCTTGTGTTTCTATATTATCTTTTTCTATTTCTTCAATTTCTTTATTCGGATTCTGATTCATTTTCTTCTGATTCTGTTTCACTTATATATACTTCTTGACCATAGTATTGTTCAATATCAGATATTTCACTTAATTCGTCTTCTATTCCCAAATATTCTATTTGTAATATTCTAACTTTCTTTTTATTACAATCTGGACTTATATGACCTATTTCTCCACAATTCCAACATTTGCATTGGTTTTTATCCTTTTTATTATAGGGTTTATTCTTTTATTGTTTATTCGGGTTAAATTTTCTTTTATAGTATCTTCTTTTAGGTTTTATATATTTTTTCCTAAAATTTCTGAATTTTGTAAATCTTCTATTTTTATGTTTTCTTTTAATATTTTTTCTTTCAGGATAACATCCCCATTGTGTAGGTTTTTCCATATCTTCACAACATATTCTTGTTAATTTTCCTGATCTTTTCAATAATTGTCTTTGTTGACATATATATGCAAGTCTATCAAATAGAAATTTTATTCTTGCTCCTAAAGATCTTGGTATTCCTATATTATCTTTTACATATTTTTCGAATTCTATTTTGAAATATATTCCCCATGTTTCAGGTAATTTAGTATAGTACATATCTAAATATACTTCCTGATTTTCATTACTATAAAATTGTATATAGTAGTAATTTTTAAATTCACAAGTGTATTCTTTTATTTTACACATATCACAAATTGTTAAATTTATTAATTTTATTCTAGCATCGTCTTTTTCTCTTTTTGCTTCATCTTCAAAATTTTTAATCCATTCTTCTCCTAAGAATTCATTTGCAATATATGCTACTAATTTTTCTATTCCTTCTTTATCTGATTTTATTATTTCTGTTTGTATATTTTTTTTCATTAATAATCTTGTATCATCATTAACTCCTTCCCACCAATTCCTTACATTTCCTTCAAATGATGCTACTAAGTAGTCTATTCTTCTATCTGTACTTTCCCAAGTATCATCTTTGTTATATAAAAAGAATAGTATCATTGAATCTGCCCAAATTAATAAGGCTTTCTTAGTATCTATTTTACAATCTAAATCTAATTTTGTTCCTCCATGGTTAATTGGTTTGTCATAATTATCATTTAATTCAAATCTATCTCTATATTTATTTCCTTTAGGTGGTTGCCTATTTATCATTTTATCATAGAATTGTTTATAGAGTTTATTATATATAGGTGCATAACTTTCATCTGGATCAATTTTTTGATTAGAGGTTTCTGCTAGGGTAGGTCCTCCTCCAGTATTCATTAGAACTTGGTATTCATCTATATTTTCTAGACTTAGTTGGTCAAAATTTTCTATTAGTAAATCTAATTCTTCATTCATCTTTATTTTCTTCCTGAATTTCTTCTTTAGTTTTTCTTTTTTCTAATGATTTTTTGTAATTTTCTTCTTCTTCTATTATTTTTGGTAAAATATCTTTTCTAAAATAATCATCCATGTTACCTGCTTCTATTACTAGGTTTTCTTGTTTTATATGTTTCTTTCATATCCTAGACATTTCTTTTTCTATAAGTTTTTTATCTATCTTTTTGTCTCTGTTTTTATTTTCTTCTTTTAATTCTCTAATTTCTATTTTTAATATGTTTAATTCTTCTTTTATTTCATTCCTTAAATTTGTATATCAGTTATTAACATTTTTATTAATGTTTTTAAGTCTTCCATATGATTATCTTCTCTTTGATTGGTTGAAATAATATATTCTGCATTCAGTATTTTTACAATTTTTTATAATTTTATCATACTTTTGTTTTTTTTTTATTTTCATCAGTTGTTAGTCTTTTTAATTTTTCAAAATAATTTGCTTTTTCCTTATATTTTTCTTGTTTTAATTTCAATATTTGGTTTTCTTGATATCTTGTTAAATCTCCAGGGGTTAACAATTCATCTAATATTAAATGATTAATTATTTTTATTCTTTTTAAATTTTTAGTCAAATTATTTTCCATTTTAAGAATTAATTAATAATAGTTCTTGTATTTTTTCTTTACAATGTAGCATAATTTCTTCTTTTTCTAATTCTTTACCAATTTTTTCATTTATATATTCATCAATTATAATTCCTATTATTAGTTTGTCTAATATTTGTTCTCTTATTTCTCTAAGTAATTCTTTAATTATACATAATGTTATCATTTTTAATTTTTTAGGAAATGGTTCTATTATATATTCTCCTTGATTATCTTCTAACGTATAATACCAGTCTGTTTTGGTAATTGTAACATCTATAACTTTTTTATTTTTAGTTATATCTACTTATTTCTTCAACAATTAAATCATACATATGTTTGTCATAGGTTTCTAATATCATTTCATAAGTGTACATATCTCTGACAATTTCTAGTCTTATTTTTTCAATTATAAATTGTTTTATTTCCATAGGTAATTTTTCAAGTATTTTTAGTGTAATCGTTACACTTTTATTATTTAATATTGGTTTTATAATTATTATATTAAAATTTTCTCTTATTATATGGTATTTATTACCTAAATCTTCAATTTTCATTAATTTTTCTGATTTTATAGGTCTTATGGATCCTATGTGGCTCTGATACCAATAAAGGGGGTGCTACTATGAGCGAACAAAAATCTAAAAATCCAACAAACTTTAAATTCTAATAATTGGTAAAAAATGGTCCTTATAATGTTTCTAATAAATTTTCAAAATCTAATAACACCTGAGAATTTATAATTTCAAGATCTGTTATTATATCTATATTTGGATTAAAAGGTATCTCATATTTAGAAATATTCTTTTTTCTTTTTTCTAGTTTATCTATAATATCTTGTATATCTTTTGTTATTATAGATCTTACTATTCTTTTAGCAAAATTTTCCAGCATATTTTCTTTAAAATATTTTAATATTTTTTGAGATGCATTTAATTGTTCTTGATATCCAATCTTATCAAATTCATTTTCAAATTCAATTTTCTTTTTATCTTTAGCTATCTTTTTAATTTTATATGGTCCTCTTTTGGTTCTTGGTTTTTTATAATTTATATTAGTCATTTTGGACTTGATTGTATTCTTTTCTTATTTTGATAGCTTTGGTTGCAATTATTATTTTTAGGGGTATTTTAGGTAGCTTTTATGGTTGAATAGTAAAAAGGGGTATTTTGGAAAGGCTATTGCCAAATTTTGGGTATTTTCAATAATTTCCCTAAGGGGTTGTAATTAGAGGAAATTACATAAATACAACGGTTTGAAGATTGGAATTCAAAAAGGGAACAATATATAAATAAGGTATTTAAGTATCACTATTTCAAAATTAAAGTTTGAAGTTTTAAATTTCAAAAATCAAGTTTTCATTAAAATTTATTTATAATTTAATTATGAAATAATAATTATTAAATTAATTTATTATTAATATTTAATTCTACTATAAAATAATTAACTCACCCCCACCTCCACCATGCCTACAACTCCGGGGATATTCCGGCGACCTTTCCGGTCACCACTTTTCTCCGACGACCTTTCCGACGACTTTTCCGACGACTGATCCGATTCCGGCGAATATGTTAAGGTCACATATCTATACAATTTGGTCACAATTCAAAAAATTTTAGGTCACAATTCAAATTTTTCATAGCTCACAATTTGTTCATCGGTCATAACTTAAAAATTTAAAAGTCACAATTCGTTCATTAGTCACAAATCACGAAATTTGTAAGTCACAATACTTATTTATGGTCACAAACATCACATTAATAGAACATTCGACGAAAATTTTTAGGTCACAATTCAAAATTTTCATAGGTCACATTTGTTCATTGGTCACAACTTAAAAATTTAAAAGTCACAATTCGTTCATTGGTCACAGATCACAAAATTTGTAAGTCACAATACTTATTTATGGTCACTAACATCACATTAATCGAACATAAATTATATTTAGGTCACAATTTATCAAATTATTGATCACAATTTAATAATTTTTAGGTCACATATCATGTATTTGTCACATTTTATCTAATTCATTGGTCACAAATCGTTAATTGGTCGCCAACCAACCAAAATAGTGGTCACAAACAATCAAATTATTTATGACCACCACCAAAATCATTTGTGACCACCACTTCACCACTGTCTCCACCAGCGGCACCATCAAGATCTCAAAACTAACACCACACCCTCCCCAACACCACTATCACCACCCCCACCCCCACCCCCACCCCCACCACCGCACACAGAACACACACAACCAATTGCACCCGCCGCCCAACCGCACCCAAAATAGATCTGCACCTAATAACAGAACACCACCCCAAAACAAGCGAACACGCACAAAAAACCACCGCCGCCACCGCACCACCATCGCGCACCATCACCGTGCACCATCACAACTCCACCTCCACTGTCGTCAATCACCACCATTCCACCGTACCACAGCACTACCATCGCGCACAACACCATACTAGCACCGTACATAGCACCACACCATTTCACCCAACCACCGCACCTACAACAACACAGTAGCACATCACCGTCGCACCCACCGTACTACACATCTCCACCACCAAACTCAAAAATTAAAAAAAAAACAGGGAAGAGGAATGGATCTGGGCGAAGCCACTCCGCAACATTCAAATCGCCGCTGCCACTTCAAATCGCCGATGCCACTTCACGTCGCAGCAGCGACGCTCGCTCTGCCGAGGTTTACGCCCGATCCATCTCCAAAACACCATCACCACGTTTCTTCAACGCCAAGGAACAATGCACCCCGACAAATTCGACAACCCCATTGACCAACACAGAGAACCCATTAGGGGCACTGAGGTGTAGCAGAGTGGCGAACTTGTTTTTGCTAGTGTCCGGTGAGACGAGTGAAGAGTGAAGATGAGAGGGGGAGATGAGGGGAAGAAGAACAGCAGCAGCAGCCGCCGCCGCCGTGAAGCAGAGAGACGGGAGAAGAGGCATGAGAGTGGAGAATTGATTTTAGGGTTTGATTGGGGTAGATAGGGTAGGGAAGTATATATAATTAAAAATAAAAATAAAAAAATGTTTTTAAATTTTTAATTAAAACCTGATTTTTGCATTATGAAACTTGATTCAAGATTTATGAAAATTAAATGTTAAAACTAGGTCTAGGTGTAATTTCCTCATTCAAAAATCAGGGACCAATTTTCATTATTAAAAAATCAGGTAATATATAAAAGCCCTAACCGTAATTTTTCACTTACTTCCTCCTCCCTTTCCCCTTCCCTCCCCTATGTGAATGGACTGTGATGCTGCTGTAATGGAAGGAGATTGGAGCCTCTTCGCATGGAGGCGAAGTAGCTGGGCTTTGCGGAGGTAGCGACGGAGCTCGAATTGCCGTGAGTTGCGACGGTATTTGGTGGTGTCTCTCCGTTGGTGGTGGTGTATTTAAGATTTTAGATGAAGACAGATGGTGGCTGAAATTTTGAGGAAGTGGTGGTTTTTTCTGTAGGAACTTGAGGCGGCGCGATTGTTTTGTTGGACTGATGGTGGCTGAAATTTTTGTTGATGGTGGCGATAGAGGTGGTGGATCTGGCAGTTTGAGTATTTTTGTTGAATTTGGCAGTGGATCTGGTAGTAGCAGTGGTGGTTTGTAGTTGCAAATGGCGATGTGGTGTCAGTGGTGGTGGCGATGTTGACGGGGATGGTAGTGGATCTCGCGGCTGCGAAGACGGGTGGCGGTGGTGTTGATGACGGTGGTGTGTGACCACTTGACTCATTACTTGGTTACGTGTGAACAAGATTAAACTGTGACCTTAAAATTTGATAACATGTGACTTGAAAAGTAATTTGTGACCAACAAATCTTGAAATCTGTGACCAATAGCTAAATTGTGACCTGTAATATTTTTGATTTGTGACCAATAAAATAAATTGTGACTAATAAAATTTTAATTTGTGATCTCGAAATAATCTGTGACTTATAAAAAATTTGATAATATGTGACCAGTAAATAAATTGTAACCTATATTTATGTATATGTGACCATTATTATATTTAATTAATAAATATATTTAATTAATAATATAAATACCTGAATTTTGAATTTCAAACTATAAATCTGATTTGTGAATTGGTGTAAATTATACACCTGATTTATGATTTTTTTCCCTAATTACTCAGGTGCCAACTTTACCCCAATTCAAAATTCAGGTACATACTTTATAAATTCAGAATTAAGGTGTGTGTATATATATATATATATATATATATATATATATATATATATATATATATATATATATATATATATATATATATTCTTTCTGTTACAGTCGTTTCCTGCAATCTAGCATCGTTTCCTTTTATAGCATGACTCTCTCACTACACATTCGAAATTCCCAAAAAATAAATTGAGGTCTGAAATTCATAATTTCACGGCACTGTCACCTATTTCCGCCGCCGAAGACCACAAACAGGTAACATTTTTCATTGATTTTGAACACAAATTGAACGATTTCATCCACATTCATGCTTCGCGTCACAGATTTGGAAATCTAGTTCTGGTCACGTAAATTGAACGATTTCACCCAATGCATGATCGACCCGTGACCTGCAAATATTGAAATGTGACCTTAACATGCGTATATGTGACCATGAATGAACATGTAAGAGCTTGCAAATAACGAGATGTGCTCAATATTGAAAAGTATAGTAAGTGACTTTCATCATCACATTACATCCCATTGCATACTGAGTACTGTTAGAAGTTTGGTAAGCGCACTGGCAGTACATTAATTTTGGTAATATGTTACTTGTTTGAGAATGTGACCATAATGTCACATCACCAAAATAGATAATGGTTGTAGATGAACGTGACCTGTGCGGATCCCAATGTCACCTTCAATTTTTTGTCATATATGATTTGTTTGGAGATGTGCCTTCATTTTAATTCATGAATGCCTTTATTAACTGATGAATTTGAAGTCCCAGAAATGGTGTATTTGCATGGAGCTCAATCGTCATTGGCATTGGTAGACCGTAGATGCAATTATGTAAACCTTGTTGACACGGTTATGGCAGAGTTTAGTTTTGATCCGACGAGGGTGGTAGTGTCGTTGACGTATGTATTGAATGATAATTTGCCGCCATTCTCGATAAAAATGACAAAAATGTGCAATCATACCTTCTGCTGAAGGAAATGGATAGCGATCCTGCTAAATACCCAGTAATTGTTGTTGTGACTGCTGCAGAAGTAGAAAAACCTTCTAATACGGTTCCGGTTAACCCTTTTCCTAGTGGTGAGCTTTGTACATTGCAGGATATGGCGACAGACATATGCAGAGCAGCAATTAAGAACACCCTTACTCACTTAGGTCGTTATCTTTCCTAGGAACCAGCTCTTCTCTGGTATAACGAATTTCCAGACCTACAATAAGAATATAGAATGACAGACTTAAGGTCACAGACTTGGGAAACTTTGGACAGATGAAGACTCATAAGGTCACAGACACCGGACATCTTGGACATATGATGAATCTTAAGTCACAGACTTCAAAAATCTTGGTCACATTAATTCTCATGAGGTCACATACTTCAAAAAACAATCAATTTCCAACAATTACAGACAAATATTGGTCACAGATGTCAAATGCATGATCAATACTTCAAAAACAACTGCTAAACTATGTATGCATTACTAATCCATGCTTTTATGGATTATTATTCACATACAGAAGCATGAGGTCACATACCTGTGAAACTTTGGACAGATGGTGACTCATACGGTCACAGATACCAGACATCTTGGACACATGATGAATCTTAAGTCATAGACTTCAAAAATCTTGGTCACATGACTTCTCATGTCACATACTTCAAAAAAACAATCAATTTCCTTAATGCCATATTATGGTACCCAAAACCCTAATCCAACAATTACAGACAAAAATTGCTCACAGATCATGATCAATACTTCAAAAACAACTATTCTCCTACTTATGCATCACTACAATTGTTACACAACACCAAAAAAATGAAAAAACCTTTTTCGATTTCCCTTTTCGCGCGGTCACAAGAGTTGCATGCTTTTTCGTTGGGGTTTTTTCTAGGCTCGCCTATGACTTCCTCTTGCTTCTTCTTTTTGCACTAGTGCCTTTGACATTAACAACGCTTTCTGTACCCTTCGATTTACCCATTTCAATTCGATTTTTATTCACAACACAATGGGTGAAATGTCAAAGACTAAAAACTGGACGATTTTTATGGAACCTGAAATCCGAATGGAGTTTTGGTGGGAAGATTTTTATGAAGCATGGAATTGGGAATTTTTGCGTGGAGTAGTGGTGAAGAGAGATAGAGAGAGAAAGAAAGAGATGAACTGTTTTTATGGAAGAGGTGTTAATGGAGATTTGAAATACAAAAATTACGGGAACCCGCCATCAGTTACTATAGATAAACCGTATAATTATTTTCGATAATTACAATATTTAAAATTTAATAAATAAAATAAATACCTGAAGTTTGAATAAAAAACTTTCCACACTGATTTTTGTACTAGTATCTTTAAAAGCCTGGATTTATATAATTTCCTCTTGTAATTATTTTAGGGAAAATCAGGCTGACGCCCTAAAAAAAAAGGGAAAAATGCATGGGTCAGGTGTAATCTTTCACAAAATCAAAAATCAGGCCAAAAGGTTTAAAATTTCAGCTCAGGTTTTTCCATGATTTAATTAATTATATTTCACAATTATGTTAAATTAAATATTTAATTGTAATATAATATAATTAACCCACCCCACACCCCCACCACCCCTACTGCTCTGGCGACAGTTCAGCCAACGGCGACCACTCCGGCGACGATTCCGGTGACCGTCTGCCTCCACTTACTTCCGACGACTGGTCCGATTCCGACAATTGTTAATGTCACAGATATATGCAATTTGGTCACAGATATCTTATTAATTAATTCAAAATTAATTTTCGGTCACAACTTATCAAATTAATTTGTCACAAATTATTTTCGAGATCACAAATCAAAAAACTTATAGCTGACAATTAACTTCATTGGTCACAAATTTTTAAAAATTATAGAGAACAGAGATCACATATTTCCAAATGTGTTGGTCACATATCATATTTTTAGTCACAGATTAACTACTTTTAAGGTCACGATTTAATAGTTAGACACCACCAATAATTGGTCACAGATCGACCAACTAGTTGGTCACAGACACTCAATTTTAAGGTAGTCATAGAGAACCACATAGTTGGTCACATATACCCAAACACCCCGTCCCCTGATCCCAATCCACCATCAACATTGGTCACAGATTGACTAACTAACATACAACTTTGGGTCCTTGATAGTTAGTGTTAGTGGAATTTTCAATCCACTTGTAGTTTCCTTCAAAACGTAGTATCTTTTTTATCGAACAATTACAAGGTATATGTCCATTTTTATTGCAAAAATTACACGTGAGATTTGAAAGGGAAGTAGATGTTTAACAAAGAAATTTTTAAGTGATTTTTGTTTCAAAAATGTTTTTGTATCCATTTCTTCCTTTATCAAAAATATATTTTTGTTCACCAAGCATACGATCAAAATTTTTCTTACTTTGAGTAAATTTGTGAACAATTTAAGTCAAATCTAAAATATTATCTTGTGCTGAGGAAATTTCCTTAATTAAAGAATTGTAATCTACTTTTCCTTTTCAAAATCCTTTTGTATTCCAAAAGTTTCTTTAACTCATTTTCCAATAAAGATTTTTTTCTTTTTGAGGATATACTGATTTAAAGTAAGTTTTTCAAATTCTTCAAGCAATTTATCATAAGAGGTAGATAACTTATCATATAAACAAGTTTCATTTACCTTATTTTCAATAGTCATGAAGCACATGTTGGCAACATCCTCGACTTTCATTTTCTTTATGGTCATTATCGTCACCACTCTCATCCCATGTTACTTGAAGTGCTTTCTTTTTGAAAAATTCTTCTTGTTTGGACATTCGATTCTCATGTAACCAGTTTTTTTTTTTACAATCATAGGAAACAATCTTATTTCTTTTCTCTTCGTCATTTTCTTCTTTCTTTTGAAGTCACTGATTGTTGTGAAGTCTCCAATTTTTACAAGAAGAACTAGGTCATCAAGTTCTTCATCATTTATATTTTCGCTTGAAATGCCTTCATCCATTACCGACTTTAAAGCAATTTGACGCTTTTCCTCTTCTATACCTTTCTTTGTTTTCTTTTTTGTTTCGATGCAATTTAGCTCATATATCATCAATGTTTAATATAGCTCTTCCAATAGATATGCATTGATATGTTAGATTTTTTTATTAACATCTTAGTGAGCTTCAATTCTCCGAGAGAGACCTAAACATTTTACTCACAAGTTCACTGTGAATAAATTTTCTATTAAATACTTTAAGACAATTAACAATATCGGTAAAAAAGAATGATCATGTCAACAATTGGCTCATTTTGCTTCATAAATAAATTTTCAAAGTCTTTAACTAAGAGATTTATCTTAGTTTCTTCCACTTTGCTAGTACCAACATGAGTGACTTCTAATGCATGCCAAATATCATATGCAAAATCACATGAGCTAATACAATTAAATTCATTTCTATTTAAAGCACAATAAAGTAGATTTTTGGCTCTAGCATTTAAATATATTTTTCTTTTATCATCTTCATCATACTCCCCTCTAGATTTTGTAATGGTTTGATCCGGTTTGTCGTCAACCTTAATAATGTTTGTAAGCACATAAGGACCATATTCAATAACTTTCCAAATATTATAATCTATCGATTGAATATAAATCACCATTCTAACTTTTCAATAGTTATAATGAGTGCCATCAAAGAAATAAGGATGATTTGTAGAATGTCTCTCAAGATTTTGAATATTGTGGTTGGCAATTACTCAAGATTGTAAACTTAAATCGAACAAGTTAAGAACACGTCGATCAATTAATAATCGTAAGTAAATGAAAGCAAGCAGATCAATCAAATAATAAATATAAATGAAATAATGATAAGTAAAAGGGTAGAGAGGATGCATACAAATAATTTTCAGGGTCAATCTAAAGCAATAATCTACGTCTTCCGTTACCAAACTCTTCAGAACGAGCAAAGCCTTTTTACTATATTGATTGACTTGTGGTGCAATCTAACCATTTACAACGCTTCTGATGACTTACAAACAAGGAGCACCGATCCTTATACATTATTGAATTTTACGGGACCTCAATATGACCTATACTATTGAGCTCTATGGAACTTCAATACGACCCACACGGTGACTTAAAACCAGAAGCACCGAGTTTTATACTATTGAGCTTTCATGGGACCTCAATACGACCCACACATTTAGATTTTACAATACAAACTCTATCTTAATAAATGATATAAATTATTTAAGTATTAAGATAGACTAATACTTCAATGAATAGCAATAAATGATGGCTCAAGTGTTAGATAAGAAAACTTTGATAACTATGATGATTTCAAAATTTGATTCAATCAATTAAATTTTTTCAATGAGAAGAAGAAGAAAATTAAGTGCAATATAGATTCAAAAGTCTTCTCAAAATATTTATCCCATTTAATGAATAATAACAATAAATTGAGTATAGAGAGAGAGAGAGAGAGAGAGAGAGAGAAGAGAGATGAGAATCGTTGATGAATATAATGATTTTTCAAGTTTGATTCAATCAAATAAAGTTTTGATATAAAGAAGTAGAAGAATTAGATGCAATGAAAGTTCAATAATTTTCTTTAAAATATATTTCTCTTTTGTGAATGATAGGAATAAGTTAAGTATCTAGAGAGATATGAGAAACTTTGATGAAGATTGTAATTCATGAAGTTTGATTCAACAATCAAAGTTTTTCGATACGAAGTAATAGATGAAATCAATGCCAATGTAAGTTCAAACATCTTTGAAATATATCTTTATTTTATGAAAAATAGAAATTCGTTTAGTACAAAAAGAGTAATGAAAAACTTTGATGCAAATGATGATTAAAGGATTTGAGTCTGTCAAAGTTTTGATATGAAGAAATAAATAAAATGAATGCACATGTAAACTTCAAAAATTATTTGAAAATATATCTCGCTTTTGATATTCTTGAAAGTCATTTGAAAAATGGAAAGAGTGATGATATTTAAAGAGTTCAAAGAGCAAAACTTTCTGAAAAACGGATGAGCATCCTGTTGACTGCCAAAAGTTCGAATGACCAAAATATAGCCGTTAAAAGTTAGAATAGTCAAATTTTGAATCATTTGGTATTCCTATCAATCACCACCAAGGCAATCTTTCGGCCGGTTGTGGTCGATTTTCCCATTTTGATCTCGTTTGATCTGATTTGAAAATCAATTTTATTTTGATCAAACATTTTATGCAAGTGATAATCAAAATAACTCTTAATGTACAAATGATTTTTGAAATTTAAACATTCATTGCTATAGATTAAAGTATTAGTACCTTTACATTTGAACTAAGAAGTTTAGTCTTTGATCTTGATCTTTCTTTGATATTTGATTCTTAAGCTCTTGATCTTGATGTTTGTCTTTTAACTTCCTGTCTGGAATGATTTGACTTGAATGCTTGACTTTAATCTCGAACTTCATTGCAAGTCCAATTTTTAATGTGATGGTCTTGATCTTTTGGCAATGATTGATCAATTTTAACATTGAGTGCTTTGAAGACTATCATTACTTAAAATCATTTGTTAGAAAACAATATTACTTGTCTGTTATGATCAAAACATTAAGGATAAATTCAACCATAGATCAACAAATTATTGATTATTAATTCTATACTAACTTATCTAATTAAACTAACTATTCTAATGAGATAATTATGAGAGCTTTTGTAAAATTAGGTTGAATATGTACCAAGACTTCAAATCACCTAATTATTTCAATTTAATACAAATCAATATCATGACAATATATATTTGTTCTTGTTGATCAATGTTTCTAAATTATTTAATAATCTCTGTCGAGTAGAGTTAAATCTATCCTATCACTTGACCTTCCTTTATCTTTATGAAAGATGTGAACATGAAAGCAATCATTTAAAATCTATTGAAATCATGCAAGACATTGGGGTATGTCTTTATCTTCTATCGACCTCACAACAATTGTTATAATGTGCAAAATTCATATTCCTTCTCTCGAATGAAAGTAGAAATCATATAACAATTCAATTAGTAGCTATTTCGTTAAAAATATTAAATCCTGCCACATTCATCCAAGAATAAACATTTATTGGACATCGAAATATTGAAATTACATTAAAAATTCATAACAAGTTCATCTATATCTTAGTAAATAAAAGTTTACCCTAGCATTACGAAGTTACAAAAAATCATAATTATTTTGTAGAACACCACCGCATTTTTTTTATGAATGAAGAAATAGAGGAGGAATCTTGAAGTTCTTGAATCTTTTAAATAGTTTCTTGATTGTCTCCATTGCACCTTCATGTTCTTTGCCCAAAAATCAAGGTTAGATCTTCAAAGGATTGAATTCTTGTAGCTTGCCTCCAATTTTCCCATAAGGATGATGATTTACCTCTATTTATTTATTTGCAAGATTTGGTGTTTAAAATGATATAAGAGGGTTATGAGAGGTAAAGAGATGTTATGAGAGTGTTTTGTATTTGTAAAAGTTGAATTTAGATTGAAATTCGTGTTCAATTTGGAGTTTTTGTTGAAAAAGGATTGCTAGATTGATGAATTTAAAGTTTCGGGAACTTTTATGCATGCACATGGATATTTTGGGTGGAAACGCATCGTTACCCAAAGTTAGGGCTGCTTCTGCAATTTTTATCCTTGTGAACGCACTCCTGAATGTACAATGTTTGAAAGCATATCGGGAGGAGGTTTCTCCAATGAGAAATCAAGTGTCTAACTTGACAATCCGAAGTGACAAAAAAAGAAAAAGAAAAATCATACTAAAGACTTTAAAAAAGAGTAGGAGGCAATCGAATTTCTTATCCATTTATTTACTTGCTTTTTAGTTATTAGACTCGGGTTATGTTATTGCTTTTCTAGTGCATTGTGTGCTTGGTAGATTTTAGGTCATCATCATTCACCACATGAGGTATTTAGGATGCTTTGCATTGTCTGGAGTTGTGCATCATTCGTTGCATAGCCATCTTGGGGTCAAGTGTGTACTTATGTGTTAAAATTCGAAAGAGTAACGTTCGAGAGGGGAAAATGATGATTTGTGTCCAAAATAGGCTTATCGGTAAATGTTGGGAGGTGTGCATTCTTTCGGTTGGTATTTGAATCATTGTACGTAAATTAGCCTTTAAAAGTCAATTGACACGCATTTTGAAGTTCTCAGGGTCGGTAAAATTTTTGGCATTTGCAACATCACGCAATTTTTTTTGGCTATTGGTGGCAGATGTGAACGCATGGACCATCTGCCTATTTGATTCAAAGCAGTGCATGTACGTTACCACAGGCACTTAGTGAACCCATTCGATTGCATGCCATCAAACCATGTATTGTATTTAAGTTTGATGGTCTCTCCAATCCATCTTCCCATTACATGAGTTACCATAGTAAGGTATTCCAAATGTATATACATTTTCAATTTATCCCATTCTCAAATCACTAAGGTACGAAAATTTTGAATTTTTCTTGTCGACAAAAATTAGATTTTCTTAAAAGATTTACGTAATTTTTTAATTTTTTGTGGAAAAGGAGTAGGGCAGTAGGTGCTTGTATTTTGTAGATTGATTATGGAAAAAATTTGTTTTAAAGTAATCGTCTATTCTTTCAATTCCTAAGCATTTCATCAAGTCCACAACTTTTTCAATGAAATGCCTCACTCATACCTCTGACTAACTATTTGGCATCATTTTCACACGAAATGCACTATACTCATGACAATCCATCACCGTGTGCTTCATTTTACATTTGCATCGAGTTTGCTTCAAATTTCACATGGAGCACGACAAATTGCATGCTTATGTTCCGTAGATCCCTTGTCCACGTTCTTTCATGTTTATTATGGTGTATTTGGGCTTCCTATTATTCTTGTACATATATATCTCTAATATTCATGTTTCATCATGATTGTGGGAAAATAGCTCGAAATGCAAAGACCACCGGCAACAGATAAGGTTAAGGGAAAAGTTACATGATTATCCTCTACCGCATGTACACGAGTTAACAATGGCGACATATGTTTTTCTATCACCTGAGTACTGTATCTAGTTTAGTGATGTGGTTATATAGTGGAAACTATGGCCCGAGCAGTAGGTCATTCTGGTAGATTTCTCGAACTTCAAGATTATACACTTATTTTAGGACTCCGACTGGGAGAAAGTTGCATAGGCATCACATTCTTCTGTGTTTCCTCTATTGGTCCAAGAGTTCTGATAAAGGCAAAATAATAATTTCATTTAATTTCGGGTTTGTTCGTTTTTGGTGAATTGCTAGTCTAATTTGATTAGAAACGAGCCAATGATCACAACTTAGGACCTTTATCCCTGATGCACGTCAAATTTTGGGCAAATTCCATCGTTTAGGCCCTCAATTAAGCCTTTTTGTCGTTTATGGTAATTTTTGTTTTGGCAATATCTTAGTCAAATAAACTCGGATTTGATTTCCGTTTGTTGGGGGATGATCCTGATGATTAGGAGAATCAAGATCCGTCATTATCTCAATTTTTCCATTTTTGGAAAAAAATAATATTTTTTATTTTTACGTAATTTCTTTCCGAATTTTTTTAGGGTTTCGCTATTTAAATGTTGTAAGCCTTTTGAGGTAGCTCAGTTTGAATGAAATAAAGTTTTTTTGAATTTCTTTTCGTGTGGATTTTTGTCTTTCCTATAATCTTCCCCTGTATCAGTTGGTATCAGAGCCGAAGTTGTTCCTTCACTGTGCCGTCAAGGAGACGTCAAGAAGCCTGTGAAGCCATAGTAGAGGAGATACATAGACGTGATAAAATCGCACAGCTGCGTCAACAAGTGGAGTTGCTGACACAGCAAGTTGCTGCACTTATGCCGCAGCAGCATGTGCCTAGAGGTCGTGGTCGTCGTGGGCAGGTTCCGATTGAGGAAGTCCAACACCGTGATCATAATATTCAAGATATCACGATTGAAGACATTGAAGAAACAATAGAGGAGGAAGCGTTTGATTATGACGGTCTGCCTGTATTTGACAATGAAGATATTGAAGAAGCAACAGATGAGAAAGAGTTTGATTATAAAGGTCCGCCTGTATTTGACAATAAAGACATTGAAGAAGCAACAGAGGAGGAAGAGTTTGATTATGAATGTCCGCATGTAATTGACAATGAAGACACTGAATAAGTAACAGAGGAGGAAGAGTTTGATTATTACGATCCGCTTGTATTTGACAGTGAAGATGTAGAAGAGACAGCAGAGAATGGGGAGTTTGGGGTTCGTGATATGGCTCAGGCATTGGTGGTGAGGCGGAGTTTTCTGACTTCCTTGGAAAATAACATTGACTGGTTGCATACTAATCTCTTCCAGTTGACGAGTACTATTGGGGAAAAGAAAAGTGTGTTGCTTCCAGATAAGAGCTCAGTAAAAACAGTTGGGGATGGCGTCAATTTACTGACCAGAGTGAAGTTCGAGACAAATATGGAAGGCTATGAGATAGTGTATGTGCTGGTGGAAAAGTCAGTTGACAGTGAGCAGGAGGTCACTCGTAGGATTCGGTCATTGCTAGAGAAATTTCATGAGGACTTCCCAGAAGAGCTTCCAGATGGATTGCCACCAGAGCTACCATTTCGTGGTGATAATTCTGATGATGATGAGGTTTCTACCCCGGGAAATTCGAGGGCGAATTTTTCTCAATCCGTGGAGAATGATGAAAGCAAAATAATAATTTCATTTAATTTCGAGTTTGTTCGTTTTTGGTGCATTGCTAGTCTAATTTGATTAGAAACGGGCCAATGATCACAACTCAGGGCCTTTGGCCCTGATATACGTCAATTTTTGGGCAAATTCCATCGTTTAAGCCCTCAATTAAGCGTTTTTGCTGTTTAAGGTAATTTTTGTTTTGGCAATATCTTAGTCAAATAAACTCGGATTTGATTCCGTTTGTTGGGGGATGATCCTGATGATTAGGAGAATCAAGATCCGTCATTATCTCAATTGTTTCCATTTTTGGAAAAAAATAATATTTTTTATTTTTAGGTAATTTCTTTCCGAATTTTCTTAGGGTTTCGCTATTTAAACGTTGTAAGCCCTTTGAGGCAGCTCAGTTTGAATGAAATAAAGTTTTTTTGAATTTCGTTTCGTTGAAATTCTTTTTGTGTGGATTTTTGTCTTTCCTATAATTTTCCCTTGCATCAAGTTCCTTGTGAACTTCAATCGTGATCTCGATATTTCGGCTTGGACCATTAACACCAGACTTGGGTCAGGTACCAGTAGATCATGTTCGGCTTAGAGGTTATTGATGATTATTATGGTTTGACCCGATATCACATTGTCCCTATCTAGAGAGACCACAACATGGTTGACGTGACACAATTTGTATATGGCCAAGACACGGTATGTTGCTTCCCAAAAGGGAGTTCGAGCACAATCAGTTAATGAAATCCTTGGTCACCTTCTTATGATTATACTCCACAACATTGACCCGAAATCACACTGGACCAACATAAATGACGGATGAGCATGTTTCTTGTATCATCTGGCGCACAAGCACAAGTTCGATCTCAACAAATACCTTTATACATTGATTTATAGTTTAGCTGTTCAGACGAATCATCACCATACCATTGTATTTTCGAGATTTTTGGGCGGCTATGATTAATCTACAGCTAGGTGAGCTTGCGACTGATACAGAAGCAATGCCACATTGATCCACAAGAAGACCATGACCAGAACACTCATATCCATTAAACAGAGGAGAGTATAGTATCAAAAATATCCAGATAACCCTATGGGCCTTGAGGTAGCTGCTCTGATTCCATTGGACTCCGGAGTCCTCATGTGATTCGACTCTTCTTCACCAGATTCTTTCCACTGTAATGAAGAATGTTAAAGTGTAATATAGCATGAGGTTATTTATGTCATTTCAGCTTCTTTCATTCTGTTAAGTTAGTTGCCACCTGTATAAATAGGCTGCTCCATCCTTCTGTACATTCAAGTGAGTTTCATTGCTGAATTGAATTTCATTTTCTCCCGCCATTTCCTTCTATTAATCTAGAACATTTGTTTTACATTTCATTAAAGAACACAAGGGTGATTAGGGCCCTACAACAGGATATACAAACTGTACTGCATGACGTCGCTACCATCTCCAACCACTCAGCAACTTATTATTGAGCAAAGATCAGTCAACTTAGTCTTAATTAAGATCGCATAAGTCGGGAGTATGACCGGGTCACGTGCGATGGGATAGATACGCTGGCTAGCTCGATGACATCCATTCAAAGAAGACACTAGCTACCTCTCAACTAGGCCCCTTAGTTCCATTCAAGACTCTAGCACTAACTCACATCGAGCAATCTCTAGATCTCTTTTTACAATTTCTTTTCATTATCTTATACGTATTACGAGACAAAATGGATCAAAGTTAGGGCATGAAATAGAATACTCACAATAAATTTGAAAAACATGTGCATAAAACAGATGATGCGCACACAAACCTAATTAAGCCTGTGACAATTAACTTTGGGAGCTAGAATTTTAGTGGGGGTTATTAGCCTAGTTAAAACTTGGGGATTGAGACAAATCAAAAATCTAGGAGAATAATCATATATAATAGTGATTTCCAGTGTATGATCCAACCAAACTTGAGAAGGAAATGAATGTATTGTGAATTCAACCTTAGGATAAACAACCCGATGAAAATTTGAAGAACAAGTTTGGGGTGTGTATCTTATGAGCAAGACATGATATATTTGACCTTTGAGGTCGAAGGAGAATTTACTTTTGAGGTTTTGGTGATTGAGTTGACTATACACACACATTGGTTTAATATTGGGTAAGTTAATATTGATTTTGGTGTCATAATTTTGAAGTTGCCTTTTATAAGTTCTATATACAATTCAAAATGTGAGAAAAAGGGCAAGCTATCTAAATATGTTGCATATATCATGTTTGTTTGTTTGATTTGGTAGATAATTTTGTACATGGATGAACATATGTTCAAGTTTGGGGGTATTCCATAAGTGTAAAATTTACACTTATTTAGGCTATTAATGTGGATGTTTTGGAGTGCTTTTGTTGAATTGTTACCCAATTTCGTGTATGTATTGATTGTTTAGGAGAAATTCGACGTTGGATGGCTTTTCAAGAAGAAGGAACGAAAAATGGAAGAAAAGGATGTAAACTATGCATAGTTTGGAAGATGGGGAGCAATGTGGCAAAATGTGGGAGATGAAGGGCTCAATTTGCAATTAGGAAGGACATGAGATGCATGAAAAGTTGAAAATGAGTCCCAAGTAGCTGGAGACAAAAGATTCATACCAGAAAACATAAGTAAATGGGCCTCCGCTTGAGCCTCAATGTTCGGTTTCTTTTGGTGATGGATCTATAAGAGTTCACCGATCCCAATAATAATAATAATAATAATAATAATAATAATAATAATAATAATAATAACTGATTTCAATGATCCATATTAAGAGCTAAATTCTCTAAGGATATGATCATAATTATTACGAATTTCTTGAAGCAAACGAAAAATCAACTAAGCCCTCCCATAGACCTTCTTAAATAGGAACCTCATGTAAATAACATGGAATAAGGTTTGATCTTGATTTTATTTCATTCCAAAAATGGAAGTTCAACACAATTGGGATTTTTTTGAAAATTGGATGCAGTTACTAATTCATGATCTGACATGTAAAGAATGAAAAATTCATTCTCAATTCTACGAAATTTTCATTTGCTTCTCTTCTCTTCTATGGAATTTTGATTTTTCTAGAATGTATCCTAATTTTTGGCTTAATTCTTCTTCTGATGATCGATTCAACCTCTCATAAAAATGATATAAACCAAAATAGAGGACAAATATTTTATGCTTTGCTATCCTATGCGATTGCATGGTACAAAATGACATAAATATTTTGTTCCCTTTTTTACTTCAACCTCTTTTTGGAATATAATTTGGCCCTCGAATTCAACATATGAAAAGAGGCAAAAATTAGTATTTTGGAGCTTACAACTTGCAAAAGGGAACTAGGAAGAGAAACAATAAAATACACAACAAAGAAAGAATAAATGGCTTGGGACTGAAGATTATATAAAAGAAAAAGTCGAATACATATTAAAGACTCCATTGAAAAGATTCAAGGAAGGAGAAATTCATCCTCAATCATCTCTTTGCAATCACAATTTTTGGGTGATGAATACTCAATTAGTTGTTTATTTTTGTGTAATTAGAATGCTAGGCTAAGCGTATTAGTGTTGGGATGATGATGTAAACCTTAGTTTTCCTTTTTAATTCAAGACTTCTTTTAATTAATGATATGTGTTGATTAAGGCTCCTTTTTAATGCCTGTTTGAATGATTGATCATATATAAGTGACTTGTTTTATTTTTGAGAGGTTCAAAATAAGTTTAGCTAAGCATGGTAATCAACATAAGGTTCTATATATGTTAGAGACAATTGTTTGTGTTTTATGCAATCTAAATTGATAATCTTGTGATTTAATGTATTTCTAGGCATTCGAATTCGGAATAGGGATATTTCAGGTCATAACAAAGGAATAAGTTTGACTTTGCTTGGGAGATTTTGTAAAACATTCTAGGATTGTGGTTATTTATTGTAATCTATGCACATGTTAGGTTATAAGATAGAAGTTGAATATTATGACGGATTCTAACGGTTGAATCACATTCCTAACACGTTTTTCCATACAAAACTCTTTTGTTTTGATCTCCATTCACATTTAGATAGTATTTAGTAGAATAATAAGTAGATTTATAGTGCCTAACATCCAAATGTTCATTATGTGTGTTTATTTGTTTTTGAGCACGCATTGAAGCTAAAGTTTAAATCTTCGTGGAAATGATACTTGTACTCATTTTATACTATTGTTTGTCAACGATCTCATACACTTGCGAATTTTTATAAAATAGTACTAAGAGCGGACCGACTGGACAATCAATCACTAATGATTATTCAACGGTGAAGAAGTAAAATGATCAAAAATATCTAGTTACAGGCTTACTGTACACAACATCATGAGTTTAGGTGGCAGTGGGCTCGTGATTCATTGTCCAAGGAGTTGTGTTTCATTTTAATGCATTGGACAATGAATAGGGGTCCACTATCACTTAAACTCAACAAAAGTGTAGGCTAAGAATTAAAATTCCCAAGTTCCTTTAACCATATATATTTTTTATAATCTTGGTATCGAGCATATATCCTGCAGCCATGTTCATCAATCTCATCTCCTTCATCTCCAACCATTGATGCTTTTGCTGGACTACAATGTGGCAGTAAAAAAAATGTGGTACAATACTCTGGAGCAGAACTCAGCAGAGCTTCTTTGTCAAGTTGGAAAACAATGATCATGCCAGTGATCAGACATGATGGATTTTTGACTGGGGCAAAATCTCAACCCTTTGATTTCTTACTGGCACCAGAAAATACCCCAAATGAAGGGAAATGTAATACTGTTCTAAACACAGAATGTGATGATGATACTTGGTTTGCTGACAGTAGACCACCTAGCAACAATGAGAACCAAAGATGCAAATAATATACTGTCACGCCATGAAATTCCTTTACTCTTAATCTCTTAGGCCATCTCCGGTGCTGAACCAAAATTTGCACCAACTCTTGCACCAAACTAAAATTAATCTCCAACCATTACACCAAAAGTTACACCGAATGAACAGTGCTTAATCATTTTCTTCTCTTTTTTTAGTAGTAATTTATTTATTCGAAATATTATTTATTTATTTATTTTAGAAATACATAAATTACTAGTACAATGCTAATATATTTCGTGTTAACTATAAATAAATGTAGGTATGTGGTTGTTGTAATATATTTCGTATTAACTACAAATAATCGTGTTTGTTATATTTTAAATTTTTTTATTCTTATTTTAATTAATTCAGTAATTATTATTTTCAACATTTAAAATTTATTTTAAATGCAAATAATAACAACAACAATAATAAATAATTGTATTAAAAATTATATAACACAAATACCATCCAACAATTCTTTTGACAAATGAAAAAATGGGGCAAATTGGACATTGCACCATTTTGGAATGGTGCAAAATTTGGTGCCAAATTGGAGCACTTTTGCACCAAATTTTGGTGAAATTTGGTGTTTTGGTGTTGTCATTAGAGATGCCCTTAGGAACCTCGGCGTATCTCTTACGTTCTCCTATTGTTTATACTTGGTTGGGTAATTATAACACAAAAAGTTAAAATCTTCGCTCTCATCTTACAAATTTGATTTACCCTTCCAACACCAAGCCTTTAAAACTTCAATTTAACCTTTAATAAGGACTTGTAAGGTATGCTTCTAGATTTCAATCTCACCTTGGTTAACTTAGACATTTTTATCTCATCTTTAGATAAATCTGCCTATTCCCATTAAGATTATTAAAAGGCAACCTAAATGGGCTTAATGCGATAAGGAATTTATACAAGAAACTCACATTTCCTCATGCTTATTAAACATACTTAAATTCTGGAATTTAACTCATTCAATAAATATCTCAAATAAACACTTGAAACGCTCTCAATCCTTATTATCCCAAGGCTCATCACCAACATCAACTTGCTTCCATCCAACCCAAAATTAATCTGTAGAAGGGGAAAAAGGGATTAGATTTTTTTTTTTGGCAAAGCTCAATAGAAACATCATTATCATATGTGCATCCCCAATTCAAATGGAGTTTACAAAAATAATACTATACATTCTTTCTTCCATGGTTTAACCATAAAGATTAAACACTTTTTCTTTCTTCCATGATTTATGTGTTGGTTAAGCAGAGTTACAGCAAACCTTCCACCTAAATCAACCCTTCAAACAGAAATTTAACCAAATTCTAGATAATCAAACTGAAGTTTTCATTAAGGACAACAAATTGTAAGATATATTCAGAGAAGAGCTGAGAGAGAGAGAACACCAGACAAAAAGAATTTTAGATCACACCCTTTTTCATCCTCCCCTCCATGTGATATAACCCTCTTCTAACTAATTTGATTCTATAGTCGCATAATTAAAAAAAAAAAAAAAAAGGTGTTCACAGACATTGCAATTCCTTCCCTCTGAATTCTGATGGATTTTGCTTTTGATCCCTTTCTTTCCCCACTGAAGAGTAGGTGTTGCTTCTTGTTCCTCATGACATCCCTGATGGGAATTTACTTAACATGCACAGCGGAAATAAAACAATTTTCAATTCCCAAACGAGGATCTGCAATGTGTTTAGATAGAAACAGTGATAAAAATTATACATTTGATGAATTCTGCAAACTCCTTTACTTATTCTCGAACTCCAATGATCACGATCTGCAATCCAAGCTGTCCAATTGTCCAACCTCCAATGGTGATCCACACAGAGAACAAGAATGACAGCTAGGATTTTCTTTTCTTGTGCTAGCAAGAATAATAAAAATCCATACTGTTTTCAAACCCTAGTAGTTTATTAATATAAGTCCAAATGGGCTCGGCCCATCTATTAAACTTAACCCGATCCAAGATTTAATTAATCAAATTAATTAAATCCGGTCCATGAATTAATTAATCCAATTAATTAATTCGAGCCTATTAATAAACAACACAATTAATTAATTATCCAACACTTGTCAATTAATTAATTGGTAAATCTCATTCTTCTGATTCCCTTTTGTGTCTGACCCATTAGGTTCCCGATCACGATGCCGAACGACGTGAATTATTATTTTGATCTAATCAAAATCGATAAATTAAAACGCCCCTTTTAATTTATCAATAATTCATTTTCGTTGTCCCAGATTGACATCTAGCAATGTATCAGGGTAATACATGTGACGGGAAATATCACGTAGCATGACAAAACCAAACTTGTTCATTTACCGTGAAACTATAATCCTTTCGTCAATATGATCCGATCAATTATGAGATATGGATATGTGTCAATCTCAATTATCGATCATATCTTTTATCCCACTGTTAAGTCAATGTACGTCGAAAACTCTTTTCCGACTTATGAGTTCACCTTGGCCAATGATTTCATTATCAACTTAATTGGATAAAATGTAGATCATAATCTCTTACTATCTAAGAGTGATGAATCCTCTATTGGTCATTCACAACCTTCATATGATTCTTGACATACCCGAACGATGTTGTATTAGTGACCCTTGGCAGAGCAACATCCAAAACCACCAAAGTATAACTGTCCTCATATAAGGTACCATGATGACCTCAAGTCAAAAGACCAATTCCACTATCGAACGTTAGAGATTAACCACTAACACTCAGATAGTTATCCATGTGGAATCTCTCAGCGGGTCTCCAATGTTTTGTTCTATAACAAAACATACACGTGTTCATTCAAGTGTCACCACACTTTAGCTTGTGAGATCAGCTACTTACTTCACAAGTAAGAATGCCACACGCGATAGTCTATCCGTAATAACGATATCCGTATCTCGTTATTACTTCGACCACAGACGATTTAAGATTTAGTCATATGTAATTTGTATCTCACAATCACAACTCCTTGTGATTAACAAATCACCAAGACTTGAATCTACGGATTCTATTATTTAATTTATTAGAATATTAATTCAATTAAATAATAGATATTGCCATACATATGCATTGATTATATATATATATTCAAAGTGTTTATGTCCAAAGTTGATTGGACTTAGGGCATAACACTTACAAACTCCCACTTGCACTAGATCCAATCACTTATGTATCTTATATCATAAGAGTCTACATGACGATCATGTTTATGCTGCGACAACTCTTTGTCAGTGGATCTACAATTTAATAACTTGTGGGAATTCGTTCTTTATTTACGTCATTTCATTGTATTATCTTTCTAATGAGATAACACTGCCTTAACATATGTTTGGATCATTGATGAGACCTTAGTTCCTTCGCTTGCACGATGGCTCTATTGTTATCACAATGCATAAGCGTGTGATCAACAATGTTAGGAGCTACTCTAAGTTCAGTATTGAACTTCCTGATCCAGACCACAACTTTTGTTGCTTTGTAAAGCAATGATGTATAAGACTTCCATTATTGAATCAACGGTTATTTGGAACATTTCCAACGCGCCGCTTAAGAGTAAACCAATATCCTATTTGAGATGTGCTATTATTCCAGTCTGACTAGAAGTTAGCATCATTCTATCCATGAACTCTCGGTTCATTTTCTCCATATAGATTGGGATGAGTTAAGCAATCTTCTGGATCTATCTCTATAGATCAACTTGCTTCTCCCACATCCATCACGGAGAAATTATTTGACAACCATAATTTCAACAATTGAAATATAGAGACGTCGTTTCCTATAATATGTCTCATACATATAATATCAGGAATGCGACAATGCTCCCCATATCTTCTTGTAAACGCACAATTCGTCTTCATTTTTGATAAAATCAAACATTTTGACTTTTTGTATCAAATCGAAGATTCCAGCTCCAAGAGGCTTGTTTCAATCCGTATTGACATTTTCTTGTAAACTCATTTACAACCTATGGGTTCTAATCCATTAGGCAAGTCGACCAAGGTCAAACCTCGGTTACATACAACAAGTCCATCTCTTTAAGTCAACACTTGACTTTATTTCTATGTAATTAGTAGGTTCATTATCCTTGATTAGTAATCATGGATTCGTACCTTCTAGGAGGTCAAATGATCCTACAAGATTTACACTGAGCTAACGTGTCCTCAAAAGTCTCCACTTCCTGATCAAGAGTATGTCCTTCAGCTGGTGTGGGATAAGACTCAGGTTCATCTATTCGGTTAATTATATCCGTGGACTCTTGAACTCTTTCAAGATTTATTCTACTCCCACTGTCTCTCTTAGAGTAAACACTTTCTCTAAGAGTATGACATGTCTTGAGATGAACATCTTCTTCTCAACGAGATTATAGAATTGATATCCAATTATCTCTTGGATATCCACAAATATATAATTATCGAATTTAGTCTCAAACTTATCCGATTCAGTGTGCTTCACATAAGTGTCACAACCCAAACGTTCATATGAGATATGTTGGGCCATTCCATAACTCGTATGGAGTTTTGTCAACCGATTTAGATGAGACACGATTTAGTACGTAGCACGTATCAATCAGTGCATGACTTCAAAACGACTTTTGAATGTTTGCATGGCTGGTTCTCTATTGCACTATATCTAATAGTATACGATTCCTCATTTCAGATGCATCATTATGTTGCAATATATATGGAGGAATCCACTGCGTGAGAATCTAATTCTCTTTTAGATAATCTAAAATTCTCCATTTTAGATATTCTTTACCTCGAACAAGTCTTAGTGTAAGAATATATTTACCTATTTGTTTCTCTGCTTCTAGCTTGAATCCCCTGAACATTTCAAGAGTTTCATACTTGAATTTCATCAAATATACATGATCATTTCTGAAATGGTCATTAGTAAATGTGATGAGATAAGACAAACTTTACCTGACATTAATTGATATGCATCTACATACATCACTATGTATTAGACATAATAATTGTGCATATCATTTTCCTTTTCTAGTAAAAGGAGATTTGGTCACTGTGTCTTATAGACACGATTCGCATTTGTCAAATGGTTCAAAATCATTTGACCCAAATATACATCTCCATGTAAGTTTGGAATTGCATTCTCATTTATGTGACCAAATCTGCAATGCCAGATATAGGTGTTATTCAGATTATCATTTTTATGCCTTTCAATTTCTATACTCATTATAGAACATTCAACATTTAGAATATAAATATCATTTTGTAATTTACCATAACCATTAAGATCTCATCAAGATAAAAAGGAACAACAATTGTCCTTAACATTAGAATAATTCATGTCAAAACATGAAATTTATTTAATGCTCTTGGTAATGGTGAAAACAAAATTAACATTTCTCTAATTCTAATATCAAACATAAAGGCAATGGCAAGAAATATGCTTCTACTGGCAATGCAGCAACATTTGCTCATTTTCAACGTGCAGGTCAACTTCTCTCCTTTTTCAATAGTCTACTTCTATTTAGTTTCTGCATATTTATATAAATATAAGATCCATATATGGTATCTAATACCCAATAAACTAATGAAGTAGATATAAGTCTTGCAATTTCATTTCCAATGATCTACTATTCCAAAATGATAATGAGGATCATCAGATTTGGTATTGTCCTTATTTGCTTTAACCGTCCTAGTCATCTTGGTTGCTTTCCTAAAGCATCCTTTAGACTTCCATATAGAAATTTATGACTAAGATTTGTCCACTACAAACATAGATGTTGGACTTAACAGTTTTAAGCATGTTCGGCATCTCAATGAGCGTGCTTTGAGTTTATTCATGTTAAATTCATAATTAGTTATGAATAACTCTCTGACAGAGATTGCAGAACCAAGTCTATACTTAGTTCATTGTTCATGACTGAACGCAATCAAGACAACTTCTCAAAGTAGTCTGCATCTTCAGTACACAAGCACCGACTGAAGATTCTTCTGTCATTAAGCACTGGTATAGTTGCTGGGAAATATCATATATTTCCTCGTATGATTGTTCATCATTCAACATATTGAGATGAAAAATCATGTGTTAGCATCTATACTCTTATGTTGCTTTGTAACTCAGGTGACATAGTTACAAACATCACATATGTTGCAGTACTATCGTCATCACTGTGTTTATTATAGCAGCTACCTCTTCTTTTATCGAATCATCAACATGTGTCTCTAGGAAGGGCTACTCAATTTTTCATGCCTGAGAACAATTCTCAAATTGCGGCGTCAATCAAGAAAATTTGCTTTGATTGTTGGCATACAATATGCCTCTCAAATTTATGTGGTTACTCATGATTCAATAAATGTAAACGACGAAAAGTAAAGAAATAATATATATAATGCATGAATTAATTGAACATGGCCTTTTATTAAATTAATTTCGCTCTCACTGTTTAACTCAAATTTATGACCCTCTCACATAAATTTATGGAATCCATACTTGATTCCCAGTGGGCTGGAATCTCATTTGTTATATTAAAACCTTGAGTGTACTCAACAAGCTCTAATAAAACATTTGGATAGATACTATTATCAATTGTATCTCCATACAACTCCCAGATCATTAAGCTGACAACTCTTTATCTTCACACATCTTATGTGTTAGCTTAACATGCCTCTAAGATTCATCTCCTTGAGTGTACTCAACAAGAGATAAATATTAGTTAAGTCAAACCCATCATTCAGAAATATCTAATATTTCATAGTGTCAAACATATCCCTAATAGACCAGCCTTGAGTGTACTCAACAAGCTAAAATCGATTTAGGACTCTCGTTTTTCACTATAATGGTGGAAGGCGAATATAAATATGACTTAATATTTTAACATGCCTCTAAAATTTATCTTCTTGAGTGTACTCAACAAAAGATAAATATTAGTTAAGTCAAACCCATCATTCAGAATTATCTAATATTTCATAGTGTCAAACATATCCCTAATGGACCAGCCTTGAGTGTACTCAACAAGCTAAGATCGATTTAGGACTCTCGTTTTTCACTATAATGATGGAAGGAAAATAACAAATTGACTTAATATTTTTAACGAGGGGTTTTCATGCAAAAGGTCTCATCGTAATAATTATATATATTTTATTATACATCTAATATGCAAATAAATATACATATAATAGTGTGGACGATTATGGACTTATACTATCTAGTCTTTCCGAGCCATAAGAAAGACTAGTCGGTCAGTTCCTAGGGGGTATAGCATTGATTCATACAATGCTCCATCTCTATGGTCTTCTCCTCTTCTTGTATCTTCAATTAGTCCAGCTGCAACTTGTATCCTATACTAGTTGGCACGCAAGCCTAAATAATGTTGGACGCGCATGCCCATAATAGTAACAACGGACTCGCATGTCCAAAATAAATAAGAGCTCGCAGGCCCATAAAACAACAAGAATAAAACTAACCATTCAACACATCCATATGGTCGAGTCCATAATCATCCACTAATAAAACATTCATCATATAAATACATTCTTATATAATATCTAATATTATATGCAAACATATTTCAAGTTTCTAGCAATTAAAGTCGTTTAAACTAATTTAGACAAATGGGTCGGAACAATTAAATAATTAATTAATCAATTTAATTAGCAGGCTTATTTAATTAAAATCAAATTTCAATTAAATATCAAATTAGAGTCCAACTCTAATTCTACAATTATAGTGCGGGACTATTTAATTAAAATCAAATTTTAATTAAATGTTAAATTAAAATCCAACTCTAATTATAATCAAATTAATTCGGTTGAATTTAATTAAAATCAAATTTTAATTAAATACAAAATAAGAGTCAAACTCTAATTCCAAGATATTAGGGTGAACTTATTTAATTAAAATCAAATTTTAATTAAATACCAAATTAGAGTCCAACTCTGATTTTAAGAAAGATTTTAGGGTGAGACAATTTAATTAAAATCAAATTTCAATTAAATGTCAAATTAGAGTCCAACTCTAATTTCAACAACATACTAGGGTGGATAATTTAATTAAAATCAAATTTTAATTAAATATTAAATTAAAGTCTAACTCTAATTTAAAACGAATTAACATTTTAATTTAGGATAAAACTCCTAAATAAAATAAAATTCAATTTAGGGTCAAAATTTAATATTCAAGTTAAAATCCAATTTTAACGAAAATATGAAAATCGTTAATTTTTAAATAAAATTTTAAACGGGTCAATATTGAAATTTTAGATCAAACCATTTGAAATCAAATTAAAAACTATTCTAATATTTAAATTCAAAACTATTTTGAAAATTGCAAATTGACCCAAGTTTAAAATTAAAAAACAAGTCCTTCAATTAGCTTAATTGCATGACAGGTCCTTAATCAAAATATTGCAAACTTGACCCCTTTTCCATTATTGCAGACGGGTGTTTTAGGGTTTTCGAAAATTGCACAAGAGGCCCCCGCCTCCACCTCTCACCCGTTTTTCTGAAAACCCTAAAAACTTACCCTTTTTTTTTCTTCTTTTCACGTCGGCGCCGGCTAACCCGACGCCGCACACGGGAAAAATGGTGGTGAGCCAACTGCAGCAGCGTCGCGCGCTGCTGCCCTTTCCAAGCAGCGGCGACGCGTCGCTGCTGCTTGCTGCTTCTGGGCCTCCACCGCAGCAGCGACGGTCGCTGCTGCGTCCGGGTCGCCACCGCAGCAGCGACGGTCGCTGCTGCGTGGCGGTGTCTAGCCCGTGCCGCCTGCCCCGGTGGCGCCGCCGCCATGGCCGGTGGTGCCACGCTTTTCAGATCCAAAATTTTGACTAAAAAATTATTTTCTTTTTCCAAAACAGATTTTGAAGATGAAAAATAATTTTCTAAATTGCTAGATTCAAGAAACAAAAATAAACAATTAACTTTTAATTGTTCAATCATGCAAAACAATTTCTAACAAACACAAAGTAGGCTCTGATACCACTGTTGGGAATTTACTTAACATGCACAGCGGAAATAAAACATTTTCAATTCCCAAACGAGGATCTGCAATGTGTTTAGATAGAAACTGTGATGAGAATGATACCTTTGATGAATTCCACAAACTCTTTTACTTTTTCTTGAACTCCAATGATCACGATCTGCAATCCAAGCTGTCCAATTGTCCAGCCTCCAATGCTGATCCACACAGAGAACAAGAATGACGGCTAGGGTTTTCTTTTCTTGTGCTAGCAAGAATAATAAAAATCCATACTGTTTTCAAACTCTAGTAGTTTATTAATATAAGTCCAAATGGGCTCGGCCCATCTATTAAACTTAACCCGGTCCAAGATTTAATTAATCAAATTAATTAAATCTGGTCCATGAATTAATTAATCCAATTAATTAATTCGAGCCTATTAATAAACAACCCAATTAATTAATTATCCAACACTTGTCAATTAATTAATTGGTAAATCTCATTCTTCTGATTCCCTTTTGTGTCTGACCCATTAGGTTCCCGATCACGATGCCGAACGACGTGAATTATTATTTTGATCTAATCAAAATCGATAAATTAAAACGCCCCTTTTAATTTATCACTAATTCATTTTCGTTGTCCCAGATTGACATCTAGCAATGTATCAGGGCAATACATGTGACGGGAAATATCACGTAACATGACAAAACCAAACTTGTTCATTTACAGTGAAACTATAATCCTTTCGTCAATATGATCCGATCAATTATGAGATATGGATATGTGTCAATCACAATTATTGATCATATCTTTTATCCCACTGTTAGGTCAATGTACGTCGAAAACTCTTTTCCGACTTATGAGTTCACCTTGGCCAAGGATTTCATTATTAACTTAACTGGATAAAATGTAGATCATAATCTCTTACTATCTAAGAGTGACGAATCCTCTATTGATCATTCACAACCTTCATATGATTCTTGACATACCCGAACAATGCTGTATTAGCGACCCTTGACAGAGCAACATCCAACACCACCAAAGTATGACTGTCCTCATATAAGGTACCATGATGACCTCAAGTCAAAGGACCAATTCCACTACCGAAAGTTAGAGATTAACCACTAACACTCATATAGTTATCCATGTGAACTCTCTCAGCGGGTCTCCAATGTTTTGTTCTATAACAAAACATCCATGTGTTCATTCAAGTGTCACCACACTTTAGCTTGTGAAATCAGCTACTTACTTCACAAGTAAGAATGCCACACGCGATAGTCTATCCGTAATAACGATATCCGTATCTCGTTATTACTTCGATCATTGACGATTTAAGATTGAGTCATATGTAATTTGTATCTCACAATCACAACTCCTTGTGATTAACAAATCACCAAGACTTGAATCTACGGATTCTATTATTTAATTTATTAGAATATTAATTCAATTAAATAATAGATATTGCCATACATATGCATTGATTATATATATATATTCAAAGTGTTTATGTCCAAAGTTGATTGGACTTAGGGCATAACACTTACAAACTCCCACTTGCACCAGATCCAATCACTTATGTATCTTATACCACAAGAGTCTACAAGACGATCATGTTTATGCTGCAACAACTCTTTGTCAGTGGATCTGCAATTGAATAATTTGTGGGAATTCATTCTTTATTTACACCATTTCATTGTATTATCTTTCCAATGAGATAACTGTAACGACCCGGGTCCCACTTAACGGGCTGTCCTGGCCGTTAGACCGACGACGTACTGTCCTCACTGTACCAACATGGGTCTTTTCAGCATGCTTTGTCCTCACTCGCACGCTCCCCTAGAAAACATCCCAGGGGGGTCACCCATCATAGAATTGCTCCAAGCCAAGCACGCTTAACTGTGGAGTTTTCAACGATGGACTTCCGGAAAAGAAGGTGCACCTTGTTGGTATGAGTAGTACCTATCAAATCTCTTAAACTTTCTTGGTCTGGGGTATTACAATCACCCCCCGTTAGACTCGCGACGTCCTCGTCGCGCTTGATCCATCTGAGGATCCGTTGCCAGGCGTTGGGATTCTAGAGGTGGCTCCTACGAGTTCAAGAGGTGGCTCCCGTCCTATGGCGTAGCACTTTGTCCCGCATAGCACTTAGTTCCCGATTTCCGGCTGGCAACCGGGCTCTGATACCATTTGTAACGACCCGGGTCCCACTTAACGGGCTGTCCTGGCCGTTAGACCGACGACGTACTGTCCTCACTGTACCAACATGGGTCTTTTCAGCATGCTTTGTCCTCACTCGCACGCTCCCCTAGAAAACTTCCCAGGGGGGTCACCCATCATAGAATTGCTCCAAGCCAAGCACGCTTAACTGTGGAGTTTTCAACGATGGACTTCCGGAAAAGAAGGTGCACCTTGTTGGTATGAGTAGTACCTATCAAATACCAACATGGGTCTTTTTAGCATGCTTTGTCCTCACTCGCACGCACCCCGAGAAAACTTCCCAGGGGGTCACCCATCATAGAATTACTCCAAGCCAAGCACGCTTAACTGTAGAGTTTCTAACGATGGACTTCTGGAAAAGAAGGTGCACCTTGTTGGTATGAGTAGTACCTATCAAATCTCTTAAACTTTCTTGGTCTGGGGTATTACAATCACCCCCCGTTAGACTCGCGACGTCCTCGTCGCGCTTGATCCATCTGAGGATCCGTTGCCAGGCGTTGGGATTCTAGAGGTGGCTCCTACGAGTTCAAGAGGTGGCTCCCGTCCTATGGCGTAGCACTTTGTCCCGCATAGCACTTAGTTCCCGATTTCCGGCTGGCAACCGGGCTCTGATACCATTTGTAACGACCCGGGTCCCACTTAACGGGCTGTCCTGGCCGTTAGATCGACGACGTACTGTCCTCACTGTACCAACATGGGTCTTTTCAGCATGCTTTGTCCTCACTCGCACGCTCCCCTAGAAAAAATACAACGGCGGTCACCCATCATAGAATTGCTCCAAGCCAAGCACGCTTAACTGTGGAGTTTTCAACGATGGACTTCCGGAAAAGAAGGTGCACCTTGTTGGTATGAGTAGTACCTATCAAATCTCTTAAACTTTCTTGGTCTGGGGTATTACAATAACACTGCCTTAACATATGTTTGGATCATTGATGAGACCTTAGTTCCTTCGCTTGCACGATGGCTCCATTGTTATCACAATGCATAAGCATATGATCAACAATGTTAGGAACTACTCCAAGTTCATTAATGAACTTCCTGATCCAGATCACAACTTTTTTTGCTTTCTAAAGCAATGATGTATAAGGCTTCTATTATTGAATCGACGGTCATTTTAGATTTGGAACATTTCCAACACACCCCTTAAGAGTAAACCAATGTCTTATTTGAGATATACTATTATTCTAGTCTGACTAGAAGTTAGCATTAGTATATCCATGAACTATCAGTTCATTTTCTCCATATAAAATCTTCTCGAGATTTTATCTGTATAGATTGGGATGAGTTAAGCAATCTTCTAGATCTATCTTTATAGATCAACTTGCTTCTATCATATCTATCACAGAGAAATTATTTGACAACCATAATTTCAACAATTGAAATATAGAGATGTCGTTTCCTATAATATGTCTCATACATATAATATCAGGAATGCGACAATACTCCCACTATCTTCTTGTAAACGCACAATTCGTCTTCATTTTTTTATAAAATCAAACATTTTGACTTTTTTGCATCAAATCGAAGATTCCAGCTCCAAGAGACTTGTTTCAATCCATATTGACATTTTCTTGTAAACTCATTTACAACCTATGGGTTCTAATCCATTAGGCAAGTCGACCAAGGTCAAACCTTGATTACATACAACAAGTCCATCTCTTTAAGTCAACACTTGACTTTATTTCTGCGTAATTAGTATGTTTATTATCCTTGATTAGTATTCATGGATTCGTACCTTCTAAGAGGTCAAATGATCCTACAAGATTTACACGGAGCTAACGTGTCCTTAGAAGTCTCCACTTCCTGATCAAGAGTATGTCCCTCAGTAGGTGTGGGATAAGACTCAGGTTCATCTATTCGATTAATTATATCCGTGAAATCTTGAACTCCTTCAAGATTTATTCTGCTCCCACTGTCTCTCTTAGAATAAACACTTTATCTAAAAGTATGACATGTCTTGAGATGAACATCTTTTTCTCAACGAGATTATAGAATTGATATCCAATTATCTCTTGAATATCCACAAATATATATTTATGGGATTTATTCTTAAACTTATTCGATCCAATATGCTTCACATAAGCATCATAGCCCAAACTTTCATATGAGATAAGTTGGGCCTTTCCATAACTCGTATGAAGTTTTGTCAACCGATTTAGATGGGACACGATTTAGTGCGCATCATGTGGCAATCAGTGCATGACATCAAAACGATTTTTGAATGCTTGCATGGTTTGTTCTCTATTGCACTATATCTAATAGTGTACGATTCCTCATTTCAGATGCACCATTATGTTGCAATGCATGTGGAGGAATCCACTGCGTGAGAATCTCATTCTCTTTTAGATAATCTAAAATTCTTCCTTTTAGATATTCTCCACATCGATCAAATCTTAGTGTGGGAATATATTTACCTATTTGTTACTCTATTTTTAGCTTGAATCTCCTGAACATTTCAAGAGTTTCATGCTTGAATTTCATCAAATATACATGATCATTTCTGAAATGGTCATTAGTAAATGTGATGAGATAAGATAAACTTCACCTGACATTAACTGATATGGGTCTACATACATCACTATGTATTAGACTTAATAATTGTGCAAATCTTTTTCCTTTTCAAGTAAAAGGAGATTTGGTCACTGTGTCTTACAGACATGATTCGCATTTGTCAAATGATTCAAAATCATTTGACCCAAATATACATCTCCATGTAAGTTTGAAATTGCATTCTTATTTATGTGACCAAATCCACAATGCCAGATATAGGTGTTCTTTAGATTATCATTTTTATGCCTTTCAATTTCTATACTCATTATAGAATACTCAATGTTTAGAATATAAATGTCATTTTGTAATTTACCATAACCATTAAGATCTTATCAAGATAAAAATGAACAACAATTGTCCTTAACATTAAAATAATTCATGTCAAAACATGAAATTTATTTAATGCCCTTGGTAATGGTGAGAACAAAATTAACATTTCTCTAATTCTAATATCGAGTCTAAAGGCAATGGCAAAAAAAATATGCTTCTATAGGCAATGCAACAACTTTTGCTCATTTTCAATGTGTAGGTCAACTTCTCCATTCTGCAGCGATCTACTTTTATTTAGTTTCTGCATATTTATACAAATATGAGATCCATATCTGGTGTCTAATACCCATGAAACTAAGGAAGTAGATATAAGTCTTGCAATTTCATTTCCAATGATCTACCATTCCAAAATGATAATAAGGATCATCAGATTTTGTATTGTCCTTATTTTCTTTAACCGTCTTAGTCATCTTGGTTGCTTTCCTAAAGCATCCTTTAGACTTCCATATAGAAATTTATGACTAAGATTTGTCCACTACAAACACAGATGTTGGACTTAACAGTTTTAAGCATGTTCGGCATCTCAATGAGCGTGCTTCGAGTTTATTCATGTTAGATTCATAATTAGTTATAAATAACTCTCTGACAGAGATTGCAGAACCAAGTCTATACTTAGTTCATTGTTCATGACTGAACGCAATCAAGACAACTTCTCAAAGTAGTCTGCATCTTCAGCACACGAGCACCGACTGAAGATTCTTCTGCCATTATGCACCGATATAGTTGCTAGGAAATATCATATCTTTCCACATGTGATTGTTCATCATTCAACACATTGAGATGAAAAATCATGTGTTAGCATCTATACTTTTATGTTGCTTTGTAACTCAGGTGACATAGTCGCAAACATCATACATGTTGCAGTACTATCGTCATCACTGTGTTTTTTATAGTAGCCACATCTTCCTTTGTCGAGTCATCAGCAAGTGTCTCTGAAAAGGGCTACTCAAGGACACAACCAATTTTTCATGCCTGAGAACAATTCTCACATTGCGGTGCCAATCAAGAAAATTTCGTTTGGTTGTTGACGTTCAATATGCCTCTTAAATACACATGGTTACTCATGATTCAATAAATGTAAACGACGAAAAGTAAAGAAATAATATATATAGTGCATGAATTAATTCAACATGGTCTTTTATTAAATTAATTTCGCTCCCACTTTTTAACTCAAATTTATGACCCCCTCACATAAATTTATAGAATCGGTACTTGATTCCCAGTGGGCTGGGATCCCATTTGTTATATTAAAACCTTGAGTGTACTCAACAAGTCCTAATAAAACATTTAAGTAGATACTATTATCAATTGTATCTCCATACAACTCGCAGATCATTAAGCTGACAACTCTTTATCTTCACACATCTTATGTGTTAGCTTAACATGCCTCTAAGATTCATCTCCTTGAGTGTACTCAACAAGAGATAAATATTAGTTAAGTCAAACCCATCATTCAGAAATATCTAATATTTCATAGTGTCAAACATATCCCTAATAGACCAGCCTTGAGTGTACTCAACAAGCTAAAATCGATTTAGGACTCTCGTTTTTCACTATAATGGTGGAAGGCGAATATAAATATGACTTAATATTTTAACATGCCCCTAAAATTTATCTTCTTGAGTGTACTCAACAAAAGATATATATTAGTTAAGTCAAACCCATCATTCAGAATTATCTAATATTTCATAGTGTCAAACATATCCCTAATGGACCAGCCTTGAGTGTACTCAACAAGCTAAGATCGATTTAGGACTCTCGTTTTTCACTATAATGATGGAAGGCAAATAACAAATTGACTTAATATTTTTAACGAGGGGTTTTCATGCAAAATGTCTCATCGTAATAATTATATATATTTTATTATACATCTAACATGCAAATAAATATACATATAATAGCGTGGACGATTATGGATTTATACTATCTAGTCTTCCCGATCCATAAGGAAGACTAGTCGGTCAGTTCCTAGGGGTATAGCATTGATTCATACAATGCTCCATCTCTATGGTTTCCTCCTCTTCTCGTATCTCCAATTAGTCCAGCTGCAACTTGTATCCTATACTAGTTGGCATGCAGACCTAAATAATATTGGACGCGCATGCCCATAATAATAACAACGGACTCGCAGGTCCAAAATAAATAAGAGGTTGCAGGCCCATAAAACAACAAGAATAAAACTAACCATTCAACACATCCACATGGTCGAGTCCATAATCATCCACTAATAAAACATTCATCATATAAATGCATTCTTATATAATATCTAATATTATATGCAAACATGTTTCAAGTTTCTAGCAATTAAAGTCGTCTAAACTAATTTAGACAAATGGATTCGAACAATTAAATAATTAATTAATCAAATTAATTAATTAATTTAATTAGCGGACTTATTTAATTAAAATCAAATTTCAATTAAATATCAAATTAGAGTCCAACTCTAATTCTACAAATATAGGGCGGGACTATTTAATTAAAATCAAATTTTAATTAAATACCAAATTAAAGTCCAACTCTAATTATAATCAAATTAATACGGTTGAATTTAATTAAAATCAAATTTTAATTAAATACAAATAAGAGTCAAACTCTAATTCCAAGATATTAGGGTGAACTTATTTAATTAAAATCAAATTTTAATTAAATACCAAATTAGAGTCCAACTCTAATTTCAAGAAAGATTTTAGGGTGAGATAATTTAATTAAAATCAAATTTCAATTAAATGTCATATTAGAGTCCAACTCTAATTTCAACAACATATTAGGGTGGATAATTTAATTAAAATCAAATTTTAATTAAATATTAAATTAAAGTATAACTATAATTTAAAATGAATTAACATTTTAATTTAGGATAAAACTCCTAAATAAAATAAAATTCAATTTAGGGTCAAAGTTTAATATTTAAGTTAAAATCCAATTTTAACGAAAATATAAAAATCGTTAATTTTTAAATAAAATTTTAAACGGGTCAATTTTGAAATTTTAGGTCAAACCATTTGAAAATCAAATTAAAAACCATTTTAATATTTAAATTCAAAACTATTTTGAAAATTACAAATTGACCCAAGTTTAAAATTAAAAGGAAACCCTTCAATTTCGAAAATTGCATGACAGAACCTTCAACAAAAATTTGCAATCAGACCCCACAATCATAATTGCAGGCGGGGGCCTACAATTTCATAAATTGCAGTTGAGGCCCCCGCTTCCATCCACCCAAAATCTCGACTGAAAACCCTAGAACTTCTTCCCCCCTTTTTTTTTCCTTCCTCCGGCACCGCCCATGGAATAACAGTGGTGCACGACCGCACCACCGAGGATATTGCAGCATCGCGCGGCGCTGCTGCAATACCCAGCAGCAGCGAGGTTGCTGCTGCGTCCAAATCGAGGCAGCGCGCTGCTGCCACCATGGCCGGTGGCGTCTCCTTGGCCAAGGATTTCATTATCAACTTAACTGGATAAAATGTAGATCATAATCTCTTACTATCTAAGAGTGACGAATCCTCTATTGGTCATTCACAACCTTCATATGATTCTTGACATACCCGAACGATGTTGTATTAGCGACCCTTGGCAGAGCAACATCCAACACCACCAAAGTATGACTGTCCTCATATAAGGTACCATGATGATCTCAAGTCAAAGGACCAATTCCACTACCGAACGTTAGAGATTAACCACTAACACTCATATAGTTATCCATGTGAACTCTCTCAGCGGGTCTCCAATGTTTTGTTCTATAACAAAACATCCACGTGTTCATTCAAGTGTCACCACACTTTAACTTGTGAGATCAGCTACTTACTTCACAAGTAAGAATGCCACACGCGATAGTCTATCCGTAATAACGATATCCGTATCTCGTTATTACTTCGACCACGGACGATTTAAGATTTAGTCATATGTAATTTGTATCTCACAATCACAACTCCTTGTGATTAACAAATCACCAAGACTTGAATCTACGGATTCTATTATTTAATTTATTAGAATATTAATTCAATTAAATAATAGATATTGCCATACATATGCATTGATTATATATATATATATTCAAAGTGTTTATGTCCAAATTTGATTGGACTTAGGGCATAATACTTACAATCCCTCCCGCTTATCTAAACCTTGTCCCCAAGGTTCAAATTGTGGAAACTTTTCCTGAATGTATCCAGCATCTTCCCGTGTTACTTCTTCCAAGGTGAGTCCCTCCCACTGAATTAACCGCTGTGTAACTGCCATGTTTTGCCTCTTGATTATATTTGTCTGTAATAGAATTAGTGGGTACCTCTTCTTTAATTCCTCATGTCCTTCCTTGGAAAGTTGGAGCATGCGTACTCCCTTTTCTCCTATCTTTTTCTTCAACAAGGACACATGAAACACCAGGTGTATCTTAGGCTCAGCTGGTAATTCTAGCTGATAAGCCACCTCTCACCTTTTTGATCACCTGATAAGGTCTATAGTACTTACCAACTAGTTTCTGATTAAATTTGGCTAACAATAATTGCTGTTTGTAGGGATGAAACTGAAGGTAAACCCAATCTCCACGTTCAAATTTTCTCTCACTTTTCTTCTTACTAGAATATAACTCCATTTTGGCCGGGCTTGTGCCAGGTCCTCCTTTAACAATTGATATAGTTCATCATTGTTTTCATCAATAATCTTTTGGTGTATACAAAAGATAAGGAACAATATGAGGGTCTACTAAGGATAGCATTGAAATACTGTGAAGGGAGGAATTGTATGCCAAATTCAAGAAATGTGAATTTTGGTTAGACTGTGTCAATTTTCTTGGACACGTAATTACGGCAAAAGGGATTGAAATGTATCCTGCTAAAGTTGTAGTTGTAACCAAATGGCCTAGACCATCGGGTGTAAGTGAAACTTGTAGTTTCTTAGGTATAACAGACTATTACAGGAGATTCATAGAAGGATTTTTCAAAATAGCAAGTCTGATGGCAACTAATCAGAAAAGGGGTGAAATTCCAATGGACGAAAAGGCGTGAGCACAACAATTGAAATAACGTTTAGTCACAGCTCTAGTATTAGCCATACCAGATGGTTTGATCAGCTTGCGAATTTATGGCACCATAGTAGAATAATTACCAATAGTACGATGTGTGCCTAAGTGCGAAAAGATAGTGATGCATTCAAACAAGGTATGGGATGTGTGTTGATGCAGAATAGGTAAGGTGATTGCGTATGCATTAAGAAAATTGCAACAGTACAAACAAAACTACCCATGCATGATTTATAACTGGAAGATGTAGTTCATGCTCTAAAAATATGGCGTTACTACCTTTACGGGAAAAAGTGCGACATTTATGTTGAACCTATTTTAGCTAAGGTTTTTTATGTCATTATATAGAGTTTGTTTCATGTATACATTAGGCATGTGAGGCTAAGATTTGTATATATATACATGTGTTAAAGCCATTCAAGGTAACAAAATCATTTTTCATAACAATTTTTCCCGCCATTTCTTCTTCTCTCCTTTTGGAATTTTCTTCATCTCTTTATGGTATCAGAGAATTTAATTGATGCTTCCGTGCAATGGCTAATAATTCTAATGATGCAGTAGATCTTCAAAGTCAGTACGAACACACCAATTCATTCGGTGATTCTTGAGTTGGAGAAATGGCTGGAGGAAATACTTATTCTCTTTTTAATCGATTGGTTTCGGATCCAACCAGTCCATACTATTTTCACTATGGTGATAACACAGGAATGCAGATCCTTTCTGTTGTTCTTTCTAATGACAATTATTCGACGTGAAGTCGAGCTATTATAATGGCGCTGAGTGTTAAGAACAAGAAAGGTTTCATTGATGGAACCATTGGCAAACCAGATAAGAATGATCCTATATTCAGTATTTGGAGGAGATGCAACCACGTTGTCTCTTCATGGATTAATAACTCAATTCCAAAAGAGATTTATTCAAGTGTGGTTCATAAGGATTTTGCTAGGGAAATTTGGATTGAGCTTCGAGATAGATACAGTCAAGGTAACTTCACATGGATCTATGAATTAAAGAAGCATATTACTTCAATTTCATAGGAGAACGGTTCAGTTAGTTCATACTTCAACAGGTTCAAAGGCCTTTGGGAAGAATTGGACAATTATCGACCAGAAGCTAATAGCACTTGTTATAAACATGAGGATCAAGTCATGCAGATTTTAATGGGGCTAGATGATCAATTTTCTGCTGTTAGAAGTCAGGTGCTACTGATGGATCCATTGACATCATTAAACAAAGTATTTGCTCTTATCCTACAAGATGAAAAACAAAAAGATGTGGTTGCTAAGAAGCAACAACACTATGAAGCAGCAACATTCGCTAGTAAAATGATAAGTGGATCGTATGGAAATCAGAGGACTAACTCATTCAATCAACCTCAGAGAAAGGATAGACCTATGTGCATCTATTGTGGTATGCTTGGACACCTTAAAAGAAAGTGTTTCAAGATCATATGTTATCCTCCAGGTCATCGTTTTGCAAAAGGAAAGATGTTGTAACAAGTGTTGGCACAGTGAAATTGTCTGATGATTTGATGTTGACAAATGTTCTTATAGTGCCATCTTTCACATTTAATCTCATATCCATCTGCCAATAATTTGGTCCTCAAACATAATTGCTTCCTGATTTTCATGTATAATTCTAGTCTTATACAGACTCTTTTGACATGAAGGACAATTGGGAAATGCAACTTGAGGATGGCTTATATCATTTCCAGCCTTCTGATTATCAGTCCAATGAAAACTGCCGGTTAAGTCATGTACCTACTTCAAAACTGTCTCTCTTACATAAATATGTTCCCAATATAAAATTCAATAAATTCTTACATTGTTCTGTTTGTCCATTGGCTAAGTAACACAGGCTTTCATTCCCTCCTAGTGAAACAAGAGCCTCCAAAGCCTTTGACATCATTCATTGTGACATATGGGGGCCCTATTATATCCCCTCTTTAGATGGATCTCACTATTTTCTTACTATTGTTGATGACTAAAGCAGGATGACATGGACTTATCTTATGAAAAACAAGTTTCAAACCAGACCTATCATTCAATCATTTTACTCCCTGATTCAAACATACTTTCACAGCAATATGAAAACTTTAAGATCAATAATGGTGCAAAATTTTCCATGACTGAATTCTTTAATTCCAAAGGTATCATGCATTAAGTCAGCTGTTTAGAAACTCCACAACAAAACGGCATAGTTGAGAGAAAACACCAGCATATTTTGAATATTGCTAGAGCCATCAAGTTCCAAGCCAACTTATCACACAAATTATGGGGTGAATGTATCCTAACTGCCACACATCTCATAAATAGAACTCCTACTTCCATTCTTAATGACAAAACATCCTATGAAGTGCATTACCAAGCTACTCCATCCTACACACATCTCAGAGTCTTTGGGTGCCTCTGCTATGCTGCCACTTTGAAAAGAAACTGAACAAAATTCGATCATAGAGCTTCACCCTGCATATCATTGGATATCCTTATTGTATGAAGGCTTATAAATTACATAACCTTCACACCAATACCATTTTCAATTCCAGAGATGTTATCTTTCATGAGAGTATTTTTCCTTTTCATCACCCTTCTTTCCTTCAGTCATTATCCCAAATTGGATGCTCTTCACTAGGGCTGTAAATGGATCGGATATGGATCGGATATGCCTATATCCAATCCGATCCGATAAGAAAATTTATCCGATCCGATCCGATAATCCAACGGATATTTAATTGCTAAATCCATATCCGATTTGCAATATTTTCGGATATCCGATTCAAAATTAATAAAAATTAGGGAAAAAATTTTGAACTAACTTGAGGCCCACATATTTTTCCTAGCAAGCCCGATAGTGATTTCTACCATCATGATATTCCTTTTTAAAGGAGATACACTCTTCTAGTTTTCTATTGACATTCGATGTGGGATAAAGTAAAATTGAATTTCAATTCTAAATATAAATATTTTATTTCATTATTTCCATTAACAAATCAAATTATTTGTTACATATTAATTATTAGTTCTTGAAATTGTAAAATTAATTACAATAATAAATTTAATTAAGGAATATATATATATTTATTTACTTTAAATTAGTAAACTAAAATTAGAAAAACATTGGTTGAAATCAACCTTTTTTTTTTTAAATTTTCCAATTCTTAAACAAGTTTAATAATTATAAAATTTTTAAACTTTTTTATATTTTGAATTTGATTATTTTTTATTCTAAATTTATTTATTTTCTCATTTATTTATTTTAGTGACAAATAATATGTCATAAAAATATTTTATCGACTCAATTATTTATAAAAAATCGGATCGGATTGTTATCGGATCGGATTGACCTATATCCATATTTGATCCATTTAGTTAATGGATTATCGGATTCCGATCTTGATTTGGTTATCGGACTGAGACCCTAAATCCATCTCTCATTAATTTCATCGGATTCTGATCAGATTTGGATCAAGATCCAATCCATTGACAACCCTACTCTTCACAACCTAATCAAGCTCTCTTTCCATCCCAACCATTCCCTAATTTTGATCCCTTTCTTTCATCTCCAGAATCTACTTTTACTGGCACTCACATATCATCTACATCTCATAATAGCCTTTCTGATCCACTTCCTAATTCTAATTCATCTACTGATATTCCTACTCCTCCAATCCCTGTTCGAAAATAAAAAAGGGCCACAAAACCTCCATCTTATCTTCTTGACTATCATTGTAATCTGGCCTCTTAAGTTCCCACTCCTCAATCAGACTCTATGGATAAAGGTTTTGCATCAGGTAAGAAATATCCTATATTAGACCATTGGGATTACACTTAATTGTCCTGCACATCGACAGTATTCATTGGCACTATCTACTGGTTTTGAACCTCAATCTTATAATGAAGCTTCCAAGTATCTTGAATGGTGTCAAGCGATGGAATTGGAATACCAAGCACTGGTTTCCAACCATACTTGGGATGTGGTTCAGCTTCCAGATAATAAGAAACCTATAGCATGTAAATGGGTATTCAAAGTTAAACTTCGAGTAGATGGGACTGAGGGAATGAATAAAGCTCGTCTAGTTGCCAAAGGCTTTACTCAGCAAGCATGATTAGACTATGATGAGACTTTCTCTCCTGTTGCTAAATTGGTGATCGTTAAAGACTTTATTGGCTGTTGTAGCCCAGTTGCACTGGTACCGGCATCAATTGGATATCAGCAATGCTTTCCTCCATGGAGAATTGGATGAAGGGATGTACATGTTGATGCCTTCAGGCTTTGAGTAGCAGGGAGAGAACGGAAAACAAATGGTTTGCAAACTGAACTAGTCCATATATGGACTTAAATGGGCCTCAAGATAGTGAAATGCCAAGCTTACTTCATACATTCTATCATAGGGATTCAAGCAATCAAGGCTGATTACTTATTGTTTTCCAAGCACAATGGCTGCTCATTCACTGTCCTATTGGTGTATGTAGATGATATAATTATTGGTGGGAATGATTTATCATATATTAATTAGTTCAAACAGGAATTAAATAATCAATTCAAACTAAAAGACCCGGGACTCTTAAATATTTTCTTGGGCTTAAAGTTGCTAGAACTTCAAAAGGCATTTTTATATGCCAAAGGAAGTATGCTTTGGAAGTTTTATCAGATGCAGGCTATTTAGGGGCTAAACCAGCAGCTAACCCTCTGCCATACAATTTGAGATTAAGCAAAGATGAAGGAAAAGATGTCTTAGATGCTAGTGAATATAGGAGATTGGTGGGAAGAATTCTTTATCTAACCATAACAAGTCCAGACTTATCCTATGTTGTACAGCTACTAAGTCAGTTCTTACAATCACCAAAGGAACCACATATGGAGGCAGCCTATCATGTACAGAAGTATTTAAAAGGGACATCAGGACAAGGTCTGTTTTTCAAAGGCAAGTTGGATCTGCACCTCAAAGGCTATTGTGATGCAAACTAGGCAGCTTGCAGTGAGGCCATGAGGTCGATTACTAAGTATTTCATTTTCCTAGGTAACTCCATGCTATCATGGAAATCTAAAAAGCAGTACACTGTCTCAAGGTCTTCAGCTGAGGCAGAATACAGGTCTATGCCAGCTGCCGTATGTGAATTAAGTTGGCTGAAGAACTTGCTTGATGATTTGGGTGTCAAGCATTCAAAAGCTGCTTTATTATTTTGTGACAACCAATCTGCTATTCATATAACAAGTAATCCCGTATTCTATGAAAGAATAAAGCATATCGAGATAGATTGTCATCTAGTTAGAGACAAAGTTCAAGCGGAGGAAGTAAAAATGATATACACTGCATCTCAAGATCAAATGGCTGATTTATTGACAAAGGCATTAGGCGGAAATAGGTTCAAGTTCTTGTTATGCAAGATGTGAGTGTTGAATATCTACTCCTCATCTTGAGGAGGAGTGTTGAACCTATTTTAACTAAGGTTATTTATGTCATTATATAGAGTTTGTTTCATGTATACATTAGGCGTGTGAGGCTGAGATTTGTATATATATATATATATATATATATATATATATATACATGTACTGAAACCATTCAAGGTAACAAAATCATTTTTCATAACAATTTTTCCCTCCATTTCTTCTTCTCTCCTTCTGGAATTTTCTTCATCTCTTCAATTTACATGGACCACAAGAGTCTGAAATATTTCTTCACCTAGAAGGAGTTAAATTTGAGACAAAGAAGGTGGCTCAAATTGGTTAAGAATGACGAATGCACTATCCTTTACTATATAGGTAGAGCTAATGTTGCCGCAGATGCATTTAGTAGGAAAAAGGTGGGTGTAACACACCGAAAATTTTTACGTGTTAAAAAAATAGAGCAGCTAGATTTAATTATGTGATCTTTGATCATTTAGACAATAGAAACCCATTTGCATCTTAGTCTTATTAATCACAGTAAAGTCCATAAGATTAATTGATCGCTCCGTCCTTTTATTTTGTTTTGTTTGGGCTAAATATTTAAGAATTGTCGGAGGAGGAAAAGTATATAAATATTGAACTCGTTGGGTAGTTCGTATTAAAAGACGTATCATGAACTCGAGAAATAGTTATGTAGGATAAATTAAGCCCAAGTTATTGAAGTTGAAAGATATTACGTTAATTGTAATTAATCAAGTTAATTATGATTTAAATTTTCTATTTCAACCACGTGTAGAAATCCTATTTTGTTAAATTTTAATTGAAATCTTGTTTGATTATGATACAGTTTAATAGTAATACTAATATTCAAAACTTATTCTTATCCGAATTCATTGTATTACACGTTTCACTTGACACCAACTCTTTATAGGCTAGGTCATTATTGCATATATATGCACACAAGAATATGTAGGCACATACATAGCACGAAAGCATAGGCAGAAAATAAAATTTGGAATGTGATTTTTGGATTTTATCTTGCAAAAATTGATTTGATCTAACGAGTTAGGATAATGAAATGCAGGCGATTTTGTCCCATTTAATTTTATTATTCAATGTTGATAAATGTTATGCTCACGAAATGACCATTCAGTACAAAAAATATAATATATTATGAGCTCTCTTACTGATTTATAAAAATATGATATGACGGTATGATTATTTTATGCATGAATTGATATTTTTATTCGAGATTGTACAAATACTCGTATTCTATTGAGCATTCTCATGTACTCACCCTACTACTCATAGGTCAAAACAAGTCGTTAATTGGTAGGCGTTAAGGTGCAGTCATTGTGCTTAAATTCATTGGATTTAATAAATCAAATTCGATGTAACGTAACCAAATATTTTTTTTTTCAACATTTATTGTAATTTTATTATATTGAATTTTTATTCAGGGATAAGAAATATGATTTATTTGGTTATGAACTACGATGTGTGTTATATTTATTTGTGAGACCAATATTATGTTTGATGGCTCTGACTTGAATAAAATGAAGCATGATTTCGTCACATGAGTATGGATTTTGGATGTTAGTACAGGAAGTGGGTTATTGGAGTTTACGTCACTATCATTTTTCATGGGAGATTGGGACAAATTTGATTGTAAGTTCCTGTGCATATGAGAATTCTTCCTAAGTTACTGTTGACAGGATGATAAGGTTTCGTGCTATCAAATAAATTCTTCTCGCTTGTAGTAAATTCTATGGTGAATTATATGATTATTTAATTACGTTATATATAATGATGTTTAACATAATAGCTATTTTCAAGTTTCAATCAAATAAAAATTTAATGGTAATTTATTACGTGTGTTCCCAAATCCTTAAATTGTAGATTGATTTTCAATTGATCTTTCTAAAATGAGTCATGCTACACTACTACCAGGAGAATATTGTCAGAATTTTGCCAGATTCTCATAGGGGTTTTAATAATATAAAAATAGTCTCTATTAAAAATATTATTTTGCCTTTACTTTCTATATTTGCAAAATATGTCTTGTATCTTTTAGTTTTTAGGTTGTTCAGGGTTATATTTCACAATTTTCCTGTTTGGATCGTAGGTTCTTAGAACTAATACTGGGAATCTTAGTTCAGTATTTTCTTGTAACCAAATCAAGTATTGTTGTTGCTCGAATTGGTGATATCTTATAGTTCTTAGGATCTTATCCAACTTTTCTGTATTATTTTCTCTTCTAAGTTCTTCAAGGAGTATCATAATTTCACCGGATCTTAGTTCACTGGTATTATCTTGGATTTTTCTAAATCTTCTGTTTCCTCTTAGTTCATTAAATTAATCAGGATTACTATTTATACGATATTCCTTTAACCTTTCAATTTCTTCTAAATATTCTCTATATTTTGTTAAATTTTTTAAAAGCTCTAGGTTTATTTTCTTTAGTTATATATCCAAAAACAATTCATTCTGAAATTTCTTCTTCTATATCTTCGTATTCAGTTATGATATCTTTGATCTTTTTTATTTCTTTATAAGCTTCTACATAATCAAATCCTATATTATGTTTACAAGCATAATCTATATCAAAATATATTTCTTCAAGTTTTTCTTTACCAACAGGAAGTATATCTTCAGATTTTTCAACTATTCATAGCGAAAATGAAATATCTTTTTTATTTAAATATAATTTAAGACAACAATCATTGGATGTGGATGCTTGTGAAGTGTTCATAAAGATTATTAGCAATTAAAGCATAAACATATAAAAGCATGTAAATAACTTACAGTAATCGCTAGAAATAACAAGGCTTTCCCTCCAGTATGTTCTTATAATTGCTTTGCATGTACTTAATTAATCTTCTGAATCAGATGAATTAAAATGTTTCAAAATCATTTGGGTCCACAATTGCTTCCGCAAAAGGTTTTTCAATTAAAGTTGCATTTCTCACTCTAAAGAACTAGCCGTATTGCTACAGACGCTATCTCACAGTATTCAGAGTATCTGTTTTCACCTCTATTCAAACTCTTTTCAGAATCAAGTTCTTATTTAGAATGAAATTTTAAAAGATAAACTCACACACAAGGCGTTACAATTTTTGTTAGAAAACTGTCATTTTCCCTTTAAACATTCATCAAAGATGGTACTTTTGCATGGCTAACCTCCATTCAAAAATAATGTTTTGAAAATCTTTTAAAATCTCTATCTGCACTGTCGATGAATCATGAGAAACTTAACGAAATCCTTTTATGAAAACTTTGTTGACCTAACAAACTTCATCTTAATATTCATAAACTGAAATAGTACATGCTTACAGACTATATTTACATACCTTTGGTACTCACCTTATGAAGTTTAAAACTCCATAAGTGATTACATTATTACAAGATTTGCTATCTTCAAACTTCTTAATAATAATATTTCTGAATACAAATGGTGTATATAGATTATAAAAGATTAGTTTCTGAGTAGTTGTTTCGAGATGATCTGAGATGATATTTCTTTTTCGGATGCCTTGAACACTTGAACCTCCTCTCTTTTATAGAGGTCTTTCATTTAGTGATAAGGAATCTTATTTTTACAAGTGTTTTCCACTATCTCGTCTTCTACTATCTTTTGTTGGGTAGTTTTAGCTGGCCTTATCTTTTGAGTTGGATCATAACATGTAACCACTTAGTGGGTGAAGGGCTATAATCACATTATCTTTTGTTTTCTAGCGACCACAGTTTTTCTTTAATAAAGTGACTTTATTAAAGTAGTGATAAAGGGTCACTGTCTTGTCTCCATTACTTTTCCATTCGCTAATCAAAGAACCCCGTGGGGAATTCTTCACTGTTAAGAGATGGTTGGCTTACATCTTATACGACGCAGTATTCACAATGGTGATCACTATAGTCCCAGAGTATTTTGCACAATTCTTTAGCCATATCTTCAAATCCACTTACTTGGTTTAAGATTATAGAGGATAATAAATGGTCAAGAGTACACATATCTTTTTCTTTTGTAGCAATCCTTGCATTGGAATAATTTATATGTTCTTCGAACCGATATATCCATATCTTTTCTTTTTCAGTAATCAACTGAGTTACATGTTCAAATATCTCTTTATACCTTTTTGCTCTTCTATAGGGTATCATATTTATGATATCTTGGTAACTATTTTTAACAAATTTTTGACTAGTCGGTAAATAATATTGATTTGTAAGTCCCATTTTAATAACATGGAACGATGGCTGCATATATTCAATAACAGGATCTCATTACATGGTTGCTGTGTGGAACCTGATATATATATATATATATATTGGTGCTTTTGACAACTTCAATATATCTTTTTGCCGCTTTCCTGACATCAATTGGAAGCTGGGCTATCTCTTTGAGATTTGTACTAGGATATATATACGAAGTATATTTCCTAATTTAAAGCAATTTCGTACCCAGTTGGCTGGTGCTCCTTGATAGAAATTTATCTTGTTGTATTTTCTGTAATAGAGAGTTTTCAACCACTTTCATATCTCAAAGTACCAATCAGACATGATATTAAAATAACAATAAAGAATATTATTTCTTCATAGTTATCTTTTTTGGGTATTTTTGCTGCATGACATATCTTGACAATATCATTTGGATCAATTTTTTCAATAGTTAGCTTAGTAAAGTTTGGCTCGATGAAGAGCTACATTCACTGTCTTTCATATTTTGAGTATCTTCCTTGATAGGAATTTTCATATCTTCTTTACTAGTAATAGGCTTAAGTATTCATTGTGAAGGGGTTCCTATTACCTTCTTTTCTTTCCATTTATCCTCGGGAAGAGCACTAATATTCATTGGTCCCTGTGAAGGGATACTGACTTGGTACAAGTAACATCTGTCTCAAGGGCTATGTTCATTTTGTCTCGAAAACTATCTTGTATATTTTGAATTTGTATTTCTAAATAGGAAACTTTTATCTCAAGTATATGGACTTTCATCCTTAATTGTTCTAGCTTCATCGCTGCGAAGATAATCGGGAAGAAAGTTAGTTTCACCTTTTATATGTTCAATATCAAATTTGAAATAAGAAAACCAAATTTGAATTCTGATAATATATCTATTGGTAATAGACGGATCAACGTTATTTTTTAGAAACGCTTTAACTTGAGTATTATCAGTTCTAATTAAGAACTTTTTTGGCAATAAATAATCTTCATATTTTTGTACTCTTCGCTTTACAGCAATGAGTTCTTTCTTGTTCGTCTCATATCTTGTTTCAACTTCTTTGAATATTCTTGATGTGTAACCTACAAGTATCTCAGGACAAGAACAATTCTCTTTACGTTTATATTCTTTATGATTCCTTTTAACTTTCAGTACTGCACCCCAGTAATTATCTGAAACATTAGTTTCAAAAATAAAGAAATCTCCTTCTTGTGGAATTACAAGTTTAGGTAAAACTTTTAATTCTTCTTTTACCTTTCTTATATTCTCACAATCTTATTCTTCCCAAGACCATATTACATTTTTTTTTTTTAATTTTGGAAAAAAATAGTTTTTTAATTTAGCACAATTTTCAAGAAGCTTTGTAACTGTTTTTTATCTTTGATTTCTTCAGGGAATTATTGAAATTTTTCTCCAATATGAGATTGCAATTGCAATTCTCCTTCTTTTATAAATTATCCCAAAAATTCTATATTTGTTTTAGTATCTCAGCTTTCTTTTGAGAAAGTGTAGTACCATGTTTTTTCATAACATAACAAAATTTCTCAAGATGTTCAATATGTTCATTTATATCATTTGAATGAATAAGTAAATCATCTACATAAGCAATGCAGAAATGAGTGATTGGTTTGATTACCTCATCCATTTTTCTTTGAAATATCTGCGGTGCATTTTTAAACCCAAATGGCATTACATTCCATTCATATTGTCCTAAAGGATTGGGGGTACTAAATGTAGTTAGTGGTTTACTTTCTTCTGTAAGTAATTTTGAAAATATTTTCTTAATCTGTACTTGTTTAATAAGGGTGTCTTTATTAGGCAAATAATATTCATCAAACCTAGTAATTTCATTTAACTTCTTATAATTTATCACCATCCTGACTTTTCTTCTTTTTATCTCACTATATTTTCTAAACATAAAGGTTGGGCTACTATGTGGGCTTTTACTAGGTTTAATCAATTTAATCTCTAGTAGTTCTTTTATCTGTTCCTTAAATTCTGGTCTTCTACATTATATCTCATTGATTTGACTTTTACTATAGTGTTTGGATTGATCAGTTCTATCTTTGTCTTTATTTTATTTGTGTTCCATTTTTCTAATGGGTTTTCAGAATAAGTTTCAGAAATTTCTTATTTCAACTTTTTAAACTTATTTTCTGTTGTTATCTTCAAAACTATAACCGGTTAAAATTTTTCTCCTATACTCCAACATCCACCACACTGGGTTGAGGAGTTTTGATGATTAATTTCTTTGTATGATATGCTAACAGCTTTAGTTATTTTTGGTGTAAATATCTTATGTGCACAAGGAGTCGTGAATATATCTGTCGATATATTGTGTAAATGGTGCATATTTTAATAGGAAATTATGTTCTAATAAAATATCACATCCAATTGTGATTGACATGTATATTATATCAACAAATACTTCTCTAAAGAATATTAGAAAAGGTACTTGTGTAGCATATTTGTTATATATTACCTTGTTTCCACATGTTGTTGTAGCAGTGATAACCTTCTTTGAATCATATTTCCAGTATTCAGATGGTAGTACATTTGGTAAGCATAAGCTTATTATACTCCATGTATCTAGATAAGTATGAAATTTAATTATGTAATAATTTCTTATAATGAGTATAACTTCAATATATGAACTCATGGGATAAGTATTAATTACTCTTTCCATGATAACAACGGTTTCATATTTTCATCTATTCTTTATATGATGATTTGATTATCATCAACTGTTATCTTCAAATATCCTTGACAAATTTTATAAGGACTAAATTTCTCAAGAAAGTTAATCCCTAATAGTATAGGTGGACGAATGACTCCATATAATTCATCTTTATATAGAATTATTTCTTTAGTATATTCTTTCTGATCCTCTTCTACAAATATAAGAGGGAATTTTACATATTTTCTTATTTCAAGATTATTTCCCAAATAATCCTTGAATATATATGGTTCTGGTAACTCAAAATCTAATAAATGACTAACAAATTTAGCATTTACATGACTTTTATCTTCTCCAGTATCTATGTAGACAAGAAGATCATTCTTGTATCCTTCTTGATTAACATATCTTGTCTTGATGTAATATTGCGGACTTGATGGTTCAACAATACTTAGTTTTCTAAGTTGACTTATCTTAGAGTCTTGTCTAGAGGGGAATCTTGCAATAAGATTATCTCCTTCTAAGCTGACACTATTTCTTCTTATCAATTTCCCTTCAGAATTAATTTCTCTTGCTTGTTTGTAAAAATCAAGCATTATTTGACTTCACGTTCTCGATATTTTCTAGGAGGTATATATTGAGCTAATTTTTCAAAGTCTTTATGTATGATAAAATTATCAGTTATTTTCCTTAGATTGTTATGATGGCTAACACTAAAAGCAAAAATTAATTTTATACTAATACTAATAGCCTTACTTTTTCGCAACATTTTCAGGTTTCTAATTCTATAGTATAAATTGAAGTTTTGGTCAATATCTTCATCTATTAGTGAAATCGCATAGTTTGGTTTTATTGTGAATATTATCTTCTGGTAGACTAGATTTCCTACAATTGTTTCTAATAGAGCATCTATAGGATCTTGTAAGATTATGTTGTCCATACAATATATCTCCATTGATATATTCATACCCTCTCTAAATAATCATTTTACCATGATTTGGATTCCTCCTACTTTTGTTTTACCCATTCTTTTGTGATTATGTGGATCATCGTTTTTCCCATTGTGTCTTCTATATTGATAGATATTTCTTTGTAGTTCATGCTTACAATTGTTTTATTTACTCTTGGCAGTATTCCTAAGAATCCTTGATGGAATACATTTTTTTTTTTGCAAATCTAATATCTTCTTTGTTATTCCTTTGTACTTTCTAGCATCAAAGGTGATTTCTTGGTTTATGCCTTCTACTGAGTCTTCAACTTCCTCAATTGTTTCTACTTCTATTTCTTGGTTTATTTGTTGTATCTCTTGATTCATATATACTATATCGTCAGAATCTTCTTTTGATAAGGATGTATCTAATTCATAAATGCTACTGCATTCACTACTTAAATATTCAAAATATTCAATTGTCTCTATATCACTGTCATTTTGGAATTCTTCATAGATTCTAACAGTTTTTATATTCTGTTTATCTATCTTTTTAGAACATTGAGGGGCAATGTGTCCCTCTTCATTGCAGATAAAATATCTACATTTCTTAATATATTTTGGTTTGGGTTTTTTAGTCCAATTTCTTTTCTTGAAATATTTTTTATGTGATTTAAAAAATCTTTTCTTAAACTTTTTATAGTTTTTGAGTTTTTTTTATATTTCTTATATGGCTTATATTTCTTTTTGTAACATCCAAATTGTTCAATTTGACCTACATCTCTGTAGCAATACAAAGAGTTTCTTCTTATCTTGTATGCTTTCTTACTTTCTAATGCTTCTCTACACTAGGTGCTTAACATTCTTTTTGTAAATTCAATCCTACTTTCTAGACTGTCTATATTTACACATTCTTCTTCTCTAAGAGATAATAGTTTCTCATATTCTTTTAGTAGTTTAATTCCACATGTGAATGCTAACTTCATAAATTAAGACCTTAGTGTAGGTTTATTTTCTTGATAATCTCATTGTTTAATATATAGTATATTTCTTCAAATTTACATGTGTATCTATCTAGTTCACACATATCACATATTTTCAAATTTTCCATTGCTATCATCTATTCATTATATTCTTCTTGTTTCCTAGTTTCTTCATTAGCTATAAATTTATGTCCTAAGAATTCTGTTCTCAGGGCTCTTTCAATTCTTCTTAATATCTCTTGTATATTTTGCTCATTGAAGACATTCTTATTATCTAATGTTTCATTTGTATTTTCTCCACATTTTATTCTTCTTTTTATATTTTCTGGTAGGTTTCTTCACCATTCAGATACAATTCCTCTGAATATATGTTCTATAAATCCAAAGGTTGTATATGTTTCCCATTTGTTAAATTGTATAGCTAAGTCTGTACTTTTCATCCATATTTCAATAGCTTTGTCTTTATCTACACAGTCAAAATCTAACCATATTTCTGTTGTGTAGATTTGATCATTATAAGATTTCATTGGATTTATTTCTTTTATGGATTGTTTTCTTATATTTCCAATGTATCTTTTCTGTGTTTTTCTATATTGATTAATACCTTATTAGGTATTGGTGTACCATAAGGATAATATTCATATTCTTCATCATTATTGAATTCTGTTTTATATTATGACTAATTGATGGATTAATGTTCATCTTTGTATTTTTCATTTTTTCAGTTAAATCTTCTAACTGTTTTTTATATTCATTATTTTCTTAATCTGTAGATTTTAAGAATTTTTGTCCTAATTCTTCAATCTCTGTAATCATATATTGTTTTATCTCATGATTTTTTTCTCTATCTTTCTATATTATCTTGAAATCTTGAGATGAATTAATTATAATCCTATCTTTTCCTTTAAATTTTTTTTTTTATCTAAAAGAGAATTTTCTATTTGTATATTATATTCCAGATTTTCCAATCTTTTGTGTACATTTTCAAAACTTTCGTTTATACTATTTTTAAATAAATAAGGATAACTTGGTTTTTTTTATGTTTTTTTAACATTTTTCAAAAATTCTTCAATTATATTTTCTTTGTCTATTATATTCATCATTATTTTAGATTCGTAATATGGCTCTGATACCATTTTAGGGGTCAGGTGAGCGTGCAGAGTTTTGATCTATTTTTAAGTAAGCTTTTAAGATATTGTAATATCAAAATCTTGTATAATATCTGGAATTAAATCTATCAAAGATTCTAAGTTCATAAATTATTAGGGGCTTGATTGAAGTTTCTATATTCTTATAGTGGCTTTGGTTGCAAATTCTATGTAAGAGGGTATTTTTGGAAAACTATTGGTCTGTAGCTATTCTGGTAAATGAATAGTTCTGATAGAATGAAATTATCCTTCTAAAAATATGTGATAAATTGCACTATCGAAAAAGTCTTCGTGTCTATAAATAAATAAATAAATAAAATTGAAACTTTTTAGCTACTTGAGTAAACTGTCAGTACATAATTTTATACATAATTGCATGCCAAGTGGTTAATTTTTGGTTTAGGGTTGCAGTTTGAATATTAATATTTGATTTGTTACAGTATGCTATCAACTAAGGTTTCACTTTTTTTGTAGACTCGTTTGAAATTTAAAGTTTTAATGGAAAAAAATGTGAATAGTACCGTCACTGTTCACGTGAACCGTGGGTGGAATATATATATATATATATATATATATATATATATATATATATATATATATATATATATATGATTTAAATTTTCTATGACATGATGATGGAGGTACACACACAAGAATATATATGCACATACACAACATAGAAGCATAGGTAGAAAACAAAGTTTGGAACGTGATTTTTGGATTATTATTTTTTCAAAAATTGATATAATCTAATGAGGTGCAAGTGGTTTTGTCCCATTTAATTTTATGAGCTAACGAAATGATTTGATATGTTATGATATGATATGGTCATCTGGTACAAAAGATATAATATATTATGAGCTCTTACCAGTTCATAAAAATATGATATAACGGTATGATTATTTTGATGCATGAATTGATATTTTTATTCATGATTGAACAATTACTCGTGTCTTATTGAGTATCCACATATACTCACCCTTTTATCCTACTATTCACATGTTAGAATGGGTCATTGATTGGCGGGAGATAGATGCAATCGTCATGTTTGGATTCAATGGACTTAATAAATCAAATCTGGTGTAATGTGACCAAAGATTTTATTTTTAGAATTTACTGTAAATTTATTATTATATCGACTTTTTATTTAGGGATAAGATATATGATTACTTTGTTATGAACTACGATATGTCTTATATTTCTATGTGACCAATATTATGTTTGATGGCTATGAGGTAAAAAAAATGATGGATGATTTCGTCTCGTGGGTGTGGATTTTTGAAGTTGGTACAGGAATTTATTACATAAAATGCGTATTTTTAGTTACGACCCAATCACGTACCCGACTGTTCTCTTACGTACTGTCTGTTTTGGGAGGAAATCTTTCCTCTAACCCCTCACAAATTTATATGGCTTTCCCATAATTCGAACTCTTGACATTTTCCTTAAAAATGATTTAAATTGAACCCTAGTACCAAACAGACAATTTTTTGTAACGACCTAGCCTCATGCTCAGCAATTAACTTACAGTCCGCTTTAAGAAAGTCTAGCATATCTTACCCATCACAGATTTCTATCGTATCCCCAGAATTTGAACTCTTGATCTTTCCTTTAAGATGGTACAAGGATTCAACTTAAGTCATTCTTAAGATAAATGTCAAGTGTTCAAATCTTGGGGACACGATAAAATCCGTTAGGGATAAGATGCGTTCAGGCTCTTCCAGAGCAGACAGTACGTAAGTTAACGGCCAAGTGGGAAAAGCAGAAAAGTACCTTTAATTTGTAAAATTGATCTCAGAAAGTAGAATTCATTCGCTTGGTTGGTGATGTGTAGATATGTAGATATTGATTACGGTGTAGGAGATGGTAGTGGTGGCTGTGGTGGAGATGGAGATGGCAGTGGTGGTAATGGTTTTGGGGTGGGGGTGGAGGTGGAGGTGGAGGTGGAGGTGGCTATGTGTGGGGTGGATGGAGAAGATGAAGTTGATTTGTTGGTTTTTAATTTTAATTATTTTATTTTAGTTATTTTATTAAAAAATGTAAAGTTGCCATTTTAACATTTTTAAAATTAGTCAAAATTATTATCAAACTCAATTATTTGGTCAACTAACGATAGAAACCATCCATTTGGACTTCAGCTGCGACATTTTGAAAATATTTGATACCGTGTGTGGCACAAATGAAAGGTTTGGTATTGTGACACAAATTAAAGGTTTGGGCAAAGTCTACAACTAAATGAAAGGTTTGGTACTGCTGCTACAATTATCCCTAATTTTTATGATGGTAAAGGTTTGACAGTGATGGTTGAAAAAAAATGAAATTACTGACTGTTGAAGTTTGCAGTTAGTTGAATTCCTTTGTGTTATATTGCTATACTTATGATTCAATGCATACTGCTATGTTTTAAATTTCTTGACTCATGCTTTTTTGTCCATAATGTATAAGGATGTTTGAATTAGGGGGAGTATGCTGCGTTTGATGAAAATTGACGAAGTAAGAATAGTTCTTGTGCATTGTTTGATCAATAGTCAACACACACACACACACACAGGGCATTAAAAATCTAATATTACTTTTTAAAATTAAGTTAAAATAAAAGGGGAGATTGTTGAAAAAATAAGTGGCATATCTTTAAAAAGTTTATTTATTTGCTTACTTAATATATGTGTTGATTTTTAGATGTCAAGGGAGATGCTAGAAATGTGAAAAGGCTACAAGTCCTACCAGTAGTTAATACTGACTACTGACTGGATCATAAGTATATTAAACATAATATATAAGTTGTGGTTTCTAGGGTTTTCCACATCTAAGGACCTGTTTGGTACAGATTTTCATTTTCTACAGTAAATCAATTCTCATTTTCAACCACACATTCTTCAATAAAATAATATTTTCCATCACATCAATACTTTTTTCTTCTTTTTCAACCACACATTTTCCATCATATCACTATTCAAAAATCAATTTTTCCCCCAAAAATCCTTACCAAACACACTCTAAATAGGATACGATTTCTCCTTAACTTATTGCAGCTCGTGTAGAATATGTTACTTTCCATCCTAGATATTTTCAGATTAGTTAACTAGGTAAATTTAAGGATAAAATAATTTAAAATGATCTTTCTTTGATTTGAACTATTAATAAATCAAGAATATCTTTGAGTATATTATGTGATATACAAATCTTTTTACCGTGCTTAATATTTACTATTTAGGTAAGAATTAATTCTATTATTTGATAATTGTTTACCTAAAAATAAAGTAATTAAACAAAATTAGAATCAAGCTTTAAAAAATATTTTTCAATCGGCAGGCCTAGCTATGCAAAGTGCTGCTAGTTTCATGCAAGTTCATACGGATTCAATGCTTCATTGATTATTTTCAAAGTCAAACGTCTTCTTCAAGTATTTGAAGAATGCAAAACAAATTGTGTTGAATGTTCAATCCTATTCATTGATCAAACTGCCAGATGTGAGTTAAGGATGTTGATTCCTAATTCAAAATCGGAGGGTTTGATTCCACTTTATCAACAAGTCAAAAGAAATCCACTAATTTAATTATAAAAATATAATATTATTCATTTTGTTTTTTCGAAAAATTAACAAAAAACAATCAAAAGAAACTCGGAACAACTCCACTTGTATCTTTTGTTTAACCTGTGGCATGGGGGCCTGTTAATATTTCCCTTTGAAATTTACCACGTTATATTTAGTGTTCAACTTTTAATCTTCTATTTAATTTATGTACTTAGTTTAAACTGAACACAGATTCAACCTACACATTATCATTAGAATTGTTAGAAACTGTGTATCAGCGTTTCAATAGTATAATTAAAATTCATTTTTAATTTACCTAGGTTTTAGAATTTACAAGAATCAGTCAATAACATGAACCTGTGTATAAACAAGTAACTAAATGAGCTCATAACATTCTAGAATTTTACAGGGAACCTCATAACACATTAGTGATTGAATGAAAGGATAAATCTTCTTGAAAGTAGCGTTGCTGATAGGCTTCATCCGCTTTGGCTATAAGGGAAAGTTAAAATCCTGATTTATTGCAAGTCGAGAAAAGGTTGGAAATGTGGTCTATCGTATTGCAGTGTCATATGAACTTATAGCAGTGCATAATGTGTTTTAGTTCTCTACGCTTAGAAAGTATGATCATGATCCCAATCATGTTGTAGATTTTTTGTCATTAGAAATACATAAAGATATGAAGAAGCCCCACAATAATTCTCGATAGGAAGGTGCATGCATTGAGGAATAAAGAGATTTCTTTAGCGAAGGTGCATTGGCATGATCATGGATGCAACGATACAAATAGGGAAAAAGAAGAGGATGTTAAATTCAAATATCTAGAACTCTTCAACTACGGTAATTTGAGGAGAAAATTATCACAGGGGGAGGTGATGTAATACGCCGAAACTTTTAAACGTATTATGCGATTAAATAATTTGTGAGAAGTTTTTGGAAAGATCAAGAAAATTTTTGATAGAATGGAAGAATTGTCATATCACAGGTTACAAATTTCGAAGTGCAATTAATGAAGTTTTAGTTCACAAATAAAATTCAAATGATGAAAGTAAGTATTAAAAATTACTTTTGACTTTTTAGGGACTGGTCGAGATTTTTTGTACGGAATCCAATGGTATAAGTTTTGTATTTTCTAATTTCAAAAACAAGGTTAAAAGTCAATTTTACGATATTTTTTTGCATCTTGAGATTTACGTGATTATGGGACCTTTTGGCAGAATTTTTTAGCTAAGAGGAGAGATCGGTTCTAGCAGGAATGAAGAGTCGAAGTCTGATTTTTATATACCTAAGATTAAATAAATAAAGGGGTTAATGGGTGGTTGAATAGGTGAGATTTTGGAGACTTTTCATTATACCATTAAAACCAAAACTCGATTCGTTTTCATCATCCTTAATGATGCCCCTCAACACATACAAAAATTTATAGTTTGGCATCCAATTATTCAGATTTCATACCATTTTTCTCTCAAAAATCTCTCAAATTTTTACAAATCAAAGAAAAGAATAAAGGAAGATTATTGAAGATCAAGGAAAACAAATTGCTTTTAAATAGTTTTTTTTAGAAATATAAGTGAGATACTTGTGTGCAAAGTGATTTAGTCAACTTATTATAATATTTTTCCCGATCTTACAAACCATGCTAATATCATCTTTGGTTCGATATAGTTACTTATGAAACATATAAAACTTTTCGTTTGATATGGTTTATTTTGTTTGTTTTGAAATGTTATATAGAAACGTATAGAGTTTTCTGTTTGATATGGTTCATTTGCTCACTATGAAATATAGTATGAATTGTTTAGTATTATGATTAATATTATTTTGATATGGTTCGGTGTGTCTGCCAACAATTTTCAGCAGATTTTAATCAACAAATTGACCGTTATTTTCAACTGTAGGGTCCCACATGTGAGAGTGGGAGTCAACTTTGGCGGCTGAATTTGCGTTTTAACGGTTCAAAAATCAATTTGTTGGCTTCAATAATCCCAAGCAGACAGGCGCTTAATATCTTATTTTTCTAATATATCATTCTTTAATGATTTTTGTTATCAATAAATATGAATTATCATTATTAAATGTAGGGTATATTAAGAAAAATGTAAGTAAAATTTATAGTTCCAACATATATTAATTACGTTTTCTTAATATGTGAAAATAAAAACAAGCCTATATTTATGTGACAGATGGAATATACCAGATACTATGAGGCATGTTCAATGAGGTGAAATATTCATCATGAATAAAAAATCAAAATTAATATTATTTTGAGATTGAATTGCACTTATCTCATAATGTATTTTCAAAATGCTTACACTTCTCTTTAGAGATTAATGCAAACTGAATGGATGAGTGCTAAATTGGTGGTGTCAACATGCTTTGGATTGATGAGAAGATACGAAAAATAAAATAAGTGTTAATTTAATTTTATTCAATATTATAACATACTTTGAAACATATTTTTATATTTCCTATGTGCAATCGTGTTGAGTTTTTGAAAACATTGATGTTTTTAGTTATGAAAAAAATGCATTAGTTCATATTTCACACTCTAGATAAATGTCATTTGAAGTTTGTGCACAAAAAATTTTTCCAACAAGGAAGATAACAAGGATTTAGTCTTATTTATACCGCACATAGTGTTTATAACCAAAACAACCCTTTTGAACATTTCAAAATTTACTAACGCTAATAACCTTGTGGTGGAATTTACTAACAATTGCCTGGGTTAAAAGGTCAATAACTCGGAACAGTCCTACAGCAAAGAAGGCTTTGAGAAGCCATACACTGCCTTGTTGATCTTAGACCTCCTTCCAACGCTACTCACTCTGCAAACCAAAATCATACTATTTTTAAGGGGGGAGAGAATATTTTTTAAGCATGAAATTAAGAAAAATTATACAATATAATGGTCAAAATATTAAACCAGCTTAATTTCTTTTCCATCTCATCACTTCCATTCACACAAGATAGAATCATTATAGGAATAATTATAGCAAGGAACGAAAACTGCAGCACCCTCCTCTTCAATAACTTGGGAAGAAAAATATAAACTAAAATCACGACATTAAGGTTTTGGACACAAAAGAAAGATTGTAAAGTTTAGCCCCTCAATCATACCAGCTATATAACTAATAGTTTCATTTCCTTCTTTATTAATTAAGGATATGGGCATGTTTATAATAGGAATAATGTTATTTGTACATTATGGTTTACGGATTGATTTACAGAATCATTATGTAAATTATATTAACTGACGTCTTATTTTTTCGTTTTCTATTTTTTCTCTTTACGTCTCTTCAGTGTCATCATTCTGTACATCAATTTGTAAACCATGATGTAGAAATAGCAGTACTCAATAGGAATAATAATAATTCTGCCCGACTCTGGTACAAAAAAATTCATTAGCAGCAAAGCATCGTAAGCTTCATGCATCCTCACTGACAACAGTGCTTGCACCTTTTATGCTCAGGGACATATCTTGCATTTCTGTAACACAGAAAAATATGAACGAGAATAATCCGTAGTAACAATCCAACGGACGCAATTTTAAACTATGAAATATGATCTCATACCTAGACAATTCCATAAAATAACTCTGGCATGTGGAGAGTTCTTGAGTAAATAGGTCTGTTCTCTCGACTCTTTGAAATTCAAGGACTTCATATTACAAATGGTGAGCTTTCATGTGCTAGTAAATCTGGAAACAAGGATAGAACCTTGGCAAAATAGAAACAGATAAGCATGATATTTGGGATAAAAAAATCATGTACGGGCTTGTGCATCAAATCATAGAGTAATAGCACCATTCAGTTATGATAGTGGCTAACCATAATTACATGAAGTTTCAGTTTTACAATCTTTTGTTTATCCTGAAAATTACCTGAGAGAAGTTTCCAAACTTATAAGTTTCAACGGTTTTAACTTTTAATTCTTGAAAAGAAATGAACACAAACCTCAACAGTGTCCAAGGAGAGCGTGACAGATTTAGCATTATGGAAAGGCTGTAGCAGATTTTAACACATCTAGTGCAACTTTTTTCTCTCTTCCTTCGTTTGCTCCTGCCAGCTATATGCATCAATATCTATAGTAATGACCTCAAGACCTGATAGTTCAACCGTGGATGGAAGCAGAGGATGAGATCCACTATACAAGAATGATGCAAGTCTTGGGGCTGAAACCACAACTTTACATTAAGTTGAGGATAACTTATATTCAAAGTATCCAACTCACGAAGGGCACAATCAATCAGGGTCAAATCCCTCAAACTTGGACAGTTTAAGAAGAGATCGGATTGCACTCGAGATGCAGTACTTTTAATTTAGGAAAAGAAAATGGCTTTCTCAGTTCTCCAAATTATCCATAATGAGTCTTAAATTTAAATTCTCTAATTGATTCTGAGGAACAGAAGGTACTGGGAAATCATAAGATGCATAAAAATGGACATCAATACTAAGTCTTTGGACACCATGAGACATAACATAGTTCATAATTTCATCAAGAAAATAAAAACGGATTGCCCCTCTGCGGTAGAATTTTAATTGTTAACCTTTACTATATTGTCACAAAGAGTTAAAACTAGATCCACAAACTTGTTAAAAGGTGGCAGTGTATTGAAGGAAGTGCTATCAAAGTTAAGGTCAGGGAGTGAGGACCAGAGGTTCTTATATCATTCGGACAGCATAGAGGTTTGAACAACATATTTAGTGTCAAGGAAGGATAGTATGTGACAGAACACAATCTGGTAATGTGCTGAGCCTATCTTCGTCATCCTCAGGAACCTTTCTCTTTATCTTACAATTTCTCCCTTTCGGAGATTCTGCTTGCTCAAAAGAAATATGAAGAATGAAACAGAAGACTGATTAAGCTGGGATGTGGACAAATTTTTACAAAACCTCATATTTATTACTAGAAAAGAAAACTCAATTACAATTCCAGAAAGGGAAATCCCACTCTAATATCAAGTGTGAGAGAAATAAATCACAAGCAATTAATTTGAAATTACGTATTTTGCAGAATACATGCCAATGAAACAACAAGAAATGGCTTAGTTTCTTCATTGTTTGTATCCAAAAAGAAAAAGGAGAAGAAGATACATAACATGATAAGAGAGCCAGGTAACAAAAGGACAACTCAAATGTTAGAACACAATTATAAACATCCTTGTGCTTGAAAGAGGAGAACTGTAGACTCTGAGCTAGGACAATAGCCTGGTTGATGTTGACGATACAAATATGATCAACAAATCCTACTCGCGTTGCTATGATTTTCACTTCCTAAACTTACTAGTTTTGATGCTCAAACTGGAGCAAGAAGAGAAATAGCTATTTGAGAGGAAGATATTAGAATCGTATGCATTTATCTTCAATAAGGGGGTATTTTTAGATTTTCCTCCAAGTCTTGGGGTAGTTTGACGTTTTTGAGAGAATAACAGATAGCGGCTCCTTGTCGGTTACTCAATAACTAATTTGGTTAAAAGTATCGTTCTTTACAAGTTTGTTGACAACCCATAGCCAGCCTAGATGGGAGAGCGGTTCATATTGTCTTATGCGAACCTTCGGGATCTTCATTCTCCTCGCATATTTGTTGCATGTTTCGCAAGCTTTTTTTTTTTTTTTTTTGAGAGATGCTACATGTACAACACTTGGGTTACAACAATGGATGACAACCTCTCACAAGGAGGTGGGACCCGCGATTATTTTAACTACGGGCTCCACACCCTTTGTGAGAGATTGTCATCCATTGTTGTCACCTAAAGTTGTACAAGAAGAATTATTCTTTTTATTTTTATTTTTTTTTGGTTAACAAATAGTCCCTGAAATCCAATTTTAATATTTATATTTAACTCTAGGACTTACCATTTCTTTCATGGCATAGTGAAATCTTGTAGTTGTTCATCTTTTTCATTCTTAGTGGTAGATGATATGAGTCGTTTTGAGGGGATATGCTATGATTGTTATAGTTTTTGAAGTATGCTCTAGGGCTTCCTTTTGCGTATTTCTAGGTTAATGCCTTGTAGGCATTCAAAGAACGCGTTGCCCTCATGTGATCTTATTCATGCATTTTTGAATCTTGGTCAGGCGCCTGTTAGCATTTAATGGCTACAATTGCGAGGAAGGTTTAAATTTTAGATCTTTTGTTGATCTAATTGCCGATTTAAATCTTTCGTCTAAACCTATTGTTAGGTTCAATATTTTAATTGGCAATTCTATGAACAAAAAAGACTTAATTGAACATGTGTAAAAGTCAAGGAGTAAAGTGCAATTTTGTATAGCTGAGTTAGGTTGCCTAGGGTTTGAGTTCGAGTTTGTAAACAAGGAAGAAGCAGCGCTGGAATTTCGCTAGCCTCACTCTTGGCCATCGTTCGAGAGACAGAAACAGGACTACTGTCGCTCGCTTATCGCGCATGCTTCGCTTGAGCGACAAACCTTTGGCTCGAGCTACAAGTCCTCGAGCGACATATTTATGCTGCCAGACCTAATTTGCGATTTTGAAGAGTTTTACATGGCCCATAACACCTAAGCATCCCCAACTATAAATATAGATGTCTGGGACGAATTCTGGGTGGTTGCTTAATTGTGATTTCATTGTATAACACATCCACATTATATTTTAATAGATCCAAGAACATAATTATTTGGTGATTCATCCATATCATTCTTGAGATCCAGCAATCAAGTTTTGGGAAAACATCAAGATTCGTAAATCCAAAACACCTGACTTCCTTAACACTTTAAGGAATGTACTTTCTCAATTGGACTTCAGAAGTTTCTGGAGGTTGAGAGATGTTGGACTACAAGCGCAGGAAGAAGAACATGCATAGGTAATTCTTGGATATCTATTTGGAAGAGACAATTGAAGAAGGTTGGGAGTCTGAAATTTACAAGTAGATCTTGGAAGCTATATGGGGTTGATAGAGAGATCTAGGAGGTTAGCTAAATAGTATCTACGGTAGTAGATCGTGAGTCTGGATGAACAATAGATTTTAGAGATTATAGGAATTACAACAGCGAGAACTAGTGGAATTTGGTAGGCTGGAAATGGACTGTAATTCATATTATCTATAGTGAAGGTAACTAGCTTGGTCCCGGAGTTTTTACCCAGTTGGATTTCTTCGTCATCATTTTGGTGTTCATTCTTTATTGTTTTCCATATTACAAACTGTGGTATTCAAACATAAGATAATTGAATTGTATGCTGAATCATCTAGAAACTGTTAAAAAGTGACTTGTTACTTTTAATAGAATAATTCTGTATGTAAGGTTGAACTTAGTTAGTAAACTACGTATTTTCAATTGGTATCAAAGCCTAAGTTTGATTCCTGACCTTAATTTGTCTAAATGCGTAGTTCATTGTCCGTCCCGCCATACTTTGATGTCCTTCCCGCCATACTTTGATGGCAATAACTATGCTTATTGAAAAGTTAGGATGAGAGCGTTCTTAAAATCTATGGATGAACGGATTTGGTTGAGTGTGGTGAATGGTTGGAGTGCCCCTAGTACAACTGTAGAAAACATAGTGACCCTCACTCCCATTGCTAATTGGACTAGGACGAACTTAGATGAATGTAACTAGAACAGTAAAGTATTAAATACCTTATTTATGGCAGTATCCCCAGAAGAATTTAGGAGAGTATCTATGTGTGAGGTTACTAAAGAAGTTTGGGACATTCTACAGATCACACATGAGGAAACTCGAGCTGTTAAGAACACGAATTGTAAATGCTGACCACTAGGTTTGAGGAGATTAGAATGAGAGAAGATGAGATGTTTGATGCCTTCTACGCGAGCCCAAACGACATAGTGAACTCTAGCTTCAACCTATGAGAGAAAATCTTCGAGCCTAAGATAGTGTGTAAAATTCTTAGATCCGTACCTGAGCATTTCAGACCAAAAATCAAGGCAATTGAAAAAAGTAAGGACGTAGATTTCATTAAGGTAAAGGAGTTAGTTGGATCCCTCCAGACGTGTGAACTAACCTTAGATAACCATGTTAAAGATAAATCTCTGGCCATGAAATCCGTGAGAAACATCCGGACCGAATCTTCTGATTATGATTCACCGGATGATGATGAGTTAGCTTACCTGGCTAAAAAATTTCAAAATATGTTTAGGAAGAAAAATAACCCTCAAGAGAGACACAAAGGTGGCTCGAATGAATCTATGAGAAAATCTAAATCTGTGAGGTGCCATAATTGTCGAGGTTTTAGCTACGTCAGGAGTGAGTGTCCTAATAGTATGAGGAGTTCGGATAAGGCTATGAATGCTACTCTCACTGATGACGAGTCTAACTCGGACAATTAGAGTGAGGAATCCACTCGTGAGAAAAGTGGAAAATATATTGCCTTTACTACGAGAATTAAGAATGGATCTGACCAGGGAAGTGAAAGAGAAGAGGACTTAGATAATGATGAGGATTCTAATGAAGAGTCTGTGAGTGAGGAAGATATCTAAGAGGCTTATAATAAGATGTATGAGGAGAGTCTTAAGATTCTTACTAAAATAAAGGCTTGAGTGCGAAGAATAAGGAACTTGAATTGGAAAATGAGAAGTTAGTAGCACACCTTAAGGAGTCTACCTCGATTCTGAGTGAAGTGAAATCCATTTAATGAAACTTTATAGACTTAAGTTAAGAACCTCACCAGTGAGCTTGAGAAGTCCTCTAGGAGAGTCGACAAGTTAACCACTGAGAAAGAGACCTTAGACATTTAGGTTAAGAACCTTCTGAGCGATCTAGAATATTCTAAGTCTCAATTGTTTGCCTTCTCTAGTGGTTCTGAAAATTTAGATAACATTTTAGGAATGGACAAGCCCTGGAAATAAGGGAGGTCTAGGTTTTAAGGAAAATGGTACTAGTACTTCTAAGACCACGTTTGTCCCTGCAACTGACCAGCCTAAACATGTGTCTAACCCCGAACTTAAGGATAAGAGATTTGTTAGACAGAGGCCTACTAGACAGCGTAGGACCCGTCGACCTAGGAATAGACATCAGCGTCCACATACCTTTGGTCATAGGTTTATCCCTACATGTTTTCACTGCGGTGAGTTATGACACATAAAGCCCGGGTGTCATCATTTCCTGAATAGAAATAGAAATGAGAACTTGAATATAAATAAGAATCAGGATTATGTTGGTCAGATTAACTTCCTTACTAATCAGGTAAGTAAATTGGCCACGTTAATGACACAAATGACCGAAAATATTCATGTCACTAGGCAAGTTTGGGTGAAGAAAAGTGATCTGAAAAATTATGAAATAGATTACGGTGCTCTCAAAGGTAAGAGCATTTGCATGCTCGTGCTTTATCATTACGAGACATTGATTTATGTATGCACCATATTTATTTGTTTTCTATGTAAAAAAACTCATGCATTTTGTTTTATTTATTTTTTCCGTGTGTTTGAAATTTTTTGTATTTGGTGCATTCACGCTTTAATATAAAAACAAAAAAAAATTTGAAAAATTGAAAAAAAAAGAAAAAATGGGAATGGTAACTTTATTACAGCATAATATATGATTTTCTTAAACTTGCATGTTGTGATCATGTATGGACATAATTGATAAGTTGTAGCATAGTTTCCATTACTTGCTTAGGTTATTATGGAGTACTTAGTATATGTGTCTTCATGTACCATCTGCATTGCACACACTATGATATTGTTAGTGGGATTCTACAACGTGTGTGAGATTTGGGATGGCAATCACATGTTAGTAAGGTGACTTTGAACTTGAATTGACCATATGTATTAGTCTTAAGCTCAAGTTTATCCTCGATAATAAAATGTTCAATATCTTATGTTCTTCTTTGGAGCCTATTTGACTCGAGTAATTAAGCTTGCGGAGTTTCTCATAATCTGGTGCCTATGCTCAAGTGACTTGGGTTAACCGGCCTAAAGCTCGCTACATGGGCCAATTTAGTCGCTTAATGAATAATGGTCTGCACTTAAAATGTGAAAAATAATAATGAGCTTACAATATTGAAAGATATGAAAATAAAATATGCTCAAAGTCAGGAGGAGAAAAGAAAATATCAAATGCAAAATGAGCTTTTATTTATAGGTCCTAATGTGCTTTAAATGGTTTGACTTTCATAAGTAGAGGAATACACTTGTTGACAGTGATGTTTAACATGTCATTTCTCACAAAATTAAGGTTTTGAGTCCTGCTTACAAATGATTGGTGCCACTTTATACACATGGGGACACTTATACAATTTACTCAATTATAACTTAAATTGAGTATGTGGGGAAGTTTACTACTTGTTAATTATGCTTGTGCATGTTATCAACTATTTTTTAGACTATTATATATTCATGTGTAAGATTGAATTTGAAATTGCACCCTTAGTCATTTGTAACAAAAAGGGGGAGAGAGAATATACACAGGGGAGCATTTAATGAAATGAAATTGAGATTTGATTTGCATCTGCATTTTATGTCTGAGGGGTCGTTGGGGAGAGACATAGATACATTTACCTACTGCATAAAAATATTGAGAGCAGTAAGGGGAAAAATGTGCATTGCATATCTTATGCATAGCCGTTTGAGTTTTGATGTTTTGTGATGTTAATGTTTTGGTTGGTGTTTTCATTGACATTAATGTCATGTCTCAAACTAGCATGCTTATTTGTGTTCATAAGTTTTTGATTTCCTGTATCACGTGCTTTTACACTGGGTATTAAGTTTTTGATTTTAAAAAACAGGTATACCAAGGAATGCAAGAAGTAGAAGAACTTGAGTAACTTTGGTAGTTTAGTTTGATAGTTTGATTTATTTTACTGCCTTGACTTTATTTGTATAGTTTTGTCACACAATGCCAAATGGGGAGATTGTTAGGTTCAATATTGTCATTGACAATTCTGTGAACAAAAATGACTTAATTGAACATGTGTAAAAGTTAAGAAGTGAAGTGCAATTTTGTATAGTTGAGTTAGGTTGCCTAGGGTTTGAGTTCGAGTTTGGAAACAAGGAAGAATCGGCGCCGAAATTTCGCTAGCCTCACGCCTGGCCATCGCTCGAGCAACAGAAACAGAACCATTGTCGCTTGTTTATTGCCCAGGCTTCGTTCAAGTGACAAGTCCCCTCTCTCGAATGACAAATTTATGCGGCCAGACCTAATTCACGATTTTGAAGAGTTTTACATGGCCCATAACACCTAAGCGTCTCCAACTATAAATACAGATATTTGGGATGAATTTCGGGTGGTTGCTTAATTGTGGTTTCATTGTATAACACATCTACATCATATTTTGATAGATCCAAGAGCACAATTATTTGGTGATTCATCTATATCATTCTTGAGATCCGACAACCAAGTTTTGGGAAAACATCAAGGTTCGTGAATTAAAAATACCTGACTTCCTTAACACTTTGAGGAAGGTACTTTCTCAGTTGGACTTCAGAAGTTTCTGGAGGTTGAGAGAGGTTGGACTACAAGCCTTGGAAGAAGAACAGGAATATGTGATTCCTGGATATCCACTTGGAAGAGACAATTAAAGAACATCGGGAGTCTGAAATTTACAGCGGATCTTGGAAGCTACAGGAGGTAGATTGGGAGATCTAGCAGGTTGGCTAGATAGTATCTACTGTAGCAGATCGTGAGTCTAGAGGACCAGTAGATCTTGGAGATTACAGGAATTACAATAGTGGGAACTAGTGGAATTTGCTAGGTTGGAAACAAACTGTATTCCATATTGTTTATAGTGGAGGTAATTGGCTTGGTCCCAGAGTTTTTACCCAGTTGGGTTTCTCCGTCATTATTTTGGTGTTCATTTTTTATTGTTTTCCATATTACAAACTGTGGTATTCAAACATAGGATAATTGAATTGTATGGTTAATCATCTAGAAACTGTTAAAAACTGACTTGTTACTTTTAATAGAATAATTTTGCACGTAAGGTCACACTTAGTAAACTACGTATTTTCACCAATAAATATACACTCTTTCTTAAGATCGTTTTCTCTACTTTTATGTTTTTTTTGCTTGCAGTGATAATCTTGCTTATCGGCGATTATACTTTTATTTTGTTGCCTTTCAACCGTTTCGATTAGGTAAGTGCTTCTGTTTTACCTTGTACTTACCCCTTTTCTTATTCGATTTAGTTTTCCAAAACATATTCCATGGCTCTAGAGGCCGAAAGTTTTAAACTTAAGGAGGCCTCATTTTGGTATTGTTACCTCTTCTGAAGAAGTTCAGAGCCCTGAATTTTGTGTTTTTTGTTTGATATGTATCCCCTATAACTTTAGGGTTACACTGGGATGATCTAAATTGAGTGTCAGTCCCCGACTTAAGGCTGAAGTACGTACCAAAGCATACGGATTGAAGAACTAGTCTAGTAAGCAAGTCCAAAAGATTATAAGTTTCAATTAATGAGCGTTTTGAGGCCTCACTAATTTTACTAGGAGGGATGAGATTGTAGCATTATCGTGTCCCGGATAATCTTAAATTGCAATCCTTCCCTCTCATGGCTATATACCTTTTATGAGCTTTAGTCAAATGTGAGGTTTTTAGTCCCCTTGTCTTTGTCTATCTTTTATTTCTATTATTGTACATACAACAAGAGTATCTTCTTTGTTTCTAGGGATTTCAATGCTTGTTTATTTTGATGTTACGATGTCTATGGAAAGGGTTAATTTCATTTGAAATATTTTTCTTTTTCGATGATTGTATATATGGTTTCCTTTATTTATGTAGACAATACCATCATTCATGCTATCATGAAGATGAAGACCAACTTTTGCGTTGCTCCCAAATGCCATAAATTGGCTACTTCTTCTCCCTTTAAGGGATCTAAGAATAAGGGTGAGCCTTCGCACAAAGATGAAGGTACACTAAAGTGACCTCCACCACCTCAAGGGACTAGAGGTTTGCCTACTACCTGAGCTCAGGGGTCTTTGCCTACAAAACCTATGTCTCAATCCACTCCGAATTTGGCTAAGGACCTACAAAGGGAAAAATGAAGATGCCAGAGGGGTCTGAACACTTGGTAGATACCAAGGCTTTGTTTTTTCTTCCCTCAAAGAGGAGCTAGACCCCAAGGCCTTATCAATGCTTCCTGCCTTCATTTCCAAGGCTGCCAGACCACCGTCCTATATTTTAACTTCACTTGGGAGAAGTTTGGGAAGGGTGTGACTCCCAAGCAAAGGGAGAATTTGATCGACGCTCATCTTCCACAAGTGGTTTTTCATCATGATTAGCAAATTAAGTATGAGGTTTATTTTTTACGGGGCTAATAAATTGGAGAAGAAAACCAATTCTTTGAGGAAGATGTGAAAAACTCTCGAAAAATGGTTGGGAAAAGCTTAGAAGAGAAGAAGAAGTACAAGGAGATGAGCAAAGGCTCTAAGGCCTTAGCTGCGAATGAAGCTTCTTTGGTGGATGATGTTACCAGGGTCACTAAGGACTTCAAACAAGCCAAAGAAAACCATGTTGCTTATATCGCTAGAACTAATGCTCAGCTTTTGCCCATTAGACAGGGGCTTCAGTCAATTAAAGCTGAACAATTTTCCATCACCAAGGATCTAGATAAGGCGAGGGTTGAAAAAGCCCTACTTTTTAATCAGCTGAAGAATACTAAGACAAAATTGGCTATTACAGAGTCGGCCTTTCCAAAGCGAAGGCTAACAAGGCAAAGCTTTTAGATGATGCTATGTAGGGGGGACAATAAAGTTTTTAACATTATTAAAAGCTTTCATCATGAGTAGAATTTGGTCTTTCTGGAGGTTCCTAAAGAGGATACCCAAAATACCACTTTTTCCAAGGAAACTTTCTTAGCTTTTGGAGCTTCTGACAATGCGTCCACTTTTGTCGAACCTACCCAGGTTGCAGATTATATTCCTTCCAGTGAAGCCGCTGCTAAAGACAAGCAAGTCGACGCTTCTATTCATGCTCTTCCTCCCCAATGCAGATGTGCCATTTGAGGGCAACACCCAATTAGCCAAGTTGAACCCACTGTTAGGACTCTTTCATCCATTTGTCAATTTAAACAGATAGTTCGCCTCTTGTCTCATCTTCCCCCCTTTTTTGTTAATGACATTTTATTTTTTGGCAAATTTTTACCAAAATATCATTGTTTATTTTGTACGAATTGGTTCATTTGGTCATCTTTTTCGGGTTCGCGTTGTGATTCTCATTTGTTATTTACACATGCTTCACATAGATGTATTTATAATAAGTTTGTATCAAGAACAGAATCTATCAATCTTACGTTGATTTCACATTTCAATAGCGGAATTTTCAAATGAACCTTTATTAAATCATTGTAACAACATAAATGAATGCGGTTACTACTATCTCCCATGCCATGGCCTTTTCATTTCATATGTACTTTTTTCATTATTACAACATGTATATGTAAATTTGTTTGAATGTGGTATTGTCCTTTTTCGACAATAATTTCCTCTGAGGTGAAAATTAATCCACGTATTCCTTTGGCTAGATAAACCACGCCTTCAGTTGAAATTTCTTTGACATGATAAAGTTCGCCTTTAATTGGAAATTCTTCGGCAGACTGAAACTCGCCTTTAGTTGTCTTATTTTTTCAAATCTTATTTCAGGTTCAGTATTGGTCTACGTTTCAAAATCCATGCTTCTTTATTACTTGTAAAGTTATCTTTACTAGTGGGCAGGTCTTCAATCTATCATTCTCAACATCAGACAATTGCTTTCCTGCTTTCCTAGAATAGGATTTTCAAGTAGGTTTTCATTTTTCTCAACTATAAATATGGTATTATCTTTGGGGTTGCTTTTTGTAAAGCGTTGAAATGACATTATCGTGCTACAGCTTGGCTTTTCTTGATACAGGCTACCCATTGGGGGTTTCATAGTTCAAGCAAACACAGGTGATGAATAGATACCATTGCTTTCAGTTGCTTTAAAACGGCTCTTCCTAACATCTTGTTATAAGCAGATTCACAATTGATGACTAAGAAGTCCATGTACCCTTGAAATGAAATTAGCTCTTCGTCAAACCTAACTGCTAATGTGATTTGTCTTATTGGGATCAAATTGTGCCCAATAAAACCATATATGGGTTTGCCCATGGGTATCCAAGGGTGATCTGCCTACATTTGATCAAAAGCATTTCTAAACAAGATATTAATAGTATTGTCATTATCCATAGCATACGGCTAAGGCTATACCATTATGGCCCGTACTACTAATGCATCACAATGAGAATATATGACTACATGCTTCTTATTACTATCAAAAGCAATTGGAAGAGATGCAGGTTTAAGATTATTTCGAATCTAGAATACTTCATATGCCCTTGTTTAAGCCACATTAAAATTTTCATTCTCATTCTTCACTCATTTTCAACCACACATTCTTCAATAAAATAATATTTTTCATCACATCAATAACTTTTCCTTTTTTTCAACCACCCATTCTCCATCAATCTACTATTTCAAAATGGATTCTTTCAAAATAATGTGGCTCAAACACACCCTATATGGGCTTTTCGGTTGCACGAGTGTCCCCACCTATATATAGACTTCCAATTATGTTGTTGGCCTCTATTAGGAGTAGAGAGATGGAAGCATTTGTTGTTGCTTACTTCATTTAAACCTGTATTGACCTGTTTTTGGGACCTCGTCCCCTAGTCGGATAAGGTGGCCTCCTTCCAGTCATTCCCTGCGAACGTCTCTATTGACTTTACACCTTAATCATTCTTAATAACTCATAAAATTTATGTGTATTATGATCCTTGGAGCAATGAATCTTGCAGAATTTTGCCTTTTGATTCCTAGGGAAAGGATGTTCTCCGCTCGTGACCAGTGCATGGGATGTAGATATCATATGGAACATATACCTGGGTTCTACAAAATGCGAATATTGTTGTTTTGGCAGTTTAAAAGAATGTGCGGAGGATTTACGTTTGAGTTTTTCCGTTCGAACTCACTCCATCTTCTTTCAGTTAAAAATAGAATCTTTTGTTTGGATCTCGCTCTGGATCAAGTTTACTAGCTGATAATAAGAAGTAGGATTTTGATTACAAATATCCCACCAGAATGGAGTCTCCATCAGCAAACCATTCCATAATACGTATCTGGCCTTTTCGTCTGATATAGTCTCGCAAGCTATTAATCAGAACTGAACCATATGAAATAGCTCTTAAAAGACTCGCCTTCTTTCTGTTGTATGTCATTCAATCGCATAACTAGAGCTTGCTACATTCTACTCCCACTAAACGCTCTCAAGAAAGCTTGCTTTAGTTGCGGCCAACTTCTAATTGATCCTAGCGGTAATTTGCTAAACTATCTCTTAGCTGATCCAGCCAATGTTAAATGGAAAACTTGGCACTTCAACACAAGGTTAGCCTTTTCCACTTCGTTTATATCATATACTCGAACAAATGATACACATGATCTCCTTTACCATTGTACTTCTCGATTATAGGATTAAAATTGTCTGGGATGGGCACCTTTTTGATTTTCTTTGAGAATGGTATACATTCATCATCATCGTCTTCTATTTCATATAATCTAGCCACCTGATCTTGATCCTTCTTCGTTGTAAGAGTACTGTAAGAAGTGTCGCCATAGGTTTTAGCTCTTTAATCTCCCCCAGCAGTATTGAGTTGATCTCCTATCATGGGAGCTCAACTCTTCCATAGATCTTTTTTATTACGGATTTATCCTCATGCCGATGTTTTCTCTTTTTTGTGTCATATTTTCATCCATTCTCGAAGCCTGTAAACTATTGCTATTCTTATAGAAGAAGTTAGTAGCGTTCTTTTCTCCATTTCTTCCTGAATCATCTCGCCTATTTCCTCTTGGATTTTCAACTTTTGCGTACAGGGATGCATTCTCTTTGATTAACCTTTAGTCTTTCAACCATTTCTTGGATAGTTTTGGTAATAAATGTCTTTTTTCTCAAGCAACGACAGTGAGTACGAGAAATGTTAATTTACAATTTTGTCGATGTCTTCTCTTGCTATTGCTTTGTATTAGCATCACCATCCAAAGGCTCATTACTATCGCTTTTAACCTCTGGTGTAATTTCTCTTTTTGCTTTTCTCCTGCCAGATTATTTTTGCTAAACTCTAAAGATTCCTTGATTGAAAGTAAATTTCATGGTTTACTTCGTTCAACTTTTCCATATATGGTACCAATTTGCCGACGATACAAATATGATCAAGAAATCCTACTCATCTAACTATGATTTTCACTTCTTAAACTCACTAGTTTTGATGCTCAAACTGAAGCAACAAGGGAAATAACTATTTGAGAGGAACATATTTGAATTGCACGCGTTTCTCTTCAAATGAGGAATTTATATATTTTCCTCCAAGCCTTGGGGTAGTTTGGTCTTTTACGAGAATGACAAATGGGCTCCTTGCTAGTTACTCAATAACTGATTTTGTTAAAAGTTTTATGCTTTATGAGCGTGTTGATAGCCTGAAGCTAGCCTCAATGGAAGAGCTGATCACATTGTCTTATGCAAACTTCTGCGGTCTTCATTTTCCTTGCGTATTTGTTGCATGTTTTGCATGTGTTTTAATTAGGTTCGTTTGTGTAACAATTGACTGAAAATAAGAAAATTGGAAAATCAATAGGATATGTGCAAGATATCAAATTGAGATTGTCTCATTATTGTCTATTACAGTCGCTAAATTCAAAGCATGACATATCCATTGGAATTATTGCATGCTATATGCATTGGAATCAATGCACATATCAACAACTAAAAGGCTGCATTGCTCCCCAACCCCCAACCGAAGTTCAATGGTTTTGAAACTTCCCAAGTTCTAACTAATGTTAGATTTTGCATGTTATCTCAATGCTTGTTATTTTAGCCATACTTCAGACACAGGCCTTTCAGGCACATCTTGAATTTAATTTATCATTTTTACAACTGGACCATCAATTCATGTGTACTTTATCAGTTTGCAATTCCCGAGTTCATCAATTTAAATTCACTATGGAAACCATAAAATAGTCAAAGAAAAAGTTTGCGATGTTTTAATTCATCAATTTTAATCAATTGCAGATGTCACATCTTCTTGTTAAACAGTTCATTCCAATTATCAATATTTATGCACAAATAAAAAAAACTTTAATACAATTACAGAACTAGAGAAATATTACACATTAAATGTTATGAACAATAACCAATAAAGCGGTAGGTGTGATGCTAAACTTACTAAAAAAACCTAGATTTGCGTTCTTTAGTCGCTCGAGCTTTTGGAGAAGATGTTTGATCCAGGGTGTAGCCAATAGGTTCCTTATGTCTATTTACTGTTTCTATCTTTTCCTTGGAAGTCCGAAGGCAATATGGCTGGGAATTAGGGTTATAAGGGTAAAGAATCAATTTTCGGTGACTCCCAACCCAGACCCAACATACTGAAAGACTCTCCTTATCACGGTGCATCTACACATGGTCCCCCAAATGTCTACCCAACCACTCAATCAACAATTGTAGCCACCATTTCGTATGCAGTCAACACATAAGTTTCATATGCATATTTCGACGACGGTGGTCGATCCCATGATCACGGACCACTCCATTTGGCACTCTATCATCATGGTGAAGTTATTCCACCCATGGGTCTTCCACAATTTTGCTCGAATCATGCAATTCAATCCGAAATTGTTCAACAGTAAATGAGTTTAGATCCCCTTTCAATTGAAGCCAAATTGATTCAATATTCGAATCAACTTATGGGAATGATTACTCAATACCAAACGTTGATGGATATACCTTCAATTCATCCAATTCATCATCTACAACATATTCAATCCAACACAACTCAATCAATTAAAGGGGCTACAGTACTTAATTCCATCAATTCGTCCCGGGTATTACAATTCAGACACAAAAACATTGGATCCACAATCAATTGCAGAAATTATAAAACCAATTGATCTAATTTTGAAGTAAAAAATTATCTTTGATCGTCCCAAAAGTGGAGTTACGTTTTCTTCACTTTCTAGGCATATTACATGCACGATAACATCACCAATGAATCCAAATTTCTTGACAACCCTTGGGGAGTCCTCCGTTCTACCTAAAACCGTTCGTAATAACATTTCCCAATGGCACGAATTCCAAGATAACAATTGCTTCAATTTCTGGCCAATTTATGGAGCTGTGGATATCACCGATGAACTCAAAACATGGAAAAACATTGGGTTTCCACATTGCTTCTGATGAGTCCACTCATGGGATCATACTTACCGCAGCAAAATACATCCCTATGTGCGCGTTCCCTCATTGCATACACAACAAGCACCATCACGTATTGCATTGTAGGGTACCACAGTTGCTCTTACTGCACCAGCTGTTCAGCCACCTCATGCTCAGGGTAAGAAATCATATGTTGCTACCCTTTCTGGCAAACCAGTTATGTCTTAGGATGAAAGGAGCTAGAAAAAGTCTTTTGCTCATGTCCTCTAGGCACCCTAGGAATCCACCGACCAAAGGCTCGTGTCTATGGAGCCCTATATGCATTATGGAGAAGTTGTAGTACTTTTCACTGAGGAGGAAGAAAAGATGCTCTCCATGCCATACAAGTTCACACTTGTTGGCAAATTTTCCTATCGGAGCCTTCCATGATAAATGTGCATGATAACTTTCTCAAATTTGTATTTGTGGTGATTATATGATAGGCCCCATAAATGCCACACACATATTAATTCATTTGATGCACGAGGATGATTATTCGTGGTTATTCCTCAAACCTACTTTGTACATTATGGATGCCCAATGAGAGTCATCAAATAGACTCCCGGTTGTACCCCACAGCATGAGACTCCCATTGCTCATATTTGGGCTTTCTTCCCTTTGTCGTCCATTCACTCGCATTGATGAGGCAACTTCTGATCTACGATGGCCTATTGTAGCTTGGGTTTGCTCCCTGATAGAGTCTGGATAGAGAGGGAAAAGAGAGGAGGATATTGGTAGTCAGTTGTGTATAATAAAGTGCCTGAATTTTGCTTTCGGTGTAGATAATTTGGACATACATATAACTGCTATCTAGTTAGATCACGCCACATGCCACCGCCTAATGTCCCAGTTATATAAGTGATTGATCCCACCTTAGACCTGTAGTTAAGGATAAGGAGAAGGGAAATGAGATTGCGATGGAACCTTGTAAAAGGTGGACCCCTGTCCACAGGGACTAGAGGAAACAATTGGAAGCTAGTATTTCAGGTGTCCATAATCAGTCTACTATTACGACAGATCCATCTACACTTAGTGGTGATCCAACAATTGCTTCACATAATCAGGATACTTCTATCTTGGCTTCTGTTCATAGTACATTGGACACTCCTTTGATTCCTCCTTAGATTCAGGAAACTACTAGTATTCCTCCAATTGTTGGTACTTCATATACTCAGACCCCATCAGTTGCCTCACTAGTTATTACTACACTTACTATAGCTCAGCTAGTCAGCACTACTATTGCTCCTCTAATTAGTTCTTTACCACATCTTGTTTCTTCTACGGTTCAGTCGACTATTAGTAGTTGATCATCAGGTCATCGATGTAGTTGTTTTCCCTCTGATCCCATCCCCAGAGATCAGTCATGTATTCACTTCATACTTTGATCCCCTTGTGGATTTTATGACCCAAAGACTAGAGATACCAAGTTACTCAGATAATACACGTATTAGGGCTTCACTTATTCCAGGTCTAACCCCAGGTAGGAACCATGTGCATATTATCATTACTTCTGATCCTCCCATCTGTCAGTGAAACGTTGAGGTATCTATTCCATCTCTGCACTCTAAACAGTCAGATACGGAGAGCACATTACAGATGGAGGTTCATCAGCAGGTCATTTTTCATAGGTCCTCTACTGAGGATTTGGTTGGTAGGACAGGGATGACAGATGATGACGGCTTCGTCCGTATTACACGGAAGAAATACCTGAGGACTACTTATACACCATATCCGAGCAGGAGGATTACTAGGAGTAAGTCACGTGATACCTCCTCACATTCTTCATCCCCATGAGTGCCATCATATGAAATGTGAGAGGTATAGCTAGTATAGCTACCCGTCGGCACCTGAAGAGACATATACATCTTCTTCAAGTTTATCTTTTGGTTATACTGGAGCCTTTTGTATTTAAGCATAGAGTTGTTTATATTCGACGATATCTGCATTTTAACGTCAGAGTTCAAAATGAGTCGAACAAGATATAGTTTTTTTTGGAATGTAGGGCCCACTGTTACTGTTGTTGCAGATCATCCCCAGTTCCTTCACGTTAGAGTTAAGGATCTGACTAGCGCATCTCATCTATCTAACTCCAGTCTATGCTTCATGCGATGCTTCACCACATTTTCTTCGATATGGGCGACCCTTGGCTAGTTGGGAAAAACTTTAACGTTATTACACATGATAGTGAGCGCACTAGTCATAATACTCGTGATCGAGGCACTAATACTTTCTCTGATATGAAGTTACACTGTGATTTGGAGGACGCTAATTTTCTTGGGAATCTGTATACTTGGACTAATGGTCGGGTTAGGAAGAGACTAGATAAGGTACTCATTAATTCTACTGCTGCAGAGTTATGGCAACAGCTTACAGTGAGTCATTTGAATCGGACTTCATTTGATCATTCTCCTTTACTACTTCAATGGGTTTCTGATGATAATTTCGAACCCAGACCTTTCAGATTCCTAAACATTTAGACGAAGCATCATGATTTTTCAGCATTTATCTCTCAAAAGTGGTCATTCTCTACTCATCTTACAGGGATGGTTGTTCTCTAGGAGAAGTTCTTCAGGTGAAAAAAGGACTGCGTTGGTGGAATCGACATGTGTTCAGTGATGTTTTCCAGCAGGTGAGGGATGCTGAGATAGGGTTGATGAGGCACAGATAGTGTTGTCCTATGGTTGATTTCATCCTTAATATTTTGGTCATAACAAACACGATTAATATTGTTTCTAACAATTGATTTTGAGTGATGATAGTCCAATGTTAAAATCAATCAAACATTGTCAAAATCAACACATTATAAAGCGGACTCGAAATAAAGATCAAAGTGAAAGTTAAGCGTCCAAGTAAAATCATTCAAGACGAAAGCTTCAAAGATCAAAATCAAGACTGTCAAATCGGGCTCATGAAGAAGGTCGAGATCGAAGTCAAGTATTAAAGTCAAACGTCAAGAAAGATCAAGATCAAGAGTTTAAGAGTCAAACATGAAAGAAACTTCAAAGAAAGATCAATAACTAAGCTTTCGAGATCATATGTAGAGGTATAACACTTTGATCTTTAGTAATAAATGACAATAGTTCAAAAATCATTTTGTGCATGAATAGTTATTTTCATATTACTTGCATAAAATATTTTTGATCAAAAGTAAGATTGAATTTTTAAAGTGATACTTGAACTTAGATTACATCTCAAAAAAAAAAGTCAATGGTCAACAATCACCCGGACCGTCGAACATTCGGATGAATCGGACCATCCGGACAAGGCATTCAGTGCGACAAAAATTTTTCTATCCATCCGGACGTCCAAATGGATGAACTAGACGTTCAATTCTTCCACAACGATCACTTTGTTGATCGTTTTCTGACCGCAACGGCTAGTTGGTCAATCGGTACTATTCCGAACGTCAGGATGGGTCTTCCGGTTTGGTAGAATATTTGATAGTTTGACTGCTATAAATACCAACTCGCTTGCCAGTCATTTTAACACTTAAGAGCATTCAAATGAGATACTTTTGAGCAAAATCATTTAGCTTTGAAAAACTTTTGATCAAATTAACTCTTGGAAATCTACTCATCAAAATTTTTCATTTGAAAAATATTCTTTGAACTTGCATTTTTAGACTCATTTAAATTTATTTCTTCATAGCAAAAACTTTAATTGTTGGATCAAACTTCTTGAATCATTTCTCTTATCAAAATTTTTCATTTCTCTTTGTACTTTATTTATCTATATCAATTATAAAAGAGATATATTTTTGAAGAAGATATTTGCACTTACATTGTATAAACTTTTTCTACTTCTTCATATTGAAACTTTGATTGAATCAAACTTATAAACATCATATTCAGCAAAGTTTCTAATTTCTCTTTTAGTACTTAATTTATCACAAATTATTCATTGAAAGAGAGAGATCTTTTTGAAAAAGATTTTGCACTTACATTACATAAACTTTTCTTCTTCTTCATATTAAAACTTTGATTGATTGAACTAAACTTGTAAAATCATCATATTCATCAAAGTTTCTCATTTCTCTCTTAGTACTTAATTTATTACAATCATCCATTAGAGGAGAGATATTTTTTTAGAAGATTTTTGAACTTACATTGTATTTATTTCTTCGTCTTCTCATTGAAACACTTTGATTGATTTAATCTAATTTTTTATTATCATATTCATCAAAGTTTTTTATCTAACACTTGAGTTATCATTTATTACAATTTGTTGGATTATTGGCCTCCAATTGCACACAATTTCCGGGCTCAGAAAAACCAAACCGACACCACACGGCTTCAAACTCTTCTCAATTACTTCCCCTACTTGGTTGCCACAAGTTACACACTTCTTACTAACCCACAAAGGATTGGTGATGGGTGGATGCAAAAGACCATTAAGTAATGAAGAAAACAAGAAGAAAGCAATGGACACCAAGTCACAAGATCGGCTCCCTCTCTTTTCTCTTCTCTCAATTTCACCACACGATTACACAGTTCAAAGGGATGGGTATATATTCTAATGGGATTAGGTCACATGTTATCGGGGCAAAAAATGAATGGGTCAACTTAATCCAATAAATGGGCCTAACAATAAACCCAAAAACCCCACACTAATTAAACCACCAATCCATCTCCAACTTGGGCCTTCCAAAAGTATCGGTAGTATTCGAGTCGAGTCAAGTCTTTGGTGTCGATAAATTATCCGTCAACTGTTTTAAATCATCGTCCGGATTTATTGGGTATCAAAACCTAACAAATCTCCACCTTGATTTTCGATAAATCTGTAAGCAACCAAAACACACAGTTTACACTTGCACAATCAAGGTAACCAATAAAATTGATATCACATACCTTACCTCGTGTTTCCAACCTGAAACACCTACCATACCTGCTTCATATACTCACCAAGGCTAAGGTCAAGAACACCCAAGTAGAAGCAAATAATCACAGCAATCAATCAAGAGCAAATAAACATGCGATGGAGATATCATATAGGATAACACAGATTTTATCAAACATGTTCACACAGAACAACATATTAACACCAAGTCAATCAACATGCCAACACATACGCAACAAATGCATAAATGACCTCACGAAGATCTTACCACACTTATCCTATCCCATTCCGTGTTCCTCACACCTCGAGAACACATATCTCACCTCATCGCCCACAAAGCTCACTAGACTAATCACTTAAACTCATGTCTAACTGGTAAGCCTCTATAAATCCTAAGTTATCGGGATAATCCTTTATCACCACATCACTTCTTCCAACCAACGTGGAAAATGGGTCTCCACCTAATAGAAGTGATAGAAGTGCCTCACTCGCACTCCACCTGATCAGGGTCTCTTCACAGATAAAGGATTCCAAACATTTGATCACATCTCCACCGTGATCCAAATGTCACACTCCACATCCCACGGTACAAAACCACAATGTACCCCTAGGCATCTACACTCCACCTTACCAAAAGACATATTCACACACACACACACACACACAGACACTGCTAATGCATCCCAAAACCACTATGACAAAAACAACACCTTTCGGCGACCACAAAGGTTAGGGCTCAATTTAAATTGACCCACGCACCAACAAGGTTACTCTAACACCAATGCTCTTACAAATTCACAAAGAATTAATCCCACAAAGGGAAGGGTGAAGGTGGCACTCACAAAGAGAATAGAAGAAAGAGTTGGTTACTTCACAACACTTACAAAAGAGACTCACACAGATAACGAAGATAACCCTCACAGGCTGCCTCACATAATCTCACAAACTACACAGGCTCACAAAGATGAAGGAGAAAATGGCTACCCCCTAACTTCTCACTACCACACCCTCTCCTAGAGCAAAACAGAGTACGTCATAGATATCAAACCCACTATGCATGCAAACACATTACACCAAGTAATAAGATCACTCCAATTCATGCTAATGCACATATCAAACACATTGAAATGCAACATATAGCCATGCAGCGGAAACGAGCAATCACACACATGCAGAAAGGATTACACACGGATGCAAATGTAGTAACTAGGGTAACACTCAATAGGGTTCACTAGGGTCATCACTCGACCCTAAAACCAAATTCGTCTCGCCTCTCACTTACCCTTCTTCTTGGGACAATCCCTAATGAAGTGTCCAGACTTACCACAGCTGTAACACCGTCTACCACTAGACTTGTCCCAACTCTTGCTTTTCTCCTTACCACCATCATCACTCGAATCACTACTCGAATCACCACTATCTTGAGCTCTACCCAAACTCATCTGCTTAAACTTCATTCTACTCTTCATCGTATGCAACTCACCAGTTTGCCTACCTTCGTTTTCAGCCTTAATCTCCTTTTCCTTACTCCTAAGGAAATCGATGACAATCTCGGGGGTTAAGGTGTCCCTACCATACTTAATAGCATTTTTAACTTCACGATAAGTATCAGGTATAGCATTCAGCAAAATAATAGCCTTGTAGGTTTTAGACACCGACTCTCCACAGTTAACAATATCTTGAACAAATTTGTTAAAAATATCCAAATTGTCATCTAGATCCTTTGAAGGATCCATTTTAAAGCTAAAGAATCTTTCAAGCAAGTACAACTTATTAGGAGTAGATTTAAGCAAATATAAATCCTCCAACTTTTTCCAAAGTTCTTTGGTAGAATCGAGTTTTTCAACTTTTCTCAAAACGGTGTCCGACGGGTGTAAAATGATAGAAGTGTATGCAAGTTCATCATATTCTTCTTTTTGTGCTTCTGGAAAATTTTCCGAAAATTTGTCATCAATGGCTTTTAAAACTTTTTGTTGAATCAAAATACCCTTCATCTTTTGTTGCTAAATTGAAAAATCCCCTTTTCCGTTGAAAATCCCGATTTCGAAATGTGACGACATTTTGAAAAATAGAACAACCAAAATTGCACAAATAGATCACACAAAGTAATCATAGGTAGCAATATACACTGTTCTAGATTCTCAGGGTTTCGTGAGACTCAAAATCTCAGATCAAGGGAACATTCGAACGGGTCAAGTCCAAGGTGTTCTAACAGGATAATCAATGCAACACGAAGATATACAAACAAAAATTTAAAAATTTCCACGCAATGCAGTCTCACACAGTGACTAAACAACTGTTATAGCACAAAAATAATTACCTACTTGCAGTCAAAATTTTAACACTTCAAATAAAGCAATTAATTCCTAAATTTTTAGCACAAGCAATGGTTACCCCTTCACGGTAACCCCAGTCCTAATGTCACCCCACACGATGACGCGCTAATGCTGAAATTTAAACAGGATAAGCCAATTTACTAGAGCGGACTTATCTGAGTCCGTAAATTTCGAGGAATATAATTTTAACACTTTAGGGCCACCACTATTCGCCCTAAAGTTTGCAGCAACTACAGCAACCAACGGAATGCAAAATTAAATCCCGAATGCACAGGGGCAAAATGGTCCAACTTTTCCTACGTAACCTGAAACACGAAAACAAAAATATCAATACATTCAGGAGATCAAACTTAACAAACTGCCTGAAGAAAGTTTCGCTAGATTCTCATCCATGTGCCCTCACGCGCCTCCCAAGTGTTCTGCGCGTGGGCTTCACGCGCCGTCGACCCAGTAGCTCCTCGCTCTGCTCGTCACGCCGGTGGTCCTGGATTCTTCAACCGGACACTGGTTTGGCCGAAAAATCCAATTGCAGGTTTGGTTTTCACCCCAAAAACTGGACAGTTTTTCGCTTCTCTTCCTGCCGATTTCTGCTCGATTTCTAGACAGGTTTTGGCCGAAAAAACCCCCACCTAATGCTCTGATACCAAATGTTGGATTATTGGCCTCCAATTGCACACAATTTCTGGGCTCAGAAAAACCAAACCGACACCACACGGCTTCAAACTCTTCTCAATTACTTCCCTCTACTTGGTTGCCACAAGTTACACACTTCTTACTAACCCACAAAGGATTGGTGATGGGTGGATGCAAAAGACCATTAAGTAATGAAGAAAACAAGAAGAAAGCAATGGACACCAAGTCACAAGAACGGCTCCCTCTCTTTTCTCTTCTCTCAATTTCACCACACGATTACACGATTCAAAGGGATGGGTATATATTCTAATGGGATTAGGTCACATGTTATCGGGGCAAAAAATGAATGGGTCAACTTAATCCAATAAATGGGCCTAACAATAAACCCAAAAACCCCACACTAATTAAACCACCAATCAATCTCCAACTTGGGCCTTCCAAAAGTATCGGTAGTATTCGAGTCGAGTCAAATCTATGGTGTCGATAAACTATCTGTCAACTGTTTTAAATCATCGCCCGGATTTATTGGGTATCAAAACCCAATACTATTCATTGAAGTGTTAGCATCTCTTAGTACTTAATTTTTTTGTATTATTTATTAACAGAGGAATTTCATTGTAAAATCACTTTGATAAAGTGTGGGTCGTGTTGAAGTTCATTAAAGATCAATATTGTATAAGGATCGGTACTCATTGTTGTGAGTCACCATGTGGGTCATATTTAGGTCTCGTAAAGCTCAAGAGTGTGGGTCATATTGAGGTCCCGTAAAATTCAACATTGTATAAGGATTGATGCTTCTTGTTTGTAAATCATTGGAAGCATTGTAAAGGGTTGGATTGCACCATAAGTCAATCAACATTGTGTAAAGGCCTTGCTCGTGCCGGAGAGCTTGGTAATGAAGGACGTAGATTATTGTTTTGGATCGAACATCCACAATTATATCATTTGCATAATATTTCCCTTTTACTTATCGTTTTTATATTTGTACTTACTATTTGAATTAATCTATTTAGTCTTTACTTGCTTGAATTTAGATTAATTCTTCGAAAAAATTTTAAAAACCAATTCACCCTCCTTTTGATTAATACATGTGATTCCGCTTATGGTATTGGCATGCTTTAGAAATTACTCATGTTGGAACTAGTAAAGTGAAAGAAACTAAGATAAATCTTTTAGTTAAAGATTTTGAAAATTTCTTCATGAAAGAAAATGAACCTATTGTTGACATGATTACTCGCTTCACCGATATTGTTAATGGCGTCAAAGGCTTTGATCATAAATTTACTAATGGTGAGCTTGTAAGTAAAATGCTTAGGTCACTCTCGGAAGAATTGAGTCCATTTAGAATGTTGATAGAAAACATCAAAGATATTAACACATATTAATTGGAAGAGCTCTATGGAACATTGATGACATATGAGCTAAATCGCACCAAGACAAAGGAGAAAACAATGAAAAATAAAGAAGAGGAAATGTGCCAAATTGCTTTTAAATCCGTAGTTGATGATGGCACTTTAAGCAAAAATATGAATGATGTAAAGCTTGATAATCTAGTTCTTCTTGTTAAGAAATAGAAATGTTTTCGCAAAAATCATCGAGTCCAAAAGAAAGAAGAAAATTGCGAAAAGAAGAATAGATTCATAAAAAAGAAAGCCCTTCAATCAACATGGGATGAGAGTGATGATGATCATCACGAAGAAGATAGAAGTCAAGAGCAAATTGTCAACATGTGCTTCATGGCTATTGATGATGAGGTAAATTCGAATGAAAATTATTCATATGATGAATTATCTACCTCTTATGATGAAATTCTTGAAGAATTTGAAAAACTTGCTTTAAATCATTCGATCCTCAAAAAGAAAAATTTTTTATTGGAAAATGAGGAAAATGAACTTTTAAAAATTCAAAATGGGTTTGAAAATCGAAAAGTCGATTATGATTCTTTAATTAACGAGAATTCTTCTTTACAAAAAAGGATTTTAGATTTGACTCAAATTATTCACAAATTTACTCAAAGCAAGAAAAATTTTGATTTAATGCATGGTGAGCAAATATGTGTTTTTGATAAAATGAGGAATTGGATATAAACCATTTTTGAAACTAAAGTCTCTTAAAAATTTCTTTGTTAAATCTTCCATTTCAAATGTCACATGTAATTTTTGCAATAAAAATGGACATGTAACTTTTTATTGTTCCATCAAAAAGAGATTACATTTTGAAAAGCAAATATAAGTGGATTCCAAAGTCCACAAATACTAACAATCAAGGACCTAAAGTTGTATGGGTACCAATGACCAAAAATTGAATTATTTTTATAGGTACCACCGAAAATAGAGAGCAAATGTGTAACACCCCGAAAATTTTAGAATAAAAATATTTGTTTTATAAATTTTATTCTATGGTTTTTGAAAGTAGAAGGCTAAAATAAAGTATCTTTTAAATCCTTATGTTTTAAATGGGCCAAATATTTAACTTCCTATAGAGTGATCAAAAGTATATTAATATTGTGCTCATTTTGTAGCCCGCATTAAATAGTGTTTATTGGGCTCAAGAAAATTTAAGTTCAGATGAGTTAAGCCCAAAATATTTCAGTTCAAGAAAATATGATTAATGTATTATTTTATTCTATAAAAAGGTATTTAGAAAGGAAATGGACAAATAGTATGAAACATCACTTTATGGTTGGCACGTGTATTTCCATATATTTGCAAGATAAAATTTTAGCCATGTTTATCTTAAATTGAAGAAATTATTTTAAACATATCCAAGTCTTCTTCTTCCAACTGGATGCCTATCACACGTGTATGAATATACTTCTTGCAAATAATATTATATTATATTACACGTGTTCTATTCTAATTGATTTATTCAAAATTCGTTATTATCAAAGTAGAATAAACATGATTTTATCAGAGTTATATTATGACTCAACTACCATATTTTTTTCCTTATAAATAGTGAGCTCATATTTCACAATTCACCACACAGAATTTTACACAGCAGTTTTCATATAGAGAACAGCTGTAAATTCTAAGTATATTTTTATTTTCAAAAGCTCGTTTGATCAATTGAGGTAAGATACTTTTGTGTAAAGTTGTTTGTTTCTTTATGCTTTTATGTTCAGTAATTTTATGCATGAATTGTCAATGGGCTTTCGGGTTCCTTAGAAAGAGATAAGAGATCCTTCGGGAATTTAAGATGACCTAGATGGGTGTTTCGCTTGGTCACCGAGATACTCCATAAGAGAAGAGTGGTATGAAGTGTTATTTTATTGCATATAATTGTATAATGGAAACTGCACGTATCTTCATCGAGTGTTTTCAAAATACTCACTCTTACAATTTTTACTGAGACTAGTTCGGGTCGATTGGAGCCGTGACGGGACGGTGATGCTACAAAGGATTTCGACCGATGAGAATAACATTAGGTTTTACTGCTTTTATTTAAAATTATTAGTTTGTTTTGTTCCAATAATATTTTTAGCAAATTTGTTAGTTAAGAATATTTAAATTGTTTCAAAGACACGATATTATGATTCTTATTTAAATGTTATGAATGTTCTATTTATTTAAAAAAATATAATTTTACAGTTCCGCATTTAAGTACATGAAAATTATGTTTGGTAACACCTCAAGATGCTTGAAATTTTGGGGCGTTACAAAATGGACCTTGGATAGTGGATGCTCAAAGCACATGACCGGAAATCAAGCTTTATTGTCAAGTATCAAAATAAAGGATGGCGATCATGATACTTTTGGAGATAATGCCAAGGAAAAACCATTGACATTGAAATTATTGGTTTGGAGATTCCTTTTGAGCAAATAAAATTCAAGACCATAATAAGGAAGATCCAAGAAATGAACACAAAGAGGAAGAAAACGTTCAAGAACCTATCGAAGTTCAAAATGATCCATCCTTACCATAAGAATGGAGAGGTTTGAAATAGATGACTTGAAGCCAAAGAACACTCCTATGAGCTCATCAATCAAAATTGACAAAGATGATCAATGTACTTCAATAGACATAACAAAATATCGAGGTATGATCGGATCTTTTCTTTACTTAATCGCAAGTAGACTCGATATTATGTTTGGTGTGTGATTATGTGCTTGATCTCAACCCAATTCTCAAGAATCATGCCTTAGTGTCATTAAACTAATTTTAGACATCATAGTGACACTAAGACATTACATCTATGATATTCTAAAGGTACCCTAAGGAGGTTATTGTATTTGAATTTGTAAATACAAAGAATTAATTGATCAATATTCTCACTAAATCTCTAACACTTGATTAGATTTTCATATATTTAAAGAGGTTTGAGAATTATCAATGAATTTGTAGCATGAGACTAAATTGAATTCTTGCTAAATGTTCTCTTATGATTGATTCTATGTGAATAATTGGTTGGAATGTATATAAATTTTACCAAAATGATTATGCTTTCGTCATTTCATCACTCATACTTTGATTATTATTTTACTATACATGTGATGATTATCCTCTTATTTAAATTTGCATATATTTGGCATTTTGTGCTTAATTGAGGGGGAATATATTACTATTTTTTTATGGTTGATTTAAAATTTTGATCTTATATGACATACTATTCATCTCATATGTATTATCTTAAAAGGAAAAATTGTGTTTTGATCTTAAATTCTATCCATTTTTGCTTATGTCAAAAGGGGGAAATGGAGTGAGATGATTATGTATATTTTGATTTGAAAATATTATATGCTTTAGAGTATATGAAAAGGTGGGAAAGACGGAAAATCATTCATACGCGTTAAATGTGTAGTTATTGATTTGTAAAAGATAGGGGGAACATGAATTACATGATAAAATTATTATATATATTCCTTTATCAATATGATATCAATTGTTCAATCTTACCTTGCAAATCATCTTATTTGTCATAATCGAGAAGAAGAAAATTGTTTACCTATGGTTGATTTCATCCTTAATGTTTTGATCATAACAAACAAGATTAATATTGCTTCTAACAATTGATTTTGAGTGATGATAGTCTAATGTTAAAATCAATCAAGAATTGTCAAAATCAACACATTATAAATCGGACTAGAAATGAAGACCAAAGTGAAAGTTAATGTAATGTCCCAGATTTTATATTCTTAATTTGGTTGGTATAGTCCATCTAAGAAATAAATTATGGAATCTTGGCCCATTTAGGGTTATGAAAGTACAAGCCATAAGTTATTTATAAGCCAAATACTTTAAGACATTAAGTTTAAGTAAATTTGATTTCAAAAATTTAATGAATAACTGGGTTGCCACAATGGTCATCTGCATGGTATTTCCTATTGGCCACCCAGGTTCAAATCATCATGCAGATGTTTTTATGAAATATTTTATAAAATTATTTGTTGGGCTTAAAACTCTTCAAATTCCTAGTTAAAGACTCAATTTAACAAGATTAATGATAATATAACTCTTCCATTTAGTTTTCCACTAAAAATGGAGGTTACAAGAAGAGGAAAAGCATTTTTTAACTACTCCTTTCCTCAAATCCGAAATTACACTTATTTTCTCTAAAAAAAATCTTTATGTTAAGTAAAGTTTGAAAGAATAGCAAGGGTGTGAAGGAGAAAGTGCACACTTTGATCAAGGAAAAAGATTTTCAAAAGAATAGGAGAGGAGCATATTTTTAAAAGTTCTGATACTGTCGGGAAGCAACAACAATCATCCAACATTATACTTTCAAAAGCTTTTAACAAAGGTACGTAGAGGTGCAAGTGTTTGTTTCGTTTTCAAATTACGATTTTCATTAAAAGTTTGAATGAATTGGTGCCTTCGGGTACGGTGTTACGACACTACTATAGTTTGAATGATCATTCTCCGGTTCTATACGTTATGTTAAATCATAACTCCACAGAAATTGGATTTTGCCGGAAATCCATCTACGTGCGACGGTATGAATCTATAGTTCGAAAGTTTATAATTTGTTAACGAAACGCACCGATGACATCTATTGAGTTTCAAACTCATGGGTTAATTCCCTCTCTACAGTGATTTGATATGATTTGCTTGGGATGTGGATGATGGTAAAGAATGATGCAACGTGCTATGGGGAAGCCGGTGATTTAACGTTTTAAATTTGATTATGAAATGTTTATGTTATTTTAAATAGATTTCTATGAACTGTCATATTTGGAACTATTCTAATCACATTTATTTATGAATAAGTTGTGTTTAAAGGTAGGTATGTTTCATAAAATTTGCTTGCAATTCACTGTTTACAAAAAAAAACCAAGTGTTGGCAATTTAATGTTGCTGTTTCATTATATTTTCAGATTCTGCCTTGACTTTAAAAATTCATAACTTAATCCTTACTTGGAATTTTTCAACAAAACGAGTGGTATTTGATAGCTTCATAAGTTAGCTACTGAATAAATTTGGAATCATGTCAATCCGATGTTGGTAGAATTTTAAATGTCATTTAGAGTAAACTACGCCGGGTAATGTTGCTGTTTTCCAGCTTCTGCCCTTGGATTTGAAAATTCAGAACTCGATCGTTACTTGAAATTTTTGGGTAAAACCAATGGATTTTGACAGTCTCATGGGTTAGCTATTGTATAAATTTGAAATCATGTTGATTTGATATGTGTAGAATTTTATATATCACTTTAAGTAAACCGCGCTGGGTTACCTTCCAAACTGTGTCGTTGCGAGGTTTTGAAAAAAATATTTTTATACCTCATATGTTGCCGACGGGAGTTGATTTTTGGATATGTTATAGTATAAAGAGTTTCCTACTTTACTATAAAATTTTATGAAATTTCGGAGTCGGTAGCTATGCAAACAAATTTATTTTTGACTACTGCTGTTGAGATAGAAAGCCAAAACAACAACATTTATTTTTATTTTCTACTTAGAACTTCACGTCAATAAACGGATACATGCATGGGGAACCATTCTAAAACATTTTTTTTATTTGGTTCTAGTATTGAAATGATGTTGTTCAGAATTAAATAAGTCTTGAATTAAATTCTTAAATTAAATTTTATACTTTCCGCTAAACGTATCGTAAATTATTAAGTTTACGACTAAAGTTAAGCTAGTCTTGTAACGTTTCGACCCATGCGGGAGTCAAATAAAGTCAAATCATTCAAGACGAGAGCTTCAAAAATCAAAATCAAGACTGTCAAATCGGGCTCATGAAGAAGGTCAAGATCGAAATCAAGCATTAAAGTCAAATGTCAACAAAAATCAAGAGTTTAAAAGTCAAACATGAAAGAAACTTTGAAGCAAGATCAAAGACTAGGCTTTCGAGATCCTATGTAATGGTATAACACTTTGATCTTTAGTAATAAATGACAATAGTTCAAAAATCATTTTAAGCACAAAGAGTTATTTGCAAATAACTTGCATAAAATATTTTTGATCAAAAGTAAGATTGATTTTTCAAAGTGATACTTGAACTTAGATCACATCTCCAAAAAAAAGTCAATGGTCAACGATCAAAGGAACATCCGAACAAACCGGACCTTCCGGATAAGGTGTCCGGTTTGACAAATTTTTTTTTGTCCATCCGGATGGTTGAACCGAACGTCCGGTTCATCCACAACGGCTAGTTTGTTGACTGTTTTTTGATCGCAACGGCTAGTTGGTCATTTGGTACTATTCTGAACGTCTGGATGGGTCGTTTGGTTTGATAGAATATTTGATAGTTTGACTGCTATAAATACCAACTCGGTTGCCATTCATTTTAACACTTTAGAGCATTCAAGTGAGATACTTTTGAACAAAATTATATTGATTTCTCATCTCATTTATTATAATCAAATCATTTAGCTTTGAAAAACTTTTGATCAAATTAACTTTTGAAAATCTACTCATCAAAGTTTTTCATTTGAAAAATATTCTTTAAACTTAGGGTCCGTTTGATTGTAAATGTGGAATTTGGGTGGAAAGAAAATGAATTACATGAAATTGAATTGCCTAGAATTTGTTTTACTAGAAATTGTAATTAAATGTGTTTGATTAGTATAATTTTTCACCTGAAAAATGTTGAAAGTTTGGTGTCCGTTTGACTTTGTTTTGCATGGAAATTGTCAATAAAAGTGATAATTTTTTTTTACCATTGTGTTTAAATTTGTTTCCAATTGCCAAAAAAAAAGGTGGAAAACCAAAAACTACCAAAACAACAAGAAAACAATTTCATTGAAAAGTGGGAAAAGGAGGCGCGTGAGTGAAAATTGGAAAAGGAATTCCATGGAAAGTGTTGGCTACCAAACAGTCCAATCCATGGAAAATTTTAGGTTTCAAACAGGGCCTTATATTTTTACATTCATTTAAATTTATTTCTTCATAGCAAAAATTTTGATTGTTGGATCAAACTTCTTGAATCATTTCTTCTATTAAAGTTTTTCATTTCTCTTTGTGCTTAATTTATCTATATCAATTTTAAAAGAGATATATTTTTTAAGAAGATATTTGTACTTACATTGTATAAAGATATATTTTTTAAGAAGATATTTGTACTTACATTGTATAAACTTTTTCTACTTCTTCATATTGAAACTTTTATTGAATCAAACTTGTAAACATTATATTCATCAAAGTTTCTAATTTCTCTCTTAGTACTTAATTTATCACAAATTATTCATTGAAAGAGAAAGCTATTTTTAAGAAGATTTTTGCACTTACATTACATAAACTTTTCTTCTTCTTCATATTGAAACTTTGATTGATTGAACTAAACTTGTAAAATCATCATATTCATCAAAGTTTCTCATTTCTCACTTAGTATTTAATTTATTACAATCATCCATTAAAGGAGAGATATTTTTTGAGAAGATTTTTTAACGTACATTGTATTTATTTCTTCATCTTCTCATTGAAACACTTTGATTGATTTAATCTAATTTTTTACTATCATATGCATCAAAGTTTTTATCTAACACTTGAGCTATCATTTATTACTATTCATTGAAGTGTTAGCCTCTCTTAGTACTTAATTTGTTTGTATTATTTATCAACAGAGGAGTTGCATTGTAAAATCATTTTGATAAAGTGTGGGTCGTGTTGAAGTCCATTAAAGATCAACATTGTATAAGGATCGGTGCTCCATGTTGTAAGTCATCAAGTGTGGGTCATATTGAGGTCTCGTAAAGCTCAATAGTGTGGGTCGTGTTGAGATCCCATAAAACTCAACATTGTATAAGGATCGTGCTTCTTGTTTGTAAGTCACCGGAAGCATTGTAAATGGTTGGATTGCACCATAAGTCAATCAACATAGTGAAAAGACCTTACTCGTGTCAGAGAGCTTGGTAACAGAGGACGTAGATAATTGCTTTGGATCAAACCTGTACAATTATATCGTTTGCGTCATCTCTTCCTTTTACATATCATTTTTATATTTGTACTTACTATTTGAATTAATCTATTTAGTTTTTACTTGCTTGAATTTAGATTAATTCTTTGAATTGCTCCTACACAGCCTTTGGACCCAATTCGTTCTAACATCATCCCCAGACTTTTGACAGAGGATGATAATTTGGCACTAAACCATTCCCTTTTGATTCATGAGGTACGGGAGGTTGTTTTCAGTTTAGATGCTGATAGTGTTACCGGCCCGGATGGGTTCTCATCCCTATTTTTCCAGCATTGCTGGGACATTATTCAGAACGACGTATACATGACAGTCTTCGATTCTTTTTATGGCGACCATCTTTTACGGTGTTTTGTTGTTACTACTATTGTATTGATCCCTAAGAAGGACAATGCTTGTAGATAGACTAACTTCAGACCCACCAATTTATGTACAGTGTTCAATAAACTTATTACTAAGCTTTTGAACACTTGATTGAGTACACTGCTACCATGCATTATCTCTCTTCCACATAGTGGCTTCATCATTGGTCGTCTGATTAGGGACAATATCTTATTAGCTTAGGAGCTTCTCCACACTTTGGATGCTAGAGTACGAGGGGGCAAATTACATAATCCACCCAAGCAACCATTAGTCCTAGAGGAGGCTAAATATGTTATTGAAGAAATTCATCAAAGGTCGAAGGAGACAAAGTCTAAACGTCTAAGAAGCCTTGCTAGAGAGCTCAATGTTTGAAGGGAAAAAAGAGGATGTAAAGCTAAAAATTGAAAGGATTGCAAGGCTACAAGACTCCAGCTAGACATGGCTAATGCATATGATCGCTTGGACTGAGGCTTCATTTATTCTGTTTTGGAGGCATTTGGATTTGATCTGATCTGGATCGACGGGATCAGGCGGTGCATCTCAGAGTGTCATTTTTCTGTACTTCTAAATGGTCACCCATGTGGTTTTTTCCCTCCTCATAAGGGCTCAGACAGGGTAATCCTATCTCGCCATCCTTGCTCATCATAGCTACAGATTACTTCTCTCGCTTGCTCACTCAGAGGTTTCAGGAATATCCTAGTATGTGTTATTAGCATGGAGGTAGTATTCTTGTCTCACACCTTTCATTTGCTGATGATATGATCACATTCGTCAATGGTAAAAAATAGTCTATCAAGATGATTCTCGATTGTCTGGAGCATTATGAAGGGGTTTCTAGTCTGTTGGTAAATAGAGACAAGAGCGGACTTATATTACCCAGACGGGCATCTATTAATCAGATTAAATGTTTGGAGATTTTGACTGGATTTCGACACCAGCAGCAGCCTTTCACTTATCTGGGGGTCCCTTATTTAAGGGAACCAAGAGGAGTTTCATGTATGATGACCTTACCCAGAAGGTCACGAACAGGATCTCAGGTTGGGTTTCAAGATTATTGTCACCTGGGGGACTATTACCTTGTTGAGGTCAGTACTTTTTTCCATACCATTACATTTTCTTCAGATTATGCAGTCCCCAAAAGCTGTCCTCAAGAAACTTGAGAGCATCTTTGCACATTTCCCGTGGGACTCCAAGAGCAGGCGCAACATTTACATTAGTAGAGATGGAACGAGATTTGCCTTCCTACTGATGAGGGTGGTCTAGGCTTCAGGTGATTATAGGATGTGGTGGACACCTTCTTCATAAAGCTCTGGTGGTTGTTCCGTTCTCTAGGCAAGTATTGTATGGAGCAACATCCTTCACTTACAGCAGTTACCAACTCAGCTTTTCCTACCTGGAAGAGGCTGAGATTAGTTGGGCCTAGGATAGAGCCACACCATGACACCATGGAGTAGGTCAGATATTCTTTTGGCATGATTGTTGGATGGGTGACACTACGTTGGCATCCTCTATTCCCACATTGACACACACATCTGCGAGGGTGCAGAATTTTTTTGATGATACTGGGTGGGATATAGGACTTTTATTACATGTTCTCCCTCCTCTTGTAGCGGTATAGATAAGGGCTATACCTTTATGTGCAGATGCCTTGGATCGCATTATTTGGCAAGATACATTGGATCTACCAAGTTAGTATGACAGCTCGAACGTACGGGATGCCAGTATCAGGACTCATATCGCTCACTGTGGAGCTCCATTTTGCCAGTTACTATCTCATTCTTTTGCTGGAGACTATTGCATGACCTTATTCCAATAGATGTGGTTATTCATAGAAGGATTGGATGCTAGTTGGCCTCTCACTGCCGTGTTGTTCTGAGACTGAGACTATCAGTCACATCTTCACTGGCAGTAGCATCTCTGATTAAGATGGTGTTAGACGGAGGTTCCAAAGAAGGCGGTATTTTGGACAGTATATTCGTTGTGGATACATTCGCACTATCATACTTCTATTGATATTTTGGTTTCTTTGGTCTGAGAAGAATGATGCGAAGCATAGGAGATCTGCATGGTGGCCGATGTATCATTTGGAGGGTTTATCGCATGATCCATTTTCTTCATATGGGAAGACTATTTCGAGCTATGCATTGCTAGGGGATTTGACACTTGCACCCATATTTAGTATTTCTTTGGACCCCCTTCATCATTTTCCCTATTCTGGTTTGGTGGCGCACTATATCAGTCGGATCTATTAATATCAGTACTGATGGATGTGTCAATGGTGGTTTTACAAGCGGGGGAGGCATCATCAGAGATCACATTGAAAACTGTATTATGGCTTTCTCAGCTTCGTATGGATCGTGCATGATATTGGAGGTAGAATTCAGGGCTATTCTTAATGGGATTTTACTAGCTAGAGGACTTAGTCTTTCGGACATTTGGATTAAGTCAGATTCTGTAGTGGTTATTCACAGCATCACTAGAGGATGAGGACCATGAGATATTCAAGGCATACTCTGACAGATCACAGACGTCATATCATTCGACAGAGACACAATTTCCCACATTCATAGAGAAGGGAATCGGGTTGCAGATGCTTTTGCTGCAAAGGGTTGGAATCATTAACGATATCAGATATATGGATCAACTGACCTACCACGACATATTTGTGCACTTGTACAAACTGATAAACATGGACTGCCCAACATTAGAGTATGATTTTTTATTTTTATTTTTGTCTTCATTTGCATTAGTTCTTATTGTGAGGGAAGTAGTACTTCTTTTTTACAGTTTTACATTTTTTCTTTTATCATTTATTTTCATTGTAAAGAAAGTAGTACTTCCTAATCTACTGCTTTCATTATTTACTACAAGTGAATAAAATGTCGAAGGTACCACTCTCCTTTAACAAAAAAAAAAAAAAGGTTGTCCATAATTACAATGCTCTTATTTGGAAGGTTATTTATATATATTAACCATGTTGAATATCCTGGCAAAAAATAGATGTATAAATACTAAACAAATAAAAAAGGTGTAGCCATCTAAATGTTTATTCTAAATACTTTTATATTTAACGCATCATAAGTCATAACTACGCACATCAGAATGTATATTGATGGTAATCCAGAATTATGCACATCAGGGTATAATGATACGCAAGAAGGAAAATGATCACAACTATCTAGTAATAGGCTTATCGTATATAATTTAATACTGCGGAATCATCTGTTTAGGTGGCAGTGGATTTTGATTCATTGTCCAATGTAGTTGTTGTGCATTTTAATATATTGGACAATGAATTAAGGGGCCCACCATCACTTAATCACAACAAAAGTGTAGGCTAAGAATTAAAATTCCTAAGTTCCTATTCTACTTTTTTATTCTTGGTATCAAAGCAGATAGGCTGCAACCATCTTAGGCGATCTCAACCCCTTCATCTCCGATAATTGATGCTTTCTCTGGACTGGATGGTAGCAGTAACATTAAATTGATGCAAGACTTTGAAGCATCACTCAGTCGATGCTTCTTTGTCAATTTGGAAAACAAAGATCATGCCGGAGATTAGACTTGGTGACTTCCATTGGAACGAGATGGGGGATATTTTGCTTGGGCAAGAGAATGCTTAGCATCAGATTGAGCTTACGATTGAGCTTATTCCTTCAATAGCTATCTTATGGATGTTTATGTGCCACAATATTGAGGCTACAACTCATCGAACAACATTCACTAATCCCAAGGTTGAATTCATCTACCACACTCAATGAATTCAAGTAGCAAAACCAACAAAGCATAAAATGATGGGATGATGCCATGCTTGGTGAAACGTGTAGTAAAGTATGGGTATTATCTAAAAAATTCAAAGTGAGCTTCACAAACCCAAAATCAACTTAAACAATGAAAATTCTTCATTTGAAACATGATCAACCAAGGAAGTTCGCCTCCAAGTATCGGGGAGAAAAATCGAAATTTTCCCCAAGTGATGTCCAGGCATGTGAAAGAGGGCATATTATCTTACACATATTCAAATTGGATGTCAAACGGAGGTCATTTGGTTTAGATGAGGGAAGGACGAACTAGGTGACGTGAAGTGAATTGTGACAACCATGTCATGCCTATGTGTGTCAATTTGGGTTTTGTTGTTTTCAACTACATTTTTCAATGAATGTCAACACAAAAAGCAATCCAAAATATATATCAACAATGCCAAATGCTAAATTAACCCAAATTCAACACAAATGTTCGCATGGGCAATTTATCAAACACCTAGTAGGCACTCTCGTAATTTGAACATTGGGAGGGGAAATTGAGTTCAAATCCAACCAATATATTCACAATTCAATCTAAAACAATTCCTCCACAATCTACCTCATGCCCATACTCTCAATCAATCAACTTTAGTCACAAAACAACAAAAGCTTCATTTGTATGGAAAGAGGGCAAAGAGAGATGTTGACATACCTTTGATTTCTTAAGGAGAGTGTTGAATAATTGAAGATAAAATTGAGACAAGTGTATGTGACTGATGTTGTCTAAAGTGGTTGTGTATGTTGAAGAAGGGTGTGTGTGCACGGTTGAGGAGTGGCATGAATCGAAACGTTATTGGAACAATTGTACTTTAGTTATAAACTTAAAAATTTATATAACAATTTAATTTAATAAACTATATTTATCACAGAATGCATAGAGATTTACTTTAAAATTTACTTATGTGCTATATATATTATTTTTAACAAAACATAACAATTTAACACTAAAAGAAACAATTTAAAAAAAAAAATCTTTAGAATTATTTCCATGCATGTACCCATTATTTTAAGCAGTAAATAAAAATATGTTATTTGTTTTTCCTTCTCAAGTGACAAATGTCAAAATAAATTCGTTTGCATAGTTATCAATCTCGAAACTCCACGAAATTTTAAAGGAATGTAGAAAACTTCTTATAGTATGACATATCCAAAAGTCGGCTTCTGTTGACAACATATGAGGTATAAAATATTTTCCCCCGCAGCGGTTCTGTTTGGAAGATAACCAGCACTGTTTACCTAAAGTGATATATAAAATTCTACAAATATCGGATTGACATATTTCAAGTTTATGCACTAGCTAACCCATGAGGCTCACTAGTTTCGTCCAAAATTTCCAAATAACAATTGAGTTATGAATTTAAGTTAATGGCAGAAGCTGAAATTTTAATAAAAACAGCAACACTAAATCTTATCGCCAACATTTTTATGATAAACGATAACTTGTAAGTTAATTTCTATAACACATAACTACTTTTAAACATAACTTATTCATAAAAATATTCGTAGAATATTTTCACATATGATGTTCATGGAAATCTATTTGTTAAAAAAAAAAATAAACATTTCATAATCGAATTAAAATATTGAGTCACCATCTTCTCCATAGCACGTTGCATCTTCATCTACCATCATCCACGACCAAGCAAAACAAATCAATCTGTAGGAAGGGAATTAACCCATGAGTTTTGAAACACAATAGATAGCATCGATGCATTTCATTATCAAATTAGAATTTTGAATTATAGATTCATATCGTCGCACGTAGATCGATTTTCGGCAAAATCTGATTTCTATAGAATTATCATAACAAGTAGAGCTAGAGAATGATCATTCAAACTATAATATTGCCGAAACACCATACCCGAAAGCACTAATTCATTCATACTTTAACGAAAATTCATAACTTGAAAACGAAATTACCACTTGCACATCTACCTGCCTTGATTTTCTTAAAATATAAATGAACAAAATGTGTAAAAGCCTTTATCCTTCGCACCCTTGCTATTCCTTTAAACTTTACTTAACATAGAAGATATTTTTTTGAGAGAAAATAAGAGTAATTTCGGATTTGAGGGAAGGTGTAGTTAAAAAATGATTTTCCCTCTTCTTGTAACCTCCATTTTTAGTGAAAAAGTAAATGAGAGAGTTATCTTATAATTAATCTTATTAAATTGAGTCTTTAATTAGGAATTTAAAGAGTTTTAAACACATAAAAAAATAATTCTTATAAAAAGTTTTATAAAACATTTATATAATTAAAAAAATAAAGAAAATGAACTATTCATATGATTGTAATTTATCTCTATGTATGCCCACTAATAAAACAATTATTTCATTCAATTAACTTGGTATAATTGTTCTTAATGTGAAAAATAAGGATTTTTTTAAATTCAAAAATAATTAAATACTTTATAAAAACATCTACGTGGTGATTCGAACTTGGGTTGCCTATATGAAATATCATGCAGATAATCATTTTGGCAATCCAGTTATTCATTAAATTTTTGTAATCAAATTTACTTAAATTTAATGTCTTAAATTATTGGGCTTTTAAATAATTTATGGCTTGTACTTTCATAACCTTCAATGGGCTAAACTTCCGTAGCTCGTTTCTTAAATGGGCTACATCAACCAACTTAAGAAGATAAAATTTAGGACCTTACATTTTTACACCAGATATTGTCTGTCAGAGATAACGACCCACATCCTCACAACTCCCTTCTGACCCTAATCCAGTATCTGTGTTGGTAGCTCCTAGATAGTCTTCTCGCACTATTCATCCTCTGAATAGTTATGGTTTATCTGTGAGACTAGTTAAAATTACGGTTCATAACTCTTATTCGCAAGCCGCTACACAGGCATGTTGGGAGAATGTCATGCAAGAGGAATTTCAAGCCCTTCAAGAAAATCATATTGACCTATGGCTAATCTCGTGTTTTGATTATAACAAACAAACTGTTTTATCTCTAATAATTGAATTCAAGTCTTTATAGCTATTGTGACAAAATTAATTAATTGAAGACAAAAGGATTACTATCAAAAGACTCACAACTTACGATCAAAGAAAAATGAAATAGAAGCCGAGCAATCTCGTCAAATCAATCGAAGCATTCACGACGAATCAATCGTTCTTTGAAGATATTAGACTTAGATACTTTGAATCCATATGTAAAGGTAAAATGCTTTAATTCTTAGTAATGAATCATTAAAAGCTCGTAAGTTAAATTTTTTTATGCACGAGATAAACTTTTCATAAAAACGCTCACATAAAAATTATTTTCGATGTAACAAAAATCTTCATTTGATTTTCAAATCTTTTATCAATAACACTCATTTTCAAAAGTTAAGTAAATATGTTCATCAAGAGCCTACACTTGTTAAAATAATCAAGAAAAGAGAAATTCGGAAATTTTGTGTCCTGGTGAACGTCGGTGGCCCCAACGGTCTAAATTTTAACCGTTCTAATTTCTGACGCACAACGGCTAGTTCAATCATCCGGTTCAGTGGCAGACGTCCAGTGGGATCGTCTGATTGTCCAAAAATTTCAATGTTTTGACTTCTATAAATATCACTTCACTTTACATTCAATATAACACTTTTAAGAGCATTTATTTGAGATATTCTCAAGCAAAGCTACATTGTTTCATCTTTATCAAATCATTTATTTTGAAAAACTTTAGATTGAATTAACTTTTGAAAATCATTCTACTCATCAAATTTTTTCTCACCTAACACTTGAGTTTCATTCATTGCTATATATTAAAGTGTTAGCCTATTTCTCTCTTGGTACCTAATTTGATCGTATCATTTATTAAGAGAGAAGTTTCAATTGTAAAATCACTCTTCTATTAAATTTGTGGGTCGTGTTGAGGTCACGTAAAACTCAACGTTATATAAGGATCAATGCTTCTTGTGTGTGAGTCACTAGAAGCGTTAGAAAGGGTTGGATTGCACCATAAGTCAATCAACATAGTGAAAAGGCCTTGCTTGTGCCGGAGATCTCGGTAACGGAGGACGTAGATCATTGTTTCAGATCGAACCTCCATAATTATATCATTTGCACCATCTCCATTTCTCTTACTTATTGCACTTACTACTTGAATTTATCTATTTGGTTCATATTTGCTTGTATTTATATTAATTTTACGAAAAATGTTTAAATAACCAATTCATCCCCCCCCCCTCCCCTCCCCTCCCGCTTAGCCATTCTTGGGCCTTCAGATTACATATAGGATGTTCCCATGTCTTACTGGTATTAAGCACATTGGTTCTAAATAGGTATATTCCATTAAGCTGAGATTTGATTGGTCGCTTGATAAATATAAAAAATAGTTAGGATCTATTTGATTGCAAGAATGGAATTTGGTGGAAAGAAAATGAATTCCAATGAATTGAATTGCCTAGAACTTGTTTTATTGGGAATTGTCAATTAATTGCTTTTGATTGGTATAAGTTTTCACCTGAAAAGTATTGAAATTTCGGATATTTTGATGTTCGTTTGACTTTGTTTTTCATGAAAATTGTCCATTAAAGGGATACAATTTGTTACAATTGGGATAGAATTTGTTTCTATTGAAAAAAAAAATTCAAAATTAAAAAAAAATTCCTAGAAAAGCTTTTCCCACCAAACCCATGGCAAAAACTTTTCCTCAAAAACCAAGAAACATGGAAAACCAATTCCACGAAAAATTTAGTCAATCAAACATGCAAAAAGGTGGAAATAGAATTTAATCTCCATCTTCCATAGAAATGAAAGCCAAATCATACAGGGCCTTAGTAGCTCTTGATAATCGACAAAATTATGGGATGGATTATGAGGAGACATTTGCTCATGTAGCAAAGATGACTACAATGAGACTTGTTGTGGCTATTGCCACTTCTAAGAGTTAGCCTTTACAGTAAATGGATATAAAAAATGTCTTTTTACGTGAAGATCTTAAAGAAGAGATTTATAAGACTCTCACCTTCTGGGTTGTTTTCTATACCTTCTTCCGATGTTCGTAAGGTAAAATGGTCACTCTATGGTTTGAAACAAGCTCTACGTGCTAGGTTTGATAAGTTCTGCTCTACGCTTCTTAGTTTCTCCTTTATCCAGAGTCAATATGATAATTCTTTATTTCTCTATAAGACCCTGTTTGGTACACATTACTTTTTTCATTCTCATTCTTCTACTCATTTTCAATCATACATTTTTCAATAAAATAATATTTTCCATCACATCAATAACTTTTTCTTCATTTTTAACCACACATTCTCCATCAATCTACTATTCAATAATACATTCTTTCAAAAAAATGTGTCACAAACACACTCTAAGACTGCTAGTGGAGTTGTCTTACTTCTAGTGTTTGTAGATGATATTGTTATTATAGGGATCGATTCTGGATTGATTTTCCAGCTTCAAGAGCATCTACAAGGTTCCTTAAATTTGAAGGAATTGGGTCATTTGCAGTATTTATTGGGCCTTGAAGTGCATTATTTCCCATCTAGTACTTTCTTATACCACCAGCAGTACACCCAAGAGTTAATTACTTGGGTAGTCTTCAGGATAGTTGTATTGTTGATACTCATTTAGAAGTAAATGTGAAGTATTGACGTGATGAAAGAGATTCTCTCTGATCCCTCTTTGTATAAGCAATTGGTGGGCAGCCTAAACTAGCTGACTGCTACTCAACCTGATATTTCATTTGTAGTTCAACAAGTGCGTCAGTTTATGCGGGCTCCTCGACATCTTCACTTGGTGACTGTCCATTGCATTATACGCTATTTCCAAAGTTCGTCTACAGCGGTCTTTTCTTTCTTGTGGGTTCCCTTGTTTGTATAGTTTCCTATAATGATGTTGATTGAGCTGGTTGTTCCAATACATGATGGTCAATTATTGGTTGGTGTATGTTTCTTGGTAATGCCTTTATTTCTTGGAAAAGTAAGAAACAAGAACGTGTATCTAAATCATCCACTGAGTTGGAGTATCGAGCTATGTCATTGATTAGCCTCCAATTCAGAGTAATCTACAGGTCCTCGAAATATGCCAATTCCCTGCACGACAACCTCTAGGGCATGAAGTACTTTGGAACCCCGATGTATTGATAAGCCTCCAACTCTAGAAGAGCTCGAAAGACTTGAGAAAGAGGGACAGCTGCTGAATATTGTTACAAGGGCAAGTGATGAAGGAAATTAGTTAGGAAATAGCTATAAATAAAGGTACAAGGGTGGTAGAAGATAGTCAAGAATTGAGTGGTAGAAGAGAGTCTAGTTTATCTGTTTTACTTTACATTTCCCTGTAATTGCTTTCATAAATCTATAAACAGCCCTTTGTTCTTAATTTTTCCTGTTAGAACCTTTACAATTGGTATCAAAGCACTCTTTTCTAATGGGCCAAAAAGAAGATAGAAATCAAAGTGGAAGCCATGGAGACGGAGATGAAGGAATTGAAAACGAAAATTCAGTGTTTACGTAGATTGGAAAGATCTGTGGACTTGTGGAGTACTTAACCCAGAGCATGGAATGAATTTTGCAGACAATGGAGGCAACCCAGAAACTATGGCAGCACTGATTTATCCTAAGGCAGCCATGAATAGAAATCTTGAAGGAGTTGGATTGCAACATGAAAGCACAACCAAAGAGGAGAAGGAGATTTTGGAAGCCTTAGTTTTTTCTCTGCATGAGGTTTCTAAACCAGAATTGCAGTCACCAAAAAAATAGGAAAAGATGAATGGGCTGATAGTTAGGGTTGAAATTCAAATAGTAAAACTTATGGGCCAGGTCCCAACAAGTAGGCTTACTTAATCAGGCCATAGGTGAAATGGGCCTATATAAAGAAAACAGAGAGAGCCCAATGCAATCACTACCCAAATTTCGAATCGTTATTCAGCATGAGCGACAATTGAAGAGTGAAAAGGGGTCGCCACGGCGATGTAAAATACTCCAATGGTACAAGTTTTACTCCAACATACTTGGTTCGAGACACGGAAGTTTTGTGGGCGGGTACGAAAGGTTTTGGAGTTTGCTTGAACACTACATTAGTGGCTCATCCAAATAGGTGGAGTCATATTCTAGAACTTGAGAAGAGTCAACTGCAGCAATCAGATCCAAATACAATTGACAGCAATAGATCGGGTCCACAAAACATCAGTAGTAGCAAGTTAGTTGCAAAGAGAAAAAGCCTCTCCAGCAGCACCAGCAACTAAGCTATCACCTGTAGATTTATCACAGTATTTTCAGCAGCCTTCAGGTTCCTATCAAATGGATTTGATCTCTAACCTCAATCTTAAAGAGGGTGTCCCTGTATCCTAAATACGTTATGTGATTCTCTATGCATTGTTCAATTTGTGCAAGATGAAGGAATGAGTAGTAGAAAACAGAATTATTCCATACCTTGATTCTATTTTGGAATGGATTGTGAAACCCGAGCAGGTTCTCGAAATATGCAAATTCCCTGCACAACAACCTCCAGGGAGTGAAGTACTAATTCAATAGAAAATACTACTTGATTTTGAAACTTCCTAGGAACTAGGGCATCAATCATTCAACATTTTCCTAATTTTCACATTGAGGACAAGGTGTCTTTGGAACCCCCGGTATTGATAAGCTTTCAATTCTAAAAGAGTCCCGGAAGACTTGAGAAGAAAGGGGAGCATTAGAATTATGTTACAATGGCAATGGAGAGATTTAGATAGGAGATTGTTATACCTATAAATTACGTGACATGCTTAGACGGGAGAGAGCCCCATATATGCCGATGTAGCATCGATTATTCAATTGATTAGACCTGTTTTTTAAACAATTGCACATTAGGCTTGGATTTGGGCTTATTTCATTAGCACCCATTTGGGCCGTCTCATTTCTCAGAGGAAATAGTGGGAAATACCCGGGTCACCCGACCAATTTTTCAAAATAGCCGTTGACTGGCTAAAAAAAAAAAAGAAAAACTAAAAAAAATTTCAAAGTTTAGCATTTTCCCATTTTTACCCTCACAAGTGCCTTGGAAGAAAGTTGGGAAAGAAAAAAAAAACTCAATCAACGTGCAAGGGGGACCAAAAAACCGACGACTCAGACCGGAATCGCCATTTCTCTTGAACAAGGTGAGTTTTGAAAACCATTATATGTTATTTTACAAAGCTTGGTTGAAATAATTGAATAAATAAAGCATGTTTTCGAATTTTTGTTGATTATTTTCAAAGAAACTGTTGTAGAATCAATTATTAATGGATGAAATGTAATTTGGGTGAGATTTGGGGGTTGGAGATCGTCGGAAATGGCGTTTTCCGGCGATCTCTGTCGAAGGAGATGCAACAAGACGGCCCTTCTGGGCGGCCCAAACACTCGCCCAGACTAGAAGGGCCCAGTTATTTTTTTTATTTTTTTATTTTTTTGTTTCAACAATTAAAAAATAAAATATAATAACGTATTTAATTTGATTACAAAGAATAAAAATAATCGATTATATTTTAAACTACTTATTGAAATTGTTTATAAACAATTTAAAATAAATTATTTCATTTAATTTCTATATTTTAATATTCTAATAATTATAATTAAATAAACAATTTCAAAATAAATTGTTTATAATATTCTAATAATTTCTATATTGAAATATTCTAATAATTTCTAATAATTTCAAAATAAATTGTTTATAAACAATTTCAAAATAATTATAATATTCTAATAATTATAATTAAATAATTTCTACATTGAAATTATTTATAAACAATTTCAAAATAAATTGTTTCTTTGAATTGTTTATTTAATATTCTAATAATTATAATTAAATGTTATAAAAACAATTAAAATAAGGAATTTAATTAAAAATTATTCTTGAAATATTTGATTGTTTATTTAATATTCTATTAATTATAATTAAATATTATATAAACAATTATAATTGAAATAAATTATTTAATTTAATTGTTTATTTTAATAGTTTGTTTAATATTTAATTACAAAAGGAGTCTAATGTCATTCGTTTATTCAATTATTGCATTATTTATTATTCCATTATCCATTAATTCTTGCAGATAGTAGTTATTATCATTCGGCTAGTTTAATTTTCTCATATTATGTTTTATCTATTATATCTTGCAAAAGATTCTAACATTTGAAATGTTGCAGGATGGATTTCCATTTAGATGATGCGGTCAAACTTATCCTCGAGAGCTTGCTCAGTTCTTGAGCCAACGCTGATCGGCCCTCCTTCTTTTTTTTCCCCAAATTATAATTAAATATTATATACACAATTAAAATAGGTAATTTAATTATATACAATTAAATATTAAGTAAACAATTCAAATACACGATTTAAATTATTTCATTTAATTGTTTATTTAAATTTTATATTTCAATTGCTAATTTAATATACTTTTAATTATAATTAAATATTGTATAAACAATTAAAATGGGTAATTTAATTATAAATTCTTCTTTTACAATTAAATATGAGTAAACAATTAAAATATTCTATTTAAATTATTTATTTAAAATAAATTATTTCATTTAATTGTTTATTTATATTTTATATTTCAATTGTTCATTTAATATTCTATTAATTATAATTAAATATTATATAAACAATTAAAATAAGCAATTTAATTATAATTGAATATTTCACGACAATAATTATGCAACATACAAATTATAATTAATAATATACTGATGAGTGCAATTAACTCATTAAACAAATATTCAATTGTTTATTTAATTTTCTATTATTTATAAACAATAAATAAAATATTCAATTAACAATTAAAATAATGAAATAATCGGTTAAGAATTAAAACAAAAAAATAATAAAATACTATTTAGTTATAAATAATAAAATATTAAATATTCGATTGTTTATTTAATATTCTTTTAATTATAATTAAATATTATATACGCAATTAAAATAGTCAATTTAATTATAAATTATTCTTTTACAATTAAATATTAAGTAAACAATTCAAATACACGATTTAAATTATTTCATTTAATTGTTTATTTAAATTTTATATTTCAATTGCTAATTTAATATACTATTAATTATAATTAAATATTGTATAAACATTTAAAATGGGCAATTTAATTATAAATTCTTCTTTTACAATTAAATATGAGTAAAAAATTAAAATATACGATTTGAATTATTTATTTAAAATAAATTATTTCATTTAATTGTTTATTTGAATTGTTTATTTATATTTTATATTTCAATTGTTCATTTAATATTCTATTAATTATAATTAAATATTATATAAACAATTAAAATAAGCAATTTAATTATAATTGAATATTTAACGACAATAATTATGCAACATACAAATTATAATTAATAATATACTGATGAGTGCAATTAACTCATTAAACAAATATTCGATTGTTTATTTAATTTTATATTATTTATAAAAAATACATAAAATATTCAATTAACAATTAAAATAATGAAATAATCGGTTAACAATTAAAACAAAAAATAATAAAATATTATTTAGTTATAAATAATAAAATATTAAATATTCGATTGTTTATTTAATATTCTTTTAATTATAATTAAATATTATATACACAATTAAAATAGGCAATTTAATTATATACAATTAAATATTAAGTAAACAATTCAAATACACGATTTAAATTATTTCATTTAATTGTTTATTTAAATTTTATATTTCAATTGCTAATTTAATATACTATTAATTATAATTAAATATTGTATAAACAATTAAAATGGGCAATTTAATTATAAATTCTTCTTTTACAATTAAATATGAGTAAACAATTAAAATACTCGATTTAAATTATTTATTTATATTTTATATTTCAATTGTTCATTTAATATTCTATTAATTATAATTAAATATTATATAAACAATTAAAATAAGCAATTTAATTATAATTGAATATTTAACGACAATAATTATGCAACATACAAATTATAATTAATAATATACTGATGAGTGCAATTAACTCATTAAACAAATACCTTTAAATCGTAGTTTTTAGTTTGTTCTTTATCACTTTTGAGCGTTTTGATGTGTGTTCATATCGTTTTGTAGTTTAAATACATTGGAGAAAATGACGTATTTTGGAGCCTTAGATGAAACCGTGCGTGATCATAAAAATTGGACTCGAAGAGGAGGTGAAACAAAAAGGAAATGAAGTGAAAAATGGTGAATTGGCGGAAATTTGTCAGAATAGGCGGTGATAATAGTGCAATTTTCACGTTTTTCATCCATTAATAATTGTATTTTCATGATTTATAAGCGCCTAAATATTCTAAGTACTCTTGCATTTTGGTTTAGCTGCTGCAAATGAACGAATACAATAGAAATTAGAAGAAAAGAGCGAAAATGTCCAAAATTGAGGAAAGTGATAGTTTATGGATTAAAGTGCAAATATTCTAAACTTGTTTATAACCTTGCAATGAAGAGTCGAGAGTGTTGGAGGTCAATTGGATGAAAAATGAGTCAAATGGATGAAATATAGCCAAAACATTATCACATATTAACTTTCAAGCTGAAAAGTTTTGCACCGATTTTCAGCCTCATATTAAGACCAATTTTTGACATGGAAAAAGATCGAATTCGAAGATGGTATCTGAAGTGAAGTTGTAACCTTTTGAGTTAGCTTTCTAACGCATCTTGAATCATCTCAATCGGACATTAGGAGAGAAAGTTATTGCCCAAAAATGTTGAAAAGTTTTGTATCGGTTTTCAGCCTCATATTGAGACCAGTTTTTGACATGGAAAACAATCGAATTCGAAGATGGTATCTGAAACAAAGTTGTAGACCTCTGAGTTAGCTTTTCAACGCATCTTGAATCACCTCAATCGGATATTAGGAGAGAAAGTTATGACCCAAAAATATTGCAAGGTGCGCTGGACCCGGACAGCCCGGACGTTCGGGCAATCCGGGCCCGGACTGCCCGGACTGCCCAGACGTCCGGGCAGTCCGGGCCCAGACGTCTGGGCAGTCCGGGCCGGCTGATTTATCTGGATGTCTAGTTGACCATTTTACAATTGATCGTAAATTTGTCTGAAATTATTTATACAGATGATTTTTTTCTCGTTTTTGTTAAAAATGATTATAGATTCATTTAAGATCGTAAAATTTTTATATACCTATGTCGAAATAAGATTTAAAGATTAAAAAACTGTACTAATTTTACCGAACGAAAATTAAAATACGTAAATATAATTACCGATTTCACTGATGACTGTGAATAATATTTTTTTATTAAACGTTTGATAAATTTATCTATTTTCAAGTTTGAAGTAGAGGAAAAATGAAATAATTTTTATCTGTGTTGGAGTAAACAGATAAAGAAAGTGGTTTCGAAATTTTAAGTGGAAAGTGTTGGAATTTTTTATAACTTAAAAAAGGGGTATTATTGTCTTTTAAATTATACCATTTTTTGTAATTTATATAACATTTTAAGGGTAATTTCGACTTTTCAACCTTGGAAGGCTATTGTGGTGAATAGTAAAAAATTTTGGGCAAAATGAAAAATGGCAAGTTTGACTTGGGCAATTTGAAAAGTACCCCCATTTCTCAAGGGGTACTTACAAAAATATCCTTAAAATTAGGAATGTTTTGAAAAATCATATTTTAAAAAAAAGTGACACACTCTCAAAAAGTGATACAAACTCAAAAAAGTGACAAAAACTCAAAAAAAGTGATAAATACCAAAATAACATCATCCATTTGTACAGCACCAGTAATCAACGTCCAGGTCAATTCACATGCTGATTATGTTAGGAAAATATAATATATTATTTCACTTTTTTTATCTTCTTAAAAAGTGACAATCTTAAAAGGTGACAAAAACCTAAAAAGAGTGACAAAATTTTAAAAAGTGACACAATGTCACTTTTATAAAAAAATGATTTTGTTAGTTAAAAAAGTGACCAAAATATCAAAAAAGTAATAGAACACAGTGACAAACACTATAAAAAGTGACCGAAACTCAAAAAAAGTGAGAACTTAAAAAAAGTAGTAGCTAGCTAGCAACCAAGAACAGGAGGCGGAAAATGTAAAACAAATATTTTCCCCTTTAGATCCATAACATTAATTGTACGAAACATTTGCATATTCCATTGTTAGTCACAACCGAAATGTGCTGTTCATTTTCTACATGCTATTATCATGGATTAACTAGTTGTACACACTTGATGTATATTAAGTTTGACGCTTCATGTGTTGTCAAAATTTATGTCATCAATTGTTTAAAGTACTGATAAAATCAATGTGTAAAAAATTGTCACCTCATAACAATGTAAAACGTAATGCCAATAAAGATGGAAAGCATGATAAACTCGAAGTTCCACTAAATTAGAATTTTCTTTTAGTTAAAACCTAAAAAAATGTCTCAACTCAAAGTTGAACACAAAACATATTATCCACCCAAATAGGCTCCAAATATATTACTGAACATCCTAGTATTCAATAACTGCAAGTGAATTAAATTCTATGGTCAATTCCAGATTATTTCATGCAGATGCTTAGAAAAAATTAAAGATATGAGCGTAGCAGTACCAGCAGAACGAAGTGATCTCCCTTATCATTATACAAATCAAACACTTATCATTGAGAAAACTTTGGTCGACGACCAGGCAGTGATCATTCATTCCCCTGGAACTGTTCATTCGAATCTCCACTAGTCCCATTCTCGAGCTTCATTTTCATTTACAGCTTCGCTAAAAACTGTTGGAAATTAGTGGTGTTGTTTTGGCATAATTTTGTGGGTTCGTTTCTTCTCTTTTGAAAGGTCAAGGTAGATTCATGTTCTCTTCTTCATGAACATCAAAATCATATTTGCCCAAAATGATGCTCAAACTATACATGTTGATTTACCATTATCGCAATAGAAGTTATATCGGCATAAGAAATTAAAAGCTAAGCTCCCTGTAGATTTACCATTATTCATTAAAACATTCTTACTGCAACATTTTCATTTGGATAAGAGTTTGACATTTACAGTTCAATTTTGAGATTTGAAAGACAAAATTCCATATTTGATTTAATTCGAATTTCTTTTGGGTTACTGAAAGCAACACTTAACTTCTTAAATAATATTATTTAGATAAAAAGCAAAAGCAGTAACAGAGCAAAATAAACAAAAATAAAATAAATAAAATAAAATAAATTGTGAAGCATTCAAAAGTGAAATTGAAATTATTCACAAATTTACAAGGAAATAGAGCTTAACCCCATGTTTGTAAGCCTATGAAGAAAGTTTTCTCTTCATTGAAGATCCTTCAGCCGAATTACTCTTCCTCTTCATAGTCGTCGGTTCAGTTTACTGCAATTTCTTTCTTCACCCATGCATCCGAGATCTGCAATGGTGTTGGCACTGTTAAATGATGGAGTAGCGTGGATCACAAAGTATTTAATAGTGATGATGAAGAGAACACTTTTTTCAGAGATGGGTGGATTTGAGCATATTTTGAGTTAGGACTTGGTTGGGGCTGTAAATGATTTCTTTTCAATAGTTTTCACGTAGAAATTACGGTTAATTCGAATGTCAATGAATAAATTAGTAATTTAGGGTATTTATTAATTCTCTTGGTTTTGGGCCGTACTTAGCCTAATTTCCTCATTTCTCAATATATAGGCGAGTCCGTTTACAATTAAAAGTAAGATTTCTAATCCTAGCCAAATCCCTCTTCTCATCTCTTACACTTACTGATCTTTCATCCGACCGTTGACTTGACCTTTTTTACAACTGGAGGCCTTCGCGTTCTAATGGGGTATTCAGTGTGTATGTGATTTTCAGGTGGAAGGACCTGGTCGAGATTTTGTTGGTGCATTTTTTGAGTTGAATAGATTAGATCAGTATGTGGAAAACGGTGCATTAACCATTTTACCACCGCATCCAAAGGCCACCGGAAAAGGATAATTTTTCCAGGTAATTTGAAGTTAGCCATCACAAAATGTTCGGACATAAGGCAATTTTCGTATGAAATTTGTGATGCCCGGATGGAAGGAATAAAAGCAAGAAGAATAGTGACTCAGAAAAGAACGTGGGCAGGAACGCTGTGGCGTAAGTCTCTGGCCATCGCCATTGAAGCAACTCAGCAAAGACGGCATACAACAAATCACCTTGTAAAAATCATGTTTGAAAAGGTTCTCCAAGGGCATCCTAAAATTAAAAGCTTGTCCAAGAAGCAGAAAGAAGTCCCAAAATGAATCACAAATTACCCCCAAAAGGGAACGAGAAAAGGCCTGGAAAACATTGGCCGAAATCTGAGAAATTATTCTTCAACAAACATGGGGCATTGTTCACTATCGTCTTACTGCTGTCGAAGCCATTACGGAGAATTGTCGAGGCATTCGCAAGCTACACCTGCAGCGACCCCATAGTGGCCACTCTCGGCCTCCGGCAAAGCTATTAAAGCACTTGCGGAATGCTGTTGAGAATTGGAAAATTCACGGCGAACTATTGAAAGTAATTATTGGACGGGTTCGGTCACCACTAGCTGTTTGCGAACCCATCATTGGACATCTTTCTTTCTTTAAGCTTGTTGCTGGTTTTGGAGTTTGCTATGAATTTTTGATGAAATTGGTTTTGCTAGATGTCCATGAGGTTGGCTTTGGTTTCTTTGAATTATTACTATCACAGGAATAAAGATGGTGAAGCTATGACACGAGAGATGCTCGATCAAATGCTCAATTCAAAATTCTCTTACTATAAATATGGATTAACCACTGGGCCTTGTCTATTAGTGTAACGACCCGGGTCCCACTTAACGGGCTGTCCCGATCGTTATATCGACAACATACTATCCCCACTGTACCAACATGGGTCTTTTCAGCATATTTATCCTCACTCTCACGCTCCCCAAGAAAACTTCCCAGGGAGGTCACCCATCATAGAATTTCTCCAAGTCAAACACGCTTCACTGTAGAGTTTCTAACGATGGACTTTCGGAAAACAAGGTCCATCGTTAGAAACTCTACAGTTAAGCGTGCTTGGGTTGGAACAATTCTATAATGGATGACCCCCCTGGGAAGTTTTCTTGAGGAGCGTGCAAGTGAGGATAAAGCATGCTGAAAAGACCCATGTTGGTACAGTGGGGATAGTACGTCGTCGATCTAACGGTCGGGATAGCCCGTTAAGTGAGACCCGGGTCGATACTAACGCCCTAGATCCTAAAACCCGGAGCGCTAAAAAAAAAACCTACCTTTCTAACTTTCGTGGCTCTTTAAATTTTAAACGCGTCGAGAGATTTACAATTTTATTTCAAACTCTAGGTGTGGAAAAAAAAACATTTTGCAAAGTATGGAAGCGGGAGAACTTAAAAGAAAATATAACAATAGTGAACTTTTAATGTCAAGTCAAAAACTCGTTAAGTTGTTGAGAATATCATGTTTCTGCCCCCAAACATGTTTATCTCACTTAACTTACTCATAAAATCGTGAAATTTTGTAGTAAGGTACCTAACCCTATAGGTAAGGTCATATTAAAATTTCAGGGTCAAACTCCCTCGGTTGGTGGGTCAAATGATATAATGAAATGGGCTACTTGACGAAATGCGATTCACCGTCACAGTTTAAAGAAAAATTCGGAATAAAATCATGAGGCATGCTATGACGGTGATCAATCGATGTACTTTTCATTCTAGTGATTACCTTCAATCACAAATAATCGTAGTGATTGCCTTCAATCACAAATAAATTGTAGTGATTACCTTCAATCACAAATAAATCATAGTGATTACCTTCAATCACAAATAATTTTCCACAAGGCAATTAACATTTACGTACATGTTAGCATATAAATTTCTCCAAAAGCGTAAACAACTTGTGTACGGGAGATGATACTACCTTAAGACCTTTAGAAAAATTGCTAGAGTTGAGTCGTAGATGAAATTTTCAATTGCGCTATCACCAAAGATGAAAATCAGCAAATTTGTCTTTTTGCTTCCAATTTGAAATAACAAGCAGTGCACTCAAAGCCTCTTCTTCAGAAAATTTTCAGATTTAAGGTTCCTTAAAAAGGGAAGTGGAAATTTATGTCTTTAAAAATTGTGAGTTGTGAGACGACAGTGGCTAAAGAAGGTTTTAATTTGAGTTATCAAAATGGACTTACGATCTTTAAAATAAAGGGACGGTTCTTAGCATTGGCAAAAGTGGAAGTTATTAAAAAAAGTGAGTTGAATGTTGTGTGTATAAATGATGGCTCAAGATCGTGCAAATTAATATCCGGACACAATGGCGGTTGACAAAAAATTGCAAAGGATAATGTACGTGGTGGGGTGGTTATGACTTTTCAAAATGTTAGCCTTACAGGGACGTGCCACTAACTTCCAAATTCCAAATATATATATAAATATATATATATATATATATATATATATATATATATATATATATATATTGGTAGTTAAAAAAAAAGAAAATGGAGGTTAATATGTTAAGTGGGTATTTATTGAACTTCGAGGATGGTAAAAAGAATAAATGGGAATGCATTGGTGAGGAAAAAAAATAAACTGAGATAATGGAATTAAATTTGGGGTAACTGGTACACTATAACAAGTGTATCAAATTTAAAAACAAGTGCACGCAACTTTACTATCGTGACCAAATAATTAACTCAAAATATTAGAGGTGTCGTAGCGACGCGGCCGTGGTCCCAAACCTTTCATTTTGTTGTAGATTACACCCAAACCTTTTATTTTTGCGGCCGAAGTCCCAAACCTTTATATGTAGTTGCAGCGTCGGTCCCAAGCCTTTAATTCCGTCCATAAAATCGTCAGTCAACGTTTCAACAGTAATTTTGACTCGAAAAAATTGCAACGCTGGTCCCAAACCTTTTATTTTGTTGCAGATTACACCCAAACTTTTAATTTTTGCTGTCGAAGTCCCAAACCTTTATATATAATTACAGCGTTGGTCCATTTCACGCATTTCATCCATAAAATTGTCAGTCAACGTTCAAACAGTAATTTTAACTCAAATGACATCTTAATTGATAAGTAAAATTGTCAAAACAAGTTATCCAAAAAAAAAAAATGTTTATTTTCTTCAAATCCTTCAATCTTTTCACAGACATCACATTCTCATCATCGATACTATCTGATCAGATAACAATTCGATCCGATTTGTTATAATAATCGAATCAATAAATTATTTTTATGACATGTTATTTGTCACTAAAATAAATAAATGAGAAAATAAAAATAAATAAACTACATTTGGTACTATAATTTGTATGTATTATTAAATAATTTTTAGATTGATTAAAAATTAAAAATAATATTAAAATAAAAAATAGATTTTTTTATTAAAATTTTTTATTTAGTACTAAACTTTTTTATTTTCTCATGTATTTATTTTAGTGACAAATAACATGCCATAAAAAATGAAAAATTGCAACGCTAATCCCAAACCGGCATGTTTAGACAAAAACTAAGCATATATATTATTAAAAAAATATTTTCTTATTTTAATATTATTTTTTATTTTTAATCAATTTAAAAATTATTTAATAATACATACAAATTATAGTACCAAATGCAGTTTGTTTATTTTTATTTTCTCATTTATTTATTCTAGTGACAAATAACATGTCGTAAAAATAATTTATCGATTCAATTATTATAACAAATCGAATCATATTGTTATCTGATCAGATGGTTATCGATGATGAGAATGTGATGACTGTGAAAAGATTGAAAGATTTGAAGAAAACAAATATTTTTTTTGGATAACTTGTTTTGACAATTTTACTCATCAATTAATATGTCATTTGAGTTAAAATTACTGTTTCAACATTGACTGATGATTTTATGGACGAAATGCGTGAAATGGACCAACGCTGTAATTTTATATAAACGTTTGGGACTTCGGTCGCAACAATTAAAGGTTTAGGTGTAATTTGCAACAAAATGAAAGGTTTGGGACCAGCGCTGTAATTTTTTCAAGTCAAAATTACTGTTGAAACGTTGACTGACGGTTTTATGGACGGAATTAAAGGTTTGGGACCGACGCTGCAACTACATATAAAGGTTTGAGACTTCGACTGCAAAAATAAAAGGTTTAGGTGTAATCTGCAACAAAATGAAAGGTTTGGGACCACGGCTGCAATTTTCCCAAGAATAAATGGGAATGCATTGGTGAGGAAAAAAAATAAACTGAGATAATGGAATTAAATTTGGGGTAACGGTACACTATAACAAGTGTATCAAATTTAAAAACAAGTGCACGCAACTTTACTATCGTGACCAAATAATTAACTCAAAATATTAGAGGTGTCGTAGCGACGTGACAAGTTGACTAAATTTCTTCAACTTTAAAAGTAAAAATTTTCCTAAAAGAGTTAAAAATTTCGGTCGCTACAACTCTCCCCTCCTAAAGAAATTTCGTCCTCGAAATTTAACTTACTTGTTTAATGAGAGCGGGATATTTAGTTAAGACATCTTTTTCTCTTTTTCAAGTAGCCTCATTTTCACCATGTTTACCCCACTGGACCTTGACTAAAGGAACCTCTCGGTTCCTTAGAACATGGACTTTTCTCTCTAGCACCATAACAGGAACTTCATCATAGGAGGTCACATAATCCAAAGATGTCCACTTTGATCGACGAAGCATTTGACACCATCACATGGGTCACATCCAATTCCATCGAAGATGATGCTCTACATGAATGAACCATCCACTATGGAAGAAGTGCTTGATGAGGTGCATAATACCTCCCATCGGGTCACTTCTTCTAAGGATGTCCACTTCGATCGGCGAGGCATGTGACACCCTCACGTGGGTCGCCTATGATTCTATCGAAGATGATGCTCTCCATGGATGAACCATCCACCATTGAGGAAGTCCTTGCCATGGATGCGCCAACCCCATGTAAGGATGCTAGCTTATCATAGCTACTTATATATTCATTCTCGCCTCAGAGACTGCATCTACATCAGTATTAGTACAGCTATTTATATTCATTTTAGAGTCAGCTTCTGCATCAGTATCAGTACAGCTATATATATTCAGTTCAAAGCATTGCCTTTGCATCAGCTTATCACAATTGCTTATATATTCAATCTTACTTTAGAGTCTCACCTCTGCATTAGCTTATCACATCAGCTTATATCCAGAGTCTCATCTCTTTATCTGCTTCATCGCAGTTACTTATATTCATAGCATCATCCTTATCCAAAAATTAATGCATTATATAAATATCTATACCTGGACTTGGGGGATTATTGTCTTAATATCATTACATATTACTACTAGCATATGCATTATATTATTGCTTCCAAGTACGTAAGACACATCACTTGCTAGCATGTTATAACACTATATTCACTACTGCCAGTATGTATGTCATGCTATCTACATTATCAACATATTATTTGCTTCACATTAGCAATACTGTTACACTGAGCTGTGCAAACATATTATTTACTATGATGCATGATAGACCTTATACACATTATATAATGGAGAAATTTAAACTTTCTCTATTTCTCTTTATTGTCATTATTTGGAGAAGCAAATGGACACTGGCAAATTTTAATCTGATCATCATTTTACTTTATTTGGAGAGGCAAGTGGACCCACCCTAATTTACTATGTATATATGCAGTGGAGATCTTATGTTATGTTGCATGTTGGTTTAGTCTATATTATAGGAGAGATACTGCTAAAATTTTGATAATTATATACGACATCTTTCGAGGCAATCTGTAAGTCTTCGCTTATTCAAGCTCGCATAGATATTTTAGAGGCGGTTCGTAAGTACTTACTTATTGGAGCTACTTATATTCTCAAGGTAATTCGTAGGTCCTCGCCTATTTGGGAACGATGCATATTTTTTAGGCAATTCATAAACCCTCATTTATTGGAGCTGCTCATATTTCTAAGGAAATATGTAAGACTTCACCTACTTGACTATTTATATTTTGAAATCCAACCCACACATGAATGTACAACTCAAACTTGAAGAACTATTGTTACACCTATAAATTACATGGCATGCTTAGACGGAGGGGGTCATATATATGCCAACATGGCATCGATTATTCAATCGATTGAACCTATTTTGTTAAGCAATTGCACATTGATCTTTGATTTGGGACCATTTCATTAGCACCCACTTGTCCTGTCTCATTTCTCTATAAATCAAAGGTATGATTTCTAACCTTAGCCAAATCCCCTTTCCCGTCTCTTGCACTCATTGATCTTTCGTTCGGCCGTTCACTTGATCGTCGAAATGCAAACGGTCACTGAACATTTTTCTCGATCAACGGCCTTTGTCTTCTAACGAGGTGTTTAGTGTGCAGGTGATGTCCACGTAAGGGGACATGGTCAAGATTCATTGACGCATTTTTTGAGGTCAACAGAAATAGCTATAAATAAAGGTAGAAGGGAGAGTAAAAGAAGGTAAGAGTTGAGTGGTAGAAGAGAGTCTAGTTTATCGATTTTACTTTACATTTTCCTATAATTGCTTTCATAAATCAATAAACAATCTTTTGTTCTTAATTTCTCCTGTTAGAACCTTGAAAGTCATCTAATTTTTTCTGAGATTATTTGGCTTCGAAGACTTTTGGCTGAGCTTGGATTTTCTCAACTTGAGCCCACTTCTCTCTATATAGATAGTACTAATGTTATTCAGATTGCTATTAATCTCATGTTTTATGAACGCACCAAACATGCTGAGGTAGATTGTCATTCCATATGTGAGGCCTACGATAATCATGTCATCACTCTTCCGCATATACCACTGCTGATCAAACTGGTGATGTGCTTACTAAAGCTCTCTCTTGACCTCGACATCAATCTCTTGTTCACAAATTGATGTTTTTTGATTGACCAACATTAATTTAAGTGGGGATGTCAATGGATATTATTATGTTTATATTTTGTATTGGCGATTTTGTGAACAAATTGACCAACATGAACATTTATAAAAGTTTAGGGACTAAATTGTAAAGTTTCATAGTCGGTATGTTAGCTTAGGGTTTAGATTTTATGTTTAGAACAAGAAGGATTCACATCGGATTTTCGCTAGCTGCTCGCCGGAGTTTTGCTCGAGTGACTGAAATAGAAACTTCCTCGCTCAACTTTCGCCCCACTGTCGCTCGAGCCAAGAAGCCACCTCGCTCGAGTGACATATTATTCTGGGAAACCTACTTTTCCATTTTCGAAATTTTTACTTGGCCCATACAACCTATTTCGTCCAACTTATATATTGAGGCGCCGTATTTTCTATGAACATGAGATTGAACATACAACTATCAAGAGAGAAAACATCTTACACAAGATCAAAGTTCAATCATTCCACTCATATGTTCCTCTTTCATTGAAAACATCAAAGCTATCAAATCAAACACTGAATTGGTCTCTTAGCTTGGGTCTGCTGCAAGATTGTGTCGTCAACTGTGCTGCATTAAAGATCAATGAAGAGTTTGAAGAACGAGGAGTTCTTGGGAAAGATCTACAGGAGATAAACTATGTAAAGAGTCAGAATTGGAGTTCGTATACTCATTCCAGGAGGACTGCTTTACAAAGAAGTGTCAGGATTGGTGTTGGTGTGTACATTCCAGGAGGGCTGCTTCATACTTCAGACATGAGATCAGAAAACTTGTGTTGTCAACTTTGTTGGTAGTCTGTAAGTTTTATTGACAGTTTATAATAAATCTTTGACTGGCAAAGTGCCCGGAGTTTTTCCCACGTTGGGTTTCTCCGTGAACAATTCTGGTGTTGTTTATTGCTTTATTTACTGTTTTGACATTACTGCGGTATTTCAAGATAGAAAAAATTGAATTGTTTGACTAATCACCTAGACATAATTAACTTGTGATTTGTTGTATGTTAATTAAGTATTAATTTCGCATTTACACCTAATCACTTCCCCTCTAGGTATAGTAGGGTCGAATCTCGCATTTTTCAGATATGATAATGAAGATTATCTTTCCATAATACACATTGTACATGCCATAGATAGACTCAGACAGAAGCTATAATTACTAGAATTTAACCTTGATTTGTATTCTATTTTTCTATATAATGAAACACATCCTCACAAGGAAGGGATGTAGCCAAAACTTTGTCAACTAGGAGAGATTTGATTAGCAATTACCTCAACACAATTAGATTCAAGTGACTGGACTTGCATGGATTGAGAGATTGGTGCCTTTTCTTTAAATAAGTTAACAATGGACGAGTAGAGTCTTGAGTCTGCTTCTCATTCGTCATTCCTTGTTACCTGGGCATATGAGGTTTTGTTTCTTCTTGAGTGATTGACCGAGTGTTTGAATGGGTGTCTAAAATTCTTCTTAGCTGAGTGCTTGAAGAATTTGGATTGGGTTCGATTGGAAACTCAAGAAAAAATAATTACATGTCCTTGTCTTCTTTGGGTAAGGTCTCCCTTTGAAGATAAAGATCTTTCTGTTTCGACAAATGTGACATCTATAGACACTTAGACTTTTCTTGTTGGAGGACGTTAACACTTATAACATGTAATGCCCCGAATTCTAGCAATCCAAAGCATTGCCAAACATTAATTTCTTAACGTTCTAAAAAAAAATAGTTTTAATATGCAATTAAAAAGGACTAATTAAAATCATAATATTACTCACAATTGAGTGTAATTCTAGAAAAATAACCAAATGCTTTTAGAGATTCTAATATTTCTAAAAATTAAAGTACTTCATGACGAGGATTTGTAGGTCCAATGGCACATCCATCCATCCACCGTCGTCTAGCATGCTAATTTTCACCTGAAATTGTAAGTAAAGAATGATGCGTATAACGATTTATACTCAATGAATGCTTGTTACTCCACATTCAAATTAAACATGAAATTATTCATAAACTCTCTTACCAACATAAATTGAGAATTAACCATGACAAAGGATAATTCTAGCGAGCATTGCAAAATAACATGAAGGCTAATTGATATCTGATGATATGCCTTAAACCGTGTCATGATTTCTCTTGAAGGAGCCTGGAAGTGAAATAATTAAATTCATACATAACACTGGGCACATCACCTAAAACTGTTAAATAATTCTCGGATTGACCAAAACGAAAGATAAAATTGAAACTCCATTGGAATCCTTCTAAAAGTTTTAATAGGTGCTTCTGCTAAATTTTTCAAGATTGAAACAAGAGTTAAAGAATGGGTTTTGTGGCATCAATAGGCAAATAAATTATATGATACACAACTCGTAAAATTTTGGGTTCTACATAACCCTTTTGAGTAGACGGATATCTAAAAAACGCACATTTAAAAACTTGTGGATTAAGTTTTGTCCAATTTTATGTGCCTAGGGATCAAGTTTTTCCCTATTTTGAGTATGCACATGAACATAGGCAATACAATTGATTGTACGAAAACCCACAAGTGCACGATATCATGTACAAGTAATATAATGATGAATAATATGTCATTCCACAGAGACTATGTATTTAATCTAGCGTCAATTAACATTACTTTTAATCGAATAGGCAAGTGTCGATTATCAATTCTATACTAATTTATCTAATTATTCTAATGAGTAAATTATGAGAGCTTTTGTAAGATTAGGTTGAATATGTTCTAATACTTGGAATCTCTTTAATTGTTCCAATTTAATGCAAATCAATATCATGACAATAGTAGAATTAAATATATCATCTCATATGATCTTCCTGCATTTTTATAAAATATGCGAACATAAAAACGTGCATTAAAAATTGTAGTACATCTATTGAAATCATGCAAGGCATAGAGATATATCTTTATTATCTATCGGACCTCACAACAATTGTTATAACGTGCCAAGTTCATATTCCTTATCTCAAATGACAAAAGAAATCACACAACAATTCAATTAGTAGCTAGTTACTTGAAAATCATTTAATCCTATAACAATCATCCAATAATAAATACATATTTGACATCGTAATATTGAAATTATATTAAAAATCCATACCAGGAGTTCATCTATATCATAGTAAATAAAAGTTTAGCCTAACATTATTAAATTACAAGAAATCATAATTGTTTTGTACAATATCACCCGGAATTTTTATGAATGAAAGAAGAAGGAGAAATCTTAAAGTCTTGAATCTTTTCAATGGCTTCTTGATTGTCTCCATTTGCACCTCCCTCTTATTTGCCCAAAAATTCAATTGAATGAATTCTTGTATATTGCCTCTTGATTTTTCCAAAAGAATGATGAATTGCCTCTCTCTGATTACAATATTTTATAAATTATATGATATGAAGGGAATTAAGAGGGTTGTCTCCCAATGTTTTAAGAAGTTTTGTCATTATAAGGAACGAATTTTAGGTTGAAATTCGCATCCACTTTGGAGTTTAAGTCAAAAAAAGGAATTCTAGAAACCTAGAATGCTGACTTTCAAATTTTCAGGGACTGGTTTGCAATTTTAGAATAGTTATGGGTATGATCGCAACTTTTAGAAAGGATCAAGCTTGCTGCTGCAATTTTTTCGTATTTGTGAACGCTGTCCCAAGTACACCGTGCGAACGCAAAAGTCACTAAACTTCTAGTATTTGCAATTGGGTTCCCAGATTTCATCTTTTATTCCAATGCATCCTTTATCATTTGCAATCTTGGTCCTTAACGTTTAATCATTATATATTGGTCCTCACATTCTTCAATCATTGATAATTGATCTGATGCAAGTTCCAAAAGTTTGCAATTAAGTTCTTGAACTTTTTAAATATTGGATTTAGCTCTTAAAACTAATATAAATTTCGTTTGATTGCTCAATTGACACTTTTAATATATCAATTTCAACTCAGTTACTCTTCAAGTGCTTCTAATCAACTCCAATAACGCTCCAATTTCACCCATTTCACTCCAATTTCATCCAAGTACATCCAAATTTAGGCTTTTCCTACAATAATCGATATTTAAACAAATTACTTATTAATCAATTCAAATAAATGCTTAAATATTCACTTTTGATGGGCTAAATAGGAATAAAGATTATACCTATCAACAACCAAATATTTTTGGACTTAGATTACTTGAGGTATTGAACTCAGGAAAGAATTTTCTTATGACTTTTGAAATCAAGAACCATTGTTGGCAACCTATAGATAAGATGAGCAACGATTAAAATAGTTTTCCTCAATATTGTTTTGGAACTTTTTTTTAAAATAGAGAGGCCCTACCATTTTTTCGTTTGGCCATTCCATTTTGTTGGAGTGTAGTCACACGGAAGATTCATGTATTATGCCCTATTTTTGGAAATAAGAAGATAGGAATTGATTGAAATAGTGTTTAGCATTGTTAGATCGAAATGTTTTAATTTCAACACCAAACTGAGTTTTGATCGTATTGTGAAAAGTTGAAAATACTGAGCTCAAATTTGATTTATTTTTCAGAAGAAAGATCCAAGACAGACGTGCACAATCATTAATAAATGAAACAAACCATCGAGCCCCAAAAAATGTTAGCAATAGTTGAAGGCTCCGATTGATCACTATGGATGAGAGTAAATGGAATAGATGTTCCAGTTTTCTCACTTTGATTCCCAATGCAACTTGATATTGACCAATGATTTGATCTCACTAATTGATATCTCAAAGAACTTCAAGTTAGTAATTGAAGTCCATTACCCACTCAAAATTAAGGTCCTATATAAAACAGTCAAGTGAAATTAAATTCATATGGTCACAAATTAGATTTAATGTGTTCTAGTCCAATACATTTCAAATACGTATCCTCAATTTTATTACCAATGTCAAAGATGAACTTAAAAAAATAGAGGCAATTTTATTGAAATAAAGTTTTCGTATTTATTTATCATTGCATACAATAAAATTTAGATCAGGTTATAAATCGAATATTTTGTGCTTAATAAATTAAGTACTCGATTTATAATATCAAAATGATCCATAAACAAATGCAAACTCAAATTAATAATATCGGTTTATCGAAAATAAATTAACAAATTTATGTTTTACTCAAAAATGTCAAGAGTAAAAATGAATTTACTTGGCGAGCAAAACCTATCCAACAATCTCCCACTTGATTAAGAATAAATGAGACATGTTAAGCACATCTACAAACTATGACGTACTCTGCATTCACAGAAAAACTCAACAATACACGGTTGGTTGATACTCCTCCAAACAATGGCGTCGACGCCCAATGTGATCACTAATCTCTATATAGACTTCCGAGAGTCCCTATCAACATGAAAAAAAGAATAAGAATAAGTATAACCCAACCATAGGGACCAAATTTGGAACTAAATGAACTAGCATATAATCTCTAGTCCTACGAAGATACTTGAGTATATGCTTAACAATAGTCCTAGTGCTTAGTTCGTGGGCTCGATTGATATCTACTAAAAACCTCGACAATATATTGTCATGTGCATAAAATCTTATAAACGTTGCTTCCTATAGTCGAGGCATAATAGACATACTTCATGTATTCCCATCCACTAGAAATTTTATGGCAATGTTTTTGTGAAAAGTGAATGAATAATGCTATTTATCATTATGATGATAGAATATCGATGATGTGGCACTCTATGTAGAATAATGGGATTGGGCAGTTCAATTTTTATGAGAGAAAGTGAGAGGAGAGAGAGAAATGTGGGGGATAATAGTTTGTCATATCACCGATGGTATATCAATATAATGATAAATAACATTACTTAAAGTGAATTCCATGCCCAAAAAGTGTGGCCGTTCTTGGAATTTAAATAGCAAATTTTACTAGTATTTTCTCTATATATGAAGCTTGGGAAAGAGAAATTCTCTTGTTCTTCCTATCCCAAAGAATTTGAATTCCTAGAAAGTTATTGTAATTTTCCAAGTCTTTCATGTTAAACTATTGTGCCAACCAGCTTCCGCTGATGTCAATGCTTCCACATCATCCCAATGAATAGAATGTCATCGTCATACAATATGAGAAAAGTCAATTTGTTGTCTTTAATGTGCTTACAGTTATGCTTTTGACCTTTATAGATGCTTTCGTTAAGATTTTCATTAGGGAAGTCACCTCATATTCAAATGAGATGCAATTGATAGTAGGATTCTTATAGAAACAAGGCCACAGGGGAGAATGTCTTCTCATAATTGATGCCCTCTCAATGAGTAAAATCCTTAGCGATTAGTCTAGATTCAAAGGTCTCCACCTATTAGTCTATGCTTATTTTCCTATTATAGACCCATTTGCAATCTATGATTTTACCCTATTTGGTGCATCTCCAAGATTTCGGATCTTTCTTATATGAAGTGGGATCCTTCTCTTCCTAAATGGAGACATCCTCTTCAAAGAGCAAATATCTAAATGCTGACAAAGCGGCAGAGGTTCTTGGTTGATTGGAAGTTGTAATTGTTCTCTCAATTTTTCTCTTATATCATGTCCCTCAACTTTAGTCTCAACATCATGTTGTATTGAACAGTTAGGACTTGATCCTATATCACCTTTTGTACTGGTAAGTAAGTGGTAGGCAAGTAATACCTCTTTTTAATTTCCACTGCGTCTACGCTCAATTAGTAAAGGATGTACGAATTTCTCTTGAGTAGGTTCAGTACAAATCTCTGGATCAGATGAGCTGGAAACGTTTCCTCTAAAAAGGTTGCATTTGTACTCACAAATACCTCCATGTCCTTATAGAAGTAACATTATCTTGTTCCTTTACTATATCCCACAAAGATGCACGCCTCTAATCTTTACCTCCAGCTTGTCTGCCAAACATTCACATATCAGGATATGTCCTAGGCTAAGATTATGTTGCGGTGTGCGCTCAACTTGGATACAATTTGATTATGTGATTAGTATGTTCAAATGATAGGGAGTATCTTAATGCTCTTATCTTATTATTTTTTTCGCTTCAATCCTAGACTCGAACTTTTCAACGGCTTCAAACTTATGAGCCATTTGGTATACATAGTTGTATTTTAAATAAGTGATGAAGTACTCATAACCAGGTTTAGCTCTCTGTCCCTTAGATGTGAATGGTCTTTTAGTCATCTTACATTTCAAACATGGATTCCACCTTTAATTTGCTTGAAGGATCACTCCTTACTAGTCTTTGAAATCTATTAAGATTAATGTGACCAAGTTTATAGAACTTCAAAGGATCTAAACCATCTAATAAAAGCTCAGAACTAGGGACTCAAATGGTCAAAGTGAAGCAAAAAAAAGGTTTAGTCTCGTTAGTGAGAGGTGATCTCACACATTTATTAGAAACATTGACATTATTCATGGAGCCAACATCGCAGTTTAAAAAATATAAATTGTTAACCAATTGTTTATGATAATTAGTATCATAAAAAAATAATAATTTCTTAAATATAAATATTTATTATGATGAAAAATAAGCAAATAGAACCAACAGCTCTAATAGGCACCAACTCTCTGATACAATCTCTGAGAATGAACTCTCATTCACTATGCTCCTTGATTACTTGGAAACCCTTGCAACAAATTGGAAATATAATTGGTGACTTTAAAATCTACTATCTAGATATCAGTAGAATCAACCATTAAGCACGGCTTGATGTAGGACAAAACACTATTACCTTACTTTTTTTAAGCTAGGTATTTCGGGCAATTCATCTTCTAGTGACTATTCTATCAACAATGAAACCACTTTCCCTTGGACTTTCCATCCATCTTCGATTTCTTGGTCTGCTGCTATGAGCCATTCTTGTTGGATTTCTTCCTCTTGTTGCCCCATTTTCCTTTTGGCATCAGAGAAAACACAACAAAGGCATCTTTATTCTTGGTCTTTAGAGTAGCCTGAGCATTTTGGAGCTCCTTCATCAGCTCAATCTTAAACTTGTTCATGTGATAATTAACCTTGAAATGTGAAAACATCTTAGGCATAGTCTCCAAAGCCATGTCAACCTGTGATTCCAATTTGACTAAAAAATCTAAACCACGTTTAATTAGTGATTAATAAAAGCATATGATCTCTCACGGACATCCTTGGTTTCATACGCATGTTCATAATAGACCTAATGGCAGTCTATCGGACCTGAAGACCTTAGTGTCCAAATATCTTCTAAAGAATTGTCATAGTCTAATCCGTAATAGAGAATTTGGTGCTATCATATGTGATTACCTAGAACTTCGAAATCTTATGGCGGTTACTAAAAGTGTACAAGTAGATCCAAAACTACTATCATATAGAGATTACCTAAAACTCCAAAATCTTAAACATATCCCTTTATAGGAGAAGGCCTTGTGATCAGGGGTGGACCCATGCGCCCATTGGGCCAAAAAAAAAATTTCCTAAAAAAAAAAAGGGAACAGTACATAATTACCCCATTATAAGAACATATTTCAATTTTGACAAACTTCTTAAAACTTACCAAAAATCAGGTGGTAAATCTTAATATTAAATATATAATTATACTATAATATTATAATATGCATTTAAAAGATTTTTCTCTCTCCTCTCTCACAGCCAAACGTGATTTTCCCTCTATACAAACCCAACGACCTCTTCTCTACAAACTCAGCTCACCGTAAATCTCCCAAATCACAAAAATTCACTGTTTCTCCTCGATTTCGATCCACAATCAAAGAACAAGGTCACAATCCCGTAAACTTACTTCTGATTTTTATTGCTCTGGAGAAGTTGAAGCAGGTTGTGGCACAATCGGATCTTCCTGAAGCAAAAACTGAACTACTGTGGTCCAATTTCGAAGGTAAACCTTTAATCAACGTTAATCCTTGATTTCGAGCCATGATCAATGAATGAGGTCACAATCCTGTCGACGTACTTCTGATTTTCAGTTTCTGGAGAAGTTCAAGCTTGGCAGTAGAGGAATTGGATCGTGAAACAAAAATTTAAGTGATCTGATTTCGAAGGTAATAACTTAATAACGTGAGTTTTCTCATTAACCATTGATAGAATGTAATTTTTATTTTCAATTTACCGTTTTGAACCTGATGTTATGTGAATCTGTGATATCATTGACTATTTGTGACCAGTTGTGACCAGATGTGACTAGTTGTGACATGCTGTTTTCTGTGTATGACTAGGAATGGCAGTTTTGCACGTGCATGCATTTGTGTGGAGGTCACACATCACTTGTACTAGTGAATGATACATGCAAGTACGATGAATTGGTTGAACTTATTATTTCAGAACTGGGGCTTAATTGTGCAAAAGTAGCTGTGAAAATGACGTATTCTTTGGATTCTAGTTTACCTCCAGTCCGGATTATGAGCGATAATAATGTCCTAATGTATTTGAGGTTAAAATCTTTGGATGGGATTGTATCGAGTTATCCTATTATGCTTGATATTATCAGTGCAGATTTGTGGCAGCCACAATATACATTGCAATGCCCAGAGACATCAACTACTTCCATGGAGTCATCAGCTAGTGTGTTTCCTTTACAACAAATAACTCAAGAAATTTGTGACTCAGTGGTGACTGTTGAGAAAGAAAACATTGAAGAAGATGTGACACTGGTATCCGAAGTCGATGCTAGAGCAATAGTGGAGGGAAATATTTTTCGCAACAATGAGATACTGAAAATGAGCTTGGCCTTCTATGCTATACAAAACAAGTTTGAATATAAGGTGTTGAGATCGGACAAGAAGGAGTATGTGGTAAAGTGTTTGCATAATGATTGCAAATGGATATTTAGATCTTCACGCTTGGGAGAAACGAAAATGTTTAAGATCAGGGAAATGTGTAAAGGTCACACATGCTCGATGAACATTGTTTTAGGATCTCATTGACAAGCATCTTGCTCAATTGTGTCAAACTGCATCAGGCACAAATACACCTCTTCATGTACAGTATGCACTCCTAATGATATCTCAAACGACATGTTACATAAATATGGAGTATCAGTGAATTACGTGAAAGCGTGGAGGTCACGTGAACAGACATTAAAATTGATTAGAGGTGATCCAACGACATCGTTTCAGTTGCTACCTTCTTATTTTGCTACAACAGATGAATATAGGAACAGTCACAAGAATAGAAACGGATGATTCAAATAGATTTAAATATTATTTTATGGCTTTGGGTGCATCGATCGCTGGTTGGAAATATTGTAGGCCAGTCATTGTAGTTGATGGCACATATTTAAATGGCCACTACGGGGGTACACTCTTCACAGCTTGTACACAAGATGCAAACAATAACATCTTCATACTAGCTTTTGGGATTGGGGATAATGAAAATGATAAGTCATGGAGATGGTTTCTTGAGATGTTGAAGAGAGCATTTGGATCGAGAGATGGATTGTGTATAGTATCAGATAGACACAATAGCATAAGAAATGCCATTGAATTCGTATATCCAGAGGCAATGCATGGGATCTGTTCATACCATTTACTTAGAAATTTGAAGACTCATTTTGCAAAATCACGTCACAATATCACACATGCATTCAATTCTGCTGTAAGAGCATATACGATGGATGAATTTGAATATCAAATGCAGCAATTAGACTCAATGAATGAAGGGATCAGGGAATATTTGGTATGTGACTTCCTGTGACCTGTTCAACATATATTGTGACTTCCTGTGACCTGTTCAACATATTTTGTGACTTCCTATGACCTGTTCTGTGATATTATGAAATGTCCATGAATATCTACTCTCATGCATTTTTAATGTATGAACTATATTTTATGTATGTGGCCATTTGTAACCTGTTGTGACCTGTTGTTACTTATGCTTGAATATATTATCTGATAACTGAAATTGTTTTTTAGATGGAAGTTGGATATAAAAATGGTCAAGATTGCACATGCCAAACAATAGATACTCTACTATGACATCAAACATAGTAGAATCTGTAAATGCAGTCACGAAGGTGGCAAAGAATTACCATATTCAAGCACTTGTATAATCATTGAGGCAAACAGTCCAGGCATGGTTTTGCAAGAATAGGGATAACGCACTCGGCACTTTCACAAAGCTTGCAAACAAATATGAGAAGTTGTTGAGGGAAATAAGCAATGATGTGAGAAATCTGAAGGTAAAAACAACAAACCATATATATTATGTTGATCACATGTATAACTTTAAATATTTTTTAATTTCAGGTTTCACCTGCAAGTCACACTTTGTTTGAAGTGAGGGACAATTCTTCATCATACATGATTGATATAACTCAAAATACATGTAGTTGTAGAATGTTTCAAGTGGATCAACTTCCATGTCCACATGCACTTGCAGTGATAGCAACATTGAAGCTAGATGTGTACGACTTTTGCTCGGTGTATTACACAAGAGATGCATATTTGAATACCTACAAAGAGACAGTCTTTCCTATAGGTAATAAATCAGAATGGAGTTTGCCAGAAGACGTGCATAATAGAGTTGTACTTGCTCCAAACCAAAAGAGAAGTTCTGGTCGGCCTATTGAGAAGAGGAAGAAGCCAGCTTGCGAGAGATCACAAGTTATAAAATGTGGAAGATGCAGTGAATCTGGTCACAATCGTCGAACATGCAGGAACCTGGTGCCACTTAACCAAAACAACGGAAAATTGGAAGCAAAGAAAGATCCAAAGAAATTCAAATAGGGTATTGTAGTAATTTTTTTACATGAGGATATTCTTTCTAATTGCAAATTGTTTCATTTAATTGAATGTGACTTTGTTTATAATGATTGTGACCATCCAAAACCATTTATGAGAAGGGCTGTGTAACAGACATTGATTGTGACTTTGTTTGTCATGATTGTGACCATCCGTGACCATTTCTGGGGAGGACAGTAACAGAAATTGATTGTGAATTTGTTTATGACGATTGTGACCATTTGTGACAATTTGTGACTATTTCTAGGAAGGGCTGTGGAACAGACATCTGTTTATGATGATTGTGACCATTTCTGGGAAGGGCTGTGCAACAGACATCTGTTTATGATGATTGTGACCATTTGTAACAGAAATTGAATGTTACCATCTGTGACGCTCTGTGACCATTTGTAACAGAAATTGAATGTTACCATCTGTGACGCTCTGTGACCATTTGTGACCATTTCTGGGAAGGCCTGTGCAATAGAAATTGAATGTGACATTGTTTATGCCCATCTGTGACCATTTGTGACCATTTGTGACCATCTATGACACTATGTGCCCATTTGTGACCATTTCTGGGAAGGCCTGTGCAATAGAAATTGAATGTGACATTGTTTATGCCCATCTATCCATTTGTGACCATTTCTGGGAAGGCCTGTGCAATAGAAATTGAATGTGACATTGTTTATGCCCATCTGTGACCATTTGTAACAGAAATTGAATGTGGTCATATGTGCCCATTTGTGACCATTTCTAAAATACTAAAATGACATAAACAAAACCACACAAAAGACCAAAAATTTCACCTCCATTATACCAGCTACTTAAGAAAAACAAATTCACATTCATTTCCAAAACATATTACAAAGATAAAATAACATCTATCGACTACATACAAAAACACCCGTTTTTCTAACTTTCTACAGCTATCAATCAACCTAATCTATCATGAAAACAATTCCATCAACAGTAGTTCAATCATCTGACATTGATTTTCCCCTTCCAACCTGTCTCAATTGTCTATTCGTGAACAGCAACGCTGCAATTTCAAGTCTGGCATTTGTAACATCAAATCACATTGGCATTTTGGCAAGATCATTGTGCAACAAATATTGTGCATACTTTATGACAAAAACACCACAATCATGCCTGTAATATTTAAATTAGACGAACCGTAAGTAACTACAAAATATTGATGAAAAATGACAAAACTTGTAATGCCCATAATGAAACTTACCCATTTTTTTGTTGAGGTAAACCACTGACAATGTTAATACACAGGTCCCTGGATACGTCACTCATATCATCAGTAGTTTCTATCCACAGTCCGACCACTTTTAACAAATGTGTAAGAGTCTTCACAAGCGGTAAGACCCCTTGACGAACCTTATTATCCTTGTACGATTTGTTGCTTGAATTGAATATGTATAGGATGCGGTTATTAATGTCAAGCTGCCCCAACATCCAATGAGCATGATTTGTAGGCATAATGGGCATCAACACGGATTCAACTTCTCTCCAAGAAGTATTAAATGATAATCGTTCACCATTGATGGTTTTGATTAGGTCTTCCTTATCATTCACAACGCTTGGGTCTTCAACAAAATTTGGGTATAAAGTCTGCATTGTCAAATCAAATATACAATCTGTAGTGGTTGTTTTCATCTTCACACCTTCACCAAACTTGGCAAGTTGTCTTATGTAATGAAAGCATGCATCCATGTGCTGTAATAACAAAGAGCATACATAAGTGATGTGAACTACTATGCATATGTGAAAAAAAAGGTGGCTTCATATATACTGTGCTGTTCAATGATGAATTAGAATCGATCAACGTATGCCACCAAGTTTTATGGTGAACAGGGACACTGCCACACACAAATTGAGGACTTATCACATTATCTGCATCGCTGAACTTTACCCTGTACACACATGTATGCACTCATCAAAAAAATGAATAAGATTCTGACTAAGTCATTTCTTTCTGTGACTAGCAATGTAATGGTCACACAAAATAATGACAGGTCACACTTGACACAAAACACTTAAAATCTACATTTAATGTACCTGCTCTTGGGCTTGTATCATCTGTCAAACCAATTCTGGAATGAAATCAGGTCTGCACTATCAACTCCCTCCGAATAATTTTGGAAAACAACGTTTCCAGATGTAGATTTTGATCCAGTAACTGCATGATATGGATCAACCTTAATGAAAGGAGACTGCAGAGTTTTTGATGGCTTTTGTGCTCTCTTCACAGGTAGTCCAGATGATGGAGGTGCAGGAGTATCTTCCTGATTCAAAAATATAAAAAGAAAGGTTCTTGAATTAGAGTATGACAACTAGTCTAAATTTATAATACGAAATACTAAATGTATCGTTAAACTCACATCTTTTGTATGGCGTTTAGTAGACTCCAACACGCGTGCAATAGCCTCATCAACCTGCTCCTGCACTTCTTCACTAGCAAAGAATTCTGTAGAGCTTTTAGAATTCTGTGAGTTGCCAACACCTAGATCAAATGAAGGAAAATCCAGAACGTAGTCATCATGGAAGTGATGTGAAGACTCGGGTGCCACGTGATCTTTGTCATTTTTTTCAACCACATCATCACCTTTTGGCTTAGGTTCCATGTGACTCTTGCCATTTCTTTCAACCACATCATCACCTTTTGTCTCAGGTTCCATGTGACTCTTACCGTTTCTTTCAACCACATCATCAGCTTGTGGCTCTTGTCTTGTCGAACAATCTCTACCACTCAAGTTTGTCTAAACTTCATCTATCACCGATGATAAAATGTCAGACACGGATTCAACAAAAGATTTAAGAGACAACCTGATATCGCTCAACCCATCTTTCAACACATTCTGATTCCGAAGGACCTCATTGAGCTTCGAAGAATTGTTTGAATGACGCATTTTGTTATTCATGCCAGACAGTTCTGACTTCATCGATAGAAGCTCCTCTTTAAGGCCTTTGTTATTCACTTGAAGTTTGGTTATTTCTTCATCCATCAACTGCTTCAATCGACCACATTCCTGAAAAATTTTGTAGTTAGTAGAATTGTATATAAAATGGATTCCGAAGTCTGTAAAAAGTGAAATTACTCACTTTGACACATGAACAATTAGGATGATTGACAACACGAGGCTGAGAAGGAGAGCTAAAGCTAGCAGTCCCTGTCTGTTTTTTCGGCAATGGATCTACAAAATCATCATCCGAATCTTGAACATGTACATTTGACAGCAGGGGAGTAGATTCACTGGTGCCCACTGGAGTTTGTGAGGTCTAGAAATTCAGATTTGGTTGTCTAGGCTTTAAGTATTGCACATCTGTAGATTGTACCCAACATACAAAACAATGAAATCAGTTAGCACAATGATACAAATCAGGTCACAATATATATGACAAGTCACATATTTCAGGTCATAGTCATAAAACAGATGCAACTTTACGAATAGGATATTCATACTTCACGTCACAATCATATGTAATGTCATAATTGATCTGAAATTAATATCTAGAACATGTCATATATGGCATCGAGAGCTCTTCTTCAGATGGATCAATGTCATTTACCACAACCTGTTTGACATAAGTTAGAAAAATGTTGAGCATATGTCATTTAAATATGTATAACTAAGAAAATGATTACATAACAATTCAAATGTATTTAAGTACTTACATTCTCTTCTCCAAAAATATTGTCCTCCAACATTGCCACTGAAGGATGTTTGTGCGCAGTCCAATTCATAATTCGAGGGTATTTCTTACAAATTCTTATGGCCACATTCCCCTCAAGTGCAGGTATGCACTCATACAACCACACCTGGAGAGCAACTAAAAAACCCATTAATCTATAGTTTCTTGTTTGTTTTGATAATCCCCTCCTTAGTGACGATAATGTGGTCTCAAACAGATATTTGCCCCAGGGAAACATATCTAGTGTGTCAAGATCATCTACAAGTGAAAATATGTATTGATCTACCACCTTCGGGTAGGATGTAGCAAATAGGTACAAGGTGATAAGATAAATGATCCCAATCTTAACCACATCAAGGTCTGGTACATCAATCAGTGAAAGAAACACTCTTTTGACATCTTCACTTATGACAACTTTCAAGCCACTGAAATATGTTTCCTTCACTGCCGAGGATTTTTCATCCAACATCGGTCGACCGTCGACCCCATCATACCGCAATCCAGTTACCAAGCAGAATTCAGCAATGGAGAACCGGATATATCTCCCATTTATATTGAACCACATCTCCTGCTTGTTTGGTTGCTTCACCTCCCATTGTAAAACGTAGTGAATTAACTGCTGCTGCACTACTATCTCCTTACAGTCCATGTAGTAAGACACACGTGTATTTTTCAGAATATCCCTTTGAGCTGTAGAAAATTTCATCGCAAAGTGTGTGATGACACCCTGAATTATAGTAGTAGTAATCTTCCCATGAAACCAATCCCATGGTTTTATTAGATATTCCCAGTCCTGCACAATCATAATGTCATTCATGTTACTATAACTTCCAACAGAACGATTTCACAGTGACCAAAACTAAGCAACACAATAATTATCTGAAACAAAACTAAGCAACACAATAATTATTTTGCTCTGTCAATAATGGGATACACCATTCGTCTCTAGTACTACCAGAGGATCAAACCAAAACTATTCACGATATTTTGGTAGAAGAACACCCAAAATCGGGTCACCAAACTCACAAATCAGGTAATAAAATCAGATTTTACCTTTTTTATGGATTTCCCACCAGAGGCCGAAATTTTAACTCTCTTTGGTGAAGAAGAACGTCCGACAATCTTTTTCCTTTTTCCTCTTTCCTTCTCCTTCATTTTCACATCAACACTACGAGTAGCACTACGAGTTCTAACCATTTTGAAACTAAAATGTAGGATGTCTATTTCAAGATGAATATCCGATGATAAAGTCGACGATTGAAAATGGCTGAGAAACAGAAGGCGTGAGTTCTGTGGTAGGGAGAGAGAGACGCGAGGTTTGTATTGTATAGAGAGAGAGACGCGAGGGTTTACTGTTTTGATTTGGGTATGGTAACGACCGGAGAGTGAGCGAACGGAGAGCGAGGGTTTGCTGTTTCGATTTGGGTTTGGTAGCCACTGGAGAGAGAGACGCGAGGTTTGAACGATGGAGAGATGTAAACGGTGCAGATTAAATCACAAAAATGAACGGTTGGCATAATAAGTTTTTTATTAATTTATAAATACCTAATACCACCTGAATTTTGAATTTTAAACTTCATGCACTTATTTTTGAATTGTAATGTTGAAAAGTAGGGTATTAGGTAATTTTCTCAAAAAAAAATACGAAGCGACCCAACTCCCAAGCCCATCTTCTGAAATAAACCTAGGGCCAGTACTCCAGTTGCCTTTCCCTTTTCGGCTTTTCCCCCAATTTCCTTTTGTCCCCACTTCCCAATTCAAATCCTTTGCCTTCCTCCAATTCTCCCGACTAAAGACCGGCGACCTTCGGAGTTCGGAATACAAGTCAAGCCTTTGGCGACCTTTGGAGTTCGGAATTTGCTGCTGCTCAATTAATTTCTTCCCTGCTGCCCTACATCAATTCACGAGAGTCCGAGATAGTTAGAACTTAAGACTGTTAGACACGAGGTATAATTTAGTCAGTGCAACTGTACAAGTTTTAGTTTCTTGAATAGTTTATTTGTGGCTTGTGGTTGTGGCTTGAAGCCTTGAAAGCAGACGTAGTCGGCAGTCATTGTCTTTTTTTTTTTCCTTTTCAATGATTTTTCTTGTAGAATGTTTAGTAATCATTCATTTAAATTAATCCCTTGTGAGCAATAGAGTTAGTAATTAGTATGTAATTGAAAAAATAGCAATTTGACAGATTTGTGTTGTGGTTTAAAATTGATTGTAATTTTGATTCTGCTCAATTAGACTTAAAGAGGATTTAAAGTTATAATCTGGATTCAGGAGATATGTTGTGTTGAATGAGTCTCTAATGCTCTGTCTTAAAGAATTTATGGTGAATTTATGGTCAGCTTATTTTGCTCTGTCTTAAAGAATTGAAATTGAGGTGGAGACTCTTCATTTGGGAAATAATGAACTTCTGGCAAGTAGATAAGAAACAAATCAAACTAATGGTGATGTTTCTTTACTGGTACTGGAGTTGAACAGGATCTTTCCACTTTGAAAGTATTGATTTTGTTTCATTACTTACTTATTTAGGTGTAACTGAGAATGAACCAAACTCTTACGAAGAAGTAATTAAGGCCCTTAATTGGATGCTGCCTGTAATGAAATCTTTTCTCAGTAGTAAAATATGGTGTGAAGTTGTGGAGCCATTTCACCTTTGCCATTTCACAGTTTTCACTATTTATGCATTCTTTGTTTGAATGATAGTTTAGTTGTGTACGTTGAAAATGATGTATTTAATGAAATTATTAACGAGACTACTATACAGCGTTTTCAAAGTATGAGAAGCCGTAAGGAACAATTGTAAAAAAAATAGTACATTGTGAATATTATTTTTATTGTCTAATTTGAAATTATTTTTTACTTAATTCTGTCTCGCCCCCCGAAAAAAAATCCTGGGTCCGCCCCTGCTTGTGATTTATGGCTAGGCTAGGTCCTCCCACTAAATTTTAAACTATTGATATCAGATTGGGAAATCTTTGAGATCATGATTTTCCCTATTAAATAGACTACAGATTCCATATCACGATTATCGTTATTAATTCACTTTGATTCCCATGGCACTGAATTATTGACCAATGATTTGATCTCACTCATTGATAACTTAAAGAACTTCAACTTGTCCATGTTTGGTACGAATTAAAATTTAGATTTTAATTTAAGTCAAAGTCAACAATTAATTTTAACCACATACGACTCACAACTTTTCAACCACACATCTTATCAACTTTTATCAAAATCTACTAAAAATCTGATTTTAATCTCCATCAAAAAAGACAGTATTCAAAGCTCAGGATTGAAGTCCTATTTAATCAAGTGAAATTAATTCATGTGGTCAATTTCACAAATTAAATTTTGCATGATCCAATCCAATACATTCTAATATATATGCTCAATCTTATTACCAAAGTTAAATTAATTTTAATAAAATTGAGACAATCTTATCAAAATAAAGAGTTTGTCTTTATTTATAGATTGTTGACAATAAATTTAGAATAAAATCTTTTTACATTTAACAACTTAAGTACTGGATTTTATAATATCGAAACCATCCGTGAATAAGTGCAAACTCAATTATTACAAACAATTTATCAAGAAAGAAAGAAATTAACAAATTAATATTTAATTTCAAAATGTCACAGAGTATAAATGAATTTACTCAATGGGCAAAACATATCCAAAATGAGCATCTTCAATGTTGGACCTCGTTCTTACTCCCTCAAGCCCATTCACAATTGTATTTTCAATGAAGGAAACTAATTGTTCCATTCGCAACTTCAAAGTGAAGTGGTCGGATGCTAATTGTCGAGATATCTTTAATCTGGTCAAACTTTTAAGTTGTGATTTCTTCTATCGATGGCAATCCTACACAATCATATGGAATACAAATATACAATTATGCTCATTGTACATTCTTTTATGACATGATGGTTGACATTGTGTATGTTGGCAAATGTTGATTGGATGGAAAAATTGTCAAAAAATTAAACTGTCTAATGGTGTATTGCTGCCTTTTGCTCAAGACTGAGAATTGTTGCGCAATATTTGAGACATGATTCACTTCTAGAGGGAGGTTCACACTGACTAAATAGTAGTACTGGTAAAACAATGAAATTATCATCATCTCCCGGTGTATGGTGACAACATCATTCAAACTAGCAACGTAAAGTTCAACGCTTTCTTCATTGCTAGTCACAACACTGTTGAGGATTAAAGATTAATTAAGTAAAACAAGTTGGAGTGGAAGCTGCTGGAATGCACGAGAAGCTGTGAAGAAGTTGCACTTGATTCCAATTTTGTTATAGTGCTAGTTTATAACAGAATTCTGTTTTGCCACTTGTACATTCAGTTGTAATTTGTGTATATATATTTCTTTTGTAATTCCCTTCATCATCGAATATACATCAGACGTTTCTTCCTTCCATTTGTAGCTGTGCTTCCATTTTATTTTAGCTGATTTGTTATATGGTATCAGAGCAAGTATGGCTGATAATGATGGCATAAGTTCTACAGATGGAAATCAAAATCAAATCCCACCTTAAAGCTCAAACTCAAATCAAACCACTCATGATCCGTCTCTACCTAATAGTCCCTACTTCATTGGTACAAACGAGAACTCTGGTACACTGCTAGTAACTCAAATGCTTGACTCCAGCAACTACCATTCTTGGGCAAGGTCAATACGGAGAGCACTTCGAATCAAAAACAAACTTGGTTTCATTGATGAAACCATATGTGAGCCTGCTGATGTTGATAATCCAACTGATGGAACATTGGCTTCGATGTAATGACATAGTCATTACTTGGCTGCAAAATACCATGACTATTGATATCAAGGCCAACACACTCTATGTTGAAACGACGCACCAGCTGTAGCTGGAATTAGAGTAGCGTTTGGAGCAGCAAAATGCTCCCAGAATTTATGAGGTAAAGCAAGGAATAGCGACATTAATGCAAGGGCAGGACTCTGTCAGCACATACTTCTCAAAACTCAAACCATTGCTAGATGAGCTGATGAATTATGAATCCATTCCCAGTTGCACTTGTGGAGGGTTGCAGACCGTAGTTGAAAACCAAGAAAGGGATTGGGTGATAAAGTTTCTTATGGGACTGAATGATTCCTACAAAGGTCTTAAGGCTCAGATCTTGTTGATCAAACCATTTCCCAAATTGAATGAGGTGTACTCCATTATGCAACAGGAAGAAAAAAGGAGGGATATATCTGCTGATGTAGGTATCACTGATGGAATGGCAATGATGACAAGAAGAAGCACTCTGAGGGAAACAGAGAAAAGGGAATTTGGACCTCAGAAGAAATACTTCTGCACCTTCTGCAGAATCCCTGGCCATTCACTTGATAGGTGTTTTAAGGCTAACAAAGATAAACCTACCTGCACTCATTGTCAAATGCCAGGTCACAGCATCAGCCACTGTTATAAAATCCATGGGTACCCTCCAAGTCACAAGTTTCATGGAAAAATGAAGGCAAACTCTACTATTACTGATTAGAATACTGATACTATGGGACTTGAACAGGAACAAGTCAGTGACAGAGGCCAAGTCTCTTTAACTCAAGAGCAATACACTCAACTGATGGCTTTGCTCAAACCACCAATCAGTCATTCTCACTCACTCTCTGCTAATCACATTCTGAACTCTCCTAAACACACAGATACATCTAAAATATCTGGTACTTTTATATGCTTATCTGCTCATGGTAATAGAATGAATACATCCATACCTTGGATCATAGACACTGGGGCTACTGACCACATGGTTTGCTCCATCTCATTCCTCACAAACATTAAATCTAAAATCTCACATCCCATTAGTTTACCTAATGGAAATATCACAATTGCCACTCACGTAGGAAGTGTTAGGATTACAGAGGAATTATTGCTTCATGATGTTCTTTGTGTTCCAACATTTACCTTTAATTTAATATCTGCTAGAAAACTTACTCAAACATCCAACTGTCGCCTTATCTTCTCTTCTGATTCATGTTATATGCAGGACCTTTCAACCTTGAAGATGATTGGTCTGGGTGAAGTGAGGCATGGCTTATACCACTTAGCACGAAATAAGCTTCCTTCTGCTAGCTTGATTCAGAGTTCACCAAAGTCTGCCAACCAAACTGTCATGTCTGTCACCACAAATCAAGATAACTATGATCTCTGGCATTTTAGATTAGGCCATCCCTCAGACCCCAGGCTGCACTTGACTAATTTGCATCAGACTTCCAGTTCCAAATACACCAAGAAACCTTGCTCCATCTGCCCCTTAGCTAAACTTCATAGGCTGTCATTCAACACTAGTTATAACAGGTCAGAAAATTGTTTTGATTTAATCCACTGCGACCTATGGGGACCATGTACTGACATTTCCTATGAAGGATCAAAGTATTTTCTTACTATTGTTGATGACCACAGCCGTTGCACTTGGGTTTATTTATTAAAATTGAAGTCTGATACCTCCATTGCCTTACAAAATTTTTACACTATGATTGAGACTCAGTTTTGTTCCAAAATCAAAATCATTAGGTCTGATAACGGAGGTGAATTTGACCTGAAACAATTCTACTCTAAAAATGGAATAATACATCAAACAACGTGTGTTGAAACTCCCCAACAAAATGCTGTTGTAGAAAGGAAGCATCAACACATATTGAATGTTGCAAGAGCTCTAAAATTTCAAAGTGGTTTGCCTATGAAGTATTGGAATGACTTTGTCTTAACTGCTGTTTTTCTAATTAACAGGTTACCCACACCTGTTTTAAACAACAAAACCCCTTTTGAGGTCCTTTTCAAGGCCAAACCTACATATTCCAATCTCAGAATTTTTGGTTGTCTGGCGTTTGCAACCACACTCACACACAATAGGCACAAATTTGATCCAAGGGGAAGGAGATGTGTTTTTTTAGGATATCCTTTTGGAACCAAAGGATATAAGCTACTTAATTTAGAAACTAAAAAAAATATTCATATCTAGGAATGTAATATTTTATGAGAATGTTTTTCCTTACAAAAATCACAAAAATCAAAACCATGTTGATGACTCTAACTTCACTCATAAACTACCCTCTCCTACTCAGTTAGCCTATCCAGAACCAAGTGACATTAACTTAGATTACCCTGCTATTCCAGATCCTCAGTTGCAGATAGAACCTGAACAAGAGTCTAGCCAAAATGTAGATCATTCAGGAAATAATCAGCATCATGATGAACCAGAGCCTTCATCTGGACTCCCCAACAATCCATGTATTCTTCGAAGGTCTGATAGGAACAAGAGAACACCTGTTTATTTGCAAGACTTCATTTGTCAACAGGCATCCTCACTCACTCATTCTCAAAAGTCAGACAGGAAGAAAGGTGCTGTAATTTCAGGTAAACCTTTTCCTTTATGTGCCACAGTTTCATACTAAAAATTATCTAGCCAACATAAAGCTTTTGCATCATCTGTCGTTTCATACTCTGAACCAACTACCTATCAAGAGGCCATCAAATCTCCTGAATGGTGCAAGGCTATGACAGATGAGATACTTGCTCTTGAGATAAATAATACTTGGACCGTAACTGATTTACCACCTGGAAAGATTCCTATAGGATGCAGGTGGGTTTATAAAATTAAATTTAATGCTGATGGGTCTATTGAAAGATATAAGGCAAGACTCGTGGCGAAAGGTTACACTCAGCTAGAGGGAGTCGATTATCACGAAACCTTTTCTCCTGTGGCGAAGCTAGTAACAGTGAGGACATTGATAGCAATAGCAGTAGCAAAAGGGTGGTACTTACATCAATTTGATGTAAACAATGCATTTTTACACGGGAGCTTAGAGGAGGAGGTATATATGCAAGTTCCACCTGGATACTCTATTGGTAATTCTCCAGAACCTGACAATGATGGAAGTTTTAAAGTTTGCAAGTTGAACAAAAGCCTCTATGGTTTGAAGCAAGCATCTCGCCAGTGGTACTCAGAATTGTCAATTTTCATTATTGAGCAAGGATTTTATCAATCCAAAGCGGACTATAGTTTGTTCACCAAAGGTACGAATGATTCCTTTACTGCCATATTAGTTTATGTCGATGACATAATTATAGCTGGAAGTAATGCCAAAGTGATTAATAACCTTAAAGATCTCCTTGATAACAAGTTCAAAATTAAGGACTTAGGAAATTTGAAATCCTTTCTTGGAATAGAAGTGGCTAGGTCAGCCAAAGGAATTCAGATTTGTTAAAGAAAATATGCACTAGATATTCTGTCCGACTCAGGAACCATTGGAGTCACTCCAAGCAAAATCCCACTTGATTAAAATGCAAAATTGTCCAAAGATGATGGAGACGTACTCTCTGATCCAGCTTCGTATAGGAGATTGGTAGGAAGGCTGCTTTATTTAACTATCACCAGACCTGACTTGGCATACTCAGTACACTTGTTGAGCCAGTATATGCAGACTCCAAGAACATCGCACATGAAGGCTGCTCACAAGATACTTAGATACATTAAAAGGGCACCAGGCCTTGGATTGTTATTCCCTTCATCTTCAGATTTACAACTTAGAGCTTACACTGATTCAGATTGGGGGGCATGTCCAGATTCCAGAAAATCAATAACAGGATATTGTATTTTCATTGGGTCCTCGCTAATATCCTGGAAATCAAAAAAGCAAAGCACAATTTCTAGATCATCAGCTGAATCAGAATACAGGGCGATGGCAGCTACTTGCTGTGAATTAACTTGGCTCAGATATATCCTGGATGATCTACAAATTTCGCATCCACAACCGGCTGAACTATTTTGCGATAATCAAGCAGCCTTGCACATTGCAGCTAACCCGGTATTTCATGAGAGGACCAAACATATTGAATTAGATTGTCATTTGATACGTGATAAAATACAAGAAGGAAGTATCGTTACAAGACATGTAAGAACTGGTTTACAAATTGCTGACATTTTCACTAAACCTTTGCGTTATGATGTTTTTCACTCACACTTATCCAAGATGGGAGTAGAAGACATCTACTCTCCACCTTGAGGGGGGCTGTTGAGGATTAAAGATTAATTAAGTAAAACAAGCTGGAGTGGAAGCTGCTGGAATGCACGAGAAGCTGTGAGGAAGTTGCACTTGATTCCAATTTTGTTATAGTGCTAGTGTATAACAGAATTCTGTTTTGCCACTTGTACATTCAGTTGTAATTTGTGTATATATATTTCTTTTGTAATTCCCTTCATCATCGAATATACCTCAGACGTTTCTTCCTTCCATTTGTAGCTGTGCTTCCATTTTATTTTAGCTGATTTGTTATACTAGTGACTTGTAATTTGAAGAAAATTAAATAGAAAGGATAAAAATGAGTGAATGTTTCAAGCTATACAGTTGAATGGACATTATATGAAAATTATTAAGAAATATTTTCCATAGTCGTAATAAACTAGAAGTGAATAATACTGGGCCAACTGAATATGTCCTTGCCAAGGTTGAGGTTGGAACTTTATTCGTGATCAAAAGACGAATTCAAGATACGAGGATGCATAACATGTACATTGGTACGTATCTTCCCTTTTAGTTTAGGACAACTTCGTAAATCCATACTCGAAAGAAAGTTTAGCATATAAAAGGCGTGAATGATTTACCTTTCCATTTTGCAGTCAGAAATCTATTTCTCAATGTTGCCTTAATAGATGACAGTGTGATCCTGTACAAGTCCTTGCCCCAGGCAAATGAGTTGATGTCGAAAGAGTCCATTTTCGACTCTTCAACCGACCTTTTGTAATACTTTGTGTACATCAAATGTGCAATCAAATACAAGATACTAATATTGGCAACATCTATGTTCATGCGAAACCCACAATTGTACTGGATCCTTGACAAGTAATAGAATTAATGAGTTGGTGATATCATCCCATAAAGAATAAATTCTATTCAAGTTTACTAGTTTCATATGGAATTCGAATTATGTAAACAAAAGAGTTTTTAATTTGATTTATCCTAAATTAATCTAAGAAAGCTATAAAAGTTTGGTTTTTATCAAATTATGAATGATTGTATTGGATTTTGAATCTACCTATTGTTATATATTTCAATTCTTGATTTATAATCTAGTTTCATTCATACATTCTAGACAATCGATAAAGTTGTTCTATATAATTTCTTTTTTAAGAAAAATTAAATCTATCCTAACCACGACCCCAATATATTCTTAACTTGAATTTGAATGATTAGAATGCATTAAAGTTTATAGTATCTATATGATTGCACATGTGATAAATGTTATTCCTAACATCTATTGCACATATATTAATTTTGCCACGTTTAAACTTATTGCGACTCCTCCAACACTACAACAAGTAACTAATTATCTAATAGGTGTCCAATCAATTAAATAATGCAATGCCTATACAAAATTAATCTAGAAACACAACAAATAAACTAAATTACTAGTTTTGAATTAAAACAAATAAATCTTATGGTTCATCTTCATCCAATACAATAACGAATCTAGCCTAGTACATTAATATATAAATTATAAGAAGAAGAATAAATAAAATATCACTCATATTATGATAGAATGCAAAAGATGTCAATCTTCAATTCCAATGTCGAATTCTTCAAAATCTTGATGTAATTGGCTTCAATTCCTTGCTAGAGTTTGATCTCCTCTCTCAAAATATAGCAATTGACCCCTTGTTCTTGATGAATTTGATGATATTATTGTGTATATAGAGGCAAAGGATGGTTCTTCAATGTGTAACCCTTGTTCTCTACTTATAAGGGCTAAGTTTAGGTCATGAAATCGTCTCAAAGTTGTTACCAATAAGAGTTTAAATCAAAAAAGGAAATAGGCATGTCAACAGAAAATTCGGCATGGGAGCACGTGTAGGTATAGCTACTGCGCAGGCAGGCATGTTGAATTACTCTTGGGTTAAGAAAATTGGTGTATTGCGCGAGCGCCAGTTCTCGCGGTGTAGTCCTTGAGCAGCTTTCAGTATTTTGATTATAATTTTTTCTCCTAATATCCAATTATTCAAAGTGCGTTGGAAAGATAATTCAAAGATACAATTCTTCTAGATACAATTTTTTTCAATTCGAACGTTTGCTATCTGAAAATGGGCCTCAAGTTGAGGCTAAAAATTCGGAGCTTAACTTCTTCGACTGTAAATTGATTTGTGAAAATATTTCAACTATATGTCATACATTTGACCTCCAATTGCATCCAAATGATCATATGTGAACTTCAATCATCATTTCATGGTTTGAATCAACTATTAAATATTTACACATTGGTCCCCAAACTTTGAATTTCTTTCATTTTTGGCATTTTTCGTTCATTTCTTCCAATTCCACCAATTTGCATTGAATTCAACCTAACAAACATAATTAAACTATAACTCATCCAAATCACTAACAAATATTTCAATTTAATAGCTTAGATAAATGTAATACACTTATCAAATATGCACAAACTTGAACATTGTCTGTCATCAAATAAAACTATAACATAACTTAAACAAAAAATTTAAACATACTCGATTAGATAAGTTGCCTTTAGAGATGATAAAAAAATTCGACAAACCCGTTTAATCGGGTATTCGGGTCAGGGAATTTTGCCCTGGTGCAGGTTCGGGGCAGGGACAGGTAAAGGGTGCCCCACCCCGCCTAATATTTTTTTTAGAATTCAATACTTTAAAAGAAAATTTTCACGAAATTTCATTAGTTCTAATAAAAATGACAACTAAAATTATTCGTCTCAGTCTAATGAATGAGAGTAATAAGATAAATTATCAAAAACTTTTTAAAAAATTAAATGGGATAGTAAACGGGGCAATGGCTCCGCCCTACCTTGCCTTAAATGGGTAACGGGGCGGGGGCGGGGGAGGTTGCCCCACCCCGTCCAGTTACCATCCCTATTTGCCTTTGGTCTCAGTATTGGAATATATGTATTAAAAGCTATGAACTGTTATAAAATCATAATGTTAAAATTAACTTCTATTTATCCAATGCAAATTCGACGTGTGTGAAAAATCATGTGAAGTATCACAAATTCATAAAGCTATTCAAAAATTGACACTTAATAGTCAAATTTATCAATTCTCCTCTCCTGTGTTTCTCACCCCCAAACTTATTATTTTTCACTATTTTCCCAATGTGTGATCTAAAGTTGAATTTTATATACTACTAATCCCTACCTCTCTAGTTTGATTAGATCTTACTAATTCCAGTTCAATATATCAATAAATGAGAATTCTCCTTATTTTTTTTTGCTTCAACCTTCAAGAATCAAATAAGCTAATAATCCATTGTTAAAAGTCTAATTCTTTCAAATAAGTATTTGGGGTTTAATCAAGACATGTAATAATATTTTTTCTTTTTCTTTTTTTCCTTTTTAACATCTTATGTGCAGACTTCTCTCCATTAAACTTTTTAAATGACACATGTAACAAACTTTCAGCTGATAACTCCCAAACTAGATGACTATAGGGTACCATGTTTTAGATATCCTTGCAATCTTAGTCACTCGAGTCATAAAGGTTATGGAAAGACATTTAACAATGAGATACGTTTTATTTTTAGTTTTATATTTTGATTTTTTTCTCTTGTAATGACTAGTGCAGTGTCCATTATGAAGCACTTATTCTCAAAAATCAACATCTACATTAAGATTTTCACTTAATTTTCATCTTATTGGCCTTACAATCCACACAAAATCATCACACATGGAATCTAAAATAATCTCAATGTCTCCCTACAATAGCTTAATCACATCAAACTATCCTAAAATTCGTTTAAGGATATGGATATATAATTTAGTGGTCATTTGGATTTAACATCTAAGGTCCACTAGTTTATTTTTATTTACCTATTCAAATTTTGAATCAAATTATTCTTTCATGATGCAAACATAAATATTGTGTGCAAAAATATTAAGTTTCACATGAATAAACATAGATCAACCCTAATATGTAATTTTTCCATAATTTATAATTTAACACATAGTTGCAAATATATGCATTATAGTAGACAGATTTATCTAACTCAGACAAGCATACAAAAGTAATAAATAAGGTGAATATAAGTTATTATTCTTTTCAAATTTTCAATTTTTTGACACTCGAACAAGCACACAAACCAATAAAATCTCAATATTTTTTCACCCCAAAACTTGTAAAAGACATTGTCGTTAATGTTTAAAAATAAAACAAGCAATATATAAAAAAAATAAGGGCAAAGAAGAGAACTAACTACTTCCCTGATATATATTTGAAGCTAGTTCGGCAGAAAAATTGTCAAACCCGATATTCAGGGCGGGGATTACCCACTTAATCGAGTATTCAGGTCAAGAATGGGGAGGATACAGGTAACAAGTGCCCCGTCCCATTTAATTTTTAATTTTTTTTTTTTTGAATTCAATACTTTAATGGAAAACTCCACGAAATTTCATTAGTTCTAATAGAAAATTATAATTAAGATTATCTAAAAAATATGACAAATAATAAAAGTCTTAATTTACCAAATATATTTGAATAATTTAACTTTTAAAAATAAATTAAAAATATATTATTGTCTCATTTTAATAAATGGGGACAATAAAATGAATTATCAAAAATTTTAAAAAAAAAATAAAATTAAACGGGTAGTAAACGGGGCAAGGGTTCTGCCTCGCCTTAAACGGGTAACGGGATGGGTACGAGTCGAGAAATTACCCAGCAGGGCGGGGGGCAGCCCACCCTGTTGCCATCTCTAATTGTGGATGGACGGCATGAAAGTTCTGACTAATTTGCTGTGTCTTTTTCTTTGTCCGGTGTGTTCATGTGCATGTTCATACTAGATAAAAAAAAATCAATCAAAACATAAAACAATTTATAATAAGCTCAAACGCACTCTAAGCTAAAGTATGGGGATGAAAATACCATATACTATAACGACCCAATTTTTTTTTTTCACTTTAATGTTCTAATAATATCACCATGTAGATAGAGGAAAAGTGTATATTTAATGCCAGATAATATTTTTAAAACTCGAAAGGAACACGTCAAATTCACTTAGATCCACGAGCATTTGTTACGAATTGATTACTTGATACCCCGCAGCCCAAAATAAAGGGAGAGAGAATTGTTCAAATCACATTTCATATGGATAAACGATTAATAAAAAAAACATATTCAAATTTTGAATCAGAATTACTTTATGGGACTTAGATCCTTGCAGAACAAGGACAGAAATCATAGATTCCAAGAATGAAAAGCTCTTCAATAGAAATTAGTAAGCAGAATACCTTGAGTGAGGATTAACTCTAAAATGTAATAATCTAAAAAAAACGACACTAACAAAATTAAGGCTAGTGACAGTTTACAAAAATTTCCAAAAAAAAGTTGAATAACGAACAAAAGGTATTCACCAATAATGCATAACATAGTTTTAAATTTATAACCCGGCAAAACATGTCTTACAATTAAAATAAAAATCCTTACGAGATAAAACTAAGAATTGTTGAAATAAAATAAAATTTTGCATTGTTACACCGAATTATTCTTATTGAGTCCCATAAATCTTGGCACAACGACTGTACTTCATCGCCCGTCATCCAACGACCCGTTCTAACCTGTGAGGTAGGGGAAAAATGGGTGACTACATGGGAATACTCAGTAGGAACTAAAAAATATGGTGCTATTCCGAATAAAATATTTAAATCATGTATCAAGAAAAATCATACCGTTTTCATATCTTTAGAAACCGGTAAGAGCTCATATCATATCATTTGTACCGGAATGGCCATAACATCATATCATAAAATATCATATCTTTAACTTTCATAAGTATAAAATTTCATCAACATGAAAGGAAAATAACTTAAATGGGATAACAACTACACATCTTTTTCTACCTTGCTAACTTGCTTTAATTTTGGAATACAAAACAAAATCACGTTCCAAAAAAATTTCTTTTTCTGCCTCCGCTTGTGCCGTGCAAGATTTTTTTTTTTTTTTTTTTTTTTTTTTTATCAAGTCATGCATATAGATACATAGGCAAAAATAACATAAACTCTAAAAAGTTGGTGCATAGTGGGAAACGTGTGGGAGTGGGTTAGGATAATTGATAGGAATTGATAAGTGTGTTTTTACATACTTATTTTACTGTCAAAACATGAGCAATTGTTGATTAAAATGTTCGAATATAGCTTAATTCTATGCAATTTATGTTTTGTAGGACAAAGTGATGAATGTAGCGAAATTGAGGTGAACTAAGCGAAAAAGGACCAAACTGGAAGAAAGTGAAAGTTCAGGGACTAAGGTGCAAATACTACAAACTTGTTTCCAACCTTGTGATGAAGATTCAAGAGTTTTAGAGATAATTGGATGAAAAAATGAGTCAAATGGGTGAAAGATAGCCAAAACATCATCAAATATCAACTTTCAAGCTGAAAAGTTTCACACCGGTTTTCAACCTCGTATTGGGACGGATTTTTGACATAGAAAACGATCGAATTTGAAGATGGTCTCTGAACCAAAGTTGTAGGTCTTTGAGTTAGCTTTTCAACGCATCTTGAATCACCTCAATCGGAGATCGGAAGAGAAAGTTATGATAACAATACTGAAGAAGGCGTAGAATTCAGAACAGCGACACAGCGCCCAAGCGCCACAACCTAGCGCTCAGGCGCCATTTTATCTAAAATTTGACAGAATTCAAGCGCTCAAGCGCCGTTCCCATGGCGCTTAGGCGCCGCGCCGCGCAAAGTAGGGTTTGTTTAATGTTTGGGCCGTGAGAAGCCTAAAAAAGGACCCCAAAAACATTCCATTCATCATCATTCTTCATTCTACACCATTCTTTCATTGATTTTGGCTCAAGAAACTCTATGAAGAACTAAACTAAAGGTGAAGTAAGGAAGGAACTCAATTGGATTCGGGGATTTCAACATCATTTATTCATGCTCTTTGGTATTTATTTTGCTAAACATTTCTAGATCTAGGTTTTCATCTTATTGAATTAATTTTGAAATTGATTTAACATGTATTAAGTTTTTCATAGAATCAATCTTGTTTTTTCTATCGAACAATTGAACTATGTGTTGAATCGTTATTTCATTAAATCTATTGGTGTGATTATTTACTTTCTTATGCTACATGTATATGAACGATTTATAATCTGATTTCAATAGATGATTGTGATAATTGTTAAGGAGATCTAGAATTTAGGATGTGTTTTTCATTGTTTAAATAACTCTAGGGTTTATGTTTTCCCGTATTTTGAATTAGATTTGAGTTAGATTTAACATTTATTCAGATTTTCATGGATTTAATCATGTTTCTTCCATTGAATAATTAAAATACTTGTTCAAGTTTGATTTTCAAATCATTTATTGGTGTGATTTAATTACTGCTATATGTTAGAGATATATAGTCGCTCTTTAAGTCTGATTTCAATAAATTGATGTATGATTATGTTTTGGGAAACATAAATTCTAGGATTACATGTGCAATTAAATTGGTTTGTATCGTTTAAATCATCCGATTAGAAAGTTAGGACAAAAACTTCTAATTGAGTAGAGAATGCATGAATTGTTGATGTTGATTGATCCAATCTAATTGAGGGAACCCCGAAACTTCACTATTTTATATATTATATTAAATTTCATCATTATTTCCGGTGACATTTACATTTGAATGCAATAAACAAATTCCATTCATCAAATTCACGAGAACCCAAAGTTATTGAACCTCTTGATTCACTTTTCCATCTCCCTGTGGATACGACACCCCAAAGCTATACTACAACACCGCATAACACTTTGGGCGTAATCAGGAATATTTGAAACTAAATTTGACCAAATCTTATCACTTCAAGATTCTCACACATGTCAAATAAATCCCAACTCAAAAAAATGTATATAAAATAGAATTAAAAAATCAAACACATCATACACATGCTTAGCCATAAAATTTTTCACAATTCATTAAAATAACCTAACTGAATTACAATTTGTGGCAAAATCTTTCGACCTCGATAACTTGGGCATCGCTTATCCAAATTAACTTTTTCTCGAGTCTAAAATGTTTAATTGATTACAATCTATCCAACGAGCCTAATATTCATATACTTATGATACTCGGTCGAAAATCTAAATATATGACCCAAATAAAATTGAAATTGCTATATATCATTTTAGTCCATAACTTTCAAAACATCAAAATATAGCACACAAAAATTTAAATTTTATTCTATGAAATTTTCGGGGCATTACAATCTCCCCTCCTTCAAATATTTTCATCCTTAAAAAATTTACTTTGGTTAATCGAAGAGTTCTGGATACTTGATCTTAATCTCATTTTCCTTCTCCCTAGTCCATTGGACCTTGACTAAGGGAATTTCTCTGTTTTTGAGTTGATGCACTTTTCTGTCCAAAATCATTGTCGAGATTTCTTCATATGATAAGACTTTTTGTATCTCCAATGTCTGGTAGCTTACCACATGATTATGATCATGAACATATTTTCTGAGTATCGAAGAGTTCTGGATATTTGATCTTAAGCTCATCTTCCTTCTTCCAAGTCCATTGGACCTTCACTAAGGGAACTTCCTTGTTTCTGAGTTGATGCACTTTTCTGTCCAAAATCATTGTCGGGATTTCTTCATATGATAAGTCTTTGTGTACCTCCAATGTCTGGTAGCTTACCACATGATTAGGATCATGAACATATTTTCTGAGCATGGAACACATTATGCACTGCTGCGAGTTCAGGTGGTAAGGCAAGTCTGTAAGCCACACTACCAATCCTTTCAAGAATTTCGAAAGGTCCAACGAACCGTGGCCTCAACTTTCCTTTCTTGCCAAATCTCAATACACCCTTCATTGGTGCCACCTTTACAAAAACTTTGTCACCCACTTGAAATTCCAAATCCCTTCTTCTACCATCAGCATAACTTTTCTGTTGGTCTTGTGTTGCCTTTATTTTTGTTCTAATCTTTCAACCGCTTCAACTGTTCGTTCGATGATTTCGGGACCCAAAATTTTATTCTCTCCGACTATGTTCCAATGGATAGGAGATCTGCATTTCCTATTATAAAGAGTTTCATATGGTTGTTATAAGCGAATTCCACTAACGGCAAGTGTGTCTCCCAATTATCGCCAATATCCAAGACACATGCCCTCAACATATCTTCAAGAGTTTGAATGGTTCTTTATGATTGTCCATCTGTCTGAGGATGATAAGCAGTACTAAAATTCAGTTTCATCCCTATGGCTGCTTGCAAACTTTTCCAAAATTTAGATGTGAACCTCGGGTCTCTATCTAAAACAATGGTGACTGGAACTCCATGCAATTTGACTATCTCTCTGATATATAATTGTGCAAACTGTTCCATGTTGAAATTTACTTTGATTGGCAGAAAATGAGCTGACTTCGTCAGACGATCAACTACTACCCAAATAACATTATGACCTATTGCTGACCTTGGAAGGCCTACCACGAAGTCCATTGATATGTGTTCCCTTTTCCATTCTGGAATATCCAACGGTTTCAGTAGTCTTGATGGCCTTTGATGTTCCGCTTTGACCTACTGACAGACAATACATTTCGCCACGAACAGACCAATTCATCTCTTAATGTTTCTCCACCAAAATCTATCTCGAAGATCTCGATACATTTTGGTACCACCTGGATGTGCAGCATAAGGGGGTAGAGTGAGACTCTTCCAATATCTCGTTCTTTATGCTCTCATCCTTAGGTACACACAACCTTCCTTTAAAAGTCAGGTATTATCTATAGATACTTCAAATCCTTTATGTTTGCTCGTACCAACTTCAGCCTTAATCTTCTACAAAAATGGGTCCTTATCCTGTGCTTCCTTGATTCGATCCCGAAGAGTAAGTTGAATCATGAACGCTTTTATTATTGCTGTAGTCTGGGTTGGCGGGGTGATGAATTCTAATCTTAGTTTCTCAAAGTCTTTTATCAAATGTTTCTGCACCGTGGGTAAAATAGCTAACTGGGATCCTATCTTCCTGCTTAAGGAATCTGCGACTACGTTGGCCTTACCCGGATGGTAATGAATTGTACAGTCATAATCTTTCACTAGTTCCAACCATCTTCTCTGTCTCATATTTAGTTCCTTCTGCGTGAAGAAATATTTGAGGGTCTTGTGGTTTGTATAGATTTCACACTTCCCACCATAGAGATAATGACGCCATATCTTTAACGCGTGAACTACCGCTGCAAGTTCCATGTCGTGCGTTGGATAGTTCTATTCATACTACTTCAACTATCTCGAGGCATAAGCAACTACTTTTCCCTTTTGCATCAAAACACAGCCTAAACCCTACTTGGAGGTGTCAGTGTAAATCACAAATTCATCAGAGTCATCGGGTATTGTCAATAAAGGAGCCGAAGTTAATCTCCGCTTGAGTTCTTGAAAACATCTTTCACATTTTTCCGTACACTAAAACTTCACACCATTTCTTGTCAGCTGAGTTATGAGCCCCGATATTTTTTAGAAGCCCTCAATAAATCTTCTATAATAGCCAGCTAATCCCAAGAAACTATGAACATCACCGACACTGGTCGGTCTAGGCCAATTTGTTATTACTTCCACCTTAACTGGGTCTACCTCAATACCCTGAGCGGTAACCACATGATCAAGAAAACCCACTCGATCAAGCCAAAATTCGCACTTCTTGAATTTGGCATACAATTTTTCTTTCCTCAAGGTTTCAAGTACTACTCAAAGTTGTTTCTCATGTTGCTGTTTATCTCTGGAGTACACCAATATGTCGTCAATAAATATTATGACGAACTGGTCTAGGTATTGATGGAACACTCGGTTCATTAGGTCCATAAATACAGCTGGAGCATTGGTCAAGCCAAAAGACATGACAGTGAATTCATAATGTCCATACCGAGTCCTAAAGGCAGTTTTCGGTATGTCGCTTACCTTAACCTTCAGCTGATGATACCCCGACCTCAAGCCAATTTTTGAAAACACCGTTGCACTCCTTAACTGGTCGAATAAATCTTCTATCCTTGGCAGTGGGTATCTATTTTTGGCAGTCAGGCGATTCAACTCCATGTAGTCAATACACATTCGCATACTCTCATCCTTCTTCTTCACGAAAAGTACTGGAGCGCCCCAAGGAGATACACTTGGTCGAATGAAGCCTTTTTCCAGCAATTCCTCCAACTGTAACTTCAATTCTTGGAGTTCTTTCGGTGCCATTCGATACGGGGCCTTAGATACCGGTGCAGCTCCGGAAACCAAGTCAATAGTAAATTCCACTTCCTGTCTTGTGGAATACCTGGTAGATATTTTGGAAATACGTCTCCAGAGTCTCGTACGATGTTAATATCATTAATAGTCATTTCTGTATGTTGGGAACCGATGATATTAACTAGGAATCCTTGACATGACTCATTTCTCAACATCTTCTCAGCTTGTATAGCTGATACAAGTCGAGGTAGAGACTTAAACCTTGCTCCAAAGAAACGGGATTCTTCATCTCCTGGTCTGTGAAACAATACTTCTTTCTCGTGACATCGGATGGTCGCATAATTAAGTCTCAACCAATCTATGCCTAAGATAACATCGAAATCTTTCATCTCCAAAAGGTATAAATCCGCCCATAATATTTTCCCGTCAATCTCTAATTTCATACCCATAGTCATCTGATTTGTGCAAAGAGTTCTTCCTGAAGGAATGCTAACCTCTAATTCAATATTCGATTTTACACATGCAAGGTTTGACTTAGCTACGAAGGATGCAGAGATAAAAGAATTTGTAGCCCCATAGTCAAAAAGTACTTAAGCAGGTACATTAGATAATAACAGAATTCCTGTTTTCGAATTTATGGTGTTAAACGTAGCGACCATGGGGACAGAGATAATACAATGTGTGGTAATAGTTAAAAGAACATAAGCAGGTACGAAAAACGATAACAAAATACCTGCTATCACATTCTGATTCTGATTCGCCTCATGCTGATTCAGTGCAAAGACTCGAGCCTTCCCATTTTTGTTCTTGTCTTGATCATCATCCTTTTTCTTCAGAGGCTTTGTACAGTTAAGAGCAATATGTCTTGGCTTACCACACCGAAAGCACATGTTCTTCCCAAGTAAGCATTCACCTCTGTGGAGTTTATTACATTTAGGACAAGGGGTAACACTCTCACTCGTCCCGTCGATACGAATTCCAGTGCTTGGTCTTTTATTCTGCCAATTATGTCAGTCCTTACTTTGATCGTTCTACTTCTTCTTTCCCAATGACTCCTTGCTCTGTTGGTATATTGCTCAAATGTAGTCATCTGATATGAAATAACATGAGCCATCTTCAACATTTCACGATATGAAATGAAACGATGAGTCATATTGATCATGCCGATCTCCGGGCGGAGTCCATTTTCGAACCTCTTGATCTTCTTAACTTCTGTATCTACCAAGTGCGGAGCATACCTTGAGAGCTGCTCAAACTGCCTCTCATAATCAGTAAGCGACATGTTTCCCTATCTGAGCTACAGAAAATCTGATTCCTTGAAGTCTCTTAAAGCCTGTGGAAAGTACTTTGCCATCATTTCCTCTTTAAATTGCTCCCAAGTTAGGTTACATTGCTGTTCTTCAGTCCTAGTACGTGAGACGAATTCCCACTAGTGACTAGCTACCCCAACAAACATAAATTCCGCGCATAATACCTTATGTGCATCCGTACAAGTAATGTGTCGGAATATGCATTCCAGACTTCTTATCCACTCCTCAACAGCCAGTGGGTCAGAACCTCCATCAAAAGTAGGAGGTTTGTAACTACGGAACTGCTCAACCACTGAGACAGATCCATGGGCAAACGGAGGTGCATTTTGTTGTGGCGGTGCATTTCGTGGTGGAGGTACTTGATTCTGCCTGCTCAACACTTGCATCGCTCGTAACAAATCACGCATCAAATTCGTGTGGGTAGGTGGTGTCATTTCCTAACACTACACCAAAAAACACCTTTTGTAGCGACCAAAAAACGCTGTGATAGACCTTTTACAGCGTTTTAGCCTGTGTTGCGGAGGTCGGTGTTGCTGTTGAGTGAAGACTTTTTTGCAGCATTTTTTAAACGTTACGGTAAACCTTTTTGCAGCGTTTTTTAAATGTTACGATAGACCCTTTTGCAACGTTTTTTAAACGTAGCGGTAGACTTTTTTGCAGCATTTTTTAAACGTTACGATAGACCATTTTGCAGCATTTTTTAAACGTTGCGATAGACCTTTTTGCAATATTTTTTCAACTTTGCCATAGACCTTTTTTTTACAGTTATATATGGTAATTGACCGACAAAATTGAAAATGGCACTTTGTGAACAAATTTTGGAATTGCATAAAAATTGATAATTTCATTACAAATTTTTAAATCAATACAACATTAGAATGTGATACAATACAACATTGAATCAATACAACATTTGGATTTTCTAGCATAACTGATAAAATTTGATCTGTTTGCTACTTCAACTTCCCTAAATATATAAAACATGGAAACTCTAAATAGATAACTAGAACAATATTTACTTTGCTTGACTAGAGAAATCATAAAGCCCCTTTCTGATCCACAAAAGAAAACAATAAGAAGTTTCACAGTATCTGGGCTATGAATCTTTTCCAATTCGTTGAAGTAAAACAACTCTGAACTCAGAAAATCACCCCGAGTTGTATGTCATTTCTCTAACCAGGCCAACTTGATAAATAGGTTGTGGTTTCTTAGTATATATCACCTCTCACAACTAATATGCTAGCTCGGGAGAGATTGACATTGAAATGCTACTCGAGAGATGAGTTTTCTTCCTAATCCAAGTCACAATGGCATCCCTGCATAAAAATAAATTGCCTTATCAAAATAAATATATAAAACATGGAAACTCTAAATAGATAACTAGAACAATATTTATTTTGCTTGGCTAGAGAAATCATAAAGCCCCTATCTGAAACACAAAAGAAAACAATAAGAAGTTTCACAGTATCTGGGCTATGAATCTTTTCCAATTCGTTGAAGTAAAACAACTCTGAACTCAGAAAATCACCCCGAGTACACAACAAATATGTCATAAAGGAGATTAAAGACATTACACATACCAATTAGAAAGGCAAAGAAGACAGACAGACATTAAGACATCACAAATAAATCTTATACTAAGTCATCAATTGGACTGAGGAAAAATCTTTTCATCCACTAGATAAAACATTGTAGTAGTTTTGAAACTTCCTTTGGAAAAATGTTATTCCACAAATCCTTTGCTGGGAAAGTGTTACACAACTCAACTACAACTTGACTGTTTAAAGTAACATGACACACCTTAGTTTCATGCCCTGTGAAAATGACCACTCCAACAATGTGCTCAGTGTTCCTGAGAGTGCATCCCTAAGAAAATGTAAAGAAAGAGCCAATAAAAGTTAAGAAATACAAAGGTACCAACCATAAATCATTAGCAGATAGTCAAGAAACAAAAACTGCATCATCAATTACGAAGAGTTGGACTGACATGAGTTCCTTTGAAAACAAATACAACTACTACAATGTTTTTTCTAGTGGATGAAAAGATTTTTTACTTTGGTGGGGGAGGGTATTGAAAGATTCACGTTACGTGATAAAGTTGTACAAGACAGAATTGTGAGTAATAGAATGAAATTGACCTTGTTTAACATGGTCTCATAATATTGTTCAATTAGATCTTTTGGTTGATGTATTGCCAGATCAAGTACTAAAAATTATTTGAGTAGACCACAAAAAAAATTAATTGAGAATACAAGTTAGTTTTTCTGTTGCTTATTTGGAATTGGGGGTGTCAGAGGCTGTAGATAGAGATGAGGACAAAGCTAGAGCTCTAGATAAAATACTTCAAGTGAATAGCAACAGATATTGTTACATCCAGATAAACATAAAAAACTAAAATTTACAAAAAAATAAGGATTGCTTGCCTTAGGAAAGGCTCGTATGTATCTTCGTTTGCAAAAGACGTATCATGAAACAATCTTGCTCTTTTTGGGTTTGCTGCCATAGGGATGAAAAATATGTCAGTTCTGTAAACTAGTTACATACAATTAAAAAGCTAGTACCTTCATCACTTACCAGTTAGCATTTCATCGATCAAGGCCAGAAGACCATGTTCTATCTAGTACTTTTACTCCATCAAGTTGCCAGTAATGGTGTGCAAATCAATTGGGTATCCAACGTTTGAAAACCTAAGGCTTCGGTTGAGAAAGACAAATCAATTGAGAAAGAATGAACTTAGGGACAACAAAATATTGATTAACAGTGATACCAGACTTAATAGGAAAAACTTGTTCAGTCATCAGTAACCAAAACTTGATATAATAGCAGACTTCACACCATTCATAAATCATACCCTGCCATTACCATTGCCTTATTTCAACACATTGGGTCCCTCCACGTGCAGCAGCCAAACTGCTTGCAAGCAAAACAGCCAGACCCTCATATTTCCCCAGCCACATTGTTTACATAAAACAAACATGTCAGGATCACAAATAGGTTGAATTCTCTCATCGTACCACTATTATGTGTTCAGTGCATAGTTCAACTTACCTCTTGCTCGAGCTTCAGATGTGAGAATCTGACTAAGCATCACTTGTCTTTGTTCCTCCGCTTCCCTAATTCAATCATTTTCAAGGTTCAAGTCAAGAAAACTGCACCAAAAAAATGCTAACATATGCAATGCAAACTAGAATTTCAAACAAGATAATATTAAAATTAGATTAAGAAGGAGATTAACCTCTTAGATTCCTCCTAGGCATTCTGTTGTTCAGAGTTTTGCTGACTTCCCTATATTTCAAGAGTAATTAGTAACACCTAAAGATGGTACACCATAAAAGCAATAGAACACGCATGTAAGCAAACGGTTAGTCAACATGCCACGTTGAGCCATTAACTCCTGCATTCTTCTTTGCCTAATCACTTCCAATTCTGGGTCGGCCTGGAATACAGGAAAATTCACTCTGTTAAGCTTAAATTTCTACTCCTAAGTATAAAAAACCCACTGATGCTCTTGTATCATCTTGTCATGAATTTGGTTACACAAGTATTTATGAGCAGATCAAAAAGATGTGTTTAAAAAGGTTTAATGGGTACTAAGGCATTTATATGTGTTACAGAGGTTTATTAGCATTTGCACTGAATGTGATGCATATCAAATTTGAAAATAAGAGAAGTAGAATGCATATCAAATTTGCAAGCTAAGATCATACATATAGATACTAATGTTCCAAGATGTGTATAGAAATCATTACTTGCTGTCTATTGTATGCACAAGAATGAGGATGCATATTCTGAGGTATACTTTTTTTCCATTCTGAAGTTCTACAGATTAGACATGGTTTTTCTCCTTTGCTAACTACCAGAAGAATGGTGCCTAGGACATTTGAAAAATGAAAGACAAAAATGATAAGAAATAAAGATGACAGATACCTCATTTTTACTAGAATTGCCTCCTTTCACCATTATACGCTTTAATCATGAAAACAAATTAAACAAAAAATTAAACCATTAAATCTTACACCAAGGAGAATAAATGTAGAGAATTCAACATTTGAATTTCAAGTGCTAGATTAGCAGGAAGTGACATTGACTCTCACACAAAAAAAAAACCCTCCGAAATCAAGAATCGAACATTACAGAGGTCCATAGAGATCCCAAAGTCCTCACATTCCCTTCGACTTCAGTCAAAGCCTTCTTCGAGCTTTCATTTCCTCTTTTTGCTCCTCCAACCACCCCAATAAAGGGCCCGCCACCACCAGAAACCGTCCATGCTGGTGCTGAAATGGAGGCCAAGATTCTTGATTTTGAAGGTTTTGGGTTTGCAGTAAAGGAGAAGACTTTGGATTTTGGGAGGGCGAGGAGGTGGTGGTTATGAGCGAAGGGGAGGTGGAGCGCGGAGGTGGAATGGTGGTGAGAGAGGAAATTGATTGGGTTTCGGACTGTGTGGGATTGAGAGAGAAGAAGCCATTTTCAATGAATGGAGGGGGAGGCGAGAATAAGGGTTGGGTTTGGGTTAATACGAGAGTAATGTTTTTCAAATGTTCATCGTTTAAAAAACGTTGCAAAAGTGGACAAAAAATGTTGCGAAAAGTGTGACATTTCACAATGTTTTTTAAATGTTGCAAAAGAAAATCATTCCACAACACTCAATAAACGTTGAAAAAATGGGTGTATCGCAATATTTTTCTAAAAAACGTTGCAAAAACTCATTTATATTATCCAATGGCAACATTCACTTACCAAAATGCTGTCAAAAGACCCTTTTAGCAATATTTATCAGCAAATGTTGCCTTTTTAGTGTTTCAAATGGCTATTTTTCTTGTAGTGTAAAAATTTAATATAAAATTACGGTCACATACTAGTACTAAGTCTAACATGTTTTACCTATATTATCGTAATATCATAAATTGAGTTAGAAAACAAACTGCATGTCTTAAAAATTTAAACGTAGGTATTTCAAAAGATTTAGAGCCTGTTTGGTTGTGATTTTCAAAATCAATTCTCAAATCAATTCTCATTTTCAACCACACATTCTTCAATAAAATAATACTTTCCATCACATCAATAACTTTTTCTTCTTTTTCAACCACACATTTCCCATCATATCACTATTCAAAAATCAATTCTTCCCCCAAAATCCCTACCAAACACACACTTAAGTTATGCAAAAGATTTAAGTAAATTCTTTTTCTTACCACTTTACATACCTTAGAGTCGTCGAGGGGGTCGATTGGTGGTCGTTGAGTACCAACGATCATTCACATATTTAATAACTTTAAATTGTCGTTATTTTTAAGTTCATAGATCTTCAGAGAAATATAAATTTTTAACAAACATTAAACATGGAAATGGTTGAGCAAATAAACATTTTATTACACGTAACATTAGAACATGAAGGTCTAATATTTATGTAACATCGTCAATGTAAGTATTAGTATATTATATTTTAACAAATACCATGCATAATTAGATTAGACAAATAAGTACGTATTTCACATAATAATTTAAATTAATCTAATTCTCATATAAATAATCATATATAGTAACAATTATTTGACACATTCCATTTAAAATAACCAATCATTTAAAATAATAATTAAAAAATTCACTGTTCACGTGAACAGTATGTGATCAATGAAAAAGATAAAATGTGACCAAAAAATAATGTGTGACCTAAAAAGCTATTAATTTGTACCGATAATTTGAAAGTTTGTGATTGTATGATAAGTTGTGACTTATAATATTTATGATTTGTGACTTATGAAATTTTTGAATTGTGATCGTAAAATAATTTTTGACATATAAAATTTGTGATTTGTGACCAATGAATAATATGTGACTTATTAATTTGATAGATTTGTGACCGATGAATAAATTGTGACGTATAAATTTTTGATTTGTGGCTGATGAACAAATTGTGACTTATAAAATTTTTGAATTGTGACGATAAAATAATTTGTGACATATAAAAATTGTGATTTGTGACCAATTATATATAATTTGTGACCAAATTTTATGGAATTGTGACATTAATATATTTAATTAATAAAATAGTTTAATTAATTAATTTAAAAATAAAATTTAAAAAACTCTGAAATTTAAAATTTTAAACATAATATCTTAAATTTGAAATTGGTAACACTAAACCTCTTATTTATGTAATCTTCCTTTCATCATATTCATCAACTGTCAAATTACAATGAAAAATCCAATAAATAGTAAAAACCTAACGGGTTTGGGCCAACCCACTACTACAAGTCCAATAATAATAAAAAATGTAATTAATAAAAATAAAGAATAATATAAATCGTGATGTCTGCATCAAAACGTGTCCGAACTGTCAAGTTTTTCTTCTTAATTTTGATACGCCGGCTACATGACATGGCATGTCCTAGTGTCATGGCCCGACTCTTAAGTTCAGCAACGGAATTATTTTTGGCATCCATGCAAAAGTAGTCTCACTTTGTTAGACTACCTTCCTTCCTCTTTCATCACGAGTCTAGACATTATCCATTGCATATTCACCATTGATGCATACTAGCGTGAACACCAAAATGCTTCCTTGCGCTACACCTGGTGCCAAGGCTTGTCTATTCACGATTCACATCTTAAAATAAAAGCAATTTTTTTTTAATTTGATCAAGTTTTATAGACCATCAAAATGACTAGCCAAACACTTTAACAAAAGTGAAGTTGTCAAAGATAACAAGAAAATATGTGGCCAACCATAGACAAAATTATTGTTCAAGCATTCAACGTTCCATGCGAGACCTTATGAAAATATGAAAATGCCAATGTCTGAAACTGTCGCCTTTGGCCCTACTTCTCCTAACCAAATGGATTCCGATTGTTGTCTGTTTTGATGGGAAGCTTTCTAACTCTTTAGTCAAAGTTCCCAAAAAACATCGTATGAACGTGTTGCCAATATGGCTTTTAAACTCATGTCTTTGCCAAGCTTTCCACTCATCCTGAATGATCATAGACGTTGACATCATGCTAAGTTAAAGTGCATGACACTTGGACATGGCAACCCCATTTTGCAATATTCAAAAAATTTATAGGAGAAACATAAAATTAGAGCAATAAAAGTCAAATATACTAAAATGCATGATGGGTAATAAACATGTATAAAATAGGGCTAACTCAAATTAATCTTCCACAAGCGAGAAGGCATTTAGAAAAATATGCTAATTTGGGCGATTTAGTCGTGAATCTCTTGATCATTCCCAAGTTAATAGACACAATCGGAGAGATTTTTGTTGAGGGGTTGGGAGATATGAGTGATATGCGAAGTCCCATTTTTTATTGCTTTTATTGGTTCATGGTAGTGATAAAATAATTTTTTCCTATCAAGCCCCATTTCCATAAGATTTAATTTTCTATTGAAAAAAATAGTTAATTTTAAATCATTTTAATTAAGGTGTTTTTGTCCTACTTTTTTGAAAATAATGTGTAGGTGGGTCTAACGTTTTTTATATTAATGTGGGAATTATATATGGTCTAGAAAAGTGTAAAGTTGGCTTTTGAGGATGTAAGAACATCTCCAATAGATTCTATTTTTAAAAATCATATTTCATAATTTAGAGAGCATTTATAAATTTAGAGAGTAAAAACTTTTAAGTATTCTAATAGGTTTTTTATATTCAAGACTTAGCCCCTGTTTAGTGGGGATTAAAATTATATTTTTAGTAAATTTTGATAAAAGTTGATGAGATGTGTGGTTCAAAAGTTGTGGATCCCATAAAATATGTGGTAGAAATCAATAGTTGTCTTTGACTTAGATTAAAATATAGATTTTAATTTCCTCCAAATAAGAATTTAATTTTACTACTCCCAAAAAATATTTATTATTTTCCTATTTTAATTTTTACTAGCTTCCATCCAAATTATTATATTATTTTCCTCAATGGAAAATTTAAATATTTTGAATGCATTTAATTATAGAAAGTGTGTTCTTTAAATTAAAATGTTAATTTGAAGAGTCTCTTGGAATATAATTTTAAATAATGCTACTTGCAGTCGCCCTATGTGACATACACATGTCAAGTGTGTATTTGATACATTAAATGTGGTCAAAAACTACCACATTAATGTATCAAATAACTACATGCCATGTGTGTGCCACATAGGCTGACTGTTGCAGTAAGCAACTGCAAGTAGCATTAGTCTAATTTTAATGATTGACTCTTTAAAAGATAGAGTATCTTATATTTAAAGAGGTTCTTGGAGATGCTCTTAATGATTTTAGATTTAGTAATTAAATTCCTAAAACGTTCAATATATTAAAGGCACAAATCCAAGTTAGGTGGTGCGGCAACTAGATTAAACCACTAGTAGGACTATTGCTACTTATTGAAAAATAAAATTTAAGCTTTTAGTTGATTGTGTTATTGGTTACTTTTATGGTTATATTGACTTAATTCACAATTATAAGTGGCTTGTTAGATTATTGCATGATCCCTCAGTAGAAAAATTAACTAGTAGCATTTCAAAATAAGGCCCTGTTTGGGTCACATTATTTTTTTCATTCTCATTCTTCTACTCATTTTCAACCACGCATTCTTCAATAAAATAATATTTTTCATCACATCAATAACTTTTCCTTCATTTTTAACCACACATTCTCCATCAATCTACTATTCAATAATACAACTAGAGGTACCTGGAAATAAGTTGCATCACTAAATTGTAGCATGTTTGCACGTGCTTTTTTGAAAGTTGGAAGGATTCCTTTATAATTTTCTTTTGAATTGTTGTCCAATAGCACTCAATGAGTAAAATATTTTTTATATACTTCCTGCTTTCTACTAGAGTTTTGGCTTTTCTGATCTGTGTCTTGAAAAGTTTGAGTTATTATACCTATTAATTGGCCCCTTTTTTTGGCTGATTCGTCAGGTATTTTTCCAATTTATCATCAACTTCAATGCACTGCCGTGTCTTCTAAACCTCTTGACTGGTAGCCATAAGAAGAGCATTAAGAAGGAAGCATGCTGGACTATTTCAAATATCACAGCTGGAAACAGGGAGCAAATTCAGGTAAGTAATATTTGGTTCTATTATACAGAGTTCTTTTTTAAAGGGTATCTCAATTATAATTTTCTCAAGTGCCCATGAGATCATTTTTTGGACTCGGTAGTTAATATCAGTGTTCTAAAAAACGTAAATCGTGGCTAGACGTGGAGGCCAAACTTCAAACTTTACGCCAAGGCATAAAAAAGCTTTTTTTTTATTTTAAATTTTTAATCATTGTAAAAAAATTCAACAATTCAAATAATACATACCAAACATCTAAAGTTATAAAATATTGTATTTACTTAATAATTCCTGCATAAAGATAAGTTTCAAAATCATAATTACATAACGTAGATAACTTGTAGCTTAAATCTTATATAATCTAACTCTTTATCAGACTCCAATTCAATATTTTCTTCTTCATCTAATTCGTCTTCCGTATCGTCCAATACAAAATCATCATTCTCGAGCTCCCTAATTTCATTTTGATCATTTCTTGTACCTCTTGTAGGTTGTAAAATATCATTCTCATCCCCACCCTCATCATCACAACCCTCTACAATCTAAGATTGTGCATTAGTAGTATCACTTGCTGGTAAAGTCTCTATTTTGGCCTTCATCTTCTTCTTGTTTATAAAAAAAAATTTGGCAGAGACACCCCTAGGCGAGCATTATGTAGTCAACGATGCACACCTAGGAATGCCTAAGCGAGCATTAAGTGGTCAACATTATTGTTGACCGCTTAATTCTCTCTTAGGCTTAAGATGAAACGTTTTCATCACACTTTTCACAAGGGAAGTGGGACCCACCTCCCTTGTGAGAGGTTGTAACCCATATTTTGTACATGTAGCATTTCCTTAGTTCATTTGCTTCAAAATGCAGAATTCGAAGTAAAAAAAGAGGCTGCATGGGCAATATCTAATGCAACATCTGGTGGCACTCATGAACAAATCATGTATGTAAATGATTATATTTATTTTTATGCTAACACTCTGAGATGTATTAATATTTACTTGGTCGGAGTGGCATATTATCTTCTGTAAATAGGTACCTCATTAGTCAGCAATGTATTAAACCTCTTGTTTCGCACGTTTACTCGCTAACAATTAAAAAGGGATCAGACGATTGTGTAAGTGACAAACCTCTTGGAGCAAAGTCCCAAAAAGGGGTTTTATTGAATGTGAAGATTACAGTTTGGATACGAACAAGATGCTTCCAAGGGGCGCAAGCACACAAGTACAAGGGAATTGAAATAATTGAAATTAATCTAAGAAAAAGTAAATTACATATTCTCTGTTTGAGAGTGAATTTTGTCGGGCCAATCTTCGTTGTCTTCTTCTTTCTTTTATACGGTTTGGGCAGTTTCTTAATCGTTTAGAAACTGTTTGTAACTACCCATTTCTTTCATAATGGCCGACTTTGCCAATAACTACCGTGTGTAACTCCTATCACCACGTCTTCTTCATAACTGCTTGTCACCAATTTTCTCAAATCGTGGGGCGTAATTGTGATGTGCTTAAACCGTCTTGAATCGTGACTTTAGATAACAACAAGCTGTAGTCATCGCTGGGACTCTGGGCGATTCAGCATTTTTGGGAAACAATTGATCTTCCGCTCTGGGTGATTATAGGATACTTTATTCGCTCAACATCTGGGCGTTCTGCAGGCTTGGGCGACGACGTACCTTTGCTTTTTGGGCTTTCATCATATTTAATGACATTCTTGGTTGGGCTTTTACCCTGATCTCTCTAAACGGGCTTCTTCTCTTGGGCCATTTCCTTTCTTGGGCCGTTTGAATTGGGCTGCACATTTTGTGTGTCAACAATTACCCCCCAATATGGCGGAATTAATTTTAATTTTCGCCATATTCATCTTTGTGTCTTCTAACAACATTTGAAATTCCCAAGGATTTTCAATCATCACTTTCTTCTAATTGTCTAGAACGGTGTGACGTTACAACCCTTATAAGCCCAAGAATCGCGCTACTTCGTTGCACCACTAAACCACGTCTCCGTTTCTTCGCGCGTCTCCCCACTATTTTACTGTTCATCTTCTTGATTCTCCTCTACGTTTCTCAAGCAAACTCAGATAAACTCGTATTTTGCATTCAATGACGACCTCTCAAACCCGTTCGGAGACCCCTTTTGGTTTCGAAGATTTCTAAAACCTCCTTACCAGGCCGTATGTAAACCCTTCTTATCTTGCACCGGCTAATCCTGACCGGAATAAGTTTTATCTTGGTCCAATGTTCAATGATGCTGCATCTATAGAGAAAGTGGAGGTGGGTCAAGTGTTCCCTTACACGGAAAACCTCCCTTTTCTGAACTCACTACCGTTGAAGCCCATCCAGGAGCGAGGTATTCGTACTTGGCCTAAGGCTAATTCTTCCTTTCATTTTTGGCATGCATGTTTGGTGAAACATGGTCCCACAAAAGCACTTTTTGATCGTGCACGGATTTCTGATTTGTTGGAGATTACCTTCATCCTCCAATTTACGATTCAGTACTTTTCCCAATCGCATTAAGTTTTTGGTCTTCAGAGTATAATACTTTTGTTTTTCCTCTTGGCCCGATGTTTATTACTCTGAGGGACGTAGGAGCTTTGGTAAACCTCCCACCTCTGGGCGATACCATATTTCCTGGTATCTTGGTTACTAGCGCTGCTCCGAAGTTTGATAAGAAAATTACTGAGTCTTATTCGAGCATGCAAAGCCTTTACACTGCTTCTGTTTCTGAACCTAACCACGCTGAGCGTGTAGCTTTCCTTCACGTTTGGCTGTGTAAATATGTCCTCTGTGTCCCTAGTCTAAAGCCTTCTACGAGCTATCTGCCCATATCACATGAACTAGCACGTGGTCGATCCCTGAATTTATGTTCATTCCTTTTGACCGCACTTTATAGAGGCATGGCTCCCTCCAATTCTAACTAAAGAATGGTGCCTCCCCTACAGGCAGCGGGCCTCTTTGGTTAGCCCAATTATGGTTGAGGGCGTATTTCCCACAACTTGGTGTTGTACCTTCTCCTCCTAGGTCGATTGCCTGCTATGGGTTATTCATTCATCAATTGGGCCCTGTAAATATGTCTGCCAGAGAAGTTTTTACATTCTTTTATACACTGAACTCCATTCCTTCATTTTTTCCTTTTCCCGCTCATCAAATTCCCATTTTTGTTCGTCCTCCTTCCACAATGGATGAAGCGAACACATCTTTGTCCATGTGGGTTGAATTTTTGGTTGGGAGAGAATTGTTTCATGATATCGTGACGGGGACAAATGCTAAAGCTGGGGTCGAGATATACGCTCCTCATTTCTTTGCCCGTCAGCTTGGTTTTGGCCAAACTTGGCCTGTTCCTTCTTGTTATTCCAAGAATATCGCAGAGCGTTCCCATAGAATCTTTTAAGGCTATTATGTCCAATCGAGGCATCATCGAAAAGAGGAAGATGTACATAGTGATAAAGCTCATTTTCATATGCGTAGGATAGATACCAGCCCTATCGAAAGAGAAGTACTAGTTGATGGCTCTCAAGATCCCCCTGCAGGCTATCCTGTAAATAACCCATTCGATGAAGAGAGCTTTCCTTTCGTTTATGAACGAAAGTAGACCTGAGAGGTCTATCAGGGTCTTTGACAGGTTAGGCATCGAAGTGCCTAGATATAGACCTCGAAATATGCCCTATATTATTCTTGTTTCATGAGCAAATGCCTAGATATAGGCCCTAAAATGAAATTTAGCCTAGAAATAGGCAGGAGAGACAAGGGAACAAACCGTGAACTTCCAACCGGCTCGATATCAACCCGATGAAGAGAATGAAGATGGGCCATGTAGGTCCTTTGAGCTCGATGATGACGATGGTGATCTACCATTCTCCAAACTAACTTGAGAGCCCTATGTCCTTGACCATTTTGTGATGCCTAAAATGTTAAGAGCATTAAGGAAGAGGTGACCCAAAATGGCAAGTCAACACCTACAAGACCTAAATGGGCTTGAGAAGAGCGTCTCTAGCATTGAAGTGCACAACCTTTCACCTGACTCTTTGCAGGGCGATAAAGAGACGGTATAGCAAGCTCCATCTTAGAAGCATTAACAATTAGTTGAATCTCAAGAGGCAGTTTTTGAACAACTTCCTCTCCAAGAGGGAAAAATGACCCCAGTTTAGTGTATCCAAGACATAAGACAGACAACTGGTGGAACACTAAAGAACTACTTAGCCCATTTTATTGACAAAATGATCTATTGTCAGAGAATCTGTGATGTGGAAGCCCTCTGTAATGATTCAGCCTCTGTGCCAAAATCATTAACTTACGTATTGTCCGTTTTGAGAGTTTGAGCCCATTTTATCCCTCATAAATTTCTGTCGCATCACAAGGATTCGAGCCCTTGAAATTTCCCATAAGAGAGACTTAAATTAAATTCTGGTATCAATTTTGGGATAAAATGATAAGAAATCTAAACATTTTGATGAATTGTTAGAGAAATTCGAATTTGATGATTTATGAAATGTACATAACTTTCCATTCAATATGGTTCAGTTTGTTTGTTTTGAATGTTATATAGAAATGTACAGAACTTTCCGTTCGATATTATCTGGTTGCTCATTATGACATGTGGTATGAATTGTATGGTATTTTAATTTGTTGATCTATGGTTGACTCTACCCTAAATGTCTTGATCATAACAAACAAGTTAATTTTGCTTGTAGCAATTGAATTTAAGTGTTCTAAGCATTCAAATTGATCAATCATGGACAAAAAAGATCACTATCAAAAAAATTCACATTACAAATCGGACTCAAAATAAAGATCGAGATGAAAGTCAAGGATTCAAGTCAAATCATTTGAGACAGAGCTTCAATAGTCAAACATCGAAAAAAGATGTTAGACTAAATGTTTGTATTCACTTGTAAAAGTATAACGCTTCAATCTTTAGCAATGAATAATTAGTGTCTGTTTGATTGCAAAAATTGAATTTGGGTGGAAAAAAAATGAATTTAAGGATTGAATTATCTAGAACTTGTTTTACTGGGAATTGTCAATTAATTGTATTTGATTGGTATAATTTTTCACCTGAAAATATTGAAATTTTGGATATTATCGTGTTCGTTTGACTTTGTTTTTCACTAAAATTGTTCATTAAAGGAATAGATTTGTTACAATTGAGAATAGAATTTGTTTCCATTGCAAAAATAAAAAATAAAAAAATAATAAGTTGCCTAAAAAAGCTTTTCCCACCAAACCCATGGGAAAAGTTTTTCCTCAAAAATCAAGAAAACGTGGAAAACTAATTCCATGGAAAATTTAGTCAATCAAACATGCAAAAATGTGGAAATGGATTTTAATTTTCATCTTCCATGGAAAAGAAAGAGAAATCAAACAGGGCCTCAGAAAAGGAAGATGTTTTTACTCAAGTGGATGTCCGATCCTTCAAATGAACATCTGATCCGGTCTAAACGGACGTCCAGATCGTCAAACAGTCACTTTTTTTATCGTTCTAATTTTGACACATAACGGGTAGTTTGTTTGTTTAGCTCAAAATGCGGACGTCTGGTTGCTTGTCCGATTTTACAGAAATTTTTGCTTGTTGAACTCTATAAATAGCTTCTCACTTTACATTCATTAAAGAGATTTTAAAAGTATTTAAGAGAGATATTTTTTAACAAAATTATATTGATCCTACATTTTATTTATTTTTTATCAAATCATTTATTGTGAAAACATTTGATTGATTGAATCAAATTCTTTATTCATCTTCATCATCAAAGTTTTCTCATCTAATACTCGAGCTTTCATTTATTGCTATTCATTGAAGCGTTAGCATCTTCCTCTTTTGATATTTAATTTATTTATATAATTTATTAAGAGAGAAGTTTCAAATTGTAAAATTATTTCTCTTCAAATTTGTGGGTCATATTGAGGACCCTAAAAATTCAATAGTTTGGGTCATATTGAGGTCCCGTAAAGTTCAATATTGTATAAGGATCGGTACTCCTTATTTGTAAGTTACCAGAAGCATTGTAAGACTTTGGATTACACCATAAGTCAATCCAACTTAGTAAAAATGTCTTGCTCATGACGGAGAGCTTGATAACAGATGATATAGATCATTGCTTTGTATCGAACCTCCACAATTATATAGTTTGCACAATTTCTTCGTTTTTATTTATTGCTTTTATATTTGTGCATATTACTTGATTGATTTATTCATTCATTCATAAATTTTTTAAATTTGGATAAATCTCTAGAAAAAGTTTTGAAAATCAATTCACCACATCTTGGTTAGTTATTCTTAGGATATCAATTGGTATCAGAGTAAGGTGCTTATTTTTTTAAAGATTTCACAATCTTGAGTAATAGTTAACCACAATCTTCAAAACATTCAGGGATATTCTACAAATTGTCTTCCCTTTTTTATGGTACACATTATAATTATTGGAAAGTTGGGATGATGACTTAAGTTCAATCTATAGATTATAATGTTTGAGAAGTTATTGAATTTGGTCCATATGTACCTACAAGGGTTATTAAAAAGGATGGTAAACCTGATTAAATAATTTCTAAACCTAGAGAAGAATATGATGGCGAAAATAAAAGAAAATTTTCATTGAATGCTAAAACCAAAAACATAATTTATTGTGCATTAGACAAGAAAGAATTTAATTGCACTGACACATGTGATTCCGCTTTTGATATATGGCATGCTTCAAAAGTTACACACTTAGCAAAGTGAAAGAAACAAAATCAAATTTTTGTTAAGGAATTTGAAAACTTTTTCATAAAACAAGATGACCTATTGTCATTATGATTACTCACTTCACCGATATTGTTAATGGTCTTAAAAGCTTTGATTGTAAATTTACTAATGGAGAGTTTGTATGTAAAATGCTTAGGTCGCTATTGAAAGATTGGAGCTCATTAAGGATATTGATAGAGAACGCCAAAGATATCAATTCATATTCATTGGAAGAGTTCTATGGAACTTTGATAATTTATGAGCTCAATAACGCCAAAACTAAGGAAAAAAACGAGGCCCTTTGCTCTTTTAACCATGTGTTGGGAACTTTGGCTTGCACACAATGAGGATAGATACAATGAAGGTTCAGTTAATGGTGATAAATTTTGCTCCAAAGTAAAGCACTAGTTGGTTAAATTCAGTTCACTTCTCTGTCCATCACATTCTACTCCCTCTCATCTTCATGTTGCACTTTATTGTCTTGGGGGCCTATTTGAGCCCCATTTTTTCAGGTAAAATGCATTTTGGAATAGTATGTTAACAGAGAATGTGTGATTCGAAATGAAGGAAAAGTTTTTTAATTGCGTGTAATATTATTTTATTGAAAAATGAAAGGTTGAAAAGAAGAGGAAGAAAATAATATCTTTAGAAAAATGGGGATCAAACAAGGTCGTGTTATGACTCCAGCTCCTTTGACCACTAAAGCTCCTTCATTGTTCGATGGTCCAGTCCCCCTTGTGATATTCTTAAACTTAATATTGATGGTGCTAGTTGGTAAAGCTGGTTGTCATGGGATGCTTAAGAGATTGGAAAGGAAAATTTGTTTTTGGCTTTTCTCATTCTCTTGGGGTAGCTACTAATTCCATGGCAGAAGCAATGGCTCTGAAATTGTGTTCGTATTATTTCTATCTTCTTTGGGGTTTCAAAGGTATGGATTGACATGGTGACATGTCATTGGTTTAATGGCCCGGGTATTATTCCTTGGTCTCTTCAGCAAGTTTGGGATGACATCGTTGATTTAACGGATTTCATTAATTCAACAATTAGCCATATTTTTAGAAAGGCGAATTCTGTTGCTAATTCTATAGATAAGATGGGTGTAATTGGGCACTCTTAATTTTCTACCTATATTGGAGGCTTCACTAAGTCTGCGATAGGTTGTTTTGCTTTAGATTCTAGCCGTCCTTCCTTTCGCTTTGGTTGATTGTATTGTTTTGAATTTTATTACTTCCACTACATGTAACCACAATTTTCCTTCACCATAAATGATGGCTTATCAAGAAAATTAAGGAGGAACCGTCCTCCTTCCATAAAAAAGGAGAAAACGAGGAAACGTAAAGAAGAATCAAAGGAACCTCCTAAACGTCAAATTGCTTTAAAATCGATAATGGATGAAGGAATTACAAGTAAAAATATGAGTGATGAAGAGCTTCATAATCTATTTCTTCTTGTTAAGAAATAGAGAGGTTTTTCACAATAATCGGAGATTTAAAAAAAAGAGAGAAAAATGGTAAAGAAAGAAGTAAGAAGATCATTTGTTATGATTATGATAAACCCGGTTACAAGATAATCGAGTGTCCAAACAAGAAAAGAGTTATCAAGAAAAAGACATTCCAAACAACATGGGATGAGAGTGACAACGAAAATCATGATGATAATGAAGGTCAAGAAGAAGTCGCCAACACGTTATTCATGGTAATTGAAAATGAGGTAAATCATATTGAAAAATATTCATATGATGATTTATCTACTTCTTATGATGAGATTCTTAAGAAATTTAAAAAATTTGCTTTGAATCATGTTGACAAAATATCCCGCAAGTGTACGGGTTCGTTGTACAAGTAATAATTATGATGAGTGAGTTATCGTCCAACAGAGAATAAGGCTTAATTCTAGTGTATTCGATGTATCTAGATTCGCAACAATAATAAAAGATGATTGATTTGTATTTAGTTACGTTCTAAACTATAAAAGCAATAAAATGGTATTTTTTTTGTTATAAAATCGAGTGTGGATGAATGTATTGGATTTTCGAATCCACTACTTGACTCTAGAATTCAATTCTCAACTTGTAACTGTTAATTCAATCCTTGCATTCGTGACGGTCGATAATTCCACTTTTATTTATTATTCTTTTCCAAAATATAATAAACATATGTTGATCACGATACGATCCTATTCCTAGTCCGCATTCATATGATAAACATACATTAAAACATAGGATTATCACACACGATCACACATTTCACAAATATTATTCATAATATTTATTCTTCATGTGTTCCATATGTAGTGTTCTACCTATCGTGAGTTTTCCAACACTACGAACAAGCAAATTATTGTCCAAATGGTGCGCAAACATTAAAATAATATGAAAAAGCATGTATATAAAATCACAATGCAAGAATTAACTAAAAATCACAAGTCTTGAATTGAAAACTAGAAATCAGGTGTTTCATCATCCATCCAATACAAATAAACTTAGCATAGCATACTAATCTGAAAATTACATAGAAAATAAAACAAAGCCATCACCCGAATCATGCAAATAGGAAGAAAATCTAGAAATCTTCGCTCCAAGCCTTCGAAATCGGATCCAAATGGTGAATTTTTCCTTCTTCAATGCAAGTTTTCTCTATCTTGCTCTCAAAATACGAATGCCTCTCTCAAATCCCTGAGCAAAAACTCCCCTCTTCTACTTCAAAAATGCCCTAAAATATCACAAAAACGAAATAATAAAATTACACATTTGTCCCCATTTACCCTGAGGCGCGCGCCTTAGGTTGTGCGCCTAGTGTAACCTAAGGCGCGTGCCTTAGGTGTTATGGCAACCTCGACTAGGTGTGAGGGGCGAATTTTGGTGATAAATGGGGCCAATTGCAATTTGGCCCCTAACTTTCCACTAGCTCCCATTTTGGCACATTTGCATCCAATTCATCATGTCATCGCTCTTCTCTTCATGTCCACATGACTCTTCATACTCTCGACTTTCGTTTATCGCTCCAAGCTATCTTTTGATTATTTGCATTTTAGTCCTCATCCCCTTGCTGCCTCGATTAAATCCCTTTTTTGAATAATTTCCTCCACATTCGTTGTATTCGTCGATGTGAATCTAAATATAAAGTAAACCACATTTTTAGCCACAATTCCATCCAAATTATCACAAATATCCACATTTTGACAAATTAAATACGTGAAGGAAATGCACTTATCAAATCCCCCAAACTTGAACATTTGTTTGTTTTCAAACAAAAATTGTACTTTACTCCACACATGGGTGAGATAACTTTCTATGTTTCAGGATTGGAATTTGTATCAATACAGAAATTAGTTTCAATATCATATAGTTTAAATCAATTTCCACATGTTTTATGCAAGAACTCGATGTGTGTGTGTGATTACTCATGCCACAATTCAAACACATGATTGATTTAAATCCCAGTCTCCCAATGATCAAATATTTCCTTACTCCACTCAAGAGATGTACACATCCCCCCCAACTTAATATTTTTACTCTCTTTCCCCAGGTGCTTCTAAGTTGAGGCTTTAGTTGATTCCTACTCCTTACTCTCTCTAGCTCAGATAGGTATAAGCAGTACAAGTTAACATTTCAATGAATAAAGGTTCTCCAATTTTTATATTCATCCTCCAAGAATGAGTTAAACTAACAATCTTTTGTCAACAGTCTAATTTTCTAAAATAAGTGATGGGACTTAATCCTCGTTTCTGAAAAAAAGATTTTCTCTCTCTCTTTCCATTAAGCGACTAAGTGACCCATGTAGCGAGCTTTCAGCTAATGACTCACAAGTCAGGTGACCATAGGGTATCAGGTTTTAAGGACCCTTCTAGGCTTAATTACCAGAGTCAAAAAGGTTTCGAAGAGAAGTTTTTCCATCAAACCATTTTCTTTATCAAGATTAGTGCAATGCCCCTCACATCACTTATTCTCAAAAATCGACCACCGACTTAAGATTATCATTTCATCTCATCTTGATGCTTATTCCACAATAATTTAACACATGGAACCTTCATTCAAATCAATGTCTCCCTATACCGGCTCAACCATCTCCAAACTGTTCTATCAATGGTGTGGTAACGTATATAGTCATGAATTTCTTTCAAGATTGAATCATCTATGTTCAACTGTGTCCTAGTATGAATCAATTCATCAGCTCAAAGTGTGAAACATGAGACTAGTGCGCAATAGATATCAAAATTTGCAAAAACTTGTATCCATTAATTCAACATATAATATCTCCACAATTTAAGCCCAACACAAGTCTCCAATATACACATCACTGCTAAAAAGATTATTCACCCCACACAAACACACATTAAGACTTGGATTACGAGTTTTTTTTTTCACACGACAATCATGCAGATAAGGTAAACAAACACGCGAATAAACATGCTTAACAGTACACTCATAAAAAGAACCCATAAACATAATCAACCACCCCCAAACCTATTACGTGCATTGCCCTCAATGTATAAAGAAATATGTAAAGAGAAAAACAAAGAATGAAAAAGTAGGGCGGAAAGGGAAAGCAGTTACTCCCCTGGCCAGTCCGAGGGTGGTTGTGGATAGGGTATGTAGTCATCGAATCCCGACGGGCCTGGAGAAGATGGAGGGGGTTGTTGGGGCAAGCGTGACAGAATGTCTCGCAAAAGAACAGAATGCTGGGCCATCTCGCCCTGAATGTCCTGTACCATAGTATAACTCTCATCGAGTCGTCCCTGCATACCTCGCATCATGTCATAAAAGTGATCAACCCTGATACTTAGATCGTTAATCCGGCCAGCATAGCGATCCATCCTGTCTGAAAACAAATCAACCCTCCGCTGCGCACTGGACGCATCCTTCCGTACCAGTGTCATATGGTCATTGATAGTGTTGGTGCGGGTTTCCACGTGACCGAGTCTCATGTCCAAATATCTAAGCATTTGTTCTATTCGTTGCATGCCTTGGATGGATTCAGTAGTTCCCGTAAGTATCTGCCGCAAGAGTGGTGTGTCGGCAATATGGTTAGGCTGTGGTGGCTGTATGCCCCCAGGTAGTTGTTGCTGCTAACGTTCCCTGCTGGCAAGGATATGTTGCCATGAATTCCCTGCAGATGTACGATTAATAGGAACACTAGGTGGAGTTGGCTACTCAGCGGGAAGGAGTTGTACCCCTGAAGATACACATATCGCACTGATCTGGGGAAAATCATCTTCTGTTGTGCTTGCGGTGCTAGCCAAATTCAACAATCTGATTGTAGATGAATGTTCCCAAATCAATCTTGAACCCTCGTGCCAAGTGGAAAAGAAGTCTCGCTCTGGTGAAGTTGAAAGTAGACATATGTGAGGTAGGCTCAATATTGTGGCATATAAATTTCATTAGCACCGTCAAGGCGAGTCAATCTGTTGTACTCAAATTCTTCGCCTACTGCAACTTGTTCTCCGTATAGCATCTACACCACCAGTGCCATATCATCTTTTAACGATAACGGGTGATGTTGTCCCATGTCAATCCATAATGCTCATCTATCACCTCGGGTGTGAACATCACCCACTTATCCCGAATCCAAGTGTAGTGCTCGTGATCAGATTTCGAGTCGTCGATTCCCTGTTAAAGTTGGTATAAAACTCCTGAACCAAAGTTGGATATACCCTATGTGGCTTGTCAATCAACCCCGCCCATCGTGCTCTGCCGATAAGAGTGGAGATTTCATAGCCCTCAAAGTCATCCAGTACCACTTGCCTTTCTAGCCACATTTTCCTTTTCTGGAGTATCCTTTCAAAAAGTCGATTGAGAGTAGCACTCAAAAAATGTCTCATTCCTTCGTCGTCGACACATGTACGTGCGGTGGTTCCCGATGTGCCAGCCGATTCCTTTCCCTTAGAGGTTGTGGTCGTGCGTTGTCGTTTCGGCGGCATCCTAGGACAAGACGAAGGAAACTATCAGTCCAAACGCGAATTAAGTGCAAAGAAAGAATACATAAGTGCATGTCAGACCTAATGGTTTCAAAATGTAGTGCAAATAGGAAAGCAAACATATGAGGATGTGCACAAAAATTAACTACAAGTATAAGGGGTGAAAATTGGGCACAAAAGGAACCAAACACTTCACATGGGCATTTTATCAAACACTTGGTAGGCTCATGTAAATTTTCACAAGCAAGAGCATATATGTTGAGATGGAAAGCCCAAATGCCACAACAGTACAAGAAGAAGCCATGGCTATCTAAACCCACCACCATAACCACACATCGCAAAGCAAAAATCATATGAATGGGAAAAACAAGCAACATAAAATTGAGTTGAAAAAATGACCAAATTACATTGCAACTTGAAAATTTATGGTGTGGAATGATGAATAAATATGGTCAAGTGAAGATCCAAGCAAAATCAATAGAGGAGTGGCAAATTTTGTGTGGAGAAAGGAAGAAGAAAAAGAGAGATAGAGAAGAGAGGAAGAGAAAAGGTTAGAGAGAGTGGGGAGGGAAAAAGAAAAAAAACTCCTCACAACCGTGGCTGAGGCGCGCGTCTTAGCAAATTGGCTCGCCTCCGGCGAGCCAATGTCTTCCAGAGGTGCGTGCCTCACATGCAGGCGAGGGCGCGCGCCCTGGTTCACTGGGCGTGACCCAATTTTTTTTTTAACATGTAAAAATCACCAATTCCCCCTATTAACCTCCACACTAAAAACAAAAAGAAAAAATGTAAATTCTGCTAACGACACAAATAATATGGATGAAGATGCCTAATTAATGTAAACACACAAAAAAAAATTGAAAAATTCTAAGTTAATGCATAAAAAGGGAATAAATAAAAGGGAAGAATATTGGGGTGCCTCCCAACTAGCGCTTGTTTATAGTCTTCAGCTCGACTGTATTGCTTAGGCTATTTTGGATCCTAGAGTGGCAGAATTGTCTTCTCATTGGAGTAATAATAAGTATGTTTTACATACTTATTTTATTGTCAAAACATGAGCAATTATTGATTAATATGTTGGAATATAGCTTAACTCTATGCAATTCATGTTTTGCAGGACATGCGATGAATGTAGCGGAAATAAGGAGAAATAAGTGAAAAATAACCAGAATGGAAGAAAGTGAAAGTTCAAAGACTAAAGTGCAAATACTCAAAAATTATGTCGGGGCTCACGATGAAGGTTCAAGAGTCCTAAGGGTCGATCGGAAGCAATTAGAAGTAAAAAAGGAATGGAATATTATCAAAATCAATTTCCAATTCGCACAAGATATATTCCAGATTTTTAGCCGAAAATTGTGACCTATTTTTGGCATAGTAAAAGTCCGAATTGGAAAAGATCTATTTCTAATAAAGTTGTAGCTCATCGAGTTATCTTTCTAACTAATCTTGAATCATCTAAATCGGATATCGAAAGAGAAAGTTATAACCAAATTACTGACTGCTGTGCAGAGACAAAAAATCTGCGCGCGAAAGCAACTTTCCTTATTCGATTAGAACTCTTTTGGAAACCAATTTGGACGTGATTTTCATCCAATTTCCGACTCTTACAAATACTTAACAGTAGAATACATATGGAGGAGGCCCCCATACACCATTCTTCTCCTCTTTGGCTCAAAAAACTCATGGAGAATTAAAACCCTTTGTGAAGCTAAGAAGGAACTCGATTGGAATTAGTGATTTCATGTCTTTTATTCATTTAATCTGATCTTTTCATTGTCAAATAATGCTAGAATTTAGATTTTCATTCTCTTGAATTTATATTGAAATCGATTTAATATTTACAAGATTTTTCATGGATTCAATCATACTTTTTCCATTGTTCAATCAAACTATTTATTAAGTTTCAATTTCAATTATTTATTGTTGAGATTGGTTTAACAATTATTATATCTTTCATAGATCCAGTTATGCTTCTTCTATCGTTAGATTAAACTAATTGTTGAATTTTAATCTCAATTTCACTTTAATGGCGGATTGATTACTGCCTTATGCTTGATGTATATGATCGATCTTTGATCTTGTTCCAATAAAATTGTGCTAATGTCTTAAGTCTAAATTCTAGGATTACATTTGTAAATTAAATTGATTTTCACGATATATCTTCCGATTAGAGTGTCGGGATGAAAGCCTCTAATTGTGTTATAAAAATAAATAATTGATATGATTGATCCAATCCAATTGGGAGAATTCCGACGCTTCATTGCTTCGAATTATTGATTTTAATTTCACCTTTCAACATTAAATTTTATTACACATTTGAAAGAACAATTCAACTTTTTTAATCCTTTAAATATTATTCCATCTCCTTGTGGATACGACACCCCAAAGTTGTGCTACAACTACCGCGTTATTCTTTGGGCGTAATCAAGTAATCACCTCCCCAATAAGCTTTCAACCTTTGCCCATTGATTTTGAACCTCCGTTGATTATCTTGAGATACCACTTCAATTGTGCCATATGGGTGAACTGCTACAACAGTGAACGGACCTGACCATCGTGATTTTAGCTTGCCTGGGAAGAGTTTGAGGCGAGAATTGAACACGAGTACCCCGTTGACCAACCTCAAATTCTTTTTCTCTTATATGCTTGTCGTGCCATCTCTTGGTCTTTTCCTTGTAAATTTTTGCGTTCTTATATGAATCCAACCGAAACTCATCGAGCTCATGAAGTTGTAGAACTCTCTTTTCTCCCGCTGCCCTCATATTGAAATTGAGTAGGTGTGTTGCCCAATATGCCTTATGTTCTAGCTCAACTGGTAGATGACAAGCCTTTCCAAATACAAGCATATATGGAGACATGCCGATTGGAGTCTTGAATGTTGTTCTATATGCCCAAAGTGTATCGTCCAATTTCTTAGCCCAATCTTTACGTGATGCATTGACTGTAGCTTCGAGAATTTTCTTCAACTCCCTGTTGGAGATTTCCACTTGTCCGCTGGTTTGAGGATGATATGGAGTTGAGACACGGTGTTTCACTCCATATTTAGCCAATAATGACGCAAATAGGCAGTTGCAAAAATGTTTTCCACCATCACCAATAATCGCCCTTGGGGTGCCATACCTCGTGAAAATATTATTCTTCAGAAACCGAGTTATCAGTCGGCCGTCGTTAGTTGGCAAAGCCACAGTTTCAACCCATTTAGACTCATAATCTACTGCCATCAATACGTATTGTTGACCGTAGGAAGATGGGAAAGGTCCTATGAAGTCAATGCCCCACACGTCGAATATCTCAACCTCCAAAATGTTATTTAAGGGCATCTCGTTCTTCTATGAGATGTTTGCAGTCGTTTGACACTTATCACACTGGTTCACCATATAATGTGCATCTTTGAACAACGTTGGCCAATAAAAACCTGATTGTAGTACCTTTGTTGCTGTCTTGATCGCTACAAAGTGACCTCCATACGGTGCAGAGTTACATGATTCCAATATTTGATGATGCTCTACTTCGGCACACAACGGCGTATAATCTGATCTAGACCCCTTCTGTAAAGAAATGGATCATCCCAAAAGTAGTGTTTCAGGTCAATGAAAAATTTCTTCTTTTGATGACTTGAGTAATCCAGTGGAATGATGGAGCTAGCCAAATAGTTGACATAATCTGCATACCATGGCGTAGTGATGATCTGAAAAAGCGTCTCTTCCGAGAAAACTTCATTTATCTCCTTTGCTGAGTTGTAGTTCATGTGATTCAAGGCGAGATAGATGATCTGCAACAACGTTTTCACTCCCTTTTTTATCTCTGATTTCCAAATCAAACTCTTGCAATATGAGTATCCATCAAATAAGTCTCGGCTTTGCATCTCTCTTGCTCATTAGATACTTCAAGGCTGAGTGATCTGTGTAGACAATCACTTTCGACCCGATCAAATAGGACCTGAATTTGTCAATGGCGAATACCACTGCTAAAAGCTTTTTCTCTATAGTCGCATAATTCAACTGAGCCTCGTCCAAAGTCTTACTAGCGTAATGAATGACATAAGACCTCTTTTCCTTGCGTTGACCCAAAACTGCACCCGCAGCGTGATCACTGGTATCACACATAAGCTCAAACGGATAATCCCAATCTGGAAAAGTCAATACTGGAACAGAGACTAATTTTTCTTTTAAAGTGTTGAAAGTCATCAAGCATTCCGCAGTAAAATGAAATAGAGCCCCTTTTTCCAATAGATTGCATAGAGGCTTCAAGATTTCGGAGAAGTCTTTGATGAAACGGCGGTAGAACCCGGCATGACCCAAGAAACTTCTAACTCCCTTCACTGTTATTGGAGGTGGTAGTTTCTCGATGACCTGTATCTTAGCTTTATCTACTTCAATACCCCGTGCCGATACCAGATGCCCCAACACGATCCCTTCCTGAACCATGAAATGACATTTTTCCCAATTTCATACAAGATTGGTGTCCTCACACCGCTGCAACACTTTGCCCAAATGTTCAAGGCACTCATTGAATGACTTTCCAAAGACTGAAAAATCATCCATAAATACCTCAATAATATTTCCCACCATATCCGAGAAAATGGACATTATACAGCGCTAAAAAGTGGCTGGACCATTGCAAAGGCCAAAAGGCATCCTCGTGTAAGCAAAGGTGTCGTAAGGGCATGTGAAGGTAGTCTTTACCTCATCATCTGACGCTATAGGAATCTGGTTGTAACCTGCATAACCATCAAGAAAGCAATAATAAGCATGTCCTACAAGTCTTTCCAGCATCTGATCAATGAAAGGAAGGGGAAAATGATCCTTCCTTGTGGCGTTGTTGAGTTTGCGATAGTCAATGCAAACTCTCCAACCTACGACTGTACGAGTGGGAATGAGCTCGTTGTTTTCATTTGGAACCACCGTGATTCTCCCTTTTTATGGGGTAAATGATCCCTGCATCCAAAAGCTTTAAGACCTCTTTTCTTACCACTTCCTACATAGTAGGATTCAATCGACGTTGATGCTCGATGGATGCTCTATAATCATCCTCCATCAGTATCTTGTGCATGCAAAGTGAAGGACTGATCCCTTTTATATCTGAGATGGTCCACCCTATCGCTATTTTGTGATCCCGAAACACCCTCAACAACTGATCTTCTTCTGATTCTGATAGTATATTTGAGATAATTATCGGAAGTGAGTTCTTTTCTCCCAGGTATGCATATCAAATGTGTGCTAGCAGTTGTTTGAGCTCAAGGGTTGGAGCTTGCTAAACAGATGGTAAAGGCTTGGTAGGACCTTTACCCAGCTCCAGCCGTGGTTGCTTGAGGAGAGATAGTCTGGCTGCCAAGTAATGTGCACATTCTTCTACTTCCTTTATCTACGATGGTAAATCTTGAGAATGTACCAAACAAGTCTCCAGATGATCCTGAGGATGATCAAATCTGAATGTCTCTGTTACTACTTCCTTGATCACATCAATCTACATGCATGTGTCTGATTCGTTCTGAAATTTGAAGGCCTTAAACACATTGATTTTCAATTCATCATCATCCAACCGCAATATCAACTGACCCTTCTGCACATCAATCAGAGCTCTTTCCGTTGCCAAAAATGGACGACCCAGAATGAGCGGAACGTCTTTATCTTCTTCCATATCTAGGATAAGAAAGTCTGTTGGAAAAATAAATTTATCGATCTTCACCAAGATGTCTTCACAAATGTCTCTAGGATGCTTGATCGATCTATCAGCCAATTGCAATGAATCTGTAATAGTTTTTGCTTCATCAAACCTAATTTCCTGAAAAGAGAAAAAGACATTAAATTAATACTAGCTCCTAAATCACACAATGCTTTATCTATATATAAGTTACCAATATTGCAAGGAATAGTAAAACTCTCTAAATCCTTTAGCTTTGGTGGCAACTTATGTTGGAGAATTGCATTGAATTCCTTGGTAAGCATGACTGTTTCATTGTCTTCCAGCTTCCTTTTGTTTGATAGAATATCCTTCATGAACTTCGCATAACTGGGCATTTGAGCTAAGGCTTCAGTGAACGGTATGTTGATGTGCAACTTCTTGAATACATCAAAAAATTTCTGAAATTGCTTGTCGAGCTTATGTTTCTGCAGTCTCTGTGGAAATGGGATCGGAGGAACATATACTTTAACATGGTTGTTGCCTTTATCTGCGAACTCTCTGCTGCATCACTTTGATTATTCTCCATAGTTCTGTCGGATTCATCTACATGCTCATTAACTAATGCAGGTACCTTTTCTGTACCAGATCTTTTCACATGTATTTCTGGTAACTGGACTCCACTTCGTGTAGTGATTGCTTTGACATGCTCCCTAGGATTAGTCTCGGTGTTGCTGGGCAAAGTCCCCTGAGTTCTGCCCGATAATGCGGCTGTTATCTGACCAACTTGTTGTTCCAAATTCTTAATTGAGGCCTGTTGATTCTGAAAATTGGTCTCAGTCTTTGAGATGTACTGAGATAGCAGATCTTCAAATGATGACTTTTTCTCTTATTGTTGATGATTATGGAACCCTGGTGGCCTATTTTGGTTATTTCCTCATTGTCCCTGGTTATTTGACCATGAGAAATTAGGATGATTTCTCCAACCTGGATTGTAAATGTTGGAGTAGGGATTGTTTTGTTGCCTTAGGAAGTTCTGTGCATAGATGACCTCTTCAGGCTGCGAAACTTGTGTAGATGCCAATGGGCAGCGTGTGGTCAGGTGGTCAGCTCCACAACCTTCGCATACAGGCGGTGATTGGTGTACCATGTTGACTGATTGAAATTAGGATAGATTATCCATTTTCGCTATGAGGGCCTCTATTTGTGCTACCAATGCTGTCATTGCATCCACGTTGTGCACCCCAGCTATTTTCCTTAGAGCTTCCCTTTCAGTTGGCCACATTGATTGATTCTCAGCTATCTTCTCATATAGTTCTTATGCATCATCTACGTCAAGTTTCATCACTGATCCTCCCGCTGAAGCATCATCATGTTTCTAAACTCCTAGTGTAGTCCATTATAGAAAAGATATTATTTAGCCTGCTTCAGAGTGTCCAAGCTAGGGCATTTTCTAAACAGATTCTTGAACCTATCCCAAGCTTTAGAATAGCTCTCGAAATCTTTCTGTTTGAAGGTGTGGATTTCATTCCTGATTTGATGAACTCTAGAGGGTGGAAAGAATTTCATGGTGAATTTTTGAATCATATCATTCCACGATTGTATACTGCCTGGAGGTAGACTGAGGAACCATACCATAGCAGCATCCTTCAAAATATGAGGGAATAATCGCGTTCGAAATGCATCTGCCGATATCCCTTCGTGACTAATAACTTCACAGAACATGAGAAATGCTGAGATATGTTCATGAGGGTTCTCCGTGAATTCCCGAAAAACCTGATGTCTTGATGATTTTGGAATAGATTTATGACATTCGGTTTGAGGTGGAAGTTGGGTTGCCCGAATGGAGGATAAATCATGGCAGGTTACACTGGAGCAGGAATTGCATTGACATAGTCCCCAACTAAAATGGGAGCTTCACTTTGGATGGCTCTCTATTGATTTGGTTGCGACGATTAATTATGAACTGGAGCACGACCCTGGTTCTGTGGTTGATTCTGATTATCAGCCATTCTCCTTGCTTGACGTTGTCCTCTTCTGCGGTTTCTGAATGTCCTTTCAATTTCGTGATCTATCGGGGCTAGATTAACCTCGTCAGGAGCTTACATAAACCAATTCTGCCTGAAACAACAGAGAATGAGGCAATGTAAAACCAACCTACAGCAACAAAACTAACAATGGCAACGAATCTAAAATATCAATAACTAGAATAAACAAAGTTATTCCCCGACAATAGCGCCAAAAACTTGTTGACAAAATATCCCGCAAGTGTACAGGTTCGTTGTACAAGTAATAATTATGATGAGTGAGTTATCGTCTCACAGGAAATAAGGCTTAATTCTAGTGTATCCGATGTATCTAGATTCGCAACAATAATAAAAGATGATTGATTTGTATTTAGTTACGCTCTAAACTATAAAGCAATAAAATGGTATTTTTTTTGTTATAAAATCGAGTGTGGATGAATGTATTGGATTTCCGAATCCACTACTTGACTTTAGAATTTAATTCTCAACTTGTAACTATTAATTCAATCATTGCATTCGTGACGATCGATAATTCCACTTTTATTTATTATTCTTTTCCAATATATAATAAACTTATATTGACCACGACACGATCATATTCCTAGTTCGCATTCATATGATAAACATGCATTACAACATAGGATTATCACACACGATCGCACATTTCACAAATATTATTTCTAATATTTATTTTTCATGTGTTCCATATACAGTGTTCTACCTATCGTGAATTTTCCAACACTACGAACAAGCAACTTATTGTCCTAATGGTGCGCAAACATTAAAATAATATGAAAAAGCATGTATATAAAATCACAACGCAAGAATTAACTAAAAATCACAAGTCTTGAATTGAAAACTAGAAATCAAGTAGTTTCATCATCCATCCAATACAAATAAACTTAGCCTAGCATACTAATATGAAAATTACAAGAAAATAAAAGAAAGCCATCACCCGAATCATGTAAATAGGAAGAAAATCTAGAAATCTTCGCTCCAAACTTTCGAAATCGGATCCAAATGGTGAATTTCTCCTTCTTCAATGTAAGTTTTCTCTATCTTGCTCTCAAAATACGGCTGCCTCTCTTAAATTCCCGAGCAAAAACTCCCCTCTTCTACTTCAAAAATGCCCTAAAATATCACCAAAACGAAATAATAAAATTACACATTTGTCCCCGTCTACCCTGAGGCGCGCACCTAGTATAACCTAAGGTGCGCGCCTTAGGTGTTATGGTGTGAGGCGCGCGGCAAGGGCGCGCCCCTTAGGGGTGAATTTTGGTGATAATGGGGCCAATTGCAATTTGGCCCCTAACTTTCCACTAGCTCCCATTTTGGCACCTCGCTCTTCTCTTCATGTCCACATGACTCTTCCCACTCTAGACTTTCGTTTCTCGCTCCGAGCTATCTTTTGATTATTTACATTTTAGTTCTCATCCCCTTGTTGTCTCGATCAAATCCCTTTTTTTTAATCATTTCCTCCACATTCGTTGTATTCGTTGATGTGAACCTAAATATTAAGTAAACCACATTTTTAGCCACAATTCCATCCAAATTATCACAAATATCCACATTTTGACAAATTAAATAAGTGAAAGAAATGCACTTATCAAATCCCTCCCTTCTCAAAAAGAAACGTTCTCTATTGAAAAATGAAGTCAAGAAAATTTTAGAAACTCAAAAGGATTTTGAAAAAGAAAAAGTTAGTTACCATTCTTTGATTGAGGAAAATTCATCCTTAAAAGAAAAAATTGTAAATTTAACTAAGATTGTTTACAAGTCCACTCTTCTTTGGTCTTATTGATCTTTTGGAGGACCTACCTATTCTTCTACGACTGTTCATTTGGGCCACCATAGTGAAGTTCGTTGTTTGAGCCTAGAAGACAATCCTAGCTTCCATTAGCTTTATAGACACATGACTAGGCGTATAAAGAATATTTTCCAGTCCAATACTTATGATACACTCTTGCAATTATCTATATTCAACTCAAGTCTTTCATAATGTAGAAGTCTTGCGTTCTAATTTTGGGGGATGCGACAGAAAATCGTAAGGTGTAAGATGAGCTGGGCTATTCTATAGCGAACAGTACGTAAATTAACGATTTGACCGTAGATGTCGGGTTGTTACACCAACTAGTATATGATACAAGTTGCAACTAGATTAATTGAAAATACAAAAGAGAAACTCATAGAGACGGAGCATTATACGATTTAATGACATGTTCCCTAGAAATTGACCAACTAGTCTTTCTTTTGACTCGAAAATACTAAATAGTATAAGTCCATAATCATCCACACAATTTGTTATGAATATATTTATTTGCGTGTTAGATGTATGTGTATATATATATATCTGTGTGTGTGTGTGTGTTTATGTGTGATGAGATCTTCGGATGTGAAACGCCTCATTAAAACATTAAGTTAGATTTATATTTACCTTCCATCACTATAATGAAAATTCAGAATCCCTTATCGATGTCGCTCGTTGAGTAAACTCAAGAGTGGTCCATTAGGGATATGTTTAACCAGGGCCGGTCTTGAGAATTTAGAGCCCTAGACAACTAATTATTATGAGACCCTTCAACATAATCATTTTTTCACAAGGTGGGTTTTTGCTTCTATTACAGCAAATTAAGGGGGCTTTTGCTTCTATTCAAGTGGATGAACGTCTATGTGCCAAAATGTCACTCAAAAATATTACCAATGAAGAACGAAAATCCCTATGTACAGAAAGTAGAAAGAAATACTACTTTTGCCCTACTTTTGTTGTTGTCTTTGTTCCAATGTCAAATTATTTTATCCATAATCATCAACATACTCTGCAACTTTAGAAGTTCTTGATATGTGAACAAGACCTTCATTTGTTTACTCCAACTATTTGAACTTTTTGCATAAAACGGACAAAGATTCCATTGAATTGTACCATTTGTTCGATGCCAAGTCATATGGTTTCTGATCGTGACATTCTTAGCAATCAATGAAGGATTTATGGCAATCAGTCAACCCTTAATAATCTGTGGATTTGGACAGGGAGAAATCCTGATGCCGTGACTTAGTGGGGAAAAGAAAACCGTAGAGACTTCAGAGGAAATGACCGTATTAAAGTAAACTCTTGGTGTACATTGAAGTTGCCTGCAAGGAATCCTATTTGTAGGTCTTATCCCAACTAGTTTTGTATAATTTAAATCCTGATTCTACTTTTCCTAAACCTATTTTATTTGTTCTATACAAGATAAGTAGAAGTAAAATGGATAGAAAAACCCCGTTAAATTTTGAATTACTATTATAACTCTCTAAATACATTCCAATAAGAAAATCCATTCCTTAGTTTACCAGAATATTATCCAGTACCTCCCAAAACAAACCCATTTTCAAACTAATTAAAATGCAATAAGTCACTAACTATTCTAGCAGCAGTACCATCACCTTCACTCTGAGGATTGGCCAAGATTTTCTTGGCAACTAATCTTGGCCGTTCAAATCCAAAACTCGTATTTGTATCTGATGCAGACCAAACATGCTGATATTTCTGAAAAACAACAATGATAAGCTTTGTAAACAAGAAAAATAACACAAATATACCATTAAAATTAAAGATCGAATAACCCATCTCACCTTCGTGATTCCAAAGGCCTCAAATCACAGACTGCGTCTTAGTACAGAGGAAAACTGTGGCTTAGTACAGAGAAAAAAATTTATGCATTCAAGGAAGAATCTGAGAAAAAAAGGGAAAGCGAATTTTTTAGCAAGGTGTATAGAATAGAGAGAATTTTTGGGGGGAAGATTAGAAGATGATTGGAATTTGTAGAGAGAGACGGTTGGAGAAGCCGAGAATGAATTTGAGGGGTTTTGGATTTGGGCAAGATTTGGGTTTTTTTTAAGAGGCCCTTTAATGATTTAGGAGTTTTATAAAGATTAATGACATCTACCTAAATGTTTTATGGGGTTCTTACGAAAATGGAAAAATTCATGGATCAGGTATTATCTATTATGAAATAAAAAATCAGGCCCTAAATTTCAAAATTGCAAAAGTTAGGTTTTCCATGAATTAATTATTATATTTCACAATTATTTTATTAAATTAAATATTAAACAGTAATATAATATAATATAATTAACCTACCCCACCCCACCTCTCTTACTGCTCGGGCGACTACTCCGGTGGCCGGCGACCACTCCGGTCACAGATCAAAAATTTTGTAGATCACAGAATATTTCGAGGTCACGGATCAAAAATTTTGTAGGTCACAATTTTTTTATCGGTCACAGATCAAAAATTTTGTAGGTCACAGAATATTTCGAGATCACAAATAAAAAATTTTGTAGGTTACAATTTTTTTATCGGTCACAGATAAAAAATTTTGTAGGTCACGGATTATTTCGTGGTCACAAATCTAAAATTTTATATGTCACAGATCAAAAAAATTATATGTCACGAGTCACGTATTTTCAAATTTATTGGTCACAGATTCTTTTTTATTCACAAATTATCAATTTTAAAGCCACAGTTCAATAGCTATATCACAGACACCAAAAAGAACCACCACCACCGTTGACCCCAGCACAACAATAACAAAAAATTACTACCACCACACGGATCACCATCACCACCACACGATCGCCACCACAGATCCACACCACCGCCCAAAACATGCCACCACAGATCCACGACCTCCACAAAACAAATTTCCAACTAATACATCAGATAAATTCCAGATTCCGACTATTGAACCTTCTATTCCATGCTCCAAAAAGCAAAAGGCCACAGACCCTTCTGATTAAATCCTATTACCCGTGAATAAAATAGTTCCCTTTTGGTTCTATCCACTCCAAACTCACCACACAATATGCCAAAAAATTGCCTTCACATGACTTTGTTTTGTGTAAATTCTTATAGGGATATACCAAATTCTGATTACAGTTAGCATTTAGTAATAACACCAACCACTCACGGATTCATTATTATGCATATACAACCCAATCCTCAAGCTATATAGGAGAGTTTCTTGTGTAGAACCTTGTCCTCTCGATACTTCTACCATAGATCCAGTTTTTATCTTTCTTCTTGCAACTTTTCCCTATCTTATACTAGCCGAGCCTCAAAATCCAACCTCGTATATTACTGTAATAGGTTCTGTATATTGTGACGTATACTTATCATTTCCTGATCCTCCACGGCTATCAGAGTCCCCGTTCCGTCCACCATTACAATCGGGACCGTAGTGGCCACCACCTCCATATTTGTCATCCCTACCACAATGTCTACTGCAGCCCCCGCCTCCTCTTTGCCCTTCTCCAGTAGGACATTCCCTAGCAAATTGTCCGGGCTTTCCACATTTGAAGCAGTCTCCACCAGATCCACGCCCACCCACATGTTCAAGATTTCTCTCCCTATCACGGTCACGGCCCCGGTCCCGGTCCCCATCCCGATCTCTACCAGATCCGTGGTTTAGCTGAGCTTTATCCATAGTAATTGACCATCCATCAAGATCCATTCCATTCCATTCATAGCTTCAATAGCTTCTTCCATAGCTTTCTTGTCATCAAAGGAAACAAATCCAAAACCACGAGAGCGGCCAGAAAATCTATCCATCACAACTTGAAAAGGAGGAGGCGACGGGTCGCATCTATAGCAGCGGCACCTTGCTTTGCGACAATCGTCGGCCGGGGCTGGTAATAGGGTGGTGACGAGAGAGGAGATCGACGAGAGGGAGGAGAGGTAGAGAGAGAATGGGTTTGGGGGAAATGAGGTAGGGGAGAGGATTGGTAAATTAGGGTTTTAATATAACACCTGATTTTTGCAAAAATAAACTTCAAACCTGATTTTTTAAAAGTTATACCTGATTTTTAAAAATGTCAAAGTAAACCCCTGGTTTTATGTAATTTTCTCTTACAAAAATACCCTTAAAATTATGGATGTTTTGAAAAATCATATGAAATGTTTTTAAAAGTAAAAAATACTGTGTAAAATGAAAAAGTGATACAATGTTATTTTTTTTTATAAAAATTGTCACTTTTTTAAAAAAAAATTACTTTTTTAAAAAAAGTAACAAAACTAAAAAAAAGTGACACTCTCAAAAAGTGATCATACAAAAAAATTAACAAATACTAAAATAACAACATTCATTTGTGCAGCACCAGTAATCATGTTCTTAAAATAACAACACGTCTAAGTCAATCCACATGCTGATTATGTTACGAGAATATAACATATTATTTCACTTTTTTTTATTTTCTTAAAAAGTGACAAAAACTTAAAAGGTGACAAAAACATAAAAAAAAAGTGACAAAATTTTAAAAGGCGACAAAAAGTTTTTTTATGGTTTGCACCTTTAATACATACATTTTGCCCAACCCTGCAGATCGTTTCAGGATGTCCCTGCCTACCACTTTTTTTGCAATAATAACCTATCTTCTCATGTCCAACCTCCTACCATATAGTTTTTGTGGATGAAACCGTTATCGGAAATTCCTTAACCCTCTCATCAAGCAAATCCAATTCTACACACATTCTTGCACCTGTTGCCCTTGTTCGATGCAATGTAGCATGGTCAGTACCCATATATCTCCCAAACAAAGTGGCGAACATCCAAAGGTAATCAGGTCTGTAAAGATGCATTGGTAATCCAGGAAGGAAAATCCATTGAGTCGCTATGGATCGCTCGTTTTTTAGGTCGAAATCTGGTGACCATTTGAACATTCGAAAATTCGCCCCTGTCACCGATCTTTCCTCTCGAGCCCAAACGTGGAAAAAATTAGCTTCATTGTTTAGTTGGATGAGAACATGAACAACATCCATGATACTGATGAACGGAATATCTGTCAATCCCCACGATTTTATTACTGCCCTGTGTAGTTCATCAATATTTGGCCGAGTTGTAAGAAATTTGATTACCATAGCAAACTTTAAATCATTAGCCAATTTTTTTGTCTCTTGATCTGTGAATACAAATCCCATCTGCCCATTAATCTGAATTGGATTTTTCATTTGAATGGGCACCAATTTCACCACAGCCCCACCACCCCATTTAACCACATTAAAAAAGGACCTTCCCAGTTGAACATTTTTGTTAGATGTTGATGATCCTCCTGGGTCAGGCGGTATACTCACCATTGACGATGGAGCAGTAAACGCGCCATAACAACCTATCCCATAGCCAAGAAGGAGAAACCCTATTCAGAGAAGAAACTTCTCTCTTGGCAAATTGTTATCTCGAAATGTTTGATCCTGATCCACCTACCAACATCAGAATGAAGTTCTACCTACCGGCTACCTCCTCCAATTCGTATTTTGAGGTTTGGAAGTAATTAATACGGTAATTATAATTTTATTTAGTTTGAAATGTATTAATAAAAAATGTATTTTTTTAGGACAGTGGGCCTAATTTTCTCATGTTTTATTAAGATTTATTGAGTTTACTCAATGTTTTAATAGAACGATGGAGTCCAAGTTCGTTGGGAGCAATTATGGAATCCATAAATTTATGTGAGATTTAGAGATGGCAATTTTCCCCGTCCCGCCCCGTCCCCGCGGGGCCCCGCCCCGAATGGGGCAAAAAAACCCGCCCCGAACGGGTTGGCGGGGTGGGGCGGGGCGAGGTTCGCCGCCCCGTCACGGGTCGTGGGGCGGGGCGGGGTGGAGATGCCCCGCCCCGAACCCGCCCCGTGAAGAATTAAAAAAGAAAAAAAATTTGTTTTGGACATTATTTGTTTTGGACATTTTTTGTTTCAAGTGTTTGCTTTGAATATTGATATAATTAGTTTGAACATTATTTACTTTGGATTTTAAAATTTAAAATTTGTATTTTAAATAAAAAAAAAAACAAATGGGGCAAGAAACGGGGCAAGTCCTCGCCCCGTACCCGCCCCGAGCCCCGCCCCGCCCCATCTAAGGCGGGGTGGGGCGCGGGGCAGGGAGGGGGAGTGGCGTGGTGGGACGGGGTGGGGTGAGGGTGCCCCGCCCCGAACCCGCCCCATTGCCATCACTAGTGAGATTGTCATAAATGTAAGTTAAACATTGGGAGCACAATCAATTTAATAAAAAATTATGTTAAATTAATTGGTGCATTTTTCAATAACTCCAACAAATCTAAATGTGATGCTTGGTGAAAAAATCAAAGAAAGTGTAACTAAAACTGAATCTCATAATGTAGTCGAGGAGGAATTTCCATGACACGAAATGTGGATAGGATTCATAGTTTGTTTGAGATATTTGAATCCTTGGAATGTGCTCAAAATCTAACTTAAGGTCATGAGACTCTCCCGTCCCAGTGGGAGTGTACCTCTGGTACTACTAGAAATGTGGAACCATCGCATGCCTTAGATTCTGAAGAAACCCTAAAATGGCCACGTGTGGGAAATTGGTTAAATAAAATTGTAATTGACAATTTCAATATTTACATTAAGAAGACGTATTTTATTCAAATTATGGTCGTACTTATAATTTATAAAGAAAAAGAAAACCTTCCTAGCAGGGGATTTGGGAAGGGAGGAAATAAAAGGGAATCAAACTTGGCGGCCAAAAATGGGAGAGGGATGCATTTTTGGTAAATTGGACTCGTTGTTTCAATTTATTTGTGTATGGTTAATTCCAATATACAAGTCTCTCATCCAAATGGCAATTTTTTGTTAAAATGATAATTATGCCCTTATTCCGAATTAAGATAAATAATGGATATAAAAAAGAAAATTAAAAATATATCAGATCCTCCAACCACAATCTACTCTATCCCGACTAACCCATCACATTTTCGCACCTTGTCGACGACAACTACCCTTGCTTGCAATTTCACCTTTCCACCTTTTTCCATTGTCACCGAACTCGAAAATTCCAAATTAATTAATTTACGCATATGTAATTAAACATTTTGGGATTTATAGCACAAGGTTTGAAGCGACAATCAACCCAATTTCCCGACAAGGGGATGATGAGTTGAAGTTGAGCCTCTGTTGACTCAACGTCACAATTCATCCTTAGATAGAAGTAATCTCAAGTACTTCTACTATGTTGATGTCAACAACGTGAATAAAACAGTTTACATTCCATTTAAGGTATTGATTTGCTTGGAAAACTCAATCAAAGAAGCATTGATTAAGGGTTTTGAAGACAAAGTTCGAGGTGATGACGATCTATATCAATGGTGGAGTTCGATTTGAAATCGAAGGTAGGTGTTCTGTATGTAGTGGTCGGTGGTGGAGGGTAATATGAATTTTTTTTTTTTTTTTTCATTTCATTTTTCATTCTAATTTTTCTTTTGTCTATTTCTCATTAAAAATCATTTATGCGGATGTAATGTGTTCTCATTTTATTTTACTCGTAACATAATATGCTTGACATGCCATGCACAAGCAAGTATATCGGATATTTGACGGAAATTGTGTGCTTAGATTGGCTAAACTTAAATGCTGAAATTTTCTTTTCTATGTTAAAGTCGAGAAAAAAAGAAAAAGAAAAACACAGCTGTCAAATGAAAAAATAACAAAAATATAAAAAAGTGTGGAGCAGCTCTTCTCTTCTTCCTCTTGGTGGAATTTCCTTTCACCCTGCAGCGGCTCTTCCTCTCTTTCTCTCTCTCATATCCCCTCACAAATTCACAAATCAAGGAATACTACAAGAAATTCATAAATCAAACACTCGTTACACTCCCTTAATTCACTTAAATTAAACAGCTCCTTTTGTTCAAAAGAGAGCTCGACTTCCGAAGCAGTTTCAATTTAAATACAGTAAAGCCATGGACGCTGATTCTTGGGCTGCTCGTCTTTCTTCCGCCTCCAGGCGTTATCAATCTGTTCTTCAATCTCGATCTGGTAAACAGAATCCCCAATTTTCCGTTTTCAAATGTGTTGTTTTCATCTGGGTTTTCCTTAATTTGACCAAGAAATGTGTATTTGCCTTAAAGGTTGCCTTTTTATGGATCTGTTGGGTAGGTATTTTGTAGTCATATTGAAGATTCGATTTTTTTGAGGGTTTTGTTAAATTAACAATAACTTCTATTACAGATTGATTTTTTGTGGGGTTCGTTGAACCCATAATTAAATATAAGTTGCCACTAATATTGAATCTTTATGAGGTCTTTCGGAGATCAAATTTTGAAGTGGGGTTTGTTAAGTCCACCAAATTATTTTACATTTCCATCAAAGATTGGCTTTTTATCTGGGTTTGTGAACTTTACAGATAATATGTTTTTATATTTAAAGATTGGGATTTAATGGGCTCTTTGTGCGGGGATACTTTGGCAGGGATGAAATGGGATGGTCTGAATGCAGAAATGTTGATGGGATTCGAGGAATTTGACATGGATGATGATGTAAGGGAGGAGTATCCATGTCCTTTCTGTTCGGAATATTTTGATATTGTGGGACTCTGTTGCCATATTGATGACGAGCATCCTGTAGAAGCAAAAAATGGGGTATAATTCCTTGGCTTCTTTTTATTGTTGCTGAACATTTTGTAAGGTCAAAAAGGGTGTGGAAAATGATAATTTTTTTTATGCCATGTGATTCGAATGTGAGAAGCTAAGTTCGAGAAATACCAATAGCTCATATTTTACTTGTTTTACATGTCCCAAGAAGGTTGAAAATGATTTATTTGCATATGTTACGTGATAATGAATGTGGAGTTGAAATTTTTACTTATGCTAAGGTGTAGAACGTTTCCCCCTTCCTCCCCTGCTTGGAGGGAGGTTGAGACGATTCATATGGTTAGTTTCCTGTTTGATTTCTAAAGTTGATAAAATCATCGACGCATGATGAATCATTAATGGATTGGATTATATTCCATTTATAGGTTATTTTAACATTTTCCAAATTGTCAAACAACATTAAGACTCACATATCATTTAAGTGAAGCAAAAATTATGTGGAAATAAGAAACCAATTTGTGGGCACACTTTATTCACTAAATTTCTGACTTTTTCATCAATTTACATTACATTTTAGCTGCTATAATGTTGCCCATAAGTTCAGGAAAATCAACGATGAAGTAATTGCAGAATAAAATATTTGTATTTACTTCGGCAACTCCAACCAAAGAACAACATTATGTAAGGAGGTTGGGTTTCGGGACTAGAAGAAATCAACTATCCAAACCGAGCAGCCTAAACGATCAGCATCCAATAGCAAAGAAAAATAATCTTCAGTTGACAAACTAAAGTAATAATAGACTAAGCATGCCTTTTTTGCCCCTTCCTTTTTAGTTGCTCGTGGTGTTATTCCACTGTTGCCACTTGGAGGGTTGACGTTCTAGGTAATCTAACATGGAAATTCTTTACTTCAGTCGAGAGCAGGATGTTAGTATAATTTCATCTGCAAAATAAAACAATTGTTAGTATGTTTCTTTTCAAAGTGTTGTAGCTGATAGAGGGCTCCTCCTTGACTCTTTCAGGTGTGTCCAATTTGTGATATGAAGGTTGGTGTTGACATGGTTGCACATATTACATTGCAACATGGGAATACCTTTAAGATATCCTTTCTTTCGGTCACACTTCTTATGTTGCGGGTTTTCTTGAATTCCCTTTTGCACTAGTGTTGTATTATTTTATTTTATTTATGCTGAAAATAGTTATTCTGTGAGCATATTTCGTGTCCTGGTTGAGCATATTTCATTGAAACATTGGAATACCTTTAATATATCCTTTTCTTGCAGTTGCAATTTTTGTGAAGTTGCAGCTTTTTTTGAATTTGTTATATTCTTGTATGCTCTCTTTGTTTCTTTATATTTGTGTGTGGAAATTCTAAGGACCAAAGTAGCAAAGCGGAAATGAAACCTATGTTGTTCTGAAGTTTTCTCACAAGACGCCTTTATTGGTCTATGTAAAGTTTATATCTAGTCAATTACAATCTAGAAGGGGGGTTGAATATGTTGTTTAGAACTTCCAGATTTTCAATTTTGTCAAATTTATCTGAAATGTACAAAGTATCATTTGACACACATTTTGATGGACGTCAGCACATGCACTCGTACAAGTGCAGAACTGACAGAACAATCCTTCACTTTTTCTGGTTTAAATAGTTTCTGTTCATAAAGTATTATCTTTCAGATTTATGTTTGTCTGTTGAGTTATCTAATTTTTTTCAATACTCATCAATATGTAGGTTTGATGTTCATTAATACCTTAATCAATGTAAGAATACTAGTGCTAAATGATTATATGTAGGTACTTTCAAATTAACTCAGTAAATAAATATTGTAATGGTACAACACCATATTTTACATGGAGAACCCAGAGAGAGAAACTACTGACCTTCCTACCTCTAATCTAGTAAGCACACTCAAAACGCAATCAATTGTTTGGAATTACAAACCACTAGACCTTAGTCTAAACCAAAATCGAACTGAAATGTAATTTTTTTTTGATAACCGTGGATGTCCGGGCCAGTTTGCGCACACCTCGATTAATTCCACGGGACCCTGAAGTTTACGGTCGGGTACTCACCTCAGTGGCCCTGAGGGGAAGAACTGAAATGTAATTACTAGACAGCAAATTCATGTTTTATGTAAACATATATCTATTTTGAATCAAGTACTCCTAACTTGATCTCTACACCTATCTTTATTGTAAATGGACCCCCTATTCACAACCTGGAATAGAAAGTCCTATCTTTATTTTCCACGACTTGTGTGTGCTATACTTGGATGTTCAGACTCTGGTGTGTGCCAACTTGAAGTATACGCACCCCTACTTAGAAAATCCTCGGTATGTAAGCAATCCTCAATAATTGATGCAGAAGATGGTCCAACCAAAATCACTACTTGACTGTGGACAACGCAAATTTAATCTAGACCAAGATTAATTTCACTCAGAACTGTAGGTTAGTTATCACACCTTTATTCTGTATTTCCCATACAGCATTACGTAGATTGCGCATGGTGGGAACATCTAAAGAGAAGAGATCAAAGAAATAGTTTAAAACTTGCAAGTTTCTTTCCTAATTTTTCTCATACATCCCTGTGTTAGCCTCTCTTTTCTTGTATCCTCACATTAACCCAGGTTAGCTTGAACTAGGAAAAGAATCTAAAAGGGAAGAATTTGGTCTATGAAAAGTAAACAAAATAAGATCGCTGGGTCTGAACACATTCTTTAGGATGCACGTTATTGTGTAACACATACATAGAAAATGAAATAGTTCTTTAAGAAAAAAATGTGCTATATTTATAATAAATTAAATTACTAAAAACTTGCAACAAATATAAAATAAGTTATTAATTAGTAATCACATAACAAAAGTGTAATTTATTACTAAAGTACAAACAACACAGACCTTTTCTAGTAAAAAACATATTTGAAAGAATTATCGACATATTTGATTTCCCTATCCATGGTTTAAAAAAACTATTTGATGCTTATGCTCAAATCCTACGTCATGTGAGGCTGTCATGAAACACCTCAAACCTGCACCTTCCACTTGTCAGGCTTACGCCTCAAACCAACTAAGGTGTCCCCACATTTCCCTTGCTTTTTAAAAATATTTAGCCTTAGTTTGGTCCTGATACTAATCAGATTTTTTGAACTAAAACTTGCATTTCAAAGTTTAAGATTTTGATATAATCTGATTAATATCAAAATCAACAGGGGCTTCATTTATGGCCTTAGTCTTTTGATTTATTTCTTTATATCCAAAAAAATGTTTTAGGGGTATTTTTTCTACCTATTTTTCCTTTCTACCTACACATAAGGAAAATGGGAAGGAGAATATGCTATTCACCATTGCAATAAGAGGATGATTACAGAATGAAAAGGAATTTGGAATGAGGATGGTGGCAATGTTGTAAATGATTCCCTTAAAGATCATATTAGTAGTGATGATATATGAAATTTTTGAGTTGTCTCTACTTTTAGCAATATGGTATAATTTTGTTAGATGATTACTAATTTGAAAACTTATTATTTTCGATTTTATTGATCGTAGAATTTTCATTTTGTTAATTAGTTTTGTTATGGATTTTTAAAAGGGTTTATGGTGTATTATGACCATATTTTTGTATTTTTTTATTCTTTTTTTTATTGTTCTATATTGAAGCTACACCTCAAAGTGCCTTGAAGCGATAAAACGCCTTTGTAATTGATTGTGTTTTTTTAAATATTGCCCTATCATCCTTCTCATCACTATTTTTTACAGCATTCTTTATCATCACCCTCCACCTTTTGTTTCAGAAGAAAATGACACTTATTGTTATAATTGTATTCCTCAGTTAATTAAAAACAATGGTGTCTTCTCCTTTCATTCAGTGTATAGGCAAGAAAAGAAATAAAAGCAAAGGTAGCAATAAAGTTCTTAGAAAAGGCAAGACAAATGGGCGAACACCTTAGTCAATTTTTGGCATGGCCTTGAGGTGTAAGTCTCAATAAATCGAGGCACAAGCCTTCGCAAATGACATTTAGGTGTTCAATGAGAGCCTCACTTGAGGCGGGATTCAAGGCGTATGCCTCAAAAAGCTCTTTAAAAAACAATGCGTATATGAGCTGTTTATAGCAAGTAGGGTTGCGTGTGAGAAATTTCTTATTTCCAGACTTATGAACATGTGGAACAATGTTGCACGTCCAAGTAGTGACATTCACAACACTTTGCCTTTTATTAGTTGATTGGTTTACGAGTTACATGGTTTTATCAATCCATATATTGATATTATCCGGTATTTACTAAAGCTAACCTAGTGCATTTTCCTTTAGTCAATTTTAATAATTCAAAATTGTTCCTATGTTTAAAGATGAAGAAATTCTCAGTCCATTTTGAGCTTTCTATCGAAAACATATGCTTCATTTGTAATGGTAACTAGGACACTTCTGGAGGGGAGTAAATGTAAGAAATGGATTTATGGAGGTAAATTAGTGATTTTAGTGTGTGCGCTTGTGAAAGATAGAGGGGAGAGAGAGAGAGGAAATAATATGTATTACATAGAGTTCGCCTCAACTAGATTGATGGCCGAGTTGACCCTTCATTGGGCCCTGTCAACATTAGAAACTACACTTTGACTGGAAGGCTATTCTTAAATGAGGGTTAAGTAGACATTTTGTGAAATGTTAAGTGAGAAGAACACTACGACGATAACTTCAAAGGCAGCTGCTTTCATCTTGGCCTTCAAAAAAGTTCTACTCAAAAAATCCCTCGCTTTGTATTGATGATATGGTCCAAGCACTGCTTTCTAACAATAAATGTGAAATTCAATGGCATTGAATACTTATTTTCTTTTTGTCGCGTGTTTTTTGTTTTGATTAACTTGTACTCCAAAGGAGATTTGTACTGGACTTCTTGAAAACTTTGAAAGTATGGTAACCATGTCAAGATCAGCTTCTTTTGCTTCCAAATCTTTCTGTTTGATATTTGTTGCAAAAATTGTTACTGCTTAACTTTTCTTTACTTGTGTATCTCACCGTGTAGTCATTATAAGAACTCCATTTGCCTTGAGCTCCTTGACTAGATATTACATGCAGCGCAAGAGAAAATCACGTAAGGTTGGTTCACATTCAACACTATCGTTGTTGAGGAGGGAACTAAGAGATGGAAATTTGCAGTCTCTCTTTGGAGGGTCTTCCTGTACAGTACCTTCAAGTAATGCAGCTCCAGACCCATTGTTGTCATCATTTATTTTGCCAGCGGGTGATGACTTCATGAGTGTTCAATCACACTCTTCATCAGAGTCAACTCCGGTGAAGAAAAGCTCTGCTGGAAATGTTTTAGAAAGGTAATAAATTGCTTTCTTATTTCCTTTTGTTTGTTCTGGTCGGCTAGTTTTTCTATATCTGAGGATCTGGTTACTTGAGCAAGAATCCTACTGCAAAGTTTGAGTAAATAGATTTGGGGAGTGATTAGAATCAATTGGAAATGCCAAGATTCTTCCTTTTTTTTGACGTCGTTCTAACTTCTTCTGGCTACCAGACTTAAAAAGTATTTTTCTTCCTGATGCTTTTTGAGTAAAAATATTTAGAAATGGTAAAAAAGATTACCAGCTATAATACATTTTATGTTTTTGTATATTCTTTGCGAGTATATTGTTCTGTTTGCTGCTTCATTTTATGGTTTTGACCATCACCCAATCTGTTGCCTTCACGTGTAATATTTCTTTAATTCTGAAGCTAATTGACAAGAGAATGACTTGATGTTGAACAGCCTTTGCAAATATTAGGGTTAAGGATGATGTCCCTCTAGTATGTGAACTTATCCACTTTGATTGTTTCTGTCAATTATTAAATTGTCATTTACATCTCAAGCACAAGGATATCTTACTTTACACATTTGCTTGTATGCCTTGTATGCTATAGAAATGACAAGCCATCGGCTCAAAGAAAGAACACACTTTCCTTAAATGGTGAATTGAATTATAACTGCCATGTCGTATTATATATATAAATGAGTGTGCGTGTGTGCGTGCGCATGGTTGCTTGCTTTGGCAAAACTAGAGCATGTAATATATTGGACAGAAATTTCCTTATGGGACTGGGAGTATGGCATAGATCTTGCAATCTTCCTCTTGGCTTATATGTGGGCATGGCATCTATACTATCATTAAACAAGCCATTCTACAGGGTTTTAGTGTTACCAAAACTTTGGAGCCCTATCATATTTTTTATTTTCAATTATAACCTTCTAACTATTTATTAGTTGCATTACTTCAATGTCCGAAAGCAACAATTGGTTTGATTTGTAAGAGTGATGTCAATCTTTTCAATTCTCTGGAACAGTTATACTGGGAATCTGCAAAATTACAGTGTTATCTTCGAATAATTGTGCCAACTATCGCATTGTAGTAGTTAGGTGAGCAGAAAAGGCTAGTTGTACATATATAATTCATGTTAGCGTGCTATTATTGTTCGTCATAAGAAAAGGTTGCATTTGTCATCATCTCATTGTGCATTTTGGTAATTATCAGAGTTACATACATTTCGAAAACATCCTTTTTTGTTTGTGTGGAATATGCGACTTGATAAAAGTTGAAGGAGATATTGACCCAAAGATGCACTTTATATGCTCGAATTAAGTTGCTGCACTTATTATTTATTCTGTGGATTTTGTTACTATGCTTGTCTTTCAAAGGCTTCTTATGTTTATCATCTTTTGGGTTTTAATTTTGTAAGATATTTGTCAATGGATATGGGAAACGCAACTAGATGTTTGTGATAACCTTGGTCATTATGAAGATCAGTGGTTGGTTTTGCATAGTATTAGTGGTTGGTTTTGCATAGTATTTACTCCCTTTAAAATGTTATTTGACGTTTTTGTGCCTTTAACTTCATGCACCTTGCCTGTTTGTGTGCATTGCAATGTTTGAGGTGGTCTGTGTATCCTTTTTTGAACTCAAAGAGTAGTCAGAAAAATGATCACTCTGGCCAGTTGTAGTAGTCATGATCTCTCTTTTAGTCTTTACTAGAGATTTGTTTTTAGCTGGTGCAAATGGTTGAACTACTTCATATTTGTACTTTAATTCTCTTGACTGTAATTAAAAGAGAAAAATGGGGAAAACAACATTATAATCCACATTCTTGTGATGTTTCTATGCCTGGTCATTATGCAGTCAGTTCTTTTAAGTTTGTCTGGATGTTTGACTCTATTGGATTCTATTTGCAGAAAAATCAGAGAAGCTCCCATGTCTATCAAAGATCAAGAGGAGAAGGCGCAGAGATGCGCGTTTGTTCAAGGAATGCTGTTGTCTGCAATTCTTGATGATAACATATGAGGTTCAACATGGCTGCGGTGCTAGGTTTGCGAACCTTAAGTTGGGCGAAACAATCTGAGTGATGGGTGATCTGAATAGGTTTGCAAATTAACAGTGGAATAAGATGTAATAATAAATGTATTTATTTTGTGTGTAGAATCAGTAGTAGATAGAAACTGACTCGTGTATCCCATCCCATTTTGATTTCAGTTGGTGCTTGACGAAAATAATGAGGTTACGCTTCCATCATCAATTTTTATGTTGATCTTCTTCTGGTTTAGGTTACCAGATGTGCATATTATACTGCTTGGTTCCCAGGTTCTGTAGAGCTTTTAGCTGGATTTCATGTAGGTCATTCAACTTTATTTTGTTTCAAGTTGGTTCGGCAACAATTCTGGCCATTTACATCCATCTAAGGTGATGTGGCAGACCAGTTATTTGCCCTTTAGGTTGACAGTTAAGACTGCTATGTCAACTTTTTCGGTACTCGAATCGAATTTAAGCAAACTTTCACAATTACCTTTATTGTTTCTAATTGTGTTGAGAGTGGTGGTGATGTTGGGTGGAGGTATTCTGAGAAAGTATTGCTTGGCTTATGGACAATTAGAATTGAGAGTTTGTTATTGTCTAAAAGGACATGTAAATAAGTATTCTTTTTCGAATAAAACTGTTTCTGCATGAATAAGTTATTCATATTTTCAATCAATTTTAATACAGTCGTGGCTTTAATTATTCGTGCTGTTCATTCAAAAAGGTTTTTGAGGAACCATTTAGGCCTTGTTTGAGCCTCATTTTTCATTAAAAAAAAAAGAGTTTTGTAATAATTATTTTTTGAAGAATGTATGATTATAAAGTAAGAAAAAAGAATAATGTTAACTAACACAAATGATATTAAAGTACTAGTCTATGTGACATTATACGATATGTCTAATTACGTGAAATTATGTAATGCATTTAATTGAACATATAATTAATGTTACTAATATTGTCACCTAGACAGGAGTTAGTAGTGCTAAATAACATTACTAAAACAAAAATTGGGTTTACAAGTAAATTATTTTAATGAAAGAATGCGTGATTGAAAATAAATTAACGAAAAGAAAAAGAATATATCTTCTTCCAAGAGGAGATCATACTTGACTTTGAATTCAAACTCGATTCAAATGTTTGACTCAGTTGACAGATTGCTACTTTAGTTAAACCATTTTTTCCAATATGAAGTAAGGGTTGTATTTTTCTGCTCGAGAATCAATGTGACAAACAATCTTTTAGCATTTAATAGGTAAATTATGCACAACATATTAGCTATATTATTAATATATTGAGGATTTACGTACAAGCAATTCCACCTAGTCCAACATATCACTCTTGAAGGACTCCAATGCCTGCCTACACCGTTGAGGTCGAACCCCACCCCACTCCACCCCACCCTGCCACCCTTCCAATCCAACAGACACACCCCAGAGAAACAACTAAAAGAAGACATCCTCCAGTCCAAAAGATAAAATACGGTGTATTTGAGGCAGGAAGTGGGCCAATATTTCCAGGAAGGATCACCCAATTGCCAGAGCAAAAGCTACCCGAAATCTCAATCCAATGTAGGTTCTAGTCAACATACAACTCTATAACAGCCGATAGATATATACAACCACCTTAACAAGGAAACAGTTCAAAGATATAGTAAAATGTCATGCAAAAGCCGATATATGAAAAATAAGGTTTTGAGGAAATGTTCAATGTGAGAGATTTATCAATGGAAAATTACACGTGATGATAGCCATGAAATTCGTGTATGGATCCATATCGTGTAAATAACTACAGATTGATGAACGGCAACAAGTAGTCACATTTCTGTCAGTCATATCTCTAATGTGAAGAAAAAAGGTATCAGTTCCAGAGAATGAATAATCATCGAGTCCTCCTCTTTCCGGGCAACACATACAAAGAATCGGTTTTCTTGAACAACTTTCCGTTTAAAGTCTAATTTAAGTGTGAACAACAGAACAAGAAATCCAGCCAAAAAGGGCAGTCTCCAATGGGATCAGTGTACAGAAAGAATGGTGAGCTGGTGCCAACCTCATGCAATTGCAATAATTCTTGGATAAGAGGGAATTCGCGTGTTCATTAGAAATAATATATTAAAATAAAAAGAGTATTGACCTCTCATTGGACGTATTCGTCCATCAGCCATTCTCTCAAAGTGGTTACAGATTGTGTTGGCTAAAATGGTGTGTGTAGAGATCCTTGCAACGTCCTTGAAGGTGCTGTTGCCTGCATCAATATAAATAGCTTCCTAGTCAAATTCATTATAGAGGAGAATTTAGTGATTTGTTTATTCCAAAAAAGTTCATTTGAAGGCATCTGATGAAACTGAAGAACAAGGTATACAATAACATTGTACCATTGCTTGAAAACAAACGAAATAGTAATAACCCACCAGTGGCAATGCTCATGAAAGTGCATCCCAGTTCTAGGCTTCTAGTGCCATGTGCAATGCAAAATTATGTTTCAGTCAAATCCACATGGCAAAAGCCAATTACTGATTTATAAAAATTGTTTAGGTTCAGGATAACAAGAGTGATTATAATCTGCATCTTACTCTTTACAGTTGCATGACATTTTCCTGAATATTTGTTAAGCCAAGTGCAATTTATGACTAAAATTTAAACGTTAAATCACCCAACTCCATATCCACAAGCCTTTTAAGTGAATTCTAACCATTGGTTGCACTTGTACCTTTTCTATGAGAGAGTCGCTCACCTCTCTAATCGGTTTGGAATACTAACGTCAGTACTGATGTCTGATCTGCCACTGCAAGGATGGAGTTGTTGATGACCCTGTCCTAATCCAAACCTTCTATTGATTCCAATAAATTCACTATGTGCCCTTACGCCTAATGAATGATCAGCAGATGTAGAAGCTTGATCGTGAAGTGATTGCCCCCTCAAATTACTGAATCTTGGAGAAAAAACCTCCCTAGGATGCAAGGGTAGTGTTGTATTGTCCAGTAAGCTTCCCTGAAGATATATATTTCTTGGTGCAATCCTCGTGGGAGTAACTGTATATCCAGGTACTAATTCCCTACCTCCACCAACTTGAGTACCAAATGGACCATTCCCTGAAACTGTGGCCATCCCATCAGTTCTGTCAGATTGTCTACTTCTGTAATTAAGAAATTGGTATATCTGACGTTGTATTCTGCGCCTTTCTAATACCGTAGCTGCCCCAGCTCCCGAAGCTGGAGAATCAGCTTGAAAATTTCCAACAGAATGTCTAGGAGACAGAGATTGCTCAGTTCCTTGAGTCAATTGGGTATCAGGTACATACAACTCATTGAGGTCAAAAGTTTCCCGCGCACTGGCAACATAGGATGATCCTACAGACAAATTGTTACTTGCTCCGCGATCAACGTTAGGATTCAAACCTTGTGCACCAGATGAAGCAAGAGCAGTTGGCCTACATCCATCACAATACCAATTACCTTCAGGCACTTCACGTCCAAGACCAACACAATAAGTGTGCGCTGGTGAATCGCAGAGATCACAAAGTAGCATAAGTGCATCATCCCCACCTTGTTGACACTCGATACATAGCACATTCTCATAGGGATCAAGATAGCCCCTGCGCTCTTCCTCGGATGGTTGATAAACCTGCACATAAAAATAGTGGGACATAGGTAATTAAAAGATACAAAAACAGAGAAAAAAAGGCATCCTTTTGCTTCCAAAAACTAAAAAAGGATTTATTCAAAAAAATACCTGATCACGTTCTGGAACTGTAGTCACCTGAGTCCTCAAACCAAGCCCTGCATCTGCTCGTGCAGTCCTACTGATAGTAGAAAACCTTTGCTTGCAGAGGGGGCAACGGGATTCCACTTTTGCCCACTCTACGATGCAAGCAAAACAGAAGTAATGACTGCAACAGTTCAATGTTCCCCTGACTGTTCTTTTCCCTTCTTCAGACAGACAAATCCCACAAACCTGCTTCCCTACTTCAACTTCTATACCTTCTACCTTCCCCTTCCCCTTCCCCTTCCTTACTGCACGTTTCCGTTGAGGAGGCAGAATGAAGTTCTGTTCTATCATCTTCGAATTTGAACTCCTCAAACTCCTGCAAAATTCACTAGCTTCTCTAATCTGTTCTCTCTCTTCCTCAGAAATGGTGTATTCATGATCAGATGATCCCGGACTCACAAAATCAGAATCGGAATTCAAAGCTGATTTCCTCCAAGATCTTCCCCGTTCAGTGAACTTCTGTTTTTGCAGAGTCGGGCTATCATCTCTAAACTCATTACCACAGTCAGATCTCACGTTTCTCCTTGATCCTTGTTTCTTTATTGATTTCTTTCTTTTGGTCTTCTTCATAACTTTAGCATTCCTACTCTTCCTTCGTCCTGTGACAATGCCTCTCTCTTCCATACTCACCCTCCCCATCTTATTCTTCGTAGTAACAGGTGACTCTTCTTCATCATCTATACCATCAATCTCATCTGGTAGAAAATCATCATCATCATCATCATAAGAGACATTTTCCTTTTCTTCTTTATCTAAAAACTTAGTTTTCTTTCTGGAAATCTCATCATCAAAATCATCATTATCTTCTTTATAAGAAACCAAAGTTTTCTTTCCAGGCCTCTGATCGTTGTATGATTCTCTATATGAAACCTCAATGACATCCTCTTCTTCTTCCTCTTCATTATATGACACCCTCTTTTTCTTTCTTCCTTTTGTGCTAGCAAAATCATTATCTGAATCATCATCCTCTTCTTCTTCACTATATACGACCACCTTTTTCCTTTTTCGCTTCAAACTCCCATTTTTCTTTTTCCCTTGAAAACCCTTTTGACCTCCAGGTCTTTGAATGAACTTGACCTTCTTTTCTACCCATTCATCCTCTTCTTCCTCCTTGAATTCGCCTAGACCCTCTTCTGATTCATCCTCAGCAAGAGAAGAACAATATTCATCCTCTGATTCATTGAACTCATCATCTTCACCTATCTCGTAATCTTCGTCTGAGTCATCCAAGCCTTTGCCATCCAATTGATCACAGCACCTGGTATTGCGTTTGTATTTAACACTGCCTCTTCTTGCCATCTGCTCCTGCACCCACAAAATCACGAGAAAGGATACAAAATTGAATCATATAACAGTCCACATCTTCCAATTTATTGCATGATACCAAAATTAATCAAAATTCAAAGCAAACAAATTCATTTTTTTATTTTTTTATTTCTTTCCCTAACAAGATTTCCCCATAAATAAAAGGATTCCGAACAGTGTCCCCATTTCTTTAAAGCCCTATTGTGAAAGATAATTAATTCATTTCCACATCAAGTTAAACCTAGTAAATTCTGCATCATGATTTGCAACAATTGTTATTTTAGAATAAAGGACAAGATCAAAAAATGAACATAACTCATCTTCTAATACACTTCCGATTTCCAGATCATTCATTTCCAGATTGAGCTAAATCAAATATGCTAAATTAAAATTCAAAATAAGATCAAATTAAGTCAACGTTTATCTACAAAATCCTTTTAGAAACAAAGCCCTTAACATTAGTCAATCTGATTTATCACAGAAATGAAAAGGCCCAAGAATTTGCCACAGAGGGTAACATACGAGAATCCGGATTTATATTATTTAGATGGGGAGAGATTTTTGTAGAAGATAAGTTACGAGAATTTCTTAATCTTGTCCTTCAATTTCTAAAATTCTTCATTTCCAGATTGAGCTCAACAAATATTCTAAATAAATATATTTTAAAAAATCCAAAATAGTAAATTACGCTCCCTAAGAGTTCATCTACAAGATCGTTCTTTAAAAAAAAAAAAAAAGCCCAAGAAAACCCTAGAAAATTTACTACAGTAGTCCTCACCTTCAATAATTTTTCAAATCCAATCAATACAGCAAACCCATCATAATCAGAGGAACAACAATAAAAATCTTGTATTGATTAAATTACCGATTTGAATTCTGATATCAATTTCATCTCAGAAAGAAAAAATAGCATTAACTTTGAGAAATCACGATTCCAGCAAAATTTTGGAGATTTTAGATAGAGAAAGAGAGGATATTGAGGTTTGGTACCTGTGAAAGAAGCAAAATCCAATCACGCAATTTCCTGCTCTCTTTCTCAAGACGTTAAATTATCCTTTTATGGAGGTAAAAGTAAAATTGTGGAAGCAATGGAATTTAAAAATTTGCTATTATCTCGCTATCTAACGGAATTTTGTTGGTTTAACGGAAAAACTAACAGAATTTCTTGTTTTAAACAGGCAGTTGCGCATTCTTTCAGTGTTTTTATCATATCTTTGTATTCCGATATTCGATTGAGGCGATTCAAAACGCGTTGGAAAGCTAACCCATATGGCTACAACTTTGATTCAGACATCATTCTCCAATTCGATCACTTTCTATGCCAAAAATATGTCTCAATATAACGGACTATGTAACAGAATTTTTTATTTTAAACAGGCAGCTGCACCTTCCTTCAGTGTTTTTATCATAACTTTGTATTTCGATATCCGATTGAGGCGATTCAAAATGTGTTGGAAAGCTAACTCATCTGACTACAACTTTGATTCAGACATCATTCTCCAATTGGATCACTTTCTATGCCAAAAATAGGTCTCAATATAACGGACTATGTAACGAAATTTCTTGTTTTAAACAAGCAGCTGCACCTTCTTTCAATATTTTTATTATAACTTTGTATTCTGATGTCCAATTGAGGCGATTTAAAATGAGTTGGAAAGCTAACTCATCTGGCTACAATTTTGATTCAGACATCATTCTTCAATTCGATCACTTTCTTTGCCAAATATATGTCTCAATATAACGGACTATGTAATTAATTTCTTGTTTTAAACAGAGTTGCACCTCTTCCTTGATGTTTTTATCATAACTTTGTATTTCGATATCCGATTGAGGCAATTCAAAATGCTACTGAAATCTAACTCATTTGGTTACAACTTTGGTCCAGACATATTCTCCAATTCGACCACTTTATATGCCAAAAATAGGTCTCAATATAACGGATTATGTAACGAAATTTCTTGTTTTAAACAGACAGCTGCACCTTTGTTCAGTGTTTTTATCATAACTTTGTATTCCGATATCCTATTGAGGCGATGCAAAATGCGTTGGAAAGCCAACTCATCTGGCTACAACTTTAATTAGACATCATTCTCCAATTCGATCACTTCCTATGCCAAAAATAGGTCTCAATATGAGACTAAAACACTGGAGCATAACTTTTCGGTTGGAAATTGATTTGTGATCATCTTTTGACTAAATTTGATCCCCTTGACATCTTCTTTTATCCAATTGACTCCGAGCACTCTCAAATCTTCATCGTGAGATTCGGCACAACTTTTAAGTATTTACATTTTAGCCCCCGAACTTTGGATTCCTTACAATTTAGTCATTTCTCCAAATTTGTCTACTTTTGCTTATTTTCTTCAATCTCACCAATCTACATCACAATATCAAAATCACACATCTAATTATTTATCAATTACATAAACATTACATCATTAATTATTTATAGGGTATCTGTTTCTACTTTTCAGCAGAAATCAAGCCTTTGGCAACACAATTCATGCCGTTGGGAGCCGCAATTTTGGACCAATTCTCCCACTGTAGGGCTGTAGGTTTTAAAAACAAAACAGTAACATAATCAATTTTCCTTCCTCCTTGCAGCGCGCCCTGACACGCCCTTAATTAACCAAAAAAATTACATCTTTATTAATAACAAATTAATTATTAAATAAAAATATTAAATATAAACTAAGCAAACGTGCATTGCACGTTGCTTGCACCTAGTATATATATATATATATACACGTGGATTGTGCGTTGCACGATAACCGTTATAATTTTTGTAATTTCACAATTGAAGAATGGCAAAAATAACATCGAATTGTTTCAAGCAATGAATATTTAAACACCCTTTAAATTACACCATTTAAATCTTCACTTCATTTACAAAAATTGATCCCCTTTTATTAAGGAATTTCATCCTTTCAGATAGAGAAATTGTGCAAAAGGAAATAGAGAAATTGTGCAAAAGGAAAGAAAAATAAACTAAGCAAATGATTAAGCACTTGATAATCCATCAATTTCTCGGCATTATCTCTTTCCTCTTCACTCAACTCCTTGAAAAACTTATGACAAAACAAACCATAAATGCATATTTACATAATATTCAATTGTTGGGGATTTTACCTTCCCCCTCCCAGCTGAAGATTAATGCAAGAATTGCAAGAAGAAAATGCACCAGCAATGGAAACCAGAACAGAAGAACAGATGAAAAAACAAGCAAGAAAAATAACCAGCAGGAAGATAGGAACAGATTTGGAAACAGAGACAGAATATAGTAACAGGAAGAAAATCCTCTTCCTCAAGCTTCTTATTAACCAAGAAACTTAACATTCAATTACATGAATCAGTAGAAAGAATTTCCAGATTAGTTCCTCCCCAATCTACACTCCCTACCCCAGAATTCTACAACTCCAAAATTCTACTTTTCAGAGAAATAATATCATATTTCTCTACAGACTTTTACCAGTCTCAAGCTCTCTATTTAGAGCTCCATTTTTCTTATTTTTGAGCTCCTCCTTTACCAGAGTTTCCAGAGCTCTTTATCCCTCCTTTACCAGAGTTTTCGAGCTCTACATCAATGATAATAGGAAAACGAAGCCCAAGTTTGAGCCCAATTTTTTCTCCTTTTTTCCCATTCAAACTGAGACATACAAATAAGGCAGACAAGGAACCAATGAATATATTTAAAACTCTACCTGACCAGAAAGAAGGTTACGTAGCCAACATTGCTGAGGATCCAAAAATGCTGCATGGAACTGGTCTTCACAACAACATAGTTTCAGATTTTTTTGCCAAAGAAATGGAGAAAACAACAATAACCAAAAATCTAAAAAAAATGAAGAATCTGAACGCTATGTATTGAGGGAAAAAAGAGATGACATACATACCTTTTGGATTTATCCTCTCCATTCCTTCCCCCCTCGAGGAGTAAAAGAGAAGTTGCAGTTTGATGGAACATTGCACCTTATTGATCTACTCACTGCTCAAGACCACTAATTTAGGACAATATATAACACTAATCTTAAACTAATCTTAAGAGGATTGAGCTCAAAGCTTAAAAACTGGAAAGCAGGGGAGGAATTTAGAAAATGAGATTATACCTCTAGCAATTGGAACAAAGACTTCATGTCGACCAAACTTTGTTCTGTTTCTCGATAAACACTTCCAAGGAAGTTGAATGGAAGATTTTACTTGTTTTTTCCCCAAAGTCTATTGTATTTGAGCAATTAACAACTAAATATAGTAGAGGCTAAAACAAGTCTCTTGTTATAACGGCAGCTAAATGGTGTTGGGTACCTTGATCGTGACCTGGGTTTTCTTGTTGAACTTGAGACTCATGCAGCTTTGCTGGATCTTCTCCATGGGCAACTGTGCCTCGTAATTCTCTTATGCAGCGCTAATTGAAGAAATTGTAAAATCCAAACAAATAAAATAGCAAATTATTTTCAAGACATCAAAGGTCACAATGATTTGATATTTATATTTTTCATGTAGATGAATAGCAGTTTCTTATTTTACGAGTCTCCAACAGGTTTAGTCATATAATTATTTATAACAAAATTGAGATTCACAACCTTTTGTTCTTTTAACTTTTACCCAATGAATCATATCACAACCTTCCCAGCTCTAACAGAAAAAGCAGTTATCGATCTCATATGATTCAATAGTTTTACATAGATCTCATAGAAGGGATCATTTATTCAAATTTGGCATTTCTACACAGATCTTGATCCTTTACAATGCTTCATGAAGAGCACAATAATTCATGCCCCTGAGAATCTAAAATTAGCTAAAGATGAAAAAAAAAAAAAAGGAACTCCAACTATCAAAAAGACAAAAATGTTGTGTTGATCTTATGTCTAGTATCGTCGATTTCTGATGCATGCACACAACATAAAACCTTAACATGGAAAACAAATATAAAACAGCATTTGCAATTCTGCTAGTTCAAATTCTTTGCTCATATCAATAATAGCTTTAACTATGACCGTGCACAGAGGAAAAGGAAAAGGAAAAGGGGTAGCATGTGTGCATCTGACAAATAATGATACATGCATAATAAATTTCAATAAAAGTAAAAAATGTCTTACCCTGACACGGTTTGTCGTTCTAACTTGTTCCACATTGTGCACAAATTGATCAAAGGAATAGTAGGGGATCAAACGTGAATGCCATTCAGCATATAGGCCAAGAAGGTGCCGCAGATCATTAACCTGTAGAAATGTTGTTAATATGCTTGAAAGGCGAAAGACTCATCAGTGAGCCAAATGAAAGGGAAAGATCAAGACAAATAACCATATCCTGAATATCTCTTCCCTGTTGCGGCTCGGATACAAGATGCGCTTTTTATGTTACTATGTTTCAAACTGAAGGATTCCATCTAAGGGCTGTAAAAGAGAGACTGATCAATGAATTGATCGCACTCTGTAAAGTTTTAGTGAACAACATTTCCTGAAATTGAGTCTCAAACCAATTCGAAGGGAATCATAATCTCAGAACATTCATAACACAATTTAACAATCAAAACAACAATAAAAAATTCTGATTCCAAATGAATTCTGTAAATAATCTTGTCTACCAGATCGTCTAATCAAATTGTGCAACGAACTTTGAAGAAATTATGTTTAGAATAGAAATTGCACATATATGTGACTGGTCATTGAAATCAAGTACACATATTCTTTGCTGTAATTACTGAAATAGATTGCTTAACATGTAATCCTCAGACCAAAAAAAAAATGTAGATTGCTCATCATTTTTATGTTCGTAGACAGTAGACTAAGAACCACTTGGAACGTGGTAACCTAGAAAAATGCTAAATGTGCAAACGTGAATATAATAAGCGTATCATCCACATGAGATTCATGTGGTTTCAGATTAATCACATTATAGCAAAAAACCACTTGAACTCTTTAGTATGAAAACAAAGCAGATTTATTGACAGCATGAACACGAATGATTAAGAAATAACAATTTGCTACACTTACCCTCCCACATAATTAAGCAATTCCTTCTGCTTAGGTGCAACAGCATCCCAATTCTTATCCTCCGCAATATTTTGAAGCTCATCTAGTCCGGTTTCCAGTTTGTTTAGCAATTCAATTCCATCATCAACCTTCGACTTTGCCAAACCTCCAACAATCAAGGTTCTACCTTCTTTGAGAGCTCATGCCTGTCTAACATTCTATAGTTCATTGTGTAAAAAAAAAAAAAAAAAAAAAAGATAAACCATCAACATATTTCAAAATCTTTTGAACACATATATACAAATATATAGCTCATCACAAATTTGAGCTGCAAAATTATCCTAAGAAAGAATATTTTGGGGTTTACTCTTTCGATAGAATCAAGGGCTTTCACACCAGCAAGCCCCACACAAAACTCTCTCTTGCTGATTTCTTTTCCTTGATTATCTGTTTTTCAAGCAGCAACGATGTCATAGATGGTTCCATGCAAAAAATGAAAAAAATAAAATAAATAAAACGTCCAAAACATGGGATTAAAAAAATGGTATGTATATTCACAATCATCTCCACCAATAAGACCTGAACAATTGCGGTATACTTAAGGTGGAAAAGAGGACAGTGCTAAAGAAGGAAAAAAACCTCCTTGTAGAAATCGTGAGGAAGAGCCACAAGAATTCCAGCTCCATCCCTAGTATTTATCTCGCAACCACGTCTAATATTGACAGAC